>QRFJ01000320.1:229597-864597 GCA_006176705.1 Cocos nucifera
GACCTCCGATGGATCCAAAAATCTGCAATGATAATCTTGGTGATGTTTGTAGCGTACTATCAAAGTTTCACTTCAATCGGATATCATTATCTTGGTCAATTTAGTATAGATTAGTTTCAACCGTTAAATGATAAATGAGTGATCAAAGGACCAAATGACGTCCGATTATGAGATAACTTTTTTTTATAAATGATCTTGGCTACTATTTTAATCATTTTTAATGGTGGTGATTATAAAATTTAACTCGTGAGATGAAGAACGATCTAAAACTATACGTCTCCTGATAACCATTCTGAAACTTCACTGGTTGTTATGCTCGTGCTTTTGTAATATCTGCTTAACATGAATAGTTTATAAGTAAATGATTTAAATTTTACTATCATCATCGTATAAAATATTTAATATTATAACAAAAATCATTTAACTAAAAAATTATCTCATAATTGAATGTCGTTTAATCCTTTGATCACTTATTTCTAATTTAACGACCAAATTTATTCCATACTAAATTGACCATGATAATAATATCGGATTGAAGTGAAACTTTAATAGTATGATATAAACATCATCGAGATCATCGTTGCAGGTTTTTGGATCTATCAGAGATCTCCATCTATCAGATCATCGCATCATCGTTCATGATCGTCGAAATTAAATTTTTCTGATCGATGAAGCTAGGGTCATTGAATCGAGGCGACCTTTTATGATGATACTCTAATGATAATTATTTAGATAATAAATGATAAAAATAAACATTAAATTTTAAAATTATAAAATATTTAAAAAAATAATAAAAAAATTATTTTTCAACTTTGGCAGCGGTTATCAAAAACCATTGCTGTAGATCTATAGTAGCAGTTATAGAACCGCTGTCATAGATCTATGGCAGTGGTTCGATAACCACTACCATAGATCTATGATGGTGGTTTGATAACCACTGCCATAGGTTTAGTTAAAAATTCTCAAATTTTTTCTTTCCTCCCATGCGCGCTATGGTTGGACCCCCTCCCTCCCATGGCGGTAGCCTTGGGCCATGCCATATCGGCGATTATGGACTAGATCTATCAATGGATTGGATTTAGATCAGAATTTGGATATTCAAATCAAAACTCAATTTTAATTACTGGTACCGGATTCGAGCCCGATTACCTGATGGGTTTGTACTTGAGAGAGGAAGGGAGGGATCCGACCTCGCCGCCATCATTGGGAGGGAGGGGGTCCGACCTCGCTAGCGAGGGAGATCGAGAGAGGGAGAGTGGGAGATCGAGAGAGCGAGAGAGGAAGGGAGGGGGTTCGACCTCGCCAGCATCACTGGGAGCGATGGGGTCCAACCTTACCGATGAGGAAGATCAAGAGAGTGAGAGAGGGAGGGATGGTGTCCAGCCTCACCGACGAGGGAGATCGAGAGAGGGAGAGAGGAAGGTCGAGAGATGGAAAAGCTGGGAGGAAGGGGTTCGGCCTCGCCGCCATCGTCGACAAGAGAGATTGAGAGAGGGAGAGAGGGAGTGATCGAGGGGATGGCACATAGCCGAGCCGACTCAGGCCGTGATCGAGCCGATTGGGAAAGGACCCTAGTCAAATGTCTCAGGCATGAAGCCTGCTGTCTCAAGCACGAAGCCAGCTCAACTTTCAAGCAAATAGAATTTGATATGTCATGATGTTATATTGATTAATGTTCATTACTATTGCAGGTCATGATGGCACTAAAATGCCATCTAGCTTTCACCCCTGCCCCTTGGCGGGTTATGTGCAGTTCAGCATCCGAGGAGCAGTTGGAGCATACTTCGTCCATCTCGCCATTAGCTGCTTAGAAACCTCCACCATCGGCATCTCTCCACTGGCGGCATCTACTCCACCGATGGCATCTACTCCATCGATAGCTTAGCCTCTACCATCACAGGCATCTGAGTGCACGTTTTTATTATATTAACATAATTTTATTTTTTATATAGTATTTGTACACTTATATATTTGCATAACGTATTTGCATTACAGGTGCATCATCCAGTCAGATATTTGACGGTCCCACACGTATGGAACAAGTGTGGAACCACCAGCATCAGGTGATTGTCTATTATGATGCGGAGGGGAGGTCGGTAAGAGAGACCACGTGGGAGATGCATTCCTTTTTTGGAGTGCTTGTGAGGTGGTCGGACATCATTTTCGTAGAGCCCAGAGACTGGCGTTTGATGGATGCTAGCATCAGGGACTGGATATGAGAGGAGATATGGGTAAGTATGCGCATCTTAGTTATATTTATGCATTTTATATGTTTATACTATATATGTTTGATTAAAATAATTTTGTAACTGATTTTTGATAAATTTGTGTAGAGGAGGTACGACTTTCTCGATCATGAGAGGACTCGAGATGTCCAACTGAAGAAGATTGAAAAGTTATATCGGGGTTATAAGGTCAAGCTCCATGGAGGATGGCTCGAGCACCGACGAGACATTCTGGAAGAGCTTGTTCCCTAGATATAGGACTGTCCTCCGAGTCAGTGGGAGAGGATGGTTAGACACTGGAGAAGCCAGGAGTTCGAGGTAAAATTTCTAACTTTTGATTTTTTCAATATGCTTAAGATTTTATTTAAATATTTTTTAAATATTTATTATTTATTTAAATACTTGTTAGGCTACCTTCCATCAGAATCGGACGAACCGTGCAGCCCAGGAGTGTATGCACACTCTAGGCCGCGAGTCTATGGCCAGTCATATGCATAGAGAGATAATTAATTCTAAATCTTACTAGATAAATTAAATTCATATTTTTTATCATCTTTTTGATAAATTTATTCTTTATTATAGCTAATGAGAGATGGAGTGATGCCCAACCATAACGAGATCTTCCGATCCAGCCACACGGACAAGATGGGCAAACCAATGAACGTCGTGATCGGGCATATTTTTGTAAGTATTAAATATATTAGTATATATAATTAGTATTATAGCATTTCTTATAAAATTTTATTTTAATTTATAATTATAGGATTAGTTAGATGTGCTCGCGAGCGAGGGCTCGGATACCACTGGGCCTCATGACCATCTATCTCAGGTCTTGGGGCTTGAGCACTCTGGGAGGATCCGATGCTAGCCCGAATACACATCGATGAGCTACTGGTCCAGGGCGAGCATCTCCTCATAGACTTTCAATATCGTCAGCTGGGAGGAGCTTGAGGAGGCATTGGCATGGGCAGATCATGCTGCGACGTAGGCAGATCGGGCTGAGGAGCGCGCATCTTATCTGAAGGGCATCGTGAGAGACATGATGTCGATGCTCAATGCACATTTTGGAATCACGGGCTTCAAGGATATGTTGGCCCATATTTTAGCTCCAGCTCCAGCTCCGACTCCAGCTCCGACTCCGACTCTCAGTGATGATGACGACGACGACGATGTAGATTTAGAAGATTTTTGATGTATTTTATTTTTTTAAAAAATATTATAATAAATTTTATTCGATAATAAAATTTTAGCATTTTAAAATAATTTTTATATTTATTATACTTTTTTATGTTATATATATATATATATTTATTAGGTAAAATATATAAAAAAATAAAAATTTTATTTTTTTAATTATTCAAGATCTACGGTAGCAGTTTTATAACCGCTACCATATCCATGCCAACCACTGCCATAGATCTCTGGTGCAAATGGTGTCAACCGCTGTATTGGACCTATGGCAGCGGTTAAAAAATTACTGCTATAGATTATTTATGGCAGCGGTTATGTAACTGCTGCGATAGATAACCTATGGCAGCGGTTACATAACCGCTGCTATAGGTCGATTTATTACAGTGATTTATAAACTGCTACAATAGGCTATCTATGGTAGCGGTTCTAACAACTGCTACAACAACCGCTACCATAGAGCTACAGTGATGGTCGCAGTAGCAATGGTTAGAAATCCACTGCCATAGCTTATGGTAGTGATTTTTTGGGCTACGGCAGCGGTTATGAACTGCTGTCGTAGCCCTTTTTTGTAGTAATTATACATACATACATACATATATATAGAGAGAGGTAGACTGGACACCGTTCGATCGAATCTCAGTCTATATCTGATTGGATCCCTGATCATTGGATCAGTGCACATCTTCAAAAATAAATGCTTGTAAAGGTGTGCCTTCAGGACCAAAAAAATAGGTGCATGCCTATGCTTGAAAAAAAAATTGAAGGTGCCTTTAGATTTTTTTCAGGTGATGCCTTTTTTTTTCAATTTTTTTCAGCCTTAAAGGCGTCTTTAGGACTAAAAAAACTAAAAAAAATATAGGCACCTTCTAGCACCTTGAAAAAAAAAATTTTTTTTTTAGGTGGAGCCTTTTTTTCAGTTTTTTTTCATCCCTGAAGGCGCCTTCAGGGCTAAAAAAAATAGGAGCCTTTAATGCCTAAAAAAGAAAAAAACATGTCACCTTTATTTTTATTTTTTTTTTCAGGTGTAGGTGCGCGCCTATTTTTTTTAGCCTGAAGGGGTGCCTTTTCATTTGCCTATTTTTGGAGATGCAAGCTGATCCAACGACTAGGGATTCGACTGAATATGGACTAGGATCCGATTGATCGGAGCCCAGTCTACCTCTTTCTCTATATATATTTATATATATAGGTAGACTTGGCTCTGCTCGATCGGATCCGAATCTATATCCGATCGGATCCCTGATCATTGGATTAGCATGTATCTCTGAAAATAGGAACCTAAAAAAGTGCACCTTCAGGACTGAAAAAAAAGGATCATGCCTGCACTGGAAAAAAAATCTTGAAGATGCCTTCAGGGTGCCTGAAGGCACCTTTAGGTTTTTTTTTAGGTAGTGCCTGCTTTTGTTTTAATGTTTTTTCAACCCTGAAGGCACCTTCAAGGTGCCTGAAAAAAAAAATTTTTTTAGACAGTGCCTTTTTTTCAGCTTTTTTTTCAGCCCTGAAGGCACCTTCAAGACTGAAAAAAATAGGGGCCTTCAGTGCCTAAAAAACTAAAAAAATGTTGCCTTCAGTTTTTTTTCAAGCACTTGTGCGTGCCTTTTTTTTCAGTCTGAAGGTGCATCTTTTTAGACACCTACTTTTAGATATGAGTGCTGATCCAACGATCGGAGATCTGATCAGATATGGATTGGATCCGATCGATCGGAGCTCAGTCTACCTATATATATATAATGAGTAGTTATCTAATTACTTGAGAGACATGGGTCTAAACATAAGTACTTGGATAGAAGATAGCTTTTAAAACACATGTTTACATCAGTAAATTAGAGAAAGGAAGTATGAAGTATCTGAATGTTTGAGGTATTTTCTTCATGATATAAGTAATTTACATGAAAGATAGCGAACGCTCTGTAAACACATCATGACTTTTCATCCCAAATAATTTTCCTTCTTTCAAATTTACACATCTATAAAAATTAAAGGCATTTCCATCAGGCATTTTTAACTCCTTGACCCATTTTCACATAATTCTTTTCTGTTCTATGGTTAAGGTGAATTTTGCTTTTGGTTTCATCATTTTTTTATTAGCTAATTCTTGCAACTATAGATCCCTTCGCTTACAGTACTCCTTCAAATCCATTCTAACTTTCACATTGTCTTTGGTTTTGTCTTTAATTTCTATGATTGTATAAACACATTTTTTTCTATGTGCATCACATCTAGATTGTGTCTAATCAAATTTGTTTTCCAATAAAGTAAGTCTCAAAATATGCTTTGCTTTATCCAATTATGTGTAACCCCATATCCATCACATCTACATGAACCCTCCTCAGTTATGTTTGAAAGAGAAGAAATAGCTTCCCACAATTCATCCCCAGTCAATCTATGGGGAGGTTGATCTTTTTCAATCCAGTTTTTAAAGAATGCATCCCTATTTCTTCTGAATACATGATCCATGGATAGAAATTGATGATAACAATCAAATCAAGAATTTTTACCATCATGTTTCAAAGTGAATGTCTTTGATCGCTACATATAATATGGACATGCCAATTTTTCTACTGCACTCCATTCAGACAACATACCATATACAAGCAAGTCATTGATCGTCCACATTAATGCAACCCTTATTATAAAATTTTGTTTTCTTGAAATATCATATGTTAGGACACCTTTCCACAATAATTTCAACTCATCTATCAAAGGTCGTAAATACACATCTATCTTACTCTTTGGATTATGTGGATTGGGGATAATCAAATTAAGTCAAGAACATATAAGGAGGAGTCATGCATAGTTCTGGAGGAAGATTATAAAGAGTAACAATTACTGGCCAGCAAGAATATGATGCAGCTAATTAACTATATGGGATAAAACCATCAGCATATAAGCCTAACTTGACATTTTATGGTTCACTTGCAAAATTAGGATATGTTTGATCAAACTGTTTCTAAGCTTCTCCATCTAATAGGTGACACAACACCCCTAACTCCTGTCTATTCTCATAGTGTCATCTCATGTGTGGAGCAGAACTCATAGAAGCATATAATTTCTTTAACCTAGGAATGAAGGGTAAATAATGGATTCTTTTCATGGAGATCTTTTTATATTCTCTATTAACAATCCTTTATATTTTATAATGAGCTGTCTTGCAAAATTTACATTCCTTATCTTCTTTATTTTCACCATAATATAACATACAACCATTAATGCAACAGTCTATTTTTTGAGTAGTGAGACCAAGTTTGGACACTAATTTCTTCATTCTGTAAAAATCTTGGGGGACTGTATTATTAGAAGGATGTGTCTCTTTTATAAGTCCCACTATTTGATCAAAAGATCTTTGAAATATATTTTCCTCTTATTTGATACTTAATAATCTAATAGCAACAGACAACTTAGAGTGATCATTATATCCCGACCATAATGGTTATTGAACTGCATGTAACATATCATAAAACTTTTGAGCATCCAATTTCGAAGGCTCCTCTACATTTTGTTCATAATGAAACCCAAACTCTAGGCCAATAGCATCGAAAATCAGGTCTCAATATCTATTATGTTGTTTATCATCACCCAATTATGAACTATTAGAAGTACTTGGGTGCATATCAAACATCCCACCCACACAAGGATCATTGTCTCCATGTGATGTCCAATACCAATAATTAGGTATAAATCCTTTTTTGTAGAGATCAAACTTCACTTTATTAGGACTTAAGTACTTCAGATTTTTGCATTTGGATCAAGGACATCTAATCTTTCCATGACTCAAAAACTGTGGTTGTTGGCATGCAAAAGAAATAAATTCTTCCACCCCTCTTAAAAAAAAATCAATATACCCCTTTCGACCTGATAAAAGCCTATTATACATTCAACTATGATGATGATGGATATCCATATTCTGTAACATAACAAAATACAATCATACAATTACATCAATGTTAAATCATCTATAATCTATATGAATATTAAAATCAACATTAAAGAATTTGAAGATGATTGAGAGAATCACTCCATTCACTAAAGGCAACATCAAACAAAATGCACAAGCTTAATGCTTGATGACAAATAGTAGCATTATAGTTTTAAGTTTCCTAAGTTGGTAAATGGTAAGCAAGTCAGCACAAGGTCACCTATTTACACAAGCCGGTAAATGAAAGGCAAATATGAATCATAAAAAAGGAGGATTTAATTGAGTATCGAGGAGCAAAAGAATTTAGTCCAAATACTAGAATGTAGATCAGAATAGCATTTGTTTAATTAAGTTACCTAACAGATGATGTTCAACTTTTTCATGAAATATGCGCTATATAAAACGCAAATGAGCTCAACTAAGATCTCTAAGAGACATCCCAAAATGATATCATGAAAATATTAAATGGACTTTTCTTCAAGGTGCAAAACATTGAATCCAAGACTATAGAAGGCTATTAACATTATGAATAGTTGTAAGCATGAAACAAGAACAAACAAAGATTAAGGTTATATTACTTGGCTTGTAACCAAGGCTACCTTCATTAGTATATATTTCCTTTTTACCATTTGGAATATTCTGAAGTTTCTCTTTCCAATAGATACCCAAATTCTTATAATGAAGTTTCACCATCATTAGTATATTATATTATATTATGTTATATAACATAAGAAGCCCTCTTTATTGAATAACAATTTATGAAAACAAAAGAATAAATCATCATTAGCTAATTTAGGATTTAGGGTTTTAGAGTTTTAATTTAGATTTTAACTAATTAATATTATTATTCTCAGATTTAACATAAAAATTTAGAAAAATTAATCTACATTTCTAAACTCCCAAATGCATGAAAAAATAAATAAATGACAACCAAATTAATAATTAAAAAGCATAAAATTAGCTTTTAATCCTAGAATTTTGATTATAATACGACTAAATTAGGAAAAGAGAAGAACATGCCTCAAAAGTGATGATTAGGGTCACGGAAGCGGGGAGGGAGCATTGGTATTGGGTAGTGGGAGGGGGGTTATCGTAGGCAGGTAGGTGGGTAGGGGGGAGGGACGCTAGTGTCGCGTGTAGAGAGAGGGGAGTTGCTATCACTGGGGAGGATAGAGGGCATTGTTGTGGGTTAGGGAGGAGGAGGGGGCGGTGGGTAGGGCGACACCTAAGGGGGGAGGGGAGGGGGTGGCACAATGCAGCTGGGGGGAGAGGAGGGAGTGGTGATAGAAAACATGCAGGATTTCATGCATACATTTCAAAACTTTTTCGATTTTACAAACAGCGGAAGACATAGACTAAACAATTTAATCTAATTATGTATGTGATCTAATCACTAAATCCTATATTCAGGATCTATAACATGTCATGATGCAAACATAGATCTAAAAATTAAAATAAAAATAGTTGGTATTGATCAAATCAATACATAGATCTAGAACTATTCTAGAAATCCTAGATCGAATCTAGGGTAGTAAAGAGATTAAATCTCTTATCTTTGTATGGGTCAAGAACACCATGATTAAGTCTCATTGTTGTCCTTGTTGCTTAGAGCCGTACATGCATCCGACCTCTATAAGTAATCCATACAGAGCTGCAATATAGATCGGAGGTTCATCGAACGAAGATCCGCTCGAAGTGCTAGCTTCTCACAGATCTCTCCTGATGGTTAATCAAAAAGATACTCTTCAGATCTCTTGGACCCTCCAAGAGATGAAAAATATAAGAAAGATTGAGGAAGAAATCCAACTCTTGGATCTCCTAAAAATCAAAAAATAAAAAGATCCAAAAACTATCCTTAAAGAAAATAGATCTTCTCTTTCTGCACATCAACCTTTGATGTCCTGAATGCATCACCATGCCAGGACAAGAGAAGACATTCTTCTAAATTACTTTCCCATACTTCTAGATCTCTTTCTCTTTGATTTTTCTCATAAAAAAATCATACAAAAATTAAGAATAAAGGATTCTCAAAAGAATCCTAAGAGAAAACTATTTTCTCTTCTCTTTCTTCTCATCAGGACATAATCAAATGATGTCCTAAAGAGATCACCATGCCCCAACTCCTTAGAGCATCCATCCCCCATGCCCTTTCCCTCTTTCTCAGATTTTTATCACAAAAAAATCAGATAAAAAATAAGAAGGGAGAAACATAAAAGAAAATTATAAGAGAAGACAATCTTCTCTTATCTTTGTCTCTTCGAGACATCAATTATTATTGTCTTAAAGAAAGACTCTTCTCCAAAGAACTTGGCACCATCTTTCCTCACGCCCCTCCTCTCCTGTTTCTAATTATGTGTGTGGAATACAAGGCCTTTTTGACACCAATTCCCTATCTTATAGGAACCGCCACAATAAAAAGAAGACTAGGTCAAAATGACCTAGTCAAACAAAATTTTATGGAGGAGTTTGGGGGTGTCCAACACTTGGACACCTCCCCCTTTAAAATCAGGCATGGAGAGAAAGAAACTCATGTGCAAAAAGGAGAAAAAACTTGGGCAGCAAAAAATATTGGGGCATGGGATATTATGGCGTAAAGAGAAGGAAGGAGTTTTAGAATTGTAGGACTCTATCAAATAGAGTCCAAATCTTAACCAATTTCCAAATGTGACCCATTCAAAATTTATTCCAAAACAACCGGCATGTGGGGCATGGAGAAACTTCTCTTAGGCATGAGAAATCTCATGCAAAAAATAAAAAGAAAATATGGCATGAGGTATTTCTTCCTTGGTGCATGGGACTAGGAGTCCTAGTCTAACTAGGACTCTCCTATTTAAACTAGGTCAAATCTGATTTAAATCTTATTTAAATCAGATTAAATGCAATCCAATTAAGGATGATCCTAGTCTAACTAAGAGTCTAATTAAATCATATTTAAATCTAATTTATATCCTAAATTAATTAGAAATTAGGTGCACTCAAGTCCTAGTCCAACAAGAACTTGTTCT
Organism: Cocos nucifera; assembly: GCA_006176705.1. Classification (NCBI taxonomy): domain Eukaryota; kingdom Viridiplantae; phylum Streptophyta; class Magnoliopsida; order Arecales; family Arecaceae; genus Cocos; species Cocos nucifera. Next base: position 239,935 of record QRFJ01000320.1, read on the forward strand.
TTCTTGCAATTGGCTTATCCAATAAATCAATTAGACCTAATCTAATTAAGTCCAAACTAATTCTAATTGAATCTAATTTAATTAGATTTGATCTCAACCTGATTACTTAATCAAATTAAGTTAATTTATAATTTAATTTCCAATTAATCCTCCTACAACACTTGCACTTGATCAATCATCAATTGCATAGATGATTCGATCACCAAATGATTCTCAATCATCGATCAACTATCTAATCAGGTAGCAATCTCTTATATGTATGATCTTATAGGTTCAAACTTAAGCTGATAGCATAGAACCAATTCTTGTACCAATCAAAATGATCATCTAGCAATGATATCCGACATCCCGATAGATCGAATGTATGCAAAATAACATTCTTAGAATCCTGGCCTATGATTATCGTATAATTCATTTCTTTGATCAATAATGCTCAAGACGACTTCGAGTAAGCTGTTAATACTCATATCAATCATCTATATTATATTTCAAAATCTCGCAAATCCCATGACTTCTCATGAGGATTACCCAGGCTTAGATTTTACTAAATTGAAACACAGTGAGACATTCACTTTCTGAAGTTAATCAGAAATGATCGATCCCATCTTGACTCACACACTAACTCTATAAGTACTTAACTATGCTCAAAAATCTTTCGAGCCTATATTAAAAATACAGGCAGTCCGGCATCAAACTATAGTGAGTTACTTGCAAGTCATCATGATGATCTCAAATTGAAGAAACACTTATATCCATTGGCCTTAGCTAGCTACTCTTAACAGTAGAGTACTACATTGATCATATTCAATGTAGATATACTTCTACATCCCACCTATATGCCATATCAGTATCTCCACACCACTTGATTATGAGGACAACCAACGCATATGATATACAGTAACCTATACTCGATAAGTTATTATCCTAGTTAATAACTTATCATTTGATCATGAACAATTTAAGAACCATCCGATAAATCCTCCTTTATCAATTAAGTATGGTCCTAAGGATTTTATCATAATTTAGAAGTTTATTTAAGAAAGATAGAACTTCCATGATGAATAAGCCAAATAATAATTATTATTTAATAATTTATATATCAATTTCAATCATCTATAACTTAGATGATTAGCTTTAGGATACATTTTCCAACAACTCCCACTTGGACTAAAGCCAATCAGAACAATATCAAATATCCTATCTTCCACTTGAGCTTGTAGAACTTCTTAGTTTCGAGGCTTTGTCAAATAGGTTGGTCAAGTTCTCCTTGTCTATCGATCTTCTAAAGGTCAACTTCACCTTAATCTAAAATCAAAGATGATAGCGATGCAGAGTATGCTAGTCCTATGGTACATCTTTGGTTCTTTAGCCTAAGATATGGCTCTAGTGCTATGATAGGACTGGACCACCATTGGAGGATGCCACTCCTAACCTACTAATGAATCTTGGCAACTGCACAGCCTACATGGCAGCATCAGATGCCATGATATAATCTTCATCACTAATAGAATAGGCTACAGTATTCTGCTTGAAATCTTTCTAGCAAATTACTGCTCCAATTAGGATGAATTCATAATCTGACACTTTCTTACTATCATCTTTATCTGACTAAAAATTGAAATCAGAACATCCACAAGTTTTAAGTCAGTATCTCCATATTTGAGTTACTGGTCCTTAATATTTTTCAAATACTTAACGATTGTTTATACAATTTTTTAGTGATTCTTACTCAGATTAGACTGATATCTACTCACTATCTCTAGTGAGTATACCATATCTGATCAAGTACATGGAGAAATAAGATGACAGCTAAATCTTTATTTCTTGTAATGCTGAACTGTCATTCTTGATTAAGAAAATTTCATCCACAGACAACACAAGAAATAATACTATAAAACCTTTTGTCTACTAACAAATGCAGGGTTTCTCTTTATTCATAACAAAGACATACATTCAAAAAGTATATTCCAACTCTAAGATGATAGCCAAATAGGTTTTATAGATCTCTACCTTTCCATCTGTGCTACTCTGATTCTTTTAAAAATCTATTCACATCCAATAGGTTTTATCTCTTCAAGTGAATCAACTAGTGTCCATACACTATCGATCTTCATGAACTCCAATTTGGATTTTTATAGCTCCAAGCCACTTCTCAGAGTCGGACCTCTACATAGCATCCATATAAATAATCAGATCCTAGATGTTCTCATCGAGCTCAATAGGATCGCTGTCCCAAACCTGGATACCAAAGTATTTGTCCAGCAAATGTGATACTCTATCGGATCTTCTTATAGGTGCCAAATAAGTGAGCTTCGGATTTGATCTAATCAAATCTGGTTTTGTAGGCTTAATAGATTGTGTCAATTCTTTTTATCGATCGAACTTTCCACATTCAACTTTTAGGCATCAGTTCCTTCTCTAAGATATTTTCTTTCCAAAAAGAATGTCCTATTGCTGAGAACAACTTTTATTCTTCAACATGATAGAAGTTATAACCCCTAATACCTATCAGACCATGATCCAAGTTTATCTATGTGCAAACTTTTAATGTAGGCTTGACAATCCTAAACCCGAAGGTGAGAGAGTCTAGGTCTATGTCTGATCAATATCCCATATGGAATCTTCGTAATAGATTTACTCGGTGTATTTTTTAGAGTAAAATAAGTAGTCTTAAAAGCATGATCGTGAAATAGGCAGACTAGTAAATCCCATCATGGATGGAACTATGTCTGATAAAGTTTGATTTCTTCTTTTCGTTACACCAAATCCTGTGGTATTCTAGGAGGAGTTCACTATGAGAAAATTTTATTCTTTCCTAGATACGTCACAAACTCACTGGATAAGTATTCACCTCCTCGATCTGATCAAAGAGTTCTAATATCTTTTATAGTTTATTTTTCTATTTCATTATTGAATCATTTGAACATTTCAAATGATTCAGGCTAGATTCACCCATACCTAGATAGGTCATCTATAATCATAATAAAATATTGATATCCTTCTTGAGCACTAGAGTTATAGGTCCACATACATCACTATGTATGAGACTTAGAACCTCACCAACTCATTCATCTTTTCTAGTAGAAGGTGACTTTGTCATCTTTCTAAGAAGACAAGACTCATAGGTTAGCAATAATTCATAATTATTGATATTGAGGTTTCCCTCTAAGGTTAACCTATTCATCTTGTTCTTGTTAACATGACAGAGCCTAAATACCAAAAGTAGATATTCGTGACATTATCTAACTTGGGTGTTTATTAGTTATGTACATTACACTAACAGGCTTTGATAAAATATACACCATTTCAATGTTGTCCATGCATTATTGTAATATCATTCATAATGATATTACAATAATCTTTCTTCATAGATAAATGATGATCATCTTTGGCCAAAAGGCCAACAAAGATCATATTCATCATAAATTATGGACAATAGTGACTATCACTCAAAATGAGAACTTTTGAAAATGAGCTCGATAATTTTTAAAGTTAGGATTGGAATAAAACTTTCATCCCCAATGTTCAGATATTTCTTACTATTTTCAAATATTCCACTTACCTATAGTTCTTGCAACAAATTGCATAGGACTACCCATATCCAATACTCAGGTAGTAGAATCTTTAATAGAGAAATTTTAAAGTATTATCATATAACATCCTTAATGAACAACTCTTGCTTCTTTCTTTTGTTCAGTCTGTTGAGGTTAAGAAAAGCAAGACAATTCTTCTTCCTATGACACTGCTTCTTACAATAGAAGCACTCTGTCTGAATTTGGTTAGTCTCAGACCTTTTTATTTTTACTGAACTCAGAAGCCCTAGCATGAACCCTTTCGTGCTGCTAAACCATTTTCAACTTTTGATACTAATTATCAAAGTTGGATCCCATAAATCATCACTATCTGATAGTGATTGGAGCAATTAGGGTTTCGCTTTATTGTGTGAGAAAAGAGAACATAGACCTTATGTATATGAATTATTTTAAATCTGAAGACTTAATCTTTGGTCTAAAGGTTCTCCTACTATTTTGTACAAATTGGTTGCCTCTACCTCCAATTCATAAAATTACATTAATTTCTTGGTTGGCACTAAAATCTACATAGACCACTACATACGAGCTCGAGGAAAGCTCTGGCTAACCCATGTGCACCTATGGGTACGTTCTTAACCAATTATTTTTTTAAATAATTTTTAGTATTTAGATTTTGCCCTAGATATCTTTCAGTAGGCTAAGGACTCCACTGAAAGTCCCAGTTAGATCCAACTATTAACATGATTGAGTTTGGTTTATCAAACAAACGATGATCAGGCCCGAGAAAAGCTTTGGCTAATCTAATCACCATCCCGAGAATGCAATCTAATCATCATATGATGAATGATAATTTCAATATCTCGATAAACACCAGGCATAAGGTTCCTTCAATATCCACCCAGACTATTGGATTCATTATCAAACACCTTAATAGGAGGCTATGACTCAGTTATCTTCATAACTTTATTATTTTAAGAATCTAATAATTTTAGAGGATTTAAAATTTATTTATGATTTAAGAATAGAAAGAACATGGATTAATTTGCTCCCACTAACTTTACCAAGTCAAGTCCTCCCACTGACTTCTCAAGTCAGTCATAAGGACTAGAATTAATTTCAATCCATGAGCACCTAAATCAGTCTCACTGAATAAAATTAATCTCACTAATTTTTTATGTGATATGGGTTACACGAATCAATGAGCAACCTAATCAAAGACTGATTAACCACATTGGCCAGGTAAATGACATCGGTGGAAGGGTCTGTCAAGGCTTGCCTTAGACACCATCAGTAATGGCCAAGTAAGCGGACTGCCAATTAAAAACCACTGGTCTGAAAATACCAGACTTATCTTAGACACCAATCAGTTTATCAATTTTGATTTGGTTTGTCTAAAGACTTGGGCTCGACCACTAAGCCATGATCAGTATCCATTTATTAGATGTTTGGACTTTGATCAATTATAATTATTAAATTGATCTATAAAAAAGAAATGACCTAATCCTAATTAACTATTAATTAGAGTTGCTTAATTTCTTAACTTAGTCCATATTTAATCTAATGCTAGGTCTAACCCAATTAAGGACCTGATCAAAGCTAACCCATAACCCTTTAACCCATGATTTATGAAATTATCTTAGGATCTTCATATCACAAACCTAGATCCTAAATAATTACTTAATTCTCAATTAAGTTCAAGGCTGATGGATTGGGGTTTGAAACCTCAGAACTAGTTTATGATTTAATCATTTGAAATATTTTCAAGTCATGTAAATAATTTACATTGAATCAAATTTAATTCATGGTTTTAGATCTATTTTTTTTTCATTATTTAGATCATGTCCTAGGATTTTGAATCTAAAATTTTATAGAAAGTAAGTTCATAATTTAATTTCGACAAGGCATATATGTCATACATATACATTCTAGATTCAAAAATAAAGCTATATATCAACATATGCAACATCAGGATCTAGATCTAGAACATAAAACATATATTATTTAGATCTTATCTAAATAATCAAAAATTAGATCATAAATTATTTAATATTAGATTTAAAATCTAAAAATAAATAATAAATCTTCTTAGATCTTATCTAATTAATTTATGATTTAGGTTACTCGGATCAGCACATACTAAGATAACCTCTCCACTATAAGGGATAAACCTTACAGCAGGACAATCTTATAATTAGTATGTATGATTCGATATTATTTAGATCTTATCTAAATAATCTAAAATAGATTTAATATCTATTTATTTTAGATTTAAAATTAAAAAATTAAATCATAAAATTACTTAGATCACATCTAACTTATTCATAATTCAAAAATTCAGATCAGCACATACTAGAATAATCTTTTCATTGTAAGGGATTAACCTTACAATAGGATAACCTTATATTAGTAAGTGCGATCTTTAATATTTTATTTTTATATTTATTTTAATGCAAAATATGATCATGTCATAAAAGAATCTAAATGCTTTGATATCACTGATGGAAAATATGTAGGATTTCATACATACATTTCGAAACTTTTTTAAATTTACAAGCAGTGAAAGTCATAGATCAAATAATTTAATCTAATTATGCATATGATCTAATCACTAAATCCTATATTTAGGATCTATAACATATCATGATACAAACATAGATCTAAAAATTAAAATAAAATAGTTCGTATTGTTCAAATCAATACCTATATCTAGAACTATTCTAGAAATCCTAGATCGAATTTAGGTTAGTAAAGAGATCAGATCTCTTACCTTTGTGCAGATTGAGAACACCACGGTTGAGTCCTCTTATTGTTTTTGTTGCTTAGAGCCGCATATACGTCCGGTCTCTATAGGTAATCCACATGAAGCTACAATACAGATCGGAGGTTTATCAAATGAAAATCTGCTCGAAGTGTTAGCTTCTCATGAATCCCTCTTGATGGTTAATAAAAAAGATATTCTTCAGATCTCTTAGACTCTCCAAGAGATAAAGAATATAAGGAGGATTAAGTAAGAAATTCAACTCTTGGATCTCTCAAAAATCAAAAAATAAAAAGGTCCAAAAACTATCCTTAGAGAAGATAGATCTTTTTCAACACATCAACCTTTGATGTCCTGAATGCATCACCATGCCAAGATAAGAGGAGACCTTCTCCTCAATTATTTTTTCATACTTCTAAATCTTTTTCTCTCTGATTTTTTCATGAAAAAATCATACAAAAATTGAGAAAAAAGGATTCTCAAAAGAACCCTAAGAGAAAACTATTTTCTCTTCTCTTTCTTCTCATCAGGATATGATCAAATCATGTCCAAAAGAGATCACCATGCCCCAACTCCTTGGAGCATCCATCCCCCATGCCCTCTCCCTCTCTCTCTCTAATTTTTATCATAGAAAAATCATATAAAAAATAAGAAAGAAGAAATATAAAAGAAAATTATAAGAGAAGACAATCTTCTCTTACCTTTATCTCTTCAAGACATCAACTATTGTTGTATTAAGGAAAGACTCTTCTCCAAGGAACTTGGCACCATCTTTCCTCATGCCCCTCCTCTCCTTTTTCTGATTATGTGCATGGAATACAAGGCTTTTTCTATGCTAATTCCCTATCTTATAGGAGGCGCCACAATAAAAGGAAGAGTAGGTCAAAATGACCTAGTCAAACAGAATTTTATGCAGGGGTTTGGGGATCAGACATGGAGAGAAAGAAAGTCATGTACAAAAAGAAGAAAAAACTTGGGCAAAAACACATATTGGGGCATGGGATATTAAAGCGCAAAGAGAAGGAAGGAGTTTTAGAATTCTAGGGCTCTATCAAATAGAGTCTAAATCTTAACCAATTTCCAAATGTGACCCATTCAAAATTTATTCCAAAACAACCAGCATGTGGGGCATGGAGAAACTTCTCTTAGGCATGAGAAATCTCATGCCAAAAAAGAAAAAAATATGGCATGAGGTATTTCTTCCTTGGCGCATGGGACTAGGATTTCTAGTCCAATTAGGACTCTCCTATTTAGACTAGGTCAAATCTGATTTAAATCTTATTTAAATTAGATTAAATGTAACTCAATTAAGGATGATCCTAGTCTAACTAGAAGCTCAATTAAATTAAATTTAAATCATATTTAAATCTAATTTAAATTCTAAATCAATTAGAAATTAGGTGCATTCAAGTTCTAGTCCAACAAGAACTTGTTCTCTCTTGCAATTGGCTTATCCAATAAACCAATTGAACCTAATCCTATTACGTCCAAACTAATTTTAGTTAAATCTAATTCAATTAGACTTGATCTTAGCTTGATTGCTCAATTAAATTGACCCAATTTACCATTCAATTGCCAATCAATCTTTCTATAATACTTGCACTTGATCGATCATCTATCGCATTGATGATTCGATCACCAAACGATTCTCAATCATCGATCAACCATCTGATTAGGTTGCAACTTCTTATGTGTATGACCCTATAGGTGAAGAAAAATATATAGGATTTCATGCTTGAATTTCAAAATATTTTTGAAATAAAATACTGAGGAAGATGTAGATTAAACTATTTAATCTACAATAGCATGTAATCTAATTACTAAACCATATATCTAGGATCTATAATATATCATAATGCATACATAAATCAAAAAATAAATATTTTAATATTAATCAAATCAATACCATAGATCTAGAATAATTCTAGATCTAAATCCTAGATCGCATCTAGGTTAGAGAAGAGATCAAATCTCTTACCTTCATGTGGGTCGAGAACTCTGCAGTTGAATTCTGTTATTGCCTTCAAAGCCACACATGTGTCTAATCTCTATCACAAGTTCATATGAGGCTGTAACATAAATCAGAGGTTCGTTGAACGAAGATCTGCTTGAAGTGCTAGCTTATTCTCATGGATTCCTTCTGATGGTTAATCTAAAAATTATTCTTTGGATCTCTTAGATACTCCAAGAGATAAAGAATAAGAGGAGGAATAAGAGAAAGATTTAACCCTTAGATCTTTCAAAAATTAAAAATTAAAGACAAGAAAAAATATCCTAAGAGAAGATAGATCTTCTCTTTCAGGACATCAATGATTGATGTCCTAAAAATATTTCTATATTAGGATAAGAGGAGACCTTCTCCTCTATTTTTTTTATGTTTCTAGATCTAGCATTATCTAATTTTTTTCATAAAAAAAATTTATAAATAGATAGAGAAGAAGGGTTCTCAAAGAAATCCTAAGAGAAGACCTTTCTTCTCTTCTTCTTCTCTCATCAGGACATGATCATATCATGTCCAAAGATGATCACCATGCCCTAACACCTTGAAGCACAGATCCCCATGCCCTCTTCCTCTCTCTCTTAAATTTTTATTATATAAAAATTATATAAAATAAATAAAGAATAGTTAAAAATAAATCTCTAGGAGAAAATAGTTTTTCTCTTACCTTTCTCTCTTCAAGACATCAACAATTGATGTCTTAATGGAAGGCTCTTCTCCAAGAATATTGGTGCCCCAAACCACCCATGCCATCCTTTCTTTCTCTTCTATTTTTGGTGATCTTTTTAGAATTTTTGATGCTAAAAAATGATTAGAAGGAGGTGTCCCAAGATAATAGGAAGACTAGGTCAAATGACCTAGTCAAACAAGGAATCAAGGAGGAGATTGGGGGGCGTCCAACTCTTGGACGCCTCCCTAGATTTTTTTATGCATGGAAAGCCACAAACCATTGCACAAATGGAGAAGAAAAAGGGTGACAACAAATCTGGTTGGTGTGGGGAATAATTTCAAAAGAAGAAAGGAAGAGTTTAGGATTCAAGGGACTCTTTCAAAAGGAAACAAACCCAAACCACTTTCCAAAATGGATCAATTCAAATTTGATTCAAATATTCTCATGGAAAACTTCTCATTGGCATGGAAAACATCACATAAAAATCTAGAAGCAAAATTGGGGCGTGGAGATTTTCTGGCACAAGGAAAGGAGGAGTCCTAGTCTAACTAGGACTCTCCTATTTTGACTAGGTCAAAGCCATCTTAAACCTAATTTAAATCTCATTTAAATTAAATTTGAGTCAACATAATTAATAGATAATTCTAATCTAATTAAAATATTAATTAAATTAAATTTAAATTAGATTTAATTTTTAATCAAAATAGAAATTAGGTGCACTCAAATCCTAGTCGAATAGGGACTTGTTCTCTCTTACAATTGGCTTATTCAATAAATCAATTAGACTTAATTTAATTAAATTTAAACTAATTTTAATTAAATCTAATTTAATTAGACTTGATCTCAGCTTGATTGCTCAATCAAATTGAGTCAATTAGCAATCCAATTACTAATCGATCCTCTTACAATACTTGCATTAGGTCAAACACCAATCGTATTGAATGTTTGACCTTAGAACGATTCTCAACCATTGATTAATCATATGATTATGTTATAATCTCTAATGTGTATGATCTCATAGGTTCGAACTTAAGTTGGTAGCACAGGTATCAATTTTTGTATCAATCAAAGTAACCATCTAGCAATGGTTTTCGACGTCCGGATAGATCGAATGTTTACAAAGCAATATTCTTAGAACCCTAGCCTATGGTTACCATATAATTCATTTTTTTTACCAATAATGCTCAAGATAACTTTGAGTATGCTATCAACACTCATACAAGTCATCTCTATTGTATCTCAAAATTTTGCAAATCCTATGACTCCTCAAAGACTTACTCGGGTCTAGGTTTTGCTAAAATAAAACACAATGAGACATTCTCTTCCTGAAGTTAATTAGAAGTGATCAATTCTATCTTGACTCATACATTGACTCTACAAGTACTTGACTGTATCCAAAAATCTTTCGAACCTATATTAAAAATACAGACAGTCCGACACCAAAGTATAGTAAGTTGCTTGCAAGTCACTATGCTAATCTCAGATCGGAGAAACACATATACCCATTGGCCTTAGCTAGTTACTTTTGACAGCAGAGTGCTACATTGGTCACGTTCAGTGTAGATATACTTCTACATCTAACTTGAATGCCATACTAGTATTTCCACACCACTTGGTTATGAGGACAATCAATGTATATGGCATACAGCGATCTACACTCGATAAGTTATCATCATTGTTAATAACTTATCATTTGATCATGAACTGTAACATCCCGGATCAGTAAAATAAGAAATTAAAAGATTTATGTTTATGTATGTATGGCATGATAATTTATTTATGGTATATTGAAGCAATTTCAATGTAAATTATGGTTATCTACCATTTCGAGTCCTGAAAATTTTCTAAGTCTGAAAGCTAGCCCCCTATGGAGAGGTATATGAAATATGTATTTTCTTGGAATAAAAAGTCTCGATAATTGATCCTTAGATGTTGGTAAGTTATAAAATAATTTTTAATGAATGTTGGAGATTATTTAACCTGTTTGTTTTAAAGTAAGAAAGTCTTAAAAGTTTTGAGTTTAGAAAATTTAAACTAGAACCTAAATTTTGGATTCTTATTCTTAAGAATTTTGATTTTTTTGATATTTTTATTTGTTCCAAATATGGGGTTGTTTCTTATTTCATTTATGTTTTAAAGTTAATGGAGAGTTAAATAAATGAGGAGTGAAGCTATGAGTAGAATATAAAAAATAAAATTTTAGAAATCCTGAGTATCGAGCTGATTTGAATTGAAATCGAGCCAACCCAAGTCTGAGGCTACAGAGTGAGTTTTCTATTTTTTCTGAGAGAGCCAGCTCAATTTGAAGTCGAGTTGATCCGAGTGACATTCGAGCTAACCCAATTTGGAGCCAAGCCAGCTCGGTTGCGGGAACAAAAGAGCAGTGCTGGCCATGAAGCTTTAAAGATGATGTTTTAAATGGATTGTTGGAGAAATAACTTAACAGTTGGCTTTCTTAGAGTGTGCCACGTAATTAGAAGAGAGAGAGGTGTGTGTTGGCTTCTTGATAGGGTGACACCTAGCAAATTCTATTTCTTTTCCAAATAAAAACCATCAAGTCCCTTTTGGCCTGCTGTTCTAAGTTCTTTAGCTAAACAAAAAGAAAAGAGAAGAGAAGGGAGCTGAAGGGGGTCTTGTTCTCAGTCAAAATAAGGAAAGATCGGTTAGGGAATAGAGAGATTTGGTGATAAACAAGATGAAGAAAGAGGAAAAGTGCTGAAATTAAGGAAGCAAGGAAACCTATTTGGCTGACAGCAAGATTTTGTTAGTTGAGGTAAGGATTTTGATTTCTAAATTGAGTTTTCAATCTTTGTTATCAAATTTAAGGGCTTAGTAAGTTAAGTTTTATGATTTAAATGGAGTTTGAAGATAAATTAAATTGCTTATGATGCTGAAATTGTTTAAATGGTTTAGCTATATTTTGAAATGATATCAATTGAATTTGAAATAAATTATGAGAATAGAAATATAGTTTAAATGATTGAAATCCCTGAGTTATGTAGAAGTTTAGTTAAACTTAAACTAAGGCGATCAAGATAAAGTGGAAATGAATAGTTGAAAGGTCAAAGAAAGGGTATTAAAGCAAAATAAGTGTAGTTCTGATTTTGAATTAGATGATATGGATTTTAATCAGTGTTTATTGATAATATAAGAAAAGAAAAGAGCTGGAAAGATGCTTTGAATAAACTAAGTAACTAATAGCCAGTTGAGGTGAGTGGATTTTCTTAACTAGCTTCAGTATTTTCTTTCTTATATATGGTTCTATTCATTTTCATAAGTATGAAATAGAAATATGTACAAATATTTTGATACTTAGCATATTCTCTTATTTGAAATTTATTTAAGTCAGCCTATTGGTATTTGAAGGTTTATTCAGTATCATTTTGAAAAAAAATGCATAGCACGGCATGTCATGCAGCATATAGCAATTGGCACCTCCTTGCAATATAAGGTATCGAAATGTCTAGTAGGGCTTGGCAGTGTATTGGTAGTGTATCAGTAGTATATTAGTAGTGTATTTGAATGCCCAGTGAAATTTTATTTCAATAGCATAAATACTTAGCAGCATTAACATTCATCCTATGTCTCATGGTAGGGGTGTGCTAGAAGTAGTCTGCCATAGCCATCAGCATTATTTAGAAAAGATTTGGTTTATCATAGTTCGATGGATTTCTTTTCATTTAGCAGATTCTGTCAGCTTAATAAACTAGTTTTAGCTCAGCAAAGCTTTCTTTCAGCAAAATGATGCATTTGTAGACTTATTCTTATCTGACTTACTCATATTTGAAAGTATTTTAGCATTTTAAGCCATATATTGTGATAATAAATATTATAGCTATATCTTCCTATTTTCCATTGTTAGATTATTTATCCACTTACTGATACTTTTCCAAGACTCATCCCTCACTCTTTCTAATTATAGTTTTGGAGTAGCTTAGTCCAGTGGTATATATCAACATGTGTATCAGCACCTCTAGCTAAGAAAGTTGTTAGGAGATGTTGGTTTGTAAACTTATAATATATTGAGAGATATATTATATAGCTAAGATAGTTAAATTAGAAAGTGATGAGCTTGTTGTATTCTGAGTGATTGTATAAAATATATATAGCATGGTTTTGTGAATGGAACCTTGAATTTGATTATGTAAGATTCTTAAGTTAAATTAAGATATTTACTTTAGTAGATTAAGAGGTTAAATTAAATTGTATATGTTGATTGAGGAATTGGTTAAGGTAATTATTTGAAAAGTAGATTTAAGTAATATTATAGTTCAGCTTAGCTTAGAATTTCTTCTTAGCTCTTATTTAAGGATAAAGTATAGCTCTTTACTCTTAGATAAGGATGGGGTGTAGCACCATCACCTAGATTCAGGGGTGGAGTGTTACATGAACAGCTTAAAAACCATCCGATAAATCCTTCTTTATCGATTGATTGTAGTTCTAAGGATTTTATCATAATTTAGAAGTTCATTTAAGAAAGATAGAATTTTTATGATGAACTAGCCAAATAACTATTATTATTAGATAATTCATATACTAATTTCAATCATCTACCATTTAGATAATTGGCTTTAAGATATATTTTTCAACAACTTTCACTTGAACTAAAGCCAATCAGAATGATATCAAATATCTTATCTCTCACTTGAGTTCATAGAACTTCTTAGTTTCGAGGCCTTAGCAAATGGGTCAGTCAAGTTTTTTTTTTTTATCGATCTTTCAAAAATTGATATCATCTTAATCTAAAATCAAAAGTGATAGTGATGCAGAATATGCTGGTCCTTCGATTCTTTAGCCTGAGCTATGGCTCCAATTCTATGATAGGACTGAACCATCGGTGGAGGGTGCCACTTCCAACCTGCTAATAAATCTTAGCAACTACACAGCTTACATGGTATGATGTACTCTACATCACTAACTGAATAGGCTATAATATCCTGCTTGAAATCTTTCCAGCAGATTGCTCCTACAATTAGGATATGACCCGACACTCTCTTGCTGTCATCTTGATCTGACTAAAAATTGAAATCAAAATATTCACAAGTTTTAAGTCAGTATCTCAATATTTGAGTCACTAGACTTTAGTATTTTTCAAATACTTAAAGATTGTCTATACAATCTTCCAGTGATTCTCACTTAGATCAAACCGGTATCTACTCACTATCATTAGTGAGTATACCATATCTGATTTTGAACATGTAGAAATTAGATGACAGCCAAACCTTTATTTCTTATAATGCTAGAATGTCATTTCCGATTAAGAAAATTTCATCCACGGATAACATAGAAAATAACACTACAGAATATTTTGCCTAATTATAAATGTAAGGTTTGTCTTTGTTCATAACAAAGACATACGTTCAAAACGTATGTTCGAAAATTGAGATAATAGCCAAACGGGCTTTACAGGTCTTTACCTTCCTGTCTGTGTTACTCTGATCCTTTTGAAAATCCATTCACATTCAATGGATTTTATCCCTTTAGGTGAATCAACTAGTGTCCACACACTATTGATTTTCATGAACTCCAATTTGGATTTAATGGCTCCAAGCTATTTTTCAGAGTCAGACCACTGCATTGCATCCCTATAGGTGATCGGATCCTTGTTGTTCTGATCGAGCTCAATAAGATTGCCATCCCAAACCTAGATACCATAGTATCTGTCTGGCTAATATGGTACTCTACCAGATATTCTTAAAGATTCTACTTTAATGGGCTCCAAATTTGATCTGATCAAATTCGATTCTGTAGGTGTACTGGATTATTTCGATTCATTTTCTATCGATCAAACTTTTCAAAGTTCAACTTGATAGGCATTAGTTCCTTCTCTAAAGAACTCTTTTCCAAAAGAAATGTCCTACTACTGATAAACATCTTATGTTCTTCAACATGATAGAATTAATAATCCTTAAACACCTATTAGGCTAGGATTCAAGTTTATCTGTGTGCAATCCTATGACATAGGCTGATCAACTCCAAATATGAAGGTGAGAGAGTCTAGATCTACATTCAATCCATATTCCATATGGATTCTTTACAATAGATTTACTCAGTATATATTCAGAGCAAAATAAGTAGTCACAAGAACACAACCCTAAAATAGGCAGACAAGTGAACCCTATCATGGATCGAACCATATCCAACAAAGTTTAATTTCTTCTTTCAGATACACTATGTTCTGAAAAAGAATCTACTGAGAGAGAATCCTATTCTCTCCTAGATATGTCACAAACTTATTGGATAAGTATCCACCTCTTCGATCTAATCGAAGAGTTTCAATAACATTTCTAGTATATTTTTTTATTTTATTATTGAATTATTTGAATATTTCAAATGATTCGTGCTAGATGCACCCATGCCTAGAAAGGTCATCTATAATAAAATATTGATATCTTTCTCTGGTACTTAAGTTCATAGGTCCGCAATCATTACTATGTATGAGACTTAGAACTTTATCGACTCCTTCATCTTTTTCAGTAAAAGGTGACTTTATCATTTTCCCAAGAAGACAAGACTTATAGGTTATCAATGATTCATAATCATTGTGTCGAGATTTTTCTCTCAAGCTAACCCATTTATCATATTCTTGTCAAGATGACTAAGTCTATAATGCCAAAGATAGACATCCATGGCATAACCTAACTTGGATGTTTATTAAATATGTACATTACACTTAACAGGCCATTTAAATATTAAATATTATTTCTTTATTATCCATGTATTATTATAATATTAATTATAATAATATCATAATAATTTTTTTTATGAATAAATGATAATCATCTCTGACCAAAAGGCCAATAGAGATCATATTTATCTTAAACAATGGACAATGGTGACAATCACTTAAAATGACATCTTTTGAAAATAAGCTCGATAATTTCTAAAGCTAGGATTGGAATAAGACTTTCATCCAAACATTCAAGTATTTCTCATCATTTTTAAATATTCAACTTACATGCAGTCCTTGCAACAAGTTGCATAGGACTACTAGTTTTCAATACCTAAGTAGTAGAATTATATATAAAAAAATTTTAAGATGTTATTATATAATATCCTTGAAAAGCAACTCTTGCTTCTTTTTCTTATTTAGCCTGTTATGGTCAAGGAAAGCAAAATAATTCTTCTTCCTATAATCCTGCCTCTAACTATAGAAGCACTATGTCTGATTTGGATCAATATTAGACTTATTATTTTGATAAGACTTAGAAGCCCCCGTATGAACCTATTCGTACTGTTGAACTAAATTCAACTTTCGATACTAATATCGAAGTTGGATCCCATAAGTCATCACTGTCTGACAATGATTGGAGCAATTAGGGTTTAACCTTATTCTATCAGAAAAGAGAACAATTACCTAATGTATACGAATTATTTTAAGCCTAGAGACTTAAACTTAGTCTTAAGGTTCTTCCACTATTTTATTCAAATTGATAGCCTCTACCTCTAATTTAAGAAATTACTTTAATTTTCTAGTAGGTACTAGAATCCACATAGACTACACACAAGTCTGACTTTGGTCGGCCAACCCATGTGCATCTATGGATAGGTTCATTAATCAATTATTTCTCCAAACAACTTTTAATAAATTAATTTTGCCCTAGAAACCCAATCAGTAAGCTTTGGCCTCCATTGTAAGAATCTGATTAGGTTTAACCATTAACATGACCATACTTGGTGCATCTAACCAGCAAATGATTAAGTCCAACTTTGGTTGGCCAACCTAACTACCATTAGAGAAACACTTTCAACTTATCATATTATGAATGATAATTATATTAGTCAATAAGCACCAGGCCTTTAGGCCTCCAATGATTATTGAGTTAATGGATCCATTATCATCTAATTTAATGGGAGGCTATGACTTAGTTATCTCCATAATTTTATCATTTTAAGGACCTAATAATTTTAGAGGATTTAAATTATTAGTGATTTAAGGATAGAAAGGATGTGGATCAATTTGCTCTCACTGACTTCACTAAGTCAAGTCTTTCCATTGACTTCTCAAGTCTTTGACAAGGACTAAGATCAATATCAGTCCATGAGCATCTAAATCAGTCTCACTGAATAAAATCAGTCTCACTGATTTTCTATATGATATGGATTAGCACGAATCAATGAGCAACCTAATCAAGACTTGATTAACTGCATTGGCCAGGTAAGTAAGATCGGTGGGAGGGTCTGCCAAGGCTTGCCTTAGACACCATCAGAAATGATAAAGTAAGTGGGTTGCCAATTAAAAACCACCAATCTAAGAATACCAGACTTATCTTAGACATCAATTGATTTATCAGTTTTAATTCGGTCTGTCTAAAGACTCAGGCTCAACCACTGAGCCACGATCAGTATTCATTTGTTAGATGTATGGACTTTGATCAACTACAACTATTGAATTGATCTAAAAAAATGATCTAATTCTAATTAACTATTAATTAGGTTTGATCAATTTCTTAACTTAGTCCATATTTAATCTAACCCTAGGTTTAATCCAGTTAAGAACCTGATCAAAGCTAACCTATTATCCATTAACCCATATTTTATGAAATTATCTTAGGATCTTTAAATTATAAATCTAGATCCTAAACAATCACTTAATTTTCAATTAAGTTCAAAGCTTATGGGTTTAGATTTATAGAACCTCAGAACTAATTTTTGATTTGATCACTTGAAATATTTTCAAATTATAAATAGTTTACATCGAATCATATTCGATATATGATTTTAGAACTAATATATTTTAACATTTAGATCACGTCCTAGGATTTTGAATCTAGGGTTTTGTAGAAAATAAGTTCATAATTTAAATTTTATAAAATAAATATATCATACATATACATTCTAGATTTAAAACAAAAGATACATATCAACATATGCAATAATAGAATCTAGTCTAAACATAAATCACATTATATGGATCAAATCATAAATCATTTAAATTTAAATTTAAAATTTAAAAATAAATTAAAAATTACTTTCGATCTTATCTAACATATTTATGATTTCAGTTATTCATATCAGCATATACTAGAATAACCTCTCCACTATAAAGGGTAAACCTTACAGCAGGATAATCTTATAATCGGTATGTCCGACCTGATGTTATTTAGATCTAATCTAAATAATCTAAAATAGATCTAACATCTATTTAATTTTAGATTTAAAATTAAAAAAATAAATTATAAAATTATTTAGATCATATCTAACTTATTCATAATTGAAGAATAGATCGGCACATACTAAGACAATCTTTCTACTGTAAGGGATAAAACTTATAGCATGGCAACCTTATAATCAGTATGTATGATCTATATAATTTTATTTTTTAAATTTATTTTAATGCAAATATTATCATGTTATAATAGAACCTAAATGCTCTGATACCACTGAAGAAAAATATGCAGGGTTTCATGCTTGAATTTCAAAATATTTTTGAAATAAAATATAGTGAAAGATGTAGATTAAACTATTTAATCTACAATAGCATGTAATCTTATTACTAAACTAGACATCTAGGATCTATAATATGTTATAATGCATACATAAATCAAAAAATAAATATTTTGATATTGATCAAATTAATACCCTAGATCTAGAATAATTCTAGATCTAAATCCTAGATCGCATCTAGGTGAAAGAATAGATCAAATCTCTTACCTTCGCATGGGTCGAGAACTCCGTGGTTGAGTTTTGTTGTTGCCTTCAGAGCCACACATGCATTCGATCTCTACAGAAAGTTCACACAAGGCTGCAACACAAATCGAAGGTATGTCGAACGAAGATCCGCTCAAAGTGCTAGCTTCTCGCGGATCCCTCCTAATGGTTAATCTAAAAATTATTCTTCGGATCTCTTGGATACTCTAAGAGATAAAGAATAAGAGGAATAAGAAGGAAATTTAATCCTTGGATCTTCCAAAAATCAAAAATTAAAGATAAGAAAAAACACCCTAAGAGAAAATAAATCTTCTCTTTCAGGACATCAACGATTGATGTCCTCAAAACATCTCTATGTTAGGACAAGAGGAGACCTTTTTTCCTAGATTTTTCTCATATTTTTAGATCTAGCATTATCTGATTTTTTTCATAGAAAAATCTCATAAATAAATAGAGAAGAAAGGTTCTTAAAAAAATCTTAAGAGAAGACCCTTCTTCTCTTCTTCTTCTCTCATTAGGACATGATCATATCATGTCTAAAGATGATCACCATGTCCCAACACCTTTGAGCACAGATCTCCATGCCCTCTTCCTCTATCTCTCTTAGATTTTTATCTTATAAAAATCACGTAAAATAAATAAAGGAGGGTTAGAAATAAATCTCTAAGAGAAAATGGTTTTTCTCTGACCTTTCTCTCTTCAAGACATCAATAATTGATGTCTTAATGGAAGGCCCTTCTCTAAGAATCTTGGCACCCCAAACCACCCATGCCATCCTCTCTTTCTCTTCTATTTTTGGTGAATTTTTTAGAATTTTTGATGCTCAAAAATGATTAATTAGAAGGAGGCATCCCAAGATAATAGGAAGACTAGGTCAAATGACCTAGTCAAACAAGGAAACAAGGAGGAGATTGGGGGGCATCCAACTCTTGGACACCTCCCTAGATTTTTATATGCATAGAAAGCCACAAATGATCTCACAAAGGGAGAAGAAAAATTATGACAACAAATCTGGTTGGCATGGGGAATAACTTCAAAAGAAGGGAGGAAGAGTTTAGGATTCAAGGGACTCTTTCAAAAGGAAACAAACCCAAACCACTTTCCAAAATGGACCAATTCAGATTTGATTCAAATATTCTAGAATATGGGATGTGGGAAACTTCTCATTGGTGTGGAAAACATCACATAAAAATCTAGAAACAAAATTGGGACATGGAGATTTTTTGGTGCAAGAAAAGGAGTCCTAGTCTAACTATGACTCTCCTATTTTGACTAGGTCAAAGCCATCTTAAACCCAATTTAAATCTCATTTAAATTAGATTTGAGTTAACCTAATTAATAGACAATCCTAATTTAATTAAAAATCTAATTAAATTATATTTAAATTAGATTTAAATTAGATTTAATTTTTAATCAAATTAGAAATTAGGTGCACTCAAGTTCTAGTCGAATAGGAACTTGTTCTTCCTTGCAATTAGCTTATCTAATAAACTAATTAGATTTAATCTAATTAAGTTTAAACTAATTTTAATTAAATTTAATTTAATTAGACTTAATTTTAACCTGATTGCTCAATCAAATTGAGCTAATTAGCAATCCAATTGCTAATTGATCCTCCTACAATACTTGTATTAGGTCAAACATCAATTGCATTGAATATTTGACCTTAGAATGATTCTCAAAATGGATCGATTCAGATTTGATTCAAATATTCTAGAATATAGGATGTGAGAAACTTTTCATTGGTGTGGAAAACATCACGTAAAAATCTAGAAACAAAATTGGGACATGGAGATTTTTTGGTGCAAGGAAAGGAGGAGTCCTAGTCTAACTAGGACTCTCCTATTTTGACTAGGTCAAAGCCATCTTAAAGCCAATTTAAATCTCATTTAAATTAGATTTGAGTTAACCTAATTAATAGATAATTTTAATTTAATTAAAAATCTAATTAAATTATATTTAAATTAGATTTAATTTTTAATTAAATTAGAAATTAGGTGCACTCAAGTTCTAATCGAATAGGAACTTATTCTTCCTTGCAATTAGCTTATCTAATAAACTAATTAGATTTAATCTAATTAAGTTTAAACTAATTTTAATTAAATATAATTTAATTAGACTTAATTTTAGCCTGATTGCTCAATCAAATTGAGCTAATTAGCAATCCAATTGCTAATTGATCCTCCTATAATACTTGTATTAGGTCAAACATCAATTGCGTTGAATGTTTGACCTTAGAATCATTCTCAAAATGGATCAATTCAGATTTAATTCAAATATTCTAGAATATGGGATATGACAAAATTCTCATTGGTGTGGAAAATATCATGTAAAAATTTAGAAACAAAATTAGGACATGAAGATTTTTTGGTGCAAGGAAAGGAGGAGTCCTAGTCTAACTAGGACTCTCCTATTTTGACTAGGTCAAAGCCATCTTAAACCCAATTTAAATCTCATTTAAATTAGATTTGAGTTAACCTAATTAATAGACAATCTTAATTTAATTAAAAATCTAATTAAATTATATTTAAATCATATTTAAATTAGATTTAATTTTTAATTAAATTAGAAATTAGGTGCACTCATGTCCTAGTCGAATAGGAACTTGTTCTCTCTTGCAATTGACTTATCTAATAAACTAATTAGATTTAATCTAATTAAGTTCAAACTAATTTTAATTGAATCTAGTTCAATTAGACTTAATCTCAACCCGATTGCTCAATCAAATTGAGCTAATTAGCAATCAATTGCTAATTGATCCTCCTATAATACTTGTATTAGGTTAAACATCAATCGCATTGAATATTTGACCTTAGAATGATTCTCAATCATCAATTAACCATTGATCATATTACAATCTCTAATGTGTGTAACCTCATAGGTTCAAACCTAAGGTGGTAGCATAGAAATCAATTCATGTACCAATCAAAGTAACCATCTAGCAATGATTCCCGACATCCGAATATGTCGAATGTATGCAAAGCAGTATTCTTAGAATCTTGGCCTATTGTTATCATATAATTCATCCCTTTGACCAATAATGCTTAAGACAACTTCGAGTATGCTGTCAACACTCATGCAAGTCATCTTTATTGTGTTTCAAAATTTTGCAAATTTCGTGACTCCTCACGAGAATTATCCTGACCTAGATTTTGCTAAATTGAAATACAACAAGACATTCTCTTCCTGAAGTTAATCAAAAATGGTCAATCCCATCTTGACTCATACACCGACTCTATACGTACTTGACTGTATCCAAAAATCTTTTGAATCTATATTAAAAATATAGATAATCCATAATAAAGTATAGTGAGTTGCTTACAAGTTACCGTAGTGATCTCAGGTCAAAGAAACACATATACCCATTGGCCTTAGCTAGCTACTTTTGATAACAGAGTGCTACATTGATCACGTTCAGTGTAGATATACTCCTATATCTCATCTGGATGCCATATCAGTGTCTCCATACTACTTGGTTACGAGGACAACCAATGCATATGGAATACAGTGATCTACACTCGATAAGTTATCATTCTTATTAATAACTTATCATTTAATCATGAATAGTTTAAGAACCATCCGATATATCCTTCTTTATTGATTGATTGTGGTTCTAAGAACTTCATCATAATTTAGAAATTAATTTAAGAAAGATAAAACTTTTATGATGAACTAGCTAAATAACTATTATTATTAGATAATTTATATACTAATTTTAATTATCTACTACTTAGATAATTGGCTTTATAACATATTTTTCAACAATAGATTCTAACCTAAGCCGATATTACAAGATCAATTTTTGTACTAATCAAAATGACCATCTAGCAATGGTATCCGACGTCCAGATAGATCAAATATATGTAAAGCAACATTCTTAGAATACTAACCTTTGGTTACTGTATAATTCATCCTTTTGACTAATAATGCTTAAGACGACTTCGAGTAAGCTATTAATACTCATATCAATCATCCATATTATGTTTCAAAATCTTGCAAATCCCATGACTCCTTACAAGGATTACCTAGGTCTAAATTTTGCTAAATTGAAACACAATGAGATATTTACTTTTAGAAGTTAATTAGGAGTGGTCAATCTCATCTTGACTTACACACTGACTCTATAAGTACTTGACTATATCCAAAAATCTTTCGAACCTATATTAGAAATATAGGCAGTCCAGCATCAAAGTATAGTGAGTTACTTACAAGTCACCATGGTAATCTCGGGTCGAAAGGATATTTATATCCATTGACCTTAGCTAGCTACTTTTGACAGTAGAATGCTATATTGATCATGTTCAGTGCAGATGTACTCCTATATCCTACCTACATGCTATATCAATATCTTCACACCATTTGGTTATGAGGACAATCAACGCATATGATATATAGCGATCTATACTCGATAAATTATCATCCTAGTTAATAACTTATCATTTGATCGTGAACAATTTAAGAACTATCCGATAAATTTCTTTATCAATTAAGTATGGTTCTAAGAACTTCATCATAATTTAGGAGTTTATTTAAGAAAAATAGAACTTCTATGATGAATAAACTAAATAATAATTATTATTTGATAATTCATATACCAATTTCAATCATCTACAACTTAGATGATTGGTTTTATGACATATTTTCCAATAAATGGCATGGTGCGGCAGGTAGCGGCTGAGGGTATGGGGGAGGGTGGAGGAGGGCGCTAGTGTCGTGTAGAGGGAGGAGGCAGTTGTTGTGGGGAGGGGAGGGGAGGGGAGGTAGTCGCGGGCGAGCAGACCAAGGGTGAGGGGGTAGCATGGTGAGGCAACACGGTGCATGGGCTTAGGGTATAGGAGATGGGAGGGGGAGGGAAGGGAGGAATAAGGTCACTGGGGAGGGGAGGAGGGGGGTCATGGGTGGGCAAGCCCGGGAGGGGGTGAAGGCTAGGGTTTGGGTGTGGCAACTAGGTTTGGTGAGGAGAAGGAGATTTTGGTAGGGGAGGCTATCGTAGGTGTGGGCCAAGGAGGAGGGGGAGAGCGGTGAGGTGGGTAGGCGACGTCGGGGAGGGGAGGGACGGGGAGGCAGCACTATGCTTAGAGGCATGGAGTGGGGAGGGGAGGAGGGAATGTGGTCATTGGGGAGGAGGGGGGCATCACAGGTGGGTGGGCTGGGGAGGAGATGATGATTAGGGTTCAGGCCCGATGGCTAGGATTGGCAAGGAGAAGAGGGGGTTCAATCGGGCACGGCAACTAGGGTTGGGGAGGAGAAGAAAGGATAATTTTGGGATGGATTTATAAATAAACTTTAGCAATCGATATATCGATTGCTATCAAAAATTTAATTTAAAATTAATTTTCATAAACTTAATCTTTTTAAAATTATTATTAGTTAATTTCATTTAGTAAATAAAGGTGCCAATTTTTTTTCAGAATTCAAATTTGTGATCATTTTTTTTAAAAAAAATTGCAATAAAAAATTCCATCACAAATTTGTTTATAAATTTATAAAATAACTAAAAAAATTTATGATCAATTTTTCAGTAATAAATTTTTTAAATTGAAAAATAATTAAAACCTTTATGATTGATTTATTTGGTTGTAAATTATAAAAAAAATTACAA
The DNA here is from genome assembly GCA_006176705.1 of Cocos nucifera. NCBI lineage: Eukaryota > Viridiplantae > Streptophyta > Magnoliopsida > Arecales > Arecaceae > Cocos > Cocos nucifera. The sequence continues at coordinate 264,148 of QRFJ01000320.1, forward strand.
CCAAAAAATTAATCATAAATTTATTTATAGATTTAAAAAATAGTTCAAATAAATTTACAAGCAATTTTTTGATCATAATTTTTTAATATTTTATAATCAAAAAATTAATTACAAATATATTTAAATTAAAAAAGTATTTAAAAATCTTTGTAATTGATTTATCGATTGCAAAGAATTTAAAAATTTATGATAAAAAAAATCACTTGCAAAATTTATTTATAATTTTGAAAAAATAAAACACATTGCAAATTAATAACCCATTTTGCAACCAAAAATTCGATCGCAAAAGTTAAAAAATGTTGCAATTGAAAAATTAGTTGCAAATGTATTTATAAAATAAAACTAAATATATGAAAAAATTGCAACCAATTCTTCTATTGCAAATTATTATTGCCTTTTTGCAATTGATAAATCGATCACAAATATATAAAAATATAAATAATAAAAAATATTTGCCATTGAATTTTTTGTTGCAACATATTACATCTTTTCTACAACCAAGAAATCAATCATAAAATTATTTAAAAATAAACTAAATAATTAAAATATTTTATGATCAATTTTTTGATTGTAAACATAAAAAAAATATTTTTTATAAATTTATTTTTATTCAATAAATCAGTCATAAAATTGGTTGCAAAGTGTTAGCGCACCTTGCGATAGAAAATTTAGCGATTGATTTTTTATCGACTGCTATGTTAATATTTATCCAAGAATCGATTGCAAGATCGGTCTGAAATTTGATAAAAAAAAATCGATCGCAAAGTCATTCACAAAAATATTATTTTTTTAAAGCATGTTTTTTGAATGCAAAAATTCATATTCATATTTATTTTAAATAAATATAGATTTAATTTGAATACTAGAAGTATGGATATAATGATGGATATAACTTAGATAATTAAATTTTATGACTATAAAATCAATGATATTATTAAATAGATGATAAATCAAGTTAATAACATGTTTAAATGGTTATATTTTTTCTTAAAAATTAATAAATATTTTATAAAATTATATAAGGTTGCATGTAGATTCAAATATTCAAATACGGATCAGATAGTTATATATCTATATTCATATCTTTTTTTTTGGAAGATATGGATACGGATATTAGTCGAATCCTTAAATTTTTATTCATATCTAGATTGATTTAGATATGAAAATAAATCTGGATGGATAATATCCATACCACTTTCACCTCTACCAGCATTACAGTCCACCTGGACCAACTTTACTCTCCATTCATTCTTTGATTTCTATCATCATCTTTTGGCAAATCAAATGTCGATGATATGCTAATGCATGAGCATACACACCAACCTTGTTGACGTTGCAGACTCAACATCTTTCTCCACAAGTTATATAGAATCTTGAGTATTTTGGTGCTTGTTGATTGAATGGAATGAAAGAACTACCAATACTTACCAATGAAAGATGATGGCAACCAGTAGGCTCTAAGCTTTATTGTCCATGAATTTGTGTAACACGGATGCCAAATAATTAATATAGTTTTATAAGTATTGTAGCCAAGACTCATGGCTCGATATGTGAGGTATTGTCTGCTTTGGCCTATAGGCCTCACGGTTTTGCCCTTCAAAAGATACCTCATATAAGAATAGTGGTTCCTTCCTATATAAACTAGAGTCCTCTTTAACTCACAACCAATATCGAACTAATAAAGCCTTCTCTCCTACAATATAGCCCTCCAATCAAGAGAGAGTCTGGACCGGGAGGTGCCCTCCTTATTTTTACCATAGCCCCCTCAAGTCAAGGAGTCTGTATAAGAGAGCGGGAGGTGTCCTTCGGTTGCAAGGGTGATCCTCTACCTGATGTACCATTATTGTGGTCAAGGGCTCATAGCTCGGTATGTGAGGTTTTGTCTGCTCTGATTTATGGGTGACATAATTTTATCCTTTAAAAGATATCTCATATGAAAAAAATTGTACCTTCTATATAAGCTAGAGTCCTTCTTAACTCATGATTGATGTGAGATTAGTGAAGCACTCTCTCCTACAATATAGCCCTTCAATCAAGAAAGAGTCTATATATGAATGAGAGGTGCTCTCTTCCTTATTTTTACCATAGCCTCCTAAGTCAAGGAGTCTGTGTATGGGTGAGAGATGTCTCACAATCATAGGGATGGTCCCTATCTGGGATACTATTGTTGCGACCAAAGGCTCATAGCTCGGCACGTGAGATATAATTTTTTTTGGTTGTTTTGATCCATGGGCCTCATGATTTTGTTTTTCAAAAGACATCTCATGTGAAAAAAATGATTCCTTCATATATAATAAGCTAGAGTTTCTCTTGACTCACAATTGATGTGAGACTAATAAAGTCCTCCCTCCTATAATTATAAGGAATTTGTATCATAGGTATCAAACACACCATGGTGAGATAGATCCATGAGGAGCTAACACTAATATGATGTGTCCAACATAGGAAATATGTTTGGCCTCCTGTAGAGGGATGGACGTAAAGGAGTGCAACTGCCACATAAGAAACGTGATGGGCAAATTGCAAATCAAATGGAATGACTAGGACCAGTTGGATGGCTGCTCTTTGTATCGGATATGTATTGTAAATCTATAATATATACCATGGCCATATACAAAGAATTAGCTTGAGAAAGTTTCTTTTTGGGCAAATTCAGCCTTTAGAACAAAGAAACTGATGGTAAACTAATATAAAAAAATCATAATTATCCTTACAGCAAATGAACTGAATTAAATAATTTATGATTCCTATCATGGTGCAAGTGCAACCATCATATACCTTTAAGATTAACCAACATGCTTGGTGCATACTAAGTGGATATAGTGTATGACTGATTAAAATTAGATGCATATGTTAATGATGATAAAATTAAGAAATATGTAATTATAGTACTATCAAAAAAAAAATTAAATAGTATATAAGCAAATTAAACATCCTAGTCACCACATTTATGGTAGTCTATGTTAAGGGATCAATGAGAAACAACCTAGCCCATCAATTTTGTGGCATTTTCGTGTGAAACTACCCTGCAAATATTACTTAATGCTACAATAGTACATACAAATATAAAATAATATTAATATTATTGTTATGATTATTTGGATGAAACTGATTTTTATTTATATCAATCTACGAAAAGTATATCCATGTGAATCCAAAAAATTTTAAAAAATAATAAATTTTATTTATATCAATCTATAAAAAGTACATTTATGTGAATTCAAAAAATTTTAAAAACTAATGGTAATGTCACCTTCTGGGATTGAACGGGCGTGCCCATCCATTCCCACGGAATGATGGTCCCCGTTGGTCACGGGGCCGGCGTGCTACACGCCAGCTTCAAGGAAATTAACCTTTGCGGTAGACTTTTTGATTGAAGACTTGTATGCAGCGGACTTGATTTGATTGGCCGAAATGAGATCTCTTTTGCCGTGAAACGGCCGTGGGCTGCAGCGAACAAGAAAGTTCAAGAGTGACAGCAACAAGTTCCGTCCGTTGAAGCAAAAACCTTCTGCCTCAAATAAACCTTGCCAGCGATGAATTTTTATTTTCTCCTTTTTCGCAAGTGACAGGTTCCCCCACCCCGCGCCCGCTACCCCCACTTTATTTTTTTTTTTTATTTTTTTATTTTTCCCTGCAGGTGAGAGAGTGGCCGGAGTCAGATTTATTTATTTATTATTATTATCATCATTTTCAAGCGTTGAATACTTTTGATTGGTTGTTGTTCATGATCCAAATTCGGCGCGAATTTAAAGGGACTAACACTGCAGGAAAAAAAACTTGGGCTTAGTGTAATTCAGATCTTTGGGCTAAACCAAAAAGAGAAAGCAAGCAAAGAGGCGTGCCATAAGAGAAGAAGAGATGGAGAAGCAATCCCAAATGTTGCCACTGAAGTCTAATATCAGACTGAGATTGGCGTGATCAAGGTGATACTGAGATCGGTCTTCTCTCAAAGTACTACATAGATCCAAAGAACATGTCAATTGGAGCATCTTGATTGGCTGATGGATTTGAAGAGAATATTCTTTTGTTGAATTTGGGAGATTCTTTGATACCCTCAAAATTTAGAAAAGAGAGAGAGAGAAAGAGAGAGAGAGTCGTGAAAGTGGAGCAGTCCGGTGCCTTTATCTAGGAATCCTCAATTCGTATAAAGAATGTTCGGTGGGCATTAGTGGACTACATGGCAACCATTTTCATCATGCTTAATTATAAAATAATTATTTTTATATTATTTTATAATTATAATTATTTTAAATATATAATTATAATCAAAAAAATATAATTATCATCAATATGTTTGGATTGACATAATTATTTTTTTAATTCATCTATATTCGAGATAAATGAAGTCGGACAATGCCAACATAATTCCACTTCAGTTGTTACGGAGGTCAGATAAAAATATCCACCACATCACTAGATAAATTAGAAGAGTCAAGTTTGGATGATGTAAAAACTTTGGTTTAATTTGAATGGCTGAGATAATTCAAGCTAAATGTGATTTAATTTGGACGGTCAACATAAGTCAAGCTACATATAAAAGCCATAACAGCCTCTTGACATAAATTGATGCTATTTTTGTAGTGTTTAAGATTATTATTATTATTATTTCATATGTGTAGGTTTAGAATCAAGATGCTAAGATTATAGTAATGGCAAATATCCTTGTTGTTATGTTCTAACCAAATTTCTTTTTTAAGAACCAATAATTAAATTTCTTTCTTAAGAACCATTTTTTTGGGTTAAAAACCACAAATATTAGGGTATACACAAATTTCTATTTATATTCATTTGTCGATATATCTTTTTTCATTTTGTTGTTCATTTTTGGAACTATGTTATATAGGTATATTTTCTTAAAATATAAAGCGAAAAGATCCTAAAAGTTTAAGTCTCTAAGCTACTGATTGGATTGATTTTAAAATTCATTAGAATGTTATTGCAATATAGAGGAAATTTAAGGAGTCAATAGATGATATTTGATAGAATTAACAAAGATTCAGGTTCTAACGAGATATCCTGTAGGACGTCTGGATAAGGTTATATCCTATGCATTGGGACAAGACTATTCCACTAATGTTCCAACATCCTGATTAGAATTTTTTGGGACATCTCCGCTCTCAAGTATGTCAAGATAGGTGAGACGATGATGCATCCCATTCTATGAAAAAATTGGGATAGTCTCACTTCATCAAATTTAAAACCTTAAGAATTGACTCGTGAGAGCTCACTAATTAATTGTTTAGTCATCATTTATATCATGACGAGATTTCGTACCTTAGTAGTTGCATGCTTTCTAGGTTTCGATTAATGCTACATAATAAACAGATTGATAGACTATGCTTATCCTTTGCAATAAATTTATGATTCTTGCTAACAATTTTTTGATGCAAATGATTCTTGCTAACTTACATTTCATTCAATAGGGTTGTAAAGGTCCGCTAACACTAATCATTTTCCTTTTTGATCATAAGGGAGGCCCCATGCCACTCGATTTTATTTATTGCTGAAAGAGAAGTATGAATGGAGTATTATTTATAGAGAAATTATATTCTACATCATATGCAGCATGCTGATTATAGGCATCCATTCCCGTGGCCAATTATCAAGATGAGCACTTGATAAATGAGGTCTACAAGAATGAGCGCATATGATTGCTGTTTTCTTTTCTGTAGTTAACAACAAGCATTCTACTGATGTCATGTGCTAATAGTTTGTGGATAACCTAGACAAAGACGTGCAAAAATTGAACAGAAATATACAATTCCTCGTGCTTGAAGACCAATTTCTGCTGTCAATCTCCTACCAATAATGGGGTTGCTACTTTGAGCTTTTTCCAAACAGAAGTGAAGGCAGCGAGGTGTGTATTGTGGCAAAGGATTGACCTGTCATTAAGAAAATTCATGGCAATAGAAAAAATGGTGGCAGAAGAGACCAACTTATAGAGAGAGATCTTTGAGCTTCTCTCTTTCCAAAAAGGCCATAAAACTGCGGCGATGATATATGGATTATATAGGCTGATTCAAGGAAGGACTCAAATCTATTTGGTGGACGTGGCAAATTTAAGCATGAATATATTATGTCCCAAATTTCTTTGGCATAAGGACAGGAAATGACGAGATGATCTATTAACTTTCGGGCTGCATTGCAGAATGTGCATATATCCGCCAAGATCTTCATTAGATTCTCTCGTGTTGAGTTTGTTTTTGAAGTACATCTACATGAAACATTTGACTTTTGGTGGCACACCCTAGAGAGCTTTAGCATCTGAGGAATTTATACCTCTTTTGATGGCGAATTGATGAAGGAAAGCCAAGGAGAAGCTACCATTAGAATCATTTTTCCAGATAATTTTGCATTTTCCAGATTAATAGAGATACCGGCTTATAATTTTTCCAATTCAGCAAATTCTTGGCTGGCTCTTTGAGATATAGTGGAGGGGGGATGCACTTTCCAAGAGTTAGATCAAAGCTTCAAAAGGAGGCAAGTGATCCTGATTTTCTTGGATTTTGGGCGTAATTAAAGTGGGGAATAATGACTTCAGAGGCAAGTTATAAAGCCAAGTATCCTTCCAAAATAGTGTGCCACGACCATATCTAACCTTATACTGCTATAAGGAATTTACAACATCACACATGGATTAGAGCGTCTCCTTTTAGTTTCCCTTCATGGTCACACCTTGACTTTTCTGCGATAATTCTAAGGCATTTCCCTTTTCCATTGACTAAGATCATTTTTTAGGAATCTCCAATCTCATTTGGCATTCATAAGGGGGATATCTTAATCAAAAGACCTCCGTTTTTTAAAAAAAAATTCATGCACACAAATTGTCAGTTGACTTTGGAAGTGACTGTGGTAATATAAGATACATTTTAGTTGCAAGAAAAATTTCATAGAAAGCTTGTTTTCCTTGAAACAAAATAGTAAGTTTAAAATTTTATTACTATTTGAAAAAAAAAAAATGCTGAAAATAATTTTTTATTTTCGTCTTCCATAGATTTCCTGGCAACTAAACATAACCTTTAATGGAATGGAATGATGGAGTCAAGTAATATTCTCAGGTAAATGGACTATCCACAGTTAACAAGCTGAACAAAGGGTTTGCAATACATGCTTTAGGGTGGTGTTGCAATGAATGAATATATTGAAGATTTATTTGAGATGCGTGTTTGATTTCTAATCACAATTCAGTACACAAGTGAATTTCTTGTTTCTACCATGTCATCACAATTCAGTACACAAGTGAATTTCTTGTTTCTACCATGTCACAAACGCAAATCTCCAAGTCCAGACTGGTGCACACCAAACTCCAAACACAGATCTCCAAGTCCAAAGTGAAGCATACCGAACTTTACAATGGAGTTTGGAGACCCATAGATCTTGATTGAAACCTTGTAGAGAATGATGATAATTATAAAACATCCTTCTCTTTTGAGGTTATCAGAATCTCTAATAATTAAGAAAAACTCTCAGCTCAAACACATGAACCAAAAGGCCCAATCCATGGATATGCGATAATGCGTGCTTAATTCCTGCTTCAAATGGATGATAAATCCAAGTTCAAACTTCTATATGAAGTTTTCTTGGGTGACCAAGGTAGTGTATATATATGAGGAAAGAGGATAGGGCTTCCAAGCCAAGGAGAACACCATGCATGGTAGATTGTGGAAAGATGAAGAGTAACACTACAATAAAAAGGGAAAATAGCGACTTTTATTTGGTGATGCTAGATTGAAGTATTAGTGAGTATAAAATGGTGTGGCAAATTAACCGGCTCTTAACGAAGCTTATAACCATCATCAAATCATTAATTAAAGTTAAATTAACTAATTAAATAAATAATTAATTAATCATAATAGAGAAGAGGAAGAAGAGTTCTCTCTTCTTCCTTTCTCAAAATAAGAGATTCTTTTCCCTTATTCTTCCTTTCCCATGCATGGCCATGGAAGACCGGGGCCAGCCATCCCTGGTGGCTCTCGACAGCGACGAAACAGTAACTCCTGACGATGGTTTTAATGGTGATTGCAACCAATAAGATTGGGAAAACAATCAAAGAAATAGGGTTTACCCTATTTTGCATCAATCCGACAGCTTGACGGCTTCAATTGAGCACCGATGATGAGGAAACAACCAAAAGAAAGAGGAAGGAAGAGTGAGAAGGAGCTTACCTTACTCTGATGGCCAAAGAAGCTTTCAGCGATCCTTCTTTTTTGCAGCAAACCCATGAAAGACCTCCCAGTGATTTGCAGCAACTTCTCGATGATCACCTGTGAAGACCTAGGGGAAGAGGAGAGGGATTCTTATAGGAAAGTCTCCTAAGCAAGATCGGTCTCCCCCGGTCCCAATTTTGGCAAAAAAGAGAGGAAAGAAAACTCCAGTTAGGAGTCTTTTTCCTCCTCTCAATTGCGTGCATTGCGGGCAGTTTGGGCCCTTTTATCTAGACCGGGTCTAAAAGCCCAAAAGGGCAAGGTTATTATAGCTAAAACATGCTAGAATTGGTTCTCAAATCATAGCTCAAAGGGAAAATACTTTTGTAATTTTGTTACCATTTTTTCTATGAACTTGACAACATGGTCAGACTTGTTTCATAACGATCAGAGTTTGTAGACCCATAGATCTTGACTGAAAGCTTATAGAGCATGGTGATAATTATAAAACATCCTTCTCTTTTGAGGTTATCAAAATCTCCAGCTAGTAATTAAGGTAAACTCTTAGCTCAAACACATGCACCAAAAGGCCCAATCCTTGGATATGCGATAATGCACGCTTAATTCCTGCTTCAAATGGATGATAAATCCAAGTTCAAACTTCTATATGAAGTTTTCTAGGGTGACCAAGGTAGTGTGTATATATGATGAAAGAGGATAGGGCTTCTAAGCCAAGGAGAACACCATGCATGGTAAATTATGGAAAGACAGAGTAACACTACAATAAAAAAGAGAAATAACGACTTTTATTTGGTGATGCTAGATTGAAGCGTCGGTGACTATAAAACGTGTGGCAAATTAACCAACTCTTAATGAAGGTTATAACCATCATTAAATCATTAATTAAAATTAAATTAAATAGTTAGCTCCTAACAATGCTTATTAGGATGGCGAATTTTTTTGAATTTTAACTACAGTTATAAACATCATCGGAGGCTAGGAATTTTAACCTCGATTAATTTAATAAAATCATTAATTAAAAATAATTTAAATAGTTGGCTCCTAACCATACTTATTAGAGTTATCGGAGGCCAGGGATTTTAACCACAACTAACTTAACAAAATCATTAATTAAAATTAATTTAAATAGTTGGCTCCTAACGATGCTTATCAGGATGGTGAATTTCTCTAAATTTTAACTATAGTTATAAGCATCATCGGATGTCAGGGATTTTAACCATGATTAACTTAATGAAATCATTAATTTAAATTAATTTAAATAGTCGGCCCCTAACAATCTAATTAGGATGATAATTTCTCTAGATTTTAAAGCATCGTCGAAGGCCGAGAGCGTGGAGAGTTATTTTTAATTGAATGACAATGATAAGCATCATCGGAGTCCTTCCACCACATACAAAAATCCTAGCCAACTTTCTCAAACTACGCGATCCACCGCCATCTTCAAGTTCCCAACCTACCTCCTCCTACTCTCCCTCCTCATCTTCATCTCTATTTCGAAGACTCCACTTTCTAAAACCACCCCTCTCCCCACTTTTCAAAGCAATAGAAGCCATCCACTGCCCTCTCTTCTTTTCCAATCCATCGAGGTCATCCACCAACCCCTTCTCCTCTTAAAAGTGTAGACACCCACCTCCTCCTCGTCTTCATCTCCATCCGAGTTTAGAAAGCTCAGGAATCCGAAGGGGAAGCCCAGCCTCGATCTCTTCCTAATCTCCTTTCTTGAAAAATCGATAAAAAGCCTCTTTACTTCTTCTTCATATCCCTATTTTCTTCCTCTCCTTCGATCTCTCTTATTTTCGATCTCCAATTTTTAGCTATTTATTCTTTTTTTTTATCTAAAGAAAAAATCTATTTTTTCGACACAGAATCATTCAGATCTGATTGGATCTGAAAAAATATTTTAAATTTTTTTCTAAAATTCTAATCAGATCTGAGACTTTTCAGATTTGATATTAAAAATTAAAAATAAAATTAAATTAGATTTAATTTTAAGTACCTGATTTGATAATCTAATTATCCTACGATGATCCTGTTGATTCCTGAGGTTCTGAAAGAAGCTACGCATGTGCCTGGCCTCTACCAATATTCACTTGGACAGAATTTGAACATCTTCTTCTCATGAATCTCTTCTCCAAAAATCAGATCTAGATCTGATTTGAAAAGCCTTCAAAATGACTTCTGAGGGCAGCTTGTTCATCTCACGAATACCATCACAGATGCTGAATCTTGTGCCAAAAATCTTGGACCTTCAACTCAGATTTATGCCTAACCTTTTAGACATATAGAAAAGAGGGAGAGAGAGGATAGAGGGGGCATGGATATCAGAGGAAAGGATCCTTTGGGTGTAGAAAAAATAAATTTCGTTGAGGCAATTTCATGAGCAGAGTTCTTATATTAGACATAGCACCATAAAGAGTTCCTTTTTAACCAAAAATCTTATTAATTTGACCATTGAGACTCCTGGACCTGATCTCCATGAAAATCCCCAAATCCCATATGGTTTTGATGCTAAAAATTCATCTGAAAGGTGGCGGCATGAAAGGATAAGGAAGAGTCCATATGCGTCTAGGACTCTTCTCTTAAGAGTTTGATCCAAATCAAACTCTATCAAAACCCAATCTAGGCACCTCTAAAAATCACAAAATTTTTCACATCCAAAGTATAACTTATGCCCTATCACATATCCAAAAATTAAAACAAAATAATTTTTAAACAAATTTCTAAAATTATTTGATCATATGACCCTTAATTCTCTTAATTGGGTCAACTATTGACCCTAATCCAATTGCACTAGAAATGAATTTAATTTTCATAATTAATCTAACCTAAACTTATTCTAGTCAGATGAAAATAAACTTATTCAAGATACAGAAATAAGTCAAATTAAATTTGACTTAGTTGTGACGAATCAGAAAGATTATAGAAGGAGAAAGTCAAGCTCAATCATGTGCTAACATGATTACCTTGAATCTTATCAGATCTAATCCAAATCAGTCATACTAGGTTAGCTCAATTGATGACATTCAGACCCAAACCCTTATTTGTGTGACCCAGTTAGGTTTAGTTTTATATGGTAATGAGATATGTCATAATCTCCATCATCGACATCATTGAAACACCTTTCGATAGACCAGAATTTTTCTGATTCATACAATTAGAATGATCAATCATCAAAATCATTATAATTGCCCCCAAAATCCACTAATGATACCTCGCAGTATATGGTGGCAACCCATCAGAACTAAAAGTGAACCTCTTGGTGTAGCTACCTATGTGATTGGGTTCTTCTATCTTGAGCCCTGACAGGATTAGGGTTAAGGTGAACTCATCCAACTCAATATCCGTCATATGAATTAATCATTCAATTTGAATTCTATGTGAAACCCTTTTAAAAACTCTTTCTATTATCTTCGCTCTGCCATGGCCATGGGCTTATAGACTTGATTCTCATGATCATCATAGGGCTACTACTCATCTACCGAGGTAGATAGATCCCTTATTAGTGCAATCCAATTCCTCCAGTGAACGTACTATAGACAACATACACCTCAAGATTTCGAATGGCTAGAAGATCGAGTTATGGTGTAGTCAAACTACAACACCCTCAAGATGAATTATTGATGTACCTCAGATCAAAGAACTAGACACACTACTGCAATATCGAGCCAGTCATCGATGAGAAGGTAGACTTTCTTATGAATGCTCGAGGTGGTCATGCTCAGTGCTCTCATTCTTTAATGAGTACCTATACTCTCGCTCCAGTGTCTTCACATCATAGACTCAAGACTCATCTACTCAAAGAAAGCGATCGTACACCAACCTTTTGGATCAATCACCATCCTCATGATGATCCTATGGTCGGAAGCAGTTTATGAGGTAATTATGAAAATTCATATCTTAAATTTTTAACTCTTTGAAAATATGAATTATCATTACCATTAACTCAAAGGATGTATCACATACACTTTAAATACACACTATGATAGAAAATAATTTTTTTATTAATTTATAATTAAAATTATAAAATTATCCTTAGAAGTACATTACAAGTGTTAGCCAATCTGGCTTCTAGGGCCCACATCTAACAAACTCTCACTTGATCTAAAGTCAATTACCTATAAATCTATGTCCCATCTTCTCAAGGTGGGCTTCGATCTTCTGTTGGCCTAAAAGCTTCATCAGTGGATCTGCCGCATTGTCTGTGGAATCTACTCTCTTGATCTCGACGTAACCCTTCTCGAGGTAATCACGAATGAGATGAAATTACCACTCAATGTGCTTGAATGTTTGGTGAGACCTCGGCTCCTTAGCTAGGGCTATGATGCCATTATTGTCGCAGTACAGATGGATGGCATCTGATGGCATCACTTTAAGTTCTATGATGAACTTCTTATACTAGAACATCTCCTTTGTAGCTTTCGATGTAGCGATATACTCTGCTTCTATGGTAGAATCTGCTGTCACAGTCTGCTTGAAACTCTTTCAGTTGACAGCACCACCATTACACACAAACAGACTATCACATGTCGACTTTCGATCATCTATATCAGACATAAAATCTGAGTTTGTATAACCCTGGACCTGGAGTTCTCCATTACCAAAAACCAAGAACATATCCTTAGTCCTTCTTAAGTACTTAATGATACATTTCATAGAAGTCTAGTGCTCTTTATCTGGATTCGATCGATATCTGCTCATGACTCTTACAGCATGGGCGATATCAGGTCATATACATAGCATGGCATACATGAGGCTCTCTATTGCCAAAGCATAAGGGATCTTGCTCATGCATTCAATCTCCTAAGGTGTGTTGGGAAACATCTTCTTAGAGAGATGAATGCCATGTTTGAAGGGCACCAATCCCCTCTTGGAGTTTTCCATGCTAAACCTCTTTAGTACCTCCTCTATGTATATCTTTTGTGAGAGACCCAGCATCCTATTTAGTCTATCCCTATAGATCTTAATTTCTAGAATAAAGGATGCATCTTCTAGGTCTTTCATAGAGAACTCTTTTGATAACCATATTTTAATTATGGTCAACATGAAAAAATAATTCTCAATAAGGAGGATGTCATTCACGTACAGTATGAGGAAGACAACAGCGCTCCCACTGATCTTTTTAAATATACATGGTTCCTCCTCATTCTTGATGAATCCAAATGATTTGATCACATTATTGAAACGAGTATTCCAGCTCTGAGATGCTTGCTTAAGTTTATAGATAGACTTTTACAGCTTGCAGACCTTGTGATTAGCATCACTGAATATGAAATCTAGCGGATGTTTCATATAGATATCTTCCTCAAGATATCCATTTAAGAAGGCCATTTTCATGTCCATCTGCCATATTTTATAATCGAAATAAACTATAATAGAAAGCAATGTGTGGATGGATTTTAGCATGGCTACTGACGAGAAGATATCTTGATAGTCAATGCCTTCGCACTGACTATACCCTTTCGCCACTAACCTAGTCTTGAATGTCTCCATATTTTCATCTGCACCTAATCTTTCTCTTGTAAGATCCATTTACACCCAATAGATACTATACCTTCAGGTGGATCTACCAAGGTCCAGACTTGGTTTGAGTGCATTGAGTCAATCTCTGACTTCATTGCCTCTAACCATTTCTCAAAGTCAATATCTAATATTGCCTCATCATAGGTTTTGGGATCATCATCATGAATCCATTACCTTCGTGAGGAATATTTTCTCTACGTCATCTGAAATAGTACCTAAGTACCTTTCAGGAGGATGGAAAAATCTTTTCTGATCTACGAGGTGGAGGAGGTAGTGATTCTTACTGGCTCAATCTGATTTGGTTCATAGGGTCCTTAGCTCATTGTCTTAGAGACTTTCTTCTTGAGCCTAATCTGCCTTTTCGAATGCCGCTATCTTGAATAAACTTTTTTCAAGAAAGACTGGCATGTCAACGCACAATACATGTAGTCTTCTAGAAATTAGAATAATATCCTAATGACTCTTTTATCTATGAACCAAGCTCTAAAGAACTTATACTCTAATTATCTGCCTGTTGTCTCTGACATGAGCTGGACATCCAATTCTGGTAACTTGACTTGATTTTTACCATACAGATCTCATACGGTGTGATGAAATGTTTTAGAAAAAATTCTATTCAGTTTAAATATATAGCGGTCATAGCTATACCGAAAGAAATCAGGAGTCCATGAAGCGCATCATAGATTGACCATATTAATAAGGTCCGATTTCTCCTTGAAATCCATTGGTTGGGTATTTCAAGTGGGTCTATGAAGAGACTAGCCATCTTGGCTTAAGTAGGGCTAAAAATTTTCGGACTAAGTATTCCTCCCAATCTGAGAGAATCTTAATAAATTTTTTGATTTATTTTTCTACTTTCAGTCAAGATTCTTTGAGCTTTTCAAAAATCTTTAGATTTATGTCCATCAAATTACCACATTACTCGTCCCGAGAAATCAATCGGTAAAGGATTGAAGTAGATTAGTTACTATAGTCGATACTATTCAAATGGACGCACACATCATATGCGTAGGAAAAGTAGTTCTGTGGCCCTTTTCCCATGTCTCAAAAGGAAGCTTGTCATTTTGCATGAAGGCATGATCACAAAATCGGATATGACTCGAAAGTCAACGAACTCAATAGTCCCATTTCTTCAATTTGTTAACCCTGTCTTCGCTATATGATCTAGCTAAGGTGCCATAGATACTATCATTTAGACTATTCCTACGGCTCATTTTTTATCCTGGTTCGCACGTTTTGCCGATATTGAAAATAGAAACATCGAGATGTAACTGATTAAGACTATCATAAGAAACCACTTGCGAATTTTATTTCTTTCATAAAAAGAATATTTTAGATGTCCTTAAGAAAATAATTAATAGCCTTCCTGTGCTAACATGAAAACAGAAATTCAAATTTCTTACCTTTTGCTTTTTTTTTTTGTGGCCCTAGTTAAAAAGTACTCTTAGAACTACATACTATTCTAATAGTATCGCAGAGGTAGGTTCCACTGCCACTACAGCAACTCTTGCTCCATTTTTAATGCGTAGGATATCCCACATTCCCAATCTATGCTATCCCTCAAATCCTGCATAAAGGCATTAGTGAGCCATTAAATCAGAGTCAAGCATCCAACTGGATGTGAAGAACATAGTTAGTTCTATAACGCTACCTCTAGAAGACTGCCTTTTGTTCTTCAGCTGGCTAGTATAAGGGGTAGTTCTGCTTCCAATAACTGTCTGTTTGCAATAAAAATATTTTTCTTATTTAGCAGCTCTTCTCGGCTCTCCTTCTTTCTTTCCTCATCCATCTTCTGCTTTTTACGAACTTCTTCTTTCCAAAGACTTTCTCTAGAGAAGTCGCCGCTCCACAGTTTAGAACCTTTGATTTCGAAAGCTCATAATAATCAGCATATTTCTAAGTTCTATCAAAGTATTCTGTAGTTTATGCATAGATATTATTAATTGAACTATCATATGCATCAGCAAGGATCAGAATTATATCACTTCTATAAATCCTTATCACTTGACATCAAGTCTCTCAAGCTCTTCTAAGTCCTTGATCATCATTCTGGCAATGATCTTTGGATCGACTATTCATCATGCATTGGCCTTAAAAAATCTTCTAGTGATTGATATTTGGCTTGCGGACTTATTCACAAAATAACTCTTACAGGTGAGCCAACATTTGACGATAGTCTTAATATCTTATGTTGTGCGCTGAGCTTATTAGACATCGAGCCAACCTTAATACTTGTTGTTTCATCATCCATCCAACCTTGCTAAGATTTTCTGATAGTGAATGACGTGTTGGTAAAGGAGCGTATCTGTTCTAACACATAGGTTTTCTGAAATAAAAAATGTTGAAGCCCATTTAATCCTTATTGAAGGTATCTAAAGTGTCGAACGGGCTAGTGAGTTGGACGCGGATATTTTTTTTATAAGAGAGTCAAATTTTGAGTTAGTTAATTAATTGAACTTAAATCTTTATTTAAATTTTATTTTGTTAAATAATTAGGCTTCCACTATTTTTTGCATTCCTTACTTTCTAGCAGAGATGCAAAAATCTTGATGACAATTGATTTCTAGTGGATGTGCGGGGTCCACCGACTGGCTCACCATTTTAGTCTAAACAGTTTTTGATGATGGTCAATCATGAGTGAGACAACTCATCCCAATTATTTTTTGATCATTCGGTGCACCTAATCCTGTCTTAATTCATTGAATCTAACCATATCTGGAATTTGATTTCACTTCTTAGTTAAGTACTGATCCACATTTGCATGAATGGATTCTTGATTGAATTTTTCATCATATCTAAACATATTAAGCGAACACATCCTCCAACCTATAGCACATGCTTAATAAGATGTGGTTGAGCTTTTTAGTGCAACTGAATCTGTACCAATCGAGTAATCAGTCCCAAGAGGGCCCCGCACATCTACAATGGTGGAAGACCATGACTTAATCTTTGCTTAAAAGATTCAATTTAGTCTCTTAGATTACTTTGAGTAGTTATGACAAGCGGTATCATGGATTAGCTCGAACTGTTAAGCCACCTTAAATTAGACTGGATTTTACAACGATGGCCAGGTAGTGAGACTGGCTGAGGGATATGCCCAGAACTCAATGAGAACGCATTCAGATCGAAGTAGCTCCAATTAAACATCAATCGATTTGTATCTGTAAACTTTCTAGAGCACAAATTAGTCGAACCAGAATTATCAGTTAGCTTACAATCTAGGCTCGAACCCAGCGAGCCAATTTAGTCTTACTGATTGATCCATGTGCTGTGAGTCGACCTTGACCTAGACTTACAACTATTGGGCTTGGTCAATTCTAAACATCTCTGATCCATCTAATAACTTTTGATTCGGATATTTGATCATCGCTAGACTATTGAGCTATCAAGTACCAACCTAGTGTTATGGAATATCTAGATCTAAAAATTTCCATTTTAGATTAATTATTTCATAATCTTAATTTTAATTAATTTTAGGTTCATAAATAAAAATATTTATCAAAATTTAAGGATTTAGAATTTAAATTTTATAGAAAATAAGTTCTGATTTCTGATTAAGGATGAAGCGTTGCACCCCTACACGCCATAATAAAACCTCATCGCAATGGAAGCGAACGAGAAACTTAAATCCTACTTTGTCTTATGATCGGGATGGCCAAGCGGGAACGCTCTTAAATCAAAAATTATAATTAAACTGCAAAACTGAGTTAAATCTAGATCATATATTCACGTATATAATTAATAATATACCTAATACCTGCTTTGCATGCATCTTATTGTATATTCACTAAAAAAACATGGCATATTTTTCAATTCTAAAATAATATTATAACATTAAAAGTAGATTAAATTTAATTATATTAAAAATTAAAACATGTAAAATAATTTGGTAGAACCTATTCTATGTGTCTAAACATTTGCTCGTTCTTATATACATAGAGTAATAAAAACTAAAATTTTATTTTTATTTTTAGACTAATTAAATATTATTAATATAAAAAATAAATTTAAATATATCTAAAATATATTTAAAAATTAAACATAATTTACTAGGACTACACATAAACTACTCATTTCATATCCAATCTTGCATCTTATAACATTAGATCTAACATGATTTAATTTTAATTTTTAAATTTTAAATCTAATCACATTTGATGTGATATCAATTTTCTTATATTATATCAAAAACAAAAAATTATTCTAGAATCAGATCTAAGAACTATTCGTGTAGATCCAGTTTAAGCGAATGATTCAGAGGGATATTCCTTGATTAGATCTGAAGAATATTTTTAAAATTTTTTTAAAAAATTTTTTATCTAAAACTTTTAGATATAATCAGTAGAGAATCTATATTAAAGTTAAAAGAATAAAATTGATTTATTTTAAAAAGTACCTGTTTGGTTAATCTAATTAGCCTTGCGATGATCCTATAAACTGAGGTTTTGAAGAAACATACCTAACCTCTTCCATATCCACTTGGTAGAATAAATTTCCCTTTAATCTCTTCTCTAAAAATTATCCTGATGATTTGAAAAGCCTTCAAAATGACTTCTAAGGGTAGCCTGTTCATCTCACGAACACCATCGTGTAGATGCTGAATCTTATGCCAAAAACCTTGGATCTTCAAGTCAGATTTATGCCTAACTTTTTAGACATGTAGAAGAGAGGGAGAGAGAGAATAGAGGAGGCATGGATATCAGAGAAAAGGCTCCTTTGGATGTGGAAAAAATAAATTTCATTGAGGCAATTTTGTGAGAAGAGTTCTTATACTAGACATAGTGCCATAAAGAGTCCCTTTTTAATCAAAAACCTTATTAATTCAACCATTGGGACTCTTAGACCTGATCTCCATGAAAAACCTTAGATTCTGTCTAGTTTTGATGCCAAAAATCCATCTAGAAGGTGGTGGGATGAAAGGATAAGGAAGAGTCCATGTGCATCTAGGACTCTTCCCTTAAGAGTTTATTCCTAATCAAACTATATCAAAACCCAATCTAGGCACCTTTAAAAATCATAAAATTTTTTATACCCAAATTATAACTCTTTCCCTATCACATATCCAAAAATTAAAGCAAAATAACTTTTAAAAAAATTTCTAAAATTCTTTGATCATATGATCCTCAATTCTCTCAATTAGGTCAACTATTGACCCTAGTCCAATTGCACTAGGAATGAATTTAATTTTCATAATTAATCTGACCTGTCAGATGAAAATAAACTCATTCAAGATATAAAAATGAGTCAAATCAAATTCGACATAATTGCAATAAATCAAAAAGATTGTAGAAGGAGAAAGTCAGGCTTAATTATGTGCTAGCACAATTACCTTGAACTATTGGGAATATGCACTCTTCCACACGGATCGGCGTGGCTGCTGGTGATTAGCCAAGCAATAAGAAAGTACTTCTCAAAGATTTATGTGGAAGTATGATCAAACAAATCAAAGAATAGAGAAGAAGAGATTTCTGAAAGAAAAGAGCTTTTTTTCAGTATATTTCAGCACTATTTCAACCTTGACCTATTTTCAATATATATACTTTACAAAAGGTCAAGTCCAAGCTCATAGAAAAACTCTTCAAATCCAAACAACCCACGTACATAAAATAATAACCTGCAAACATTGAGTCGGCTCAGTTGTGTACCATACCAACAGTCCAAAAATACTACTTTCTATTTGAATTTTTCTCTAAGACCTAGCCAACCCAGTCCTGGACTGAGCTGACCCAATTTCCAATTGAGCTGGCTCAGTCTCAGTGTGAGCTGGCCTAATTTCTGAACTTTGCTATTGAGACTGATTCTTCTTCCGGCTCACTCCTATCTTCCCATAACCTATCTTCTTATGTTTTCAAGACTTGCGAGTGCCACTTCTGAGCTCACATTCTCCACCTTGGTGCTTCAAGTCCTTGTGAACTCTTCTCTTCTCAACAAATCCATCCATGCCATACATCTCTGAAAGCTATCCCTGAAGAGTACCTTCGTGAGTGCATCAAACTGATTCTCCTTGGTATGGACCTTCATCAGTTCCATGTCACCTTTCTCCATCAACTCTTTGATCCTGTGGTACCTCATGTCTATATGCTTTGTATGCGCATGATAGACTAGATTCTGTGCCAACAACAAAGCACTCTAACTATCACTGAATAGTGTAACCTTGCTCTGCTGTACCTCCAACTCATCAATCAGCCTCCTAAGCAAAGAGCTTCCTTTGTAGCCTCCGTTATCCCAATGTACTCGATCTCTATGATAGACAAGGCTGTGATTGGCTGAAGGATTGATCTCCAAGACACTGGTCCACCATATACATAGAAAAGGTATCCAGTAATAGACCTCCTTGTATCAAAATCATCAGTATAATTTGCATCAACAAACCCTTCCAGAGGACTTGAACCTTCACACATCTTCACAGATTATTCTTCAAATCCTTCCGGCTGCCCACCAAACACCAAACCATAATCTCTTGTTCCATACAGATATCTCAATATCCATTTCAATGCTTTCCAGTGTTCCTTCCCAGGGTTAGCCATGTATTTACTAACCATGCTCACTGCATGTGCTATATCTGGTCTACAGCACACCATAATATACATCACACTGCCTACAATATTTGCATAAGGGACTCATTTCATGTACTCTCTCTCCTCTTCTAATTGAAGGCACTGTAACTTAGAGAGAGACATATGGCTCGGCAATGGCATCTCTATAGGTTTAGCCTTCTCCATCCCAAATCTCTCTAGAACCTTCTGGACATACTTTCCTTATGACAAATGGAGCACTCCTTTGCACCTATCTCTGCAAATCTCCATTCCAAAAATTTTCTCAGCTGGATCCAAATCTTTTATCTCAAATTCAGATGATAATGTCCTTTTCATCCTTTTCATAGCATCCATGCTTCTACTAGCTATGAGCATATTATCTACATATAATAATAGGTACAAGGCATCCTCCTCATTTACATCCTTGATGTAGACACAACAATCATGTTCACATCTGCTGAAATTCAGGCTCAAAACAAAGCTATCAAACCTTTGATACCACTGATGAGAGGATTGTTTCAAGCCATACAAAGACTTCCTTAGTAAACACACCTTTTCTTTCGGTCCCATCTCCATAAAATCATCTGGCTGCTTCATGTAGATTCTTTTCTCCAAAGTCCCATAAAGGAAGGCCGTCTTCACATCCATCTGCTCTAATTTCATGTTATGCTATGCCACCAGTGACAGCAAAACTCAAATAGATGTATGACGCACCATAGGAGAGAAAATTTCTGTATAGTCAATCCCTTCCTTTTCTGAGTATCCCTTTGCTACCAGCCTTGTTTTGAATCTGACTCCACCTTGTTCTGAAGGTGCTTCTTTCTTTGTGAACATCCACTTTGAGCCAATAGGTCGAGCATCCTCTAGAAGATCCACCAGCTACCATGTCTGATTCTTCTCAAGTGATTCCATCTCCTCCATCATGGTCTGCATCCATGAATCATGATCCTCACTCTCCATGGCCTCTGCATAACTCTCTAGATCTCTATTAGTAGTGATGAGTGCATAGGAGATAACCTCATCAATGCCATATCTTATGGGTCTCCTAATAGTACGCTGGGGCTTGTGCAAAGCCATTCTAATTGGCACATCTCTACCTGATGTCTGTGGCTGCTTCTGCACATCTATCTGAACTATCGGCCCTCCATGCTGATTTTTAATCTAAGACAATACTTTTTCGCACAGCTCCACCTCAATAGAAACACTCCTGTAAGTGGATGTAACCTACATACCATTATTTTCTGACTGACCATCGCTGTTCACCTCTGTCTCTCCAATTCCTTCTATCCTAGACTTCCTTAAGATGCTCTTCTCATCAAAGATAACGTCCCTACTGATCACTGACTTCTGTGCCTAAGAGTCCCACAGTAGGTACCCCTTGACTCCTTGTGGATATCCTATGAATATCATCTTTTGAGATTTTGGATTTAATTTGCTTCTCTCGGTTGTCTCCACATGTGCATAGGCTGTGCAACCAAAAACTTTCAGATGGCCAAGCTCGACTTTCTTTCCACTTCAGACCTCCTCTAGAATGCCTCCATTTAGCTTATAATGAGGAGACCTGTTCACAAGAAAATAAGAAAAAGTTAGAGCATCACCCTAAAAGAACATTGGGAGTGATGTCTGCAGCCTCAAACTCCGTGCTTTTTCGATCAGTGTTCGGTTCATCCTCTCCATGACACTATTCTGCTGAGGAGTCATCCTCACCGTGTAATGGCATTTGATGCCATTTTCCTCACAGTATCTTCTGAACTCCAGACTAGTATACTCCCCTCCATTATCCAACCTCAGACACTTCACCTATCTTTCTGACTTCTTCTCTACTTTAGCTCTCCAGGCTCTGAACTGGGCAAACACCTCTAATTTTTTTCTAATCAGATAAACCCACACCTTCCTTGAGAAATCATCAATAAAAGTGACAAAGTATTTTGCCCCACCTCTAGCTGATATAGGAGCTGGTCTCTAAACATTCGAGTGCACTAAATCCAGCACTCCCTCGCTGCGCTTGGTACTTCTGGCAAACTTTATCCTATGCTGTTTGCTAAAGATGCACGGCTCATAAAGATCTATGTCCTCCTTCTTCAGAACTGGGATCATACCTCTTCTGGTTAGTTTAGTGAGCCCACAGTCACTCATATGACCCATCCGATAGTGCCATAGTTGATATAAAATTTGCTCCTCCTATGCCGCTGCTAGCACCTCTACACTATCATTTACCACTAAACCTTCCATTCTATAAAAATTGTTGCTCAGTCTTCTACCTCTCATCACCACCAAAGCTCCCTTGAAAATTTTCAAACATCCAATCCCAGCCTGACTACTAAAAGCATAACCTTGCTCCTCCAAGTAGCCCAAAGAAATCAAATTCTTTTTTAACTCCGGTACATGCCTGACATTTGATAATGTATGAATGATCACGTCGTACATCCTCACCCTAATAGAGCCAATTGCAGCTACTTTGCATGGATGATCATCTCCAAGGTTGACACTTCTACCATCGATCTTCTGGTAGGTAGCAAACTACTCCCGATGAGAAGTATAGTGGTGCAAGCATGCTGAATCTAATATCCATATAGTATCGCACTCTGTAGATCCATCTGATACAACTAGCAGGTCTTCTCCACTGCTCACAGAAGCTGTATCATCTTTCTTGCTGGCCTATCCTTTTTCTGATCTCAAAAGGAAACAATCTCTCCTCAGATGTCCAGACTGATGACATTTATAAAATTTCAATATCATCTTCCTCTGATCGTGAGACTTTGACCTGCCCTTAGATTTTTCTCTTGTCTTCTCCTTTGATCTTCCCTATCTTATCCATCTAATACAACCAGCAGGTCTTCTCCACTGCTCACAGAAGCTGTATCATCTTCCTTGCTGGCCTTCCCTTTTTCTGATCTCAAAAGGGGACAATCTCTCCTCAGGTGTTCAGGCTGATGACATTTATAATATTTCAATGTCATCTTCCTCTGATCATGAGACTTTGACCTTCCCTTGGATTTTTCTTTTGTCTTCTCCTTTGATCTTTCCTATCTTTCATTCACAGTCACGATCTCAGACTTAGGGTCTCTCTTGTAGATCTTCTTTCTTTGCTCATTTGATCTGAGTACACCAACAACTTCTTCATAGTTTAGGATCTTCTTTTTACAAACTAAAGTTGTTATGAGACCACCATACGAACTTGGAAGAGAACATAATAGTAGCAATGCCCGATCCTCCTCGTCAATCTTCACATCCAAACTTATCACCTTAGAACACACCTGATTGAACCTTTGGATATGTGCAACAAGATCTCTGCCTTCGGGCATCCTCAGACTATACAGCTATTTCTTCAACCATAGCTTGTTCGTCATGTTCTTCTCCATGTATGTGTTCTCCAGTCTCTCCTAGAGCCCTTTTGTCGTATTTTCTATGCAAACTTCAGACAAAACCTGATTGATCAAGCATATCCAGATTGTGCTAAAAGCAATTTTCTCCAACTCTTCTCAATTCTCAATACTAATCTTTTTCGACCTTTCTTTTGTCAAGACCTCGTAGATCCTCTACTGAACCAATAAGTTCTTTACTCTTTGCTGTCATAGAGTAAAATTTTTCTTGCCATCGAACTTCTCAAAATCCACTTTGAATCCACTTGATCTTTTGACTTCAAACAAGTCAAGAACAAATCCCTAACACCCTTCACGATCTCACACACCAGCAAAACTATCCTTCAAAGAAGATCTAACTAGCCCTAGATCCTCTTTCCAAACTTCTGTATCACCGTT
Organism: Cocos nucifera; assembly: GCA_006176705.1. NCBI lineage: Eukaryota > Viridiplantae > Streptophyta > Magnoliopsida > Arecales > Arecaceae > Cocos > Cocos nucifera. The sequence continues at coordinate 288,133 of QRFJ01000320.1, forward strand.
CCTCCATGTAAACAATCTCCACCTCAATTTAGAGACAACGATGAAACAAACTAAAAGTTTTAGGATAAAACCTGGTGCAACAAATTCTGAATGTAGTAAATCCTAGGTGTCTTCCTTTCTTCCATGCAACACCGCTCTGATACCAAATATTGAAAATATGTGCTCTTTCCATATGGATCGGCATAGTCGCTGGTGATTAGCCAAGCAACAAGGAAGTACTTCTTAGAGATTTATGTGAAAGCACGATCAAACAAATCAAGAAATAGAAAAAAAGAGAAGAAGAGATTTTTAAGAGAAAAGAGCTTTTTTTTCAGTATATTTCAGTACTATTTCAATCTTGATCTATTTTTAGTATATATACTTTACAAAGGGTCAAGTCTAAGCTCATAGAAAAACTTTTCAAATCCAAATAACCCACGTACATAAAATAATAATCCACAAAAACTGAGTCGGCCCAGTTTCAGACTGAGCCGGCTAACCTATGATTGGGTCGGCTCAGTCCCAGACTAAGTCGGCCTAGTTGTATACCATGCCAACAGTCCAAAAATACTGCTTTCTGTTTGAATTTTTTTTTGAGATCTAGCCGACCCAGTCCTGGACTAAGCTGACCCAGTTTTCAACTGAGCTGACTCAGTCTCAGTGTGAGCCGACCCATTTTCTGAATTTTGCTATTGAGACTGATTCTTCTTCCGACTCGCTCCTATCTTTCTATGACCTATCTTCTCATATTTTCAAGACTTGGAAGTGTCACTTTTGAGCTCACATGAACCTGATTGGATCTAATCTAAATCAATCGAACTAGGTTAGCTCAATTGATAACATTCAGACCCAAATCTTTGTTTGTGTGATCCAGTTAGATTCAGTTCCGTATGGTAATGAGACATATCATGATCTCCATCATCGATATCATCGAAACACCTTTCGATGGATCAGAACTTTTCTTATTCATATAATTAGAATGATCAATTATCAAAATTATTCTAATTATCTTCAAAATTTACCAATGATACCTGACAGTATATGATGGCAATCCATCAAAACTGAAAGTGAACATCTCGGTTTAGCTATCTGTGTGATTGTGTTCTTCTATCTTAAGCCCTGACAGGATTAGGGTTAAGGTGAACTCGTCAAACCCAATATCCGTTATATGAATTAATCATTCGATTCGAGTTCTATGTGAAATACTTTATAGAAACTCTTTCTATCATCTTCACTCTGCCATGGACATGGGCTTATGAACTCGAATCTCATGATCATCATAGAGCTACTCCTCATCTACCGAGGTAGATAGATCCCTTATTGGTGCAATCTAATTCCTATAATAACATACTATAGCCAACATACACCTCAGAATTTTGAATGGCTAGGAGACCGAGTTATGGTGTAGTCAAACTACAACACCCTCAAGATGAATTATCGATGCACCTCAGATCAAAGAACCAGATACACTACTACAACATCGAGCCAGTCATCGACGAGAAGATAGACTTTCTTATAAATGCTTGAGGTGGTCATGCTCAGTGCCCTCATTCTCTAACGAGTATCTATACTCTCGCTCTGGTGTCTCTACACCGTAGACTCAAGACTCATCTACTCAAAGAAAGCGATTGTACACCAAGCTTCCAGATCAATCACCATCCTCGTGATGATCCTACAGTCGAAAGTAGTTTATGAGTTAATTATGAAAATTTATATCTTAAATTTTTAATTCTTTGAAAATATGAATTATCATTACCATTAACTTAAAAGATGTATCACATACACTTTAAATATACACTATGATAGAAAATATTTTTTTTATTAATTTATAGTCAAAATTATAAAATTATTCTTAGAAGTGTATTACAAGTGTTAGCCAATCTGATTTTTAGGGCACACATCTAACATTATCTTTGTTAATGAAATCTAGGGATTAGATCTCTGATTGAGTGAGATCGTATTATATGAGTGCTCCAATTAGTTACTATGGACTCAGAATTACTCGGATCTCTTATTTTGATGAGTCTTTTCCTGATAGATTTTTTTTATTGTTTTAGGGTGCTATTTGCGATAGCATGATTTAGATTATGTTGATTCAATTGTTACAAAGGAATGCTTTATGCAAAATTGCTTGTAGAGGTTCGGACCTTATTTTTATTTCTATGAGTCTTGCATAACCTTGAGTTTCCAATGCTGGTTATTACTATAAGAATGTCACATTATAATATTATTTTAATCTAATTATTATCATGTTGGAGTATAGCATCTAGGTTTTAGCTTATCTTTTATTGCATGTTATGAAGAATTAAGCAGTTTTATTGATCTAATTCCAGTGAGTATTGTTACATGCCAAAAATAAACAAATAACTTCATCATCAAGAATGTGTTAAGCAAAGGAAAAGCTTATGGTTTCCTGATCATTCGAGTCCTCTTCCATGTTTGATATGTTATGCCATTTCATTGTCTAATATAAGTGACTTTTTATTCATTGATGAAAATTATGATGCCTGTTGGGGATAAACCCCACCCCTACCGAAGTCCAGTTCGATGCTCAGTCTAATACAATCGGTAGCCACGGAAGAGCTTCAACGGATGGACCTTAGCCGAACTCCTTCAGCTGATCGAACTCCTTAATGGTAGAGCTCCTTCGGACTCCCTGTGGTCGGACCTTAGCAGAACTCCTTTAGCCGATCGAACTCCTCAATGATCGAGCTTCAGTCAGACTCCCATAAGAGCTCGAACTTTCTCCAAGCTTTTTCTTTGGTCGAACTTCTTCAGGAATCGGACTCCTCCCAGACATCCCTTTCGACCATCCGAACTCCTCAGTGGCCGAGCTCCTTTCGAACTCCCTAGCGACCGAGCCTTAGCCGCACTTCTCTAGCCAGACACCTACGAAAGTCGAACTCCTTTCGAGCTTCCCCTTCAGGAGTTCAAATTTCTTTGGAATCAATATATATCGAGGTCCACCAACCGACGTCTACTTTCTTAAAGTTACCGCCAGTAAATCTGACTGAACGATCACCATCAGTCTGCCACAGGCGATGCTACAGGTGGTGCCCCCCTTTGTGACTGACTTCGCCAGACCTCGAGCAGTCCACCACTGTCGGATGGTATGGCTATCACTATCAGCCTGACGATACCATCCTCTCCACATCAAATCTGATGCAGCCTCGAGCAGCCCACCACCAGGCAGCTGCAGCTATCACCATCAAGCTTCATCTATAAAATGGACCCTTCAGATACGCTAGGCTCTAAGCTCTCATCTCCTTCTCTAAATTCTGTCGAACTCATTCCAGAGCACTCCATTTTTGTTGGCCAGAGCTGACTTGATTGTCGGAGGATCCTGTCGGAGTCACCTCCCACCGACTCCAGATGGGACTTTATTTTACAGGTCCCCAGCGGCGACCTCGTTCAGCTCCACTCCAACTGGATCTGACGATGATCAGATTCTGCATCAACAATGCCTATATAATTGTTATCTTTGTTGTGCTTTTTTTATTTTTATTTTTATTTTTATGGTAAACAGTAAAGTTTTCAGTAACTTTTTGTGTAATTAGGTACTAAATTTGTTTGTGTAGCTTTGCATTAAATGTCTTGTGATAGGCTAGTCTACCCTTATACCTGTTTTTTTTTTATGGCAGTCCATTATGTCTCGGACGCTTAAGTTGATGATTATTTTGATGATTCTTATATCTTCTTAAAAATTTGTTAGGCTTCAATTCCGTTGACTATTGAAATAAAATTTCATAGCATTCCACCAGAATGCTAGTGATTGTTGCATTTATTGCTCTCTTTTAAGATTACTCATATTCATAAAGAGGTTAATAGTATGGTTGACTAAATAACCTCGTATGTGCTTGCCTAAGCATACAGGTTCAACTTTATGAAATTCTATGACATATCTTTCTGATTTTTTTGTTAAATATTTTAATTGCTGATTTCCATGGATGTAATTATACTCAGTTTATTTAATTTATCCAATTTATGTACAAACAAAAAAGAAAAAAGATATCAAATACATCGTTCTATTTGTTAACTTAGAACCTAAGGGTGCTTCCCCTCGAGCTAAATAGAGACCTTCATGGAGTGGACTTACTCATTTACCATTGTATACAATCAATGGCTCTAAGTGGATAGTAATATGTTATATACTGTATGCACTTACAGTGTTATTGTAGTTTAGGCTAGACGTGACATACATCAAACATATATCAAGTGTTGAATCTAGACCAAAATTAAGGTTGAGCTTAGGTCAAATTTAAATATCAGGTGAAAATATATTTTATATGAAGGAAATTTATATTGCATGCAGATTATGATTAATTAAAATTTTATGTTGATGTTAGGTTAATTTTAATATTTGGACTAACTTAATAGGGGTATCTAAATTTTTTAAAAAAAGCTAGATGGATGTTAACAATGTTCAGTTCGTTGGTACCCTCTTAGAAGATTGTTCTTGTAGGGTTCCCTGATGCTAGCACATTACCACCATGCTAACTAAGAAAAAGGTTGGATGAACTTTTTAGTTAGAAGGACCAATATTCTACACCACTTCAATCCTTGCTACTTATGGTCATTGTTCTACTTGCTTAGCTATTTCTATGCTTTGTTCCTCTGATAGCTTGACTTGTTTTACTGGTGATTTTACTAAATACCCTAAATACTCTATGACCTTATTCACTTAACTGACATTATTTTCCTCATGATAACTCACTGGCTCCAGTTGTTCTTGTTCAAAAGTAGTTTTGCCTAAAATACTTAGATTTCAATTAAGTTTTATATTTGTGCACTATCAAAGATGAGTAGCAGAAGATTCAAGCTGCTGCCTTCCAATGAGTTTTCTTATACATGATTGGGCAGTTACAATGTCGGTTATTATTTATTTCTGCTCATATTTAGAAGGTAAGGTTGATAGGAGACTGTCCTTACTGGATAGGGTACTTTATTTGATTATCAATTGACTCAAAAAGGCATAAGATGTGAGACTTAAAGCTTGCAAATAAATCTGCTGCCTTGGATACATAACCTAGCTCTTGACACTTGAGTTTGGCTCTGCGTATCTATTGTAGAATCTTTTTTGCTCTAGAGTAGCAAGGCATATAGTTCTGATGCAAGTGGGCATAATTTTATAAATTCTTTTTCTTCAGTTGAGTCATGCGATGGCAATGCCTTGTAATTGATTTGTTACAATTTAATGAAGGATATCCTTAATTTTATACTTGCTGTGTTTTTTATGTGGTTATTGGTGGGTTAATATTCTCTTTGATCTTGGAGAGGAGTAGATTTGTGTATAGGAGGTGTTGGCTTCATCCTCTTTGATTTACAAATAAGAGCGTCAATATGTGAAAAGGGAAAAGCTGGCTTGCAAAACCTCTTAAAGAAAGAAACTAACGTTTCTGTGATGGGCAATGATATTTTCAGACAAATAATTTATTCTACTAGAGCAACAAACATGCATCATTTATTTCACCATAACAAAGAGAGAACATCTTATTTATGCAAGCAGTTTTAGTCTTTCAAAATGAAAAGAGTTTGATATATTTTACTTCAGCTATTGGAATTTTACTTCATATCTATATACTAGTACATGGCGTGAGGTACTTTGCACTTGCATTTAGATGGTACATTTTGCATGAATATTATAAGCAATAATTCTAGTATCAAATTATTTTTTTATTTGCATGACTATTAGCAAGATATTATATTTTAAATTATTTTTATATTAAGTTAGTTCAAGTACTTTTTACACTTTCAATTCTGATATTCATTTGAATTCAAAATGATATTTATATATTTTTATTATTTAATAAAATTATAATTTTAATCAATTTTTCTTATAATTGATAAAAATTAGATAAATAAATCAAGATCCAGTAAAGATTATTTAGATGGAGTTCAAGATTTCATCAAATTTGTTATTGAGAAATCTAGTATGAATGAAAAGATTCTATATCCATGCCAAAAATGTGTAAATTATTTTTTCATTTGATCTATAAACTATTGAAGAACATTTGGTGTGGAATGATTTTTTGAAGGATTATACCGAGTGGGTATTTCATAGAGAGTCCATGTTATTATCTTTATGTAATCAACCCTACTATGTAAAATATACATTTGCTCAGGGATCTGATAACCTACAAAGGAATCCTGATAGAGAAGATGATATGAGTACTACTATAAAAATGGTCTATGACAGCGCATATTATGGCAGCGATTTTTAAAATCACTGCCATAGATCCTACGATAGCGATTTTCATTAACCGCTGCTATAGATTAGACCTATGGCAGCGGTTTTTGTAACCGCTGCCATATATCCGAAATATAGCAGCGATTAACGAAAATCGCTACCGTTGATCAGACCTATAGCAGCGGTTATAAAAAACCGCTGTCATAGGTCGATCTATAACAGTGGTTCATTATAACTGCTGCTATAGGTCGAATCTATAGCAGTGGTTAGTGAAACCGCTGCCATAAGTCGGACCTATAGCAGCGGTTAGTAGGAACCACTGCTATAAGCTTAGTTATGGCAGCGGTTAATTATAACCGCTGCCACACATTTCTTTTTAAATATTATATAATTTTAAAATTTAATGCCCATCTTCATCGTTCATTATCTAAATAATTATTATTAGAGTGTTGTCATAAAAGATTGCCTCGATCCGATGGCACTAGCTTCATCAATCAAAAAAATTTGATTTCGACGATCATGAATGATGATGCGATGATTTGATAGATGGAGACCTCTGATGGATTCAAAAATCTGCAACGATGATCTCGGTGATGTTTGTAGTATACTATCAAAATTTTACTTCAATCAGATATCGTTATCTTGGTCAATTTAGTATAGATTAGTTTCGACCGTTAAATGATAAATAAGAGATCAAAGGACCAAACGGTGTTTAATTATGAGATAAATTTTTTTATAAATGATCTTAGATACTATTTTAATCATTTTTTATAGTGGTGATTATAAAATTTAACTCATGAGATGAAGAACGATTTAAAACTATACGTCTCCTGATAACCATTCTAAAACTTCATTGGTTGTTATGCTCGTGCTTTTACAAGATCTGCTTACCATGAATAGTTTATACGAAAATAATTTAAATTTTACTATCATCACCGTATAAATATTTAAAATTATAACAAAGATTATTTAACTAAAAAATTATCTCATAATCGAACGCTGTTTAACCCTTTGATTGCTTGTTTCTAATTTAACGGCCAAAATTATTCCATACTAAATTGATCATGATAACGATATCTGATTAAAGTAAAACTTTGATAGTATGCTACAAACATCATCAAGATGATTATTGTAGGTTTTTGAATTCATCGGAGGTCTTCATCTATTAGATCATTACATCATCATTCGTGATCGTCGAAATCAAATTTTTTTGATTGATGAAGCTAGGGCCATCGGATCGAGGTGACCTTTTGCGATGACACTCTAATGATAATTATTTAGATTATGAATGGTGAATATGGATATTAAAATTTTAAATTATATAATATTTAGAAAAAAATTATTTTTAACCTACGGCAGTAGTTATCAAAAATCGCTGCTGTAGATCTACAGCAGCGGTTATAGAACTACTATCGTATATCTATGGCAGTGATTTTAGATAACTGCTATCATAGATTTATGGTAGTGGTTCGATAACTGCTGCTGTAGGTTAGGTTAAAAATCTTCAAATTTTTTCTGCTTCTCTTCCGTGCGCGCTCGATCTCTCTCTTTGTCTCTCCCCCTCCTCTCCATCATCGGTGAAGCTTCTTCCCTTCCGACTGGCTCCGCCCCTCCTTTTTCCGCAGCCGGCGCCAGCCCTCCTTCCTCCTCCCCCTTCGACCCCCCATCCCTGGCCGTCCCTCTCTGTCACCCGCCACCCCCCACCCGACCCCCCACCCTCCCCGTGGCCGCCCCTCCTTCCCCCCATCCCCGGCCACTCCTCCCCGCCACCCACCACCCCCCACCCGCCCCCCCCACCCGCCACCCTCCCCCTGGCCGCCCCTCCTTCCCCCCCATCCCCGGCCGCCCTCCCCGCCACCCCTACCACCCCCCAGCCCTCCATCTCCGACCGCCCCTCTCCGCCACCCCCAACCCCACCCCCACCCTCCCCTCGGCTGCCCATCCTTCCCCCCATCCCCGACCGCCCCTCCCTGCCACCCTGCCACCCCCATCCCCCAGCTCCCCCATCCCCAACCGCCCCTCCCGCCACACCCCACCCACCCTCTATCCCCCACACTCTTTCTTCCGATCGTCGATCCTTCCATCACTATACCTCCTGGGCCTCCTCATCACTGTGCCCCCGCTCCCCTTGGCCCACATCCCCGCCCGCCCCTGCTCTCTCCCTTTTCTCTTTCTCTCTCTTCTCTTTCACTATCTTACTTTTTTTTCATAGGTTACCTCTAGTGCTGTCGTCCTCCTCTAGCATCATCGCGAGCGACCCTCAGAGCTTTCGGTGCGACCTGCTCTCTATAGCCGTAGGTATAATTTTTTTTAAATTTTATAGTATATTTATTAATCATAATATTTATAATAATTTATAGAATATTTATAAATATTTATTATAAATATTATAATTATCTATATGCCGTAGTTTTGGACCGTGCCATTGTGGTAGCCTTGGGCTATGCCATATCGGTGGCTATGGACTAGATCTGTCAACAGGTTGTGTTTGGATTAGAACCAGATATTCAGATCCGGATCTAATTTTAATTACTGGTACCGAATCTGAATCCAAATATCCGATGGGTCTGTACTTGAAGTACCAGATCCGGACCCTAATGGATCTTGGAAGGTCAGACCCAATTTCAAGATCCAAAACTAAGAAACAAAGAGACTGAGAGAGACCGATAGATTGAGAGAGGGAGGGTTGATCGCTCATCGATTGTCGGCAAGGGAGATCGAGAGTAGGAGGAGGGAGGGAGGGGGTCCGGCCTCACCGCCGTCGTCGATGAGGGAGATCGAGAGATGGAGAGAGGAAAGGAGGGATTCGGCCTCGCCGCCATCATTGAGAGAGAGGGGGTCCAGCCTCGTCGCCATCATTGGGAGGGAGGGGGTCCAGTAGGGGTCCGACCTTGCCAGCATCATTAGGGGTCCGACCTTGTCGGCGAGGAAGATTGAGAGAGTGAGAGAGGAAGGGATGGGGTCCGACCTCGCCAATGAGGGAGATCGAGAGAGGGAGAGAGGAAGATCGAGAGATGGAAAAGCTAGGAGGGAGGGGTTTGGCCTCGCCACCATCGCCGACAAGAGAGATCATGAGAGGGAGAGAGGGAGTGATCGAGGGGATGGCACACAACCGAGTCGGCTCGGGCCGTGATCGAGCTGACTGAGGCAGGACCCGAGCCGGATGTCTCAGGCATGGAGGCGACTGTCTCAGACATGGAATCGGCTTAGCTTCTGAGCGAATAGAATTTGATATGTCTCTCTAAGGTTCCAACTTTAAGCCCTAAGGTGCCACCATCATCTACTTTATTCTGCTTTTAGATTTTTGGATTAACACCAAGGTTCGTGCAAGAGATCAAATCTATGACTATTGCTCATCCTTAATTATTTATGAATATAATTTATGTTGTAGAATTTATTGCATAATATTTTCTGGATGTTTATATGTTGTTGCTTTTGTTTATTGCATTGCATAACAATAGACCTATCAATTGACTAGTGTACATAATCTCCAACATCCGTATAATTATACAGATTAGAGAATTATGTACAATGATCAATTGATTATCCAATATGGATGGTTTAAAAATTATAGATAATTCTATAGGTAATTACAATAATCAAACAGTATGTTAAGAATTTTGAATCAAATTTTGGACAGTATTTTTTTTTTATTCTTCCTACACGAGAGAACTAAGGGGATATGCTACCAAAATTTCATTCGACTCCTGTTGTATATCATTTGATTACTGTAATGAACCTATAGAGTTAATGCAATTTTTGAATGGGATAGAACCTATCTTTACCTATTAGTTGGTGATAGGGTGCATTTATTGCATATCTGAAATGAAGAAAATAGTGCAGGATTTGCCATGCTACTTTCAAAAAATATTTTAAAAATAGTAATAATATAGTAAAAAATAATTAATTTAATTAATTATCTACTGATTATATCAGATTATTTAACCCTATATATTAGGATCTAAATATAATATGCATGCATACATCAATAGATCTGAAAATAAAACTATGTAATAAACTATTTACTATATCTACGTATTCAGAATACAATATCTTTTTGTGAATAGTCAATCACCACAATCTGAGTCCACCGGATAATACTCTGCTATCACATCACAATCGTATATATGTCCGACCTCTATGGGTGGTCCATATGGAGATCCTGATCTCGATTAACCCCACTGGAGTGCTAGCTCCTTGTCAGAGCCTTTGATGGCTGATCATGATTGATCCGATCGATCCGATCGATTATATATTTTTTGATTTCTTAGATATTCTAAAAAATTATAACATAAATATTGGAAGATGATGAAGATGTGTTTCAAATTTGGTGGCGATCCGATGCTCACAGCACTCGATCTCCCCACCCGAACCCAGATTCCCAAATCTAGGATTTCACTTAGCCCAAAAATCCTGACACACTAAAAATCCTATCACGCCCTCTCTATATGGAGTTTTTTCATGAAATAAGTTTTTATAGAAAGACAACTTTTTGATCTATAATCTCTATTTAAATTATATCTAAAAATAAGATATCCTTAGAAGTGAAAATCATAAGAGAAGAGAGGCATAAAGGAAAAGAAAAATGTTGTAGGATCCTATTCACCTTCACTCCAAGATTTTTTTCGCCCAGAACTGATGCCCAAATACTCTAAAATTTTTATCACATAATTCTAACCCCTGCTCCTATACATATAAAAATTTTCATACTTTATTGATATGAATACTATGGAAAAATTGCATAGAAAATGATAAGGATCGAGTGATTGAGAGGTTTTAACCACTCACTTAATTTCAAAAATCAAATGAGCCTCTTATCCTTATCCAATGCCCCCTCCCTTATATTTAACATGCAGAAGGACTCTTCTTCTATGTTCATATTTTTATTTCTTAAAAAATATTTGACAAACAAAAGGGAGGGCGTGAGAAGTAAAGAGAAAAAAGTCAAAAATGGGAGAATTTGAATTCAAACTTTATTTGACTTGGTCCTAATTGGTTTCAACCAAACCAATTAATCTAGACTCAATTATATCAGGTTAAATCCAACCAAATTAGGTTTAGCCTAATCTAATAAAATTTTAATCAAATTAGAAATTAATTAGATCTATGTTCTGATCAAATCAGGGTCAAAACTTTCATAGCGATTAGGTCATCTCATGACCTGATCGGGTCAAATCCAATCGAATCAAATTCAATCAAAATTGATCGAATCCTCATCACTTAATCAAATTAAGTTAATCATCAATCAAATTGCTAATTAATCCTCTAAAAATATCTAAGTCCAAATCAAATGGGTTATTGGGCAACAGAGTCCTATCAACATGAAACTCTTGAAGAGTCCTAAATCAATGGGACTCTTGAACCCAGTGTCCCTAACGAATCAAACTTGTGATCATAGAGTCCCAGACTAGTAGAACTCTTGATCAGAGAGTCCTAAATGAGTAGGACTCAGAGTCTCAGATCAGTAGGACTCTTGGTCACAGAGTTTCAATCCAATGGGACTCTTGACCACAGTATCATAGATTATCAGAACTCATGATCAGAGAGTTCTAGACAAGTAGGACTTAGAGTTTCAGTCCAGTAGGACTCTTGGTCATAGAGTTTCAGTCCAGTGGGATTCTTGACCATTGAGTTCCAGATTAATGGGACTCTTGAGCAGAGGTCTCAAACAAGTAGAACTTAGAGTCTCAGTCCAATAGGACTCTTGATCATAGAGTTCTAGTCTAGTGGGACTCTTGACTATAGGTCCCAGACCAATAGAATTCTTGATCAGCCATCAGATCAGGTAGGAACTCCTAATGTGTGTGATTCTACAGGTTTGAACTTAAGCCGGTAGCATAGAAATTAATTTCTATACTAATTGAAGTGACCATCTAGCAATGGTACCCAACATTCAGATAGGTCGAATAATCGCAATTACAACATTCAGAACCTACACGAATATGATTACCATATAATTTATCCCTATGATCTCTATGTAATAGATGACTCAAGGTTAGACTGTCAATCCTTGAAAATACATCCATATCGTGTCTCAAAGCAATTAGTCTCGTGACTCCTCACTAAGACTACCCTGGCCAAGATTTTGCTAAATTGAAACATAATTGAACACAGCTCCTGAAATCAGGAGTGATAAATTCCATCTTGATATACACACTGACTCCATAAGTACTTGACCGTGCCCAAAAATCTTCTATCATTGAATTAGAAATTCAGATAGTCCAGCACCAAAATACAATGAGTTGCTTGAAAGTCACCATGGTGATCTCAGATCGGAGGAACATTTATACCCATATTCCATCGAAGCTAATCTTGATAGGAGAAAAGCTCTGAAGTTGGTCACGTTCAGTGCAGATGTATCCATATATCTTACTTGCATGCCATATCAGTATCTCAGCACTCCTTAGTTATAAGGACAACCAACCTATATGGCACATAATGATCTATACTTGATAAACGTTATCATCCTAAGTAACAACGTATCATTTGATCATGAACTATTTAAGGATTAAATGATAAATCCTCTTTTGCCGAATCTAGATAGTCCTAAGGACTTCATCACAACATAGGAGTTCATTAGAAGACAACAGAATTTATGATGAAAAATATCAAAATAATTTTTATTAATTTATAATTTATATATAATTATAAATACATAGCCCAACCATCAATAGACTGATGATTGACTTTAGGACACATTCCCAAAAATCTCCCACTTGGACTAAAACCAATCGGTGCAGTATCTAATACCTATCTTTGACTTAAAGTTGTCAAACTCCTTCACCGCAATAGCTTTAGTGAATGGGTCGGCCAGATTTTTCTTTCCATCAATCTTCTGAAAATTGACGTCACCTCGATCCACAATCTCTCGGACAAGATGGTAGCGGTGTAGAATATGCTTCATCCTCTGGTGTGCCTTTGATTCCTTCGTCTGAGCAATGGCTCCAAAGCTATCATAATAGAGTAGAACTGGACCCTCCACCATCAAGGGAGGGTGCTACTTCGAGCTCGGTGATGAATTTTCTTAGCCACACCACTTCTTTGACAGCTCTGATGCAACGACATACTCCACCTCACAAACTGAATTGACCACAGTGTGCTGCTTAGAACTCTTCCAGCAGATAGCTCCATCATTAAGGATAAATATGTATCCCGACATATTTTTTCTATCATCATGATCGGACTGAAAACTGGAGTCTGTGAACCCCATAAGTTTTAAGTCTGATTCATCATATACAAGCCACTAGTCCTTAGTATTTCATAAATACTTCAGGATGTTTTTAACAACCTTCCAGTGATTCTCTCTTAGATTAGATTGGTATCTACTCACTACACCTAGTGAGTATGCCACATCTGATCGTGTACATGTCATGGCGTACATTATAGAATCCACTACTAAAGCATATGATATTCTATTCTTACACTCTCTGTCAAGAGGTGTTGTTGGATAATCCCTCTTTGAAAAAAAAAATTCATGGCCTATCGGTAGATAACCTTTCTTGAAATTTTTTATGCTGAACTATTTCAGCACAGTGTCAGTGCACGTGGATTGGGACAATCCAAGCAACCTTTTAGATCTATTTCTATAAATCTTCATCCTTAGGATGTAAGAAGTTTCTTCCAGATCTTTCATGGAGAACTATGATGACAGCCAGATCTTTATTCCTTGTAATGCAGGAACATCATTTTCAATTAAGAGAATGTCATCCACATACAATACTAGGAATACTATTGCTGGACCATTAGCTCATTTATATATGCAGGGCTCTTCTTCATTCTTAATGAAGCCATATGTTTTGATTATTCTATCAAATCGTATGTTCCAGCTCCGAGATGTCTGCTTTAGTCCATAAATGGATCTCTAAAGTTTACATACCTTAGACTCATCTATGAATATAAAATTTTTAGGTTGTATCATATACACCTCTTCATCCAGCTCTCCATTTAAGAAAGTTGTTTTCACATCCATCTGCTAGATTTTATAGTCCAGATGGATAGCTATGGCAAGCATTATCCGAATGGATTTGAGTATTGCCACAAGAGAGAATGTCTCATCATAGTCAATACCATAACATTGACGATATCCTTTGACAACCAGATGGATTTTATAGGTCTCCACCTTTCCATCTGTGCCTTTTTTTTCTTTTTAAGACCCACTTATATCCTATGGGTTTTATCCCTTTGGATGGATCAACCAATGTTCATACATCATTGATCTTCATGGATTCCATCTTGGATTTCATGGCCTCAAGCCATTTCTCAGAGTCGAGTCTCTGCATTGCATCCATATAGGTGATTGGATCCTGATCGTTTGCATCGAGTTCGATAGGATCCCCATCCCGAACCAAAAAACCATAGTATCTATCCAGTTGATGTGATACTCTACCAGATCTCCTTAAGGATGCTTCAATAATGAGTTCTAGGTTTGCTCTAATTAGATCCAGCTTAGGTTCAATAACTTGTGTTCATTCTTCCACCTACCATACTTCATCAAGTTCGACCTTAGAGGCATTAATTCCTTCACCAAGGAACTTTTTTTCTAAAAAGACCGCCTTAAGCCTGACAAACATTTTTTGCTCATCAGCAAGATAGAAATAGTACCCTTTGGTTTTTTTTGGGTAACCTATAAAACTACATTTATCAGACCTAGGTCCAAGCTTGTCTGTCATGAAATGTTTGACGTAGGCCGAAAACTCCCAAATCCTAAGGTGTGAAAGCATTGGCTTACGCCCTATCCATATTTCATATGGTGTTTTATTAACAGATTTACTCAAAATCCTATTTAGAATGTAACAAGTTGACTCGAGCGCATATCCCCATAGCGAGATCGGCAAACCAACAAACCTTATCATGGATCGAACCATGTCCAATAGGATCCGATTTCTCTTTTCAAACATACCATTATGTTGTGGTGTTCTAAAAGGGGTCTATTGAAAGAGAATCCTGTTCTCCCCAAGATATGTCAGAAATTCATTGGAAAGATACTCACCCCCTCGGTCAAACCGAAGAGTTTTAATACTCTTTTCAGTTTGCTTTTCTTTCTTATTTCGAAATAGTTTGAACATTTCAAGCGACTCCGACTTATGCTTCATTAAATAGACATACCCATACCTCGATAGGTCGTCTGTGAAGATTATGAAGTAGAAATATCCATCTCTATCACTTGAGCTCATGGGTCCACATACATCCGAATGTACTAAACTCAAGAGTTCAGTGGCTCGTTCACCTTTTCCAGTAAAAGATGACTTGATCATCTTATCAAGAAGGCAGGACTCACAGGTTGAAAGTGACTCACAATTACTAACCTCAAGAATTTCTTCTTGAGCTAATCTATTAATTCTATTCTTGTTAATATGACCTAACCTACAGTGCCAAAGGTAGACATCAGACACATCACTAATACTAGGGCATTTACTGGAGGATTGAACCACGTTAATAGGCATAGAAAGTAAATAAATTTTGTTATTCAATTATCCAATCAAAATTGTAACACCATTCAAAATGACATTATAAATTTTTTTATTGATATTTCAAAATCATTCATGGCCAAAAGGCCTACAGAAATGACACTCAATAAGAAAGTTGGACAATAATGACATTCATTAAGAATAACTTTATTTGAATTGATTGCAAGGTTCATGATTCCTAAAGCTAGAATTAGAACTTGTCTTCCATCTCCAATATTCAGGAACCTTTCACCTTGATCAAGTCTCCTACTAACCTGCAAGCCTTGCATAGAATTACAAATATGATAAGGACTTCCAATGTCTAATATTCAGGCGGTAGAATCAAATAAGAAAAAATTATAAGATGTTATCATATAATTACTTTGCCCAGCAACCTCTTGCTTCTTTTTCGGCCTGTTCAGATCCAGGAAGGCAATGTACAGAGAATAGTTCCTCTTTCAGTGCCCCTACTTCTTGCAGAAGAAGCACTCTACTTGGCTCTAGTTGGGCTTGTGCTTCTTGGTCTGACCCTGTGCAATCATCCCAGCATACAACCGCATCTTCTTATTTTCTTCTTTTTGTTCTTCTTCCCTTTCTTAAAGGGTCGACGACCAAAAAAAGACCCTCTCACTACATTCACTATCTCCTTGTCGAGTTGGTGATCCTTCTCAAAGTTCTGCAGCAACCCCAATAAGCCATGGTAGTTCACTATAGGCTTTGTCATTCTAAAATGAGTTAGAAAGGGGAGGAAGGACTTGGAAAAAGAATTAAAGATCGCATCCCTACCGTGCTGCTCATGCAGAGGAAAGCCCAACTTGCTAAGGCACTCAATCATCTCGATCATATACAATACATGATTGATGATTGAGGCCTCATCCCTCATCCAAGCATTGAAAATGGCACAACTTATTTTGTGCTTTTCAACGTCATCCGGCATGCCGAAAGAGTCATTCAATATTTGAAGCATCTTCTGTGGCTGGATATTTTCAAACCTATGGCTGAACTCATCATTCATTGCCACCAGCATTATACATCGAATGGTGGTGCGATCATTGAGCCACTTCAGATAAGTGTCTCGGACCGCTTTCCTAGCATTCAGGGCTCGCACCTCAGGTGCTCGATCTGTTACCACATAAAGGATCTGCTCATACTCCAAGATGATTTTCAACTTAGGATACCAGCTATCGTAGTTGGATCCCATTAATTTATCATGGTCTAACAATGACCGAAGCGATAGGTTAGTAGGCATGTCTGCACAAAAAGAAAAATCAAACGTAATTAGTATATGAATTATTAATCCTAAAGATTTGGACTTCAGTCTAAAGGTTCTTCCACTATTTTATATGAATTGATAGCTTCTACCTCCAATTCGAGAAATTACTCTAATTTCTTAGTGGGTACTAGAATTCACATAGACTACACATGAGCCCAACTTTGGTTGGTCAACCCATGTGCACCTATAGGTAGATTCAAAATCAATTATTTCTCTAAACAACTTCTAGTAACATTGATTTTGCCCCATAGATCTAATCAGTAGGCTTTGGCCTCCACTGAAAAAGGTTCGATTATGTCCAACCATTAACATGACCACATTTGATCTTATCTAACCAATAAATGATCAGGCCCAACTTTGGTCGGCCAACCTAACCACCATCAGAAAGACTTAACCAAATTATTATTTTATGAATGATAATTTCATTAGTCAATAATCACCGAGTCTTTGGGCCTCCAATGATCATTATACAAATGAACCTATTATCACTCAACTTAATGGAAGGCTATGATTTAGTTATCTATATAACTATTTCATTTTTAAGAATTTAATAATTTTAGAGGATTTAGTTAACCAATTTAAAAAAATTTAGCAAGCCAATTTCGACCCTTCCACTAACTTCACCAAGTCAGAAAAGAATCTAATCTAAGCTGGCATTAGGAGCACCTAAATCAGTCAGACTAATTTATCTAATAGACATGGGTGAGCCCAAATCACTAAATTATCTAATCAAAATCTAACTCACCAAGATGGTCAGGTAAGCAAGATCAGTGAAAGGGATATGTCATTAACTCATCAAAGATCGAATCAGTGCAAGTAGCTCCTAATTAAAAATCACTGATCAAACCGCCAAACTTACCTTAGACACCATTCGGTTCATTAGTTTTAATTTGACCAATCTAGTAATTTTGGATTCGACCGCATAGCCTTGAATCAAGTCTATTTGATCCTTGTTAAAGACATAAACTTGACCAACTATAACTATTATAATTGAGTCTATAGAGTCCTTGACTTAATCTAAATTAATATTTAATTATATTTGATCAATTACTCTAAATTAGTCCATCTTTTAACTATCCTTAGGTCCAACCCAATTTATGGATCAAATTCAACTAACCCAACAATCCATAAGTTTTTGATTAATGACTTAGAGTCTTAATTTACAATTCTAGACACTAAATCATTATACTTAATTTTTAATTAAGTTTATGGACTGAGGGTTAGGGTTTGGCATTTTAAAAATATTTTTAATTTTGAAAGATTCTTTATAACTTAGTATTTTTCACCAATTAAGTTGACTCATTTCAAAATTAAATCATCTCAATTCACAAACAACATTAGTTGTAGGATTTAATCTGAAACTATGTACACTACATAATCATGAAATCATGAATTAAACTTTATCTAATTATGCATTCATGATCATAAATTAAATTAAAATTTAATATAATTAAATCATAAAAATATTAGATCAAATCTAGTAATTTCATGATTAACAATATAGATCAGTAATGTACCAGGACAACCTTTTCACTGTAGGAGGTAAATCCTACAGTAGGATAACCTATAGTCCGTACGATCTGGATTTTAATTTTTTAGATATAATTACTTTAATTATTAGATTAATATTTAGATAAAATCTAAATTATTAATCTAAATATGCAAGCATATCATATTTAAAGAACCTTGCTCTAATACCAATTGAAGAAAATAGTAGGGTTTGCTATGCTACTTTCAAAAAATATTTTAAAAATAGTAATGATGTAGTAAAAAATAATTAATTTAATTAATTTTATACTGATAATATTAGATTATTTAATCCTACACATTAGAATCTAAATATAATATGCATGCATACATCAATAGATCTGAAAATAAAACTATGTAATAAACTATTTATTACATCTACGTATTTAGAACATAATACCTTTTTACGGATAGTCAA
Source organism: Cocos nucifera (assembly GCA_006176705.1). Taxonomy (NCBI): domain Eukaryota; kingdom Viridiplantae; phylum Streptophyta; class Magnoliopsida; order Arecales; family Arecaceae; genus Cocos; species Cocos nucifera. The sequence continues at coordinate 306,963 of QRFJ01000320.1, forward strand.
TTATCATAATCTGAGTCTACCAGATAATGCTCTAGTATCATATCATAGCCACACACATATCCGACCTCTATGGTTGGTCCACACGAAGCTTCCGATCCTGATTAGCTCCACTGGAGTACTAGCTCCTTGTCAGGGCCTTCGATGGCTGATCATGATCGATCTGATTGATCGTATACTTTCTAATTTTTTAGATATTCTAAAAAATTATAACATAAATATTGGAGGATGATGAAGATGCATTTCAAATTTAGTGGCGATCCGATGTTCACAGCACTTGATCTCTCCACCCGAACCTAGATTCTCAAATCTAAGATTTCACTCGGTCCAAAAACCCTGACACACTAAAAATCCTATCATGCCCTTTCTATATGGAGTTTTTCTATAAAATAAGTTTTCATGGAAAGATAACTTTTATATCTATAATCTCTATTTAGATCATATCTAAAAATAGAATATCCTTAGAGGTAAAAATTATAAGAGAAGAGAGGCATAAAAAAAAGAAAAGTGCTATAGGATCCTATTCACCTTCACTCTAAGATTTTTTTTCATCCAGAATTGATGCCCAAATACTCTAAAATTTTTATCACATAATTTTACCCCTTCTCCTATATGCACAAAAATTCTCATAATTTATTGACATGAATACCATGGGAAAACCACATGGAAAATAATAAGGGTCGAGTGGTTGAGAGGTTTTAATTACTCAGTTGATTTCAAAAATCAAATGAGCCTTTTATCCTTATCCAATGCCCCCTCCCTTATGTTTAACATGTAGAAGAACTCTCCTTCTATGTGCACATTTTTATTTCTCAAAAAATATTTCACAAACAAAAGGGAGGGCATGGGAAGTCGAGTCGAAAAGTCAAAAATGGAAGAATTTAAATTCAAACTTCATTTGACTTGGTCCTAATTGGTTTTAACCAAACCAATTAATCTAGACCCAATTAAATCAAGTTAAACCCAACCAAATTAGGCTTAGCCTAATCCAATAAAATTTTAATCAAATTAGAAATTAATTAGATCTATATTTTGATCAAATCATGGTCAAAACTCCCATAGCGATTAGGTAATCTCATGACCTGATCGGGTCAAATCTAATCGAATCAAATTCAATCAAACTTGATCGAATCCTCATCGCTCAATCAAATTGAGCTAATCAGTAATCAAATTACTAATTAATCCTCCAAAAATATCTAAGTTCAAATCAAATAGGTTACTGGGCAATAGAGTCCTATCAACATGAAACTCTTGATGAGTCCTAATCAGTGAGACTCTTGAATCCAGTGTCCCAAACGAATCAAACTCATGATCATAGAGTCTCGGACTAGTAAAACTCTTGATCAAAGAGTTCTAGATGAGTAGAACTCAGAGTCCCAATCTACTAGGACTCTTAGTCATAGAGTCCCAGTCCAGTGAGACTCTTGATCATAGTGTTCTAGATTATCAGGACTCATGATTAGAGAGTCCTAGACAAGTATGACTCAGAGTTTCAGTCCAGTAGGACTGTTGATCATAGAGTTTCAATTTAGTAGAACTCTTGATCATAGAGTCCCAGACCAATGGGACTCTTGATCAGAGAGTTTCAAATAAGTAGAACTCAAAGTTCCAATCCAGTAGGACTCTTGGTCATAGAGTTCCAGTCCAGTAAAACTCTTGACCACAGAGTCCCAGACCAATGGAACTCTTGATCAGCCATCAGATTAGGTAGAAATTTCTAATGCAAGTGACCCCACGGTCCGAACCTAAGCCAGTAGCATAGAAATCAATTTCTATACTAATCGAAGTGACCATCTAGCAAGGTACCCGACGTCCGGATAAGTCAAATAATCACAATTGCAACATTCAGAATCTATGCGAATATGGTTACCGTATAATTCATCCCTATGACCTCTATGTAATAGATGACTCAGGGTTAGACTGTCAACCTTAGAAAATACATCCATATCATATCTCAAACTAATTAGTCCCGTGACTCATCACTAAGACTATCCTAACCAAGATTTTACTAAATTAAAATATAATTAAACACAGCTTCTGAAATCAGGAGTGGTCAATCCCATCTTGATACACTCACCGACTCCACAAGTACTTGATCGTGTCCAAAAATTTTTCTTTATTGAATTAAAAATTCAGATAGTCCGGCACCAAAATATAGTGAGTTGCTTGGAAGTCACCGCGGTGATCTCAGATCGGAGGGATATTTATATCCATATTCCATCGAAGCTAATCTTGACAGGAGAAAAGCCCAATCACATTTAGTGCAGATGTACCCATACATCTCACTTGCATGCCATATCAGTGTCTCAACACTCCTTGGTTATAAGGATAATAAACCTATATGGTACATAATGATCTATACTTGATTAACGTTATCGTCCTAAATAACAACGTATCGTTTGGTCATGAACTATTTAAGGATTAAATGACAAATCCTTCTTTATCAAATATAGATGGTCCTAAGAACTTCATCATAACACAGGAGTTCATTTGAAGACAACAAAATTTATGATGAAAAATATCAAAATAATTTTTATTAATTTATAATTTATGTACAATTACAAATATATGGTCCAACCATCAACAGACTGATGATTGGCTTTGGGACATATTTCCAACATGAAAATGATATTTAATCTGAGTTCCACATATGATTTACTTACAGTATCATCATTTTTAAAATGGATAAGAGGTGGATGAAGTTTAGTAAGCTCTCGCCAGAATATGAGGCTGGACTTCAAAAATTTCTTGATTATGCTATAGAGAAATTTAGGGATCATGGACTGATCCAATGTGCTTATAAAAAATGTATGGGTTAGCCGTGGCTATCTCGTCAAGATGTCAATGATCATCTCACTATTTATAGCTTTAAAATTAGTTATAAAATTTATATTAGATATGTGTGCCCTAAAAGCCAAAATTGGCTAACACTTATAATACACATCTAAGGATAAAATTATAATTTTGACTATAAATAATAAAATAAATTATTTTCTATCATAGTATGTATTTGAAAGTATCTATGATACATCCCTTGAGTTAATGGTAATGATAGTTCATATTTTCAAGAGTTAAAAATTTAAAACATGAATTTTCATTATTGACTCATAAAATGCTTCCAACCGTAGGATCATCATAAGGATGGTGATTGATCTGAAAGATTGGTGTACGATCGCTTTTTTAGAGTAAATGAGCCTTGAGTCTATGGTGTAGAGACACCAGAGCGAGAGTATAGGTACTCACTAGAGAACGAGGGCACTGAGCGTGACCACCTCGAGCAGTCATGAGAAAGTCTACCTTCTCGTCAGTGATTGGCTCGAAGCTGTAGTGGTGGATCTGATTCTTTGACCTGAGGTACATCGGCAGTTCACCTTGAGGGTGTTATAGTTTGACTATACTATAACTTGATCTCCTAACCATTCGAAATCCTAAGATGTATGTTGGCTATAGCATGTTCATTGTAGAAATTAGATTACACCAATAGGGGATCTATCTACCTCGATAAATGAGGAGTAGTCCTATAATGATCATGAGAATCAAGTCCATAAGCCCATGGCCATGGCAGAGTAAAATAATAGAAAAAGAGTTTCTATTAGAATTTTCACATCGAACTTGAATCGGATGATTAATTCATATGACAGAAATTAAGATTTGATGAGATCACCTTAACCCTAATCCGATCGAGGCTCAAGATAGAGAAACTTAATCACACAGATAATTGCACCGAGAGATTCATTTTCAGTTCTAATGGATTGCCACCATATGCTACTAGGTATCACTGGTGGATTTTGGGAGCAATTAGAATGATCTTGATGATCGATCATACTAGTTGTTTGAATCAAAAATGTTCTAATCCATCGAAAGGTGTTTCGATGATGTCGATGATAGAGATCATGACATATCCTATTACCATATGAAATTGAATCTAACTGAGTCATACAAATAAGGATTTGGATCTGGATATCATCAATTGAACTAACTCAATTTAATTGATTTGAATAAGATTCAATTAGGTTCAAGGATATCGTGCTAGTACACGATTAAGCCTAATGTTCTTCTTCAACAATCATTAAAAGTTATCTCAACCGAGCCAAATGTGTTTGGGCTCACTCAAGAATCTTTACTTGATCTGACTAGAGTTTGTCCAGATCAGAAAATGATGGTTTTAATTTATAAGATAAATGCTAAATCTTATTTTTTGACTTTGGTCAAACGTTGATCTTTGACACTTGGACATCTGCCCATGTGTCATACACCCATAGAAGAGAAGATGGGGCTTTGTCCCCCGACTAAAAAGAAGAAAGGGAGGGGGTGCACACCTAGGGAGGCATGCGCCCAAAGTGGATGACTCCTGAAGTCCCATATAAATGGGACTCCAGGTTGCTTCATGCTCTCTACTTGGATGGCGTCAAAGACTCTTCTTTGACTAGTCTTGGCACCACCTAAGAAGGTTTATGAGGGACTCTAATCTGATTAGATTAGATGATGTCATCCCACCAATCAGATTTAGATCTGATTGCACAAAGAGCCATGATTGATTGGGATGATGTGGCATTGCATGACGTAGCAGGGTCTATATAAATCCTATCTACGCCTAGGATTTAGAGTTTTTTTTTTCCTTTACCCATGCCACATAGCCCCTCTTCCTCCTTCTCCATGCCACCCTCTGCTTCTCTCTCTCCTCTCCATGCCCAAGAGGCTTTGGGTTCCAGTTTGGTGCGGTCCAAGCAAGAGAAATGTGACAGGAAAGGAAGAAGGCAGCACTGCTGTAAGAGACAATAGTTGATCTTCAAAAGGTATTTTGAAGACCTTCAAGATCATATTCAGATCTAATTTTTGGAGCACAGATTGAGAAGGAGAAGATCTCCAAATTCTACCTGAGTGGATATCGGTAGAGGCCAGACACTTGCGTGGCTACATCCAGAACCTCAGATAAATATCAGGATCATCATAGGATAATAGGATTATCCATAACAAGGTATAATTAAATTAAATTTATTTTATTTTATTTTTATTTTATTAGATCGATAAAATCAGATCTGAAGAATCTCATATCTGATCTGGATCTAAGAGAAAAATTTTTGAAATATTCCTCTTGATCAAATCAAGATCTGAACGAATCTAACCTAAAAAATAGAGTTTTTTCTTCAATTTATTGGGACTAACATGATAAGGGCAGGTCGCAAGGAGGCGATCAACCTGAAGGAGGAGTGGAACAAATGGTTTGTGATATTTTTTTATTTATTGGCCATAATGATAGTGCATCTACGTCCATGTCTGATCCTGTGATTGGTCGAATGATAAACAGTGAGGATGTGGAGAAGGTCCGTAAGTTGATGGAGGATGCTAATATTCCATTGTATCTCGGATGTAAAAAGATGGTGAAGCTTGAGTTCTTAATCCGATTGTATCATGCGAAATGCTCCAATGGATTCAGTAATAATGGAGTGAACTGCATACTAGAGCTTTTGGAGAACATTCCTCCGGATGATGCACGAATTCCAAAGAATAATTATGAGGCATCAAAGATTATTGAATAGCCGGGCTTTACTTATACCAAGATACGTGCATATCCTAATGATTGCATGCTCTATTGGGAGGGGGATGTCAACCACAATGAGTGCACGAGGTGCGGTGTATCAAGATGAAAATAGAATAAAGATGGCACATCGACTCGTGTACCTCAAAAGTTGATGTGGCACTTTTCTTTAATTTTGAACTACAAAAGTTGTTTATGTCGGCAAAGACATCGAAAAACATGCGACGGCTTGAAGAGGATCGAACAAAAGATGATGCATTGAGGCATCCAGTCGATGGAGAGGCATGGCAGAAGTTTAATGAATTACATCCCGACTTTGCATAAGAGATACGTAATGTGAGGTTGGACTTATCGTGCGATGGTTTCAACCCATTCAAGCATATAAATACTGTCCATAGTGTATGGCCAGTATTTATTCATGTTTACAACCTCCCACCGTGGATGTATATGAAAAAATTTTTTGCTTTCATGACAGTGCTCATCCTTGGACCGATGGAGGTGGGTAATGATAATGATGTTTATTTACAACCTCTTATTGTCGAGCTAAAACAGTTATGGAGCATTCAAGATGTTCCAACTTTTGATGCTTTGCTGAATGAGTCATTCTCCATGCGTGCAGTACTTTTGTGGATAATAAATGACTTTTCAGTCTATGCCCTAATGTCAGGTTGGAGTACCAAAGGTGAGCTAGCATGTCCGATCTATGGAAGAAACATCCGATCTAGAAGGTTGACACATCGAAGGAGCTTTAGCTATATGGGGTATCGACATTTCTTCCATCGAAACCATCCATATAGAAGGGATGCACGCTCCTTCGATGGCACTATTGAAGAAGGTTAGGTACCTGGCTGGATGTCTGAAAGTGAAGTACTTAGAGAGTTGGATGGTCTCAGTGTTGAATTTGGAAAAGATGATCTGATTGGTGATAAAAAAAGAAAGCATCGATCAAAGAAAGATGACACACTTTAATTGAAGAAAAAATGACATCTTCTTTGACTTACCATATTGGAAGATAAACTTATTGTGCCATTGTTTAGATGTAATGCATATTGAAAAGAATGTGTGCGAGCTCTTTTTGGCAACAATCTTGAATATCAAGGATAAGACCAAGGATGACTTAAATTTTTGACTTGACTTAAAAGAATGGGGTATTAGAAGAACACTCCATCCAGAGCCGGTAGGGGGAGAACAGTGGAGGCTTCCTCATGCACGCTATGTTATGAATGCCTCCGAATGGTCCACATTTTTTTGTGTGTTGGAGAACATAAAGGTCCCAGATGGATACTCAAGCAACTTATCAAAGCATGTGAATAGTAAGGATGTCAAACTTGGGAGATTGAAGACTCATAATTATCATGTACTGATGCAGGAATTGATCCCAATAGCTATTCGCCGCATGTTGCCAAAAAATATTAGAATGGCAGTTATTCATCTTTGCAACTTTTACAAAGATATTTATGCAAAGAGGTTGCTTAAGAAAGACGTGAAGAAAATGAAGGCAAGGGCGGTGACTATATTATGTGATCTAGAGAAGATATTTTCACCATCTTTTTTCACGGTTATGATGCATCTCACCGTGCACCTTATGGAGAAAGTTGCACTTGAAGGCCCAGTGTTCTGCCGTTGGATATATCTTACTAAGAGAAATATTCAAACTCTGAAATCTTATGTAACAAATATGAATTATCCAGAGGGATATATAGCAGAAGGTTATTTAGGTCAAGAGTGTATGAATTTTTGTCCCATGTACTTAAACAAGCTTGAGACACGTCATAATCGACCAATGAGAAATCAGGATGATCAGTATGAGCCAATTGAGCCTGCATTTGAGTCCATTCCATAGCTAGGTGGACTTCTTACTTCAGCAATATTATTTATGAGGAAAGGAATAAGGAATAAGGCACACCACTATGTGCTCTTCAACTATCATGTCATTGAGCTGTATATAAGGTGAGTCACTCAATATTATTTATTTCATAATAATTAAAAAAAATACTTAATTATACCTAAATTTGTTCTTTGTGCATGCAGCAAACACAAGGAGGTTATAAGAGTAAAATATGGCACTCTAAGTATGTGGGAGAAATAGAAAATGCATAGCAACAAATTTTCTAAATGGTTCAAAGATCATATAAGTGATTATATATTCTTGCTTGGTACAACTTATTGGAACATGTTTACTAATTAGGTGTCATCTTCTTAATTAGCTGTGAAGATTGTCGCTCAGTGATGTGAGCCCTGAAGTGCATGCTCTTTCAATGGGCCCTAATCGTACCATGCGTAAGTATAAATAGCTCATCATTAACGGCTACAGATTTAATATTTATAGTAGGTCCATAAATATGGCAACATAAAATAGTAGCATTATGTTAAGCGCCACCATTGGGTGTTATGCTAGCTCGAGGGATTCACAACCTCATACGAAGGATTTGAACTATTATGGCATGGTAGAGAAGATAGTCATCTTGGACTATTATTCTAAAGGAAGGATCACGTTGATGAAGTATGATTGGTTTGATACCTTATCACAGTTTGGGATGAAGATTGATGAGTGTAGTTTTACTCTCGTTAACATGCAACGTCATCTCCGCACTGAAGAACCATATATACTTGCCTCCCAAGCTAGTCAAGTCTTCTATGTTAGTGATTCCTTGGAGCCTCAATGGGATGTTGTTCTGAGGATGGTGCCTAGGCATATTTTTGATGATATCAAAGTTAATGACGATGTTGGACCATGCATGCAAAATGCTCCTCTAGGACAAAACTTACCTGGTACTATCGAGGTTCCAAACATATTTGTCAGGAGCGATGGTGATGTCCATATTATAGATGCCATTAGACGATGACTTCAACATTCTGGTATAAATTATTAGAATCTAATTATTAATTTTTATTTTAAAAAAAATTTTATATCTTTCTTATTTTGGTTAAAGAGCTCTCTTTCTTCTGATCTTTGGAAGCTTAAGAAAAATATGTGCCGTGCTGGTAGGTCATGCCATGCCGGCCACTAAGAGACCTCCATCTGGTATAAATATTAGAGGCTATTTATTGATGCTATACTAATATTATTGTTCAACATGTTATATTGATTAATATTCATTAACGTTGCAGGTCACGATAGCATCGAAACACCATCTAGCTTTCACTCCTATCTCTCGGTGGGTTACGCGCAGTTCAGCATCTAAGGAGCAGTCGGAGCATACTCCATCCACCTCAGTGCGTATTTTGAAGTCACAAACTTCGAGGATATGTTGGCCTGCATTCTAGCTTCAGCTTCAGCTCCGGCTCCGGCTCCAGCACCAGCTCTAGCTCCAGCTCCGGCTCCGGCTCCGGCTCCCGGTGATGACGACGATGATGTAGATTTAGGAGACTTTTGATGTATTTTATTTTTAAAAAAATATTATAATAAATTTTATTTGATAATAAAATTTGAGCATTTTAGAATAATTTTTGTGTTTATTATATTTTCTTGTATTATATATCTGTATTTATTAGGTAAAATATATAAAAAATAAAAATTTTAATTTTTTAATTATTCAAGATCTACGACAGCAGTTTTATAAATGCTGTCATATCCGTGCCAACTGCTGCCATAGGTCCGTGGTGCAAACGGTACCAACCGCTGTATTTGACCTATGACAGTGGTTACATAACCACTGCTATAGGTCGATATATTGCAGCGGTTTATAAATCCCTGCAATAGGCTATCTATAGTAGCGGTTCAAATAACCGCCGCAATAACTGCTGCCATAGAGCTATGGCGACGGCTGCAATAGCAGCGGTTAAAAAACCACTACCATAGCTTATGGCAGTGATTTTTTGGGCTACGACAGTGGTTATGAACCACTGTCATAGCCCTTTTTTGTAGTAGTTTAGAGATGCTCTTGGGCTTGGTTTAGAAAATGTAGGAGATTCTAATTGAGGAAAAGAAATACTTGGGATACCAGAGGGATTTATGTCTATTGATCCTATGAATGTTGAGGAGGTTGTATATTCATCTAATGATGAGACAGGTCGGTATCACTATTTGTTGGAAGATTGTGATCAAGAATTATATCCGAATTGCAAAAATTTTTCAAAGACTTCTTTTTTTATGCATTTGTTCCGTATTAAATATTTGAATGAGTGGTCTAGTAAGAATTGTTTGCAGTGAGTCAATATACTAAGGAGTATAGACAAAGCAGCAACACTTCAGAAGTCTACAGACTATAGACACAGCTGCAGGAGATGAGTCAGAGATATAAGACAGATGGAGGAGTCAGAGACATCAGACACAGATGGAGGAGATGAATCAGAGACATGAGACACCGATGGAGGAGCTGAGATAGAATTATCAGATAGAGATAGGGTCATTGAGGACCCAAGTTAATGACATTACATCTTTTTTATAGGATTCTACCCCACATCAGATATAATTTCTAGATTTTATATTATTTTTATGTATATTGTAATTGTTTAAACTTTATGAGTTGTATAATTTTTATATTCTGAACTTATAAAAGCTTTTTAATTTCTTATAGGATCCAGATGCTTCTAGCAGTCACTGAGATGATGATGATGATACCATGGATAAGCGATTATCCTATCCTTTTTTTTAGTGATTATGTTTTTTTTTTTTTTGTGATTGCCTTAAAGCATTATTTTTACCTGTTCTCAGCTGGCCTGAAAGTCATGCAAACCCTGCTCTGAACTTGCACTGGTTTCAAGCTACCACATTAGGCTATTGCCAACTCGGTCTTGTGGTATATGCTGTAGAGGGTAAATCTGGGTCCATGGTGGTTCTAGAACTCTAAAGGTTGAACAACCTCCACGGTAGGTTTTTGTTGTTTCCCTTGTAATTTGTATGCCTATAGTTTCATGGTAGTTATATGCACATTACTCGTAGATGTTCTCTTTATCCAAATTCATTTTTTGCCATAAACAATATACCGAATGTTTATGACCTTGCAGAGTGTACAATACCCATAGAGATATTCAACCAGCCTGCTTGAGGAATGGAGAAGCTGTTGCAAGTAAAAAGACGGGTGGAGAAATTATAGATACTTACAGCCTCCAGATTCTTCGTGACAAGAAAGATCTATTTTATCCTTTCTCTCTCATAGTGCATGATACTAAACCTATCGGCCGTCAGGTGTGTTTTTTTATATTAATTCTAATTTGTTGCATTCTTCATTTCCACAAGTCAAGCTTGATTGTATTATTTATTTATTTTGGTACTATTGTTGATCTATCATTATGTATTGCAGGATCTTGTCGGTTTGGTCATCTCAATACTGCTCTTGGCAGATTTTAGCTTAGTGTAGGTTACGTTGCTCCAACTATATTGGCAGAGATGTCTTCATAGTTTTGTTTGCTCTTCCACTGGGTATACTTTCACCATTCCCTGCTGGAATAAATGCCCTTTTTAGTCATGGACCTCGACGATCAGCAGGCCTGGCACGTGTATGTGCATTATGGAATTAATATCACGTCCTTGATTAATTGTTAACCAAGTTTTTCTGCTTAATTGTTTTGTTTCTGTTTTTACTTCATATGGACATCCTTTTCCAATTTGCTGTTTTTTATTGATACGTACCAATGTATGGTAATATTAATGCTTTTCATTCCCATGTTGCATAGCTTAGCTTTCTGCCTGCCTTGCCTTGCACCGTGAATCTTTCAATAACTAAACTTTTCCCTTGGAGATTTTAGAGCATCAATTGGTCGACACTGCCAATTTGACTTATTTGGAGTCATACTGGAAGGAGCAACAAGTATATATATATATATATATATATATATATATATATAAAGTGGGGGTTAAACCAGAGATGTTTGCTTTTCTAAATGGTGTTTGGTTCTTCGAGGGCTATAACTAAGGATGATACTTGAATCAAGAACTGATCAAAAGAGGCCTGTGGTGTTTGGGGCCGAAGAGTAGTCATCTTTTTGACCCATGCCACATGCCCAAACTATCTCAATGGTTTTCGCCTTGACTCCTGTACATGTTGGTTTAGAAAGCATGGCCATTCATACAGGATTTTTGCCTGGATATGTAGCATTGTTCCTCGGTACTTTTATCTTCTATTTTTCATCTGCTATTGGAGAGACGGCTTGATCTGAGTTTATTAGTTTCAGGGCTAAGGTTTTCTTGCTCAAAAATTTTATCATCATCTCATTCTTTCTTGATGCTTTCCTCAAAAGAAATGTTCTTGCCGTTTCTTTAATAACTGTTGCCCTATTCCCAATAAAATTCATCTCCATGCTTTTAGGCTAGTGTTGTTTCCAGCTCTCCATGCTTGCCGCTTCCACCTTATATCGGTAGTGGCCTTCATGTGCGGCTTTGTGCATTACAAATCATCCAGCAAGAAGCATCCAAGCTTACAACCCTGGAGTTTCTGCGTGTGAGTAAAGATTTATCATTACATTTATCCTGCCTTTTTATTCTTTTCATTCCTTTGGTGTTTTAATAATTCTTTTGATGTCTGTTGCATCCAATTCTCTGATGCGCCTGTTGCCGGCCAAAGTCACTTGCAAAAGAAAATCCACACTGGCTGAAGATATCTTCGGTGGAGATCCTCTGATGCTTAAGTCAATGAAGGATTGATGAACAAGATATGAGAATAGATACAGACAAAGTTTTTAGCCCAGAATCCCCCCTCAAATATTTTTTTTACCTCCTTTTATAGATGAGCATAATCGAAACCATCTATAGCGGTTGGGAGTTGTGGGATCCCGCTTATTTTGGTATTAAAAGAGCAGTTAATGCTTATCGTGCGATCGTGAGATTGTTATGCGCATCACGCGGCGTGAACGTAGGTCGTGCCGTGTTGCCCGGCTATGCAATCTAAAAGGGAGGGGGTGAATTAGATTTTTAAAATTTTAAAGCTAAATTAGAATAACAAAGTCAATGTGATGATATGCAATTTGTATGAGATGGATGATTTAAGTGAGGTGAAATGATAAATACTAAGAGAGCAAATATTTAATAAAATAAGGATGAAAAGAGAGCAAACATACTACAAACAAGTAAGATTTATAATAGTTCGATACCAACCTTGCACCTACATCCACTCCCCAAGCTCCTACTTAGGAATTCAAATCCACTAAACATATTCAACAAGAATATAACGTCAGTACCTCCGACCCTAGCTATCCCAAGCTAGAACACTTATTTTCTGGATACAAGTCAATCCAATATAATTTGATTCAAGGTTTAGATCAACCTTTCCAAGTTTTGGAACCCTCAAAACTTAAATTAAAATAATAAAATATAGTAAGAGTGTTAACAACAATGAAATACAAAGTTAGCCCCTTTAATGAGCAAGTAAAATATTAAAAATTCTATATACAACAAAGAAAGAAGCTTTTCTGATTTTTCTCAAAGTTATTGAAGACTTGAATGAGCATTTCAAGGGTTGGTGAGCTTGAAATGAAAGCTTCTTTGCTTGGAGAGGACTTTTTGCTTAGGACTGAAATGAATGCTTGAATCTCTTCTTTTTTTTTTTCTCATTTTTGAGCCTATATATCTTTAATAAGTATTAGAGAAAAATTTGGACAGGATTAGAGCCGTTAGAGGGCTTTAAATGCATATTAAATATGGCCAAAATGGACAAAAAAAAAAGTCGTTGCAGAGATTTTCCATCGCAGGAATCGATCCTGAGGTCGTCCCCTACACAGGGGTCGACCCCTATGGTAGAAGTCAAGAAATGCCCAATTTCTATTTTCTGACTTCCAGAAACAGCAAAGATCGACCCTGGGATCAATCTTGGGCATAGGGACAGCATACCAATCAGCCCATTTCAGCAAAGAAAGACCTAAGGGTCGATCCTTTTCTTAAAACTTGATTTTCTCTCAAAATATACATCCAAAAATCATGAAACTATCTCCAATAGATTAAAAATCTTCTAGGTTTGTTCTTGAAGCTTCCAAAATAGATTTTTTTTAATTTTATCAAATTTATGATTTTGCATCTCGTCATCTTTCTTCCTAATTTTCTTCCAAATTATGCATCCAAAATTTATAAAACTGCCTCCACTAGATCAAAAATCTTCTAGGCTTGTTGTTGAGGCTTCCGAAACATATTTTCTTTAACTTTATAAAATTTATGATTTTGCCTCTGAAATATAATAAATCCTTTTTCAAGTCAAAATCATTAGTAATCCTCTCAAATATTTTATAATCATCAAAATCAATTCTTGAAGCAACAATCTTTTTCTTTTTGATGATGACAAAATACTTGAGCATAAGCATAAAAAAGCATATATAAGCATTGATTAGCAATTTAAAATTTATGAAGATGCATCACTTGAATATTGATTAAGAATAAAATGCATCATGAATATTTTGATGATTATATATGGTCAAGCATTTGAGTGATTTATAGAAAGGATAGGTCTGAAAATTATTTATAAAAGTTTTGAATTATCTATTTGAATTTTGCTTAGAGCCTAATTTTGCTTATACTTATTTTTTTTATCAATTTTGCTTATAGCCCAATTTTGTTTCTCTACTCCCTCTTTTTGACATCATTAATTAAGAAAAACTATTCTTTCCTTGTTTTGAATAAAATTTACTCCCTCTTTCTAATAAAAAGGAAGAACCTGCTCCTTAAAAGATGATTCATAATATAATTAATATTATATATGAAAAATACATTTCATATTCATGATAAAACAAGATGTCAATATTCAAAATACATGAGAGTCAGACATCAAGTAAATAGTTCTAGCCAAAATACATAAAGATATGACATGAAGTTTACATTATATATTAGAAGTATGAATAGTTAACCATACAAACTAAACATCATATACAATCAAAATTGGCCAACATATATTATGAAGTAATTAATTTAAATATATGATTGCATACTTCATAAATATTCTTAATTTATCTTTAGTTCATTATGCATTTTTCATATACTCATTATACTATAATGTCTCAATTCAAATTAATGAGTATTAAGATTTCAAGCATCAAATTATTGAGTATTTTAAGCATTAATTCATTAAACATATACTCAATATTTCTCTTTTTATTTTTGATAATCATTAAAAAGTTCATAAAAAGAATTAAAAAAATATCAAAATTAATAAGATATAGGAGTGTATCAAATGAGAGATATATCAAATTCAAAAAATAAAGTCAAATAAATCATCTTCCTTGTGAAAACTTATCTTTTGATTTAAAACATGCTTAAAACATCATTTTTCTTTCAAAAATTTACTTAAATTCAAATATCAAAGGCTCTCCCCCTTATTAAATGATTATAACTTTTATAATCAAATTTTTAAATATATATATATATTAAGTTTTAAGAAAAATAGAGCTTTTCAAAATTTTGAACAAAAAAATCAAGCATAACATATATATATATTTTTATGTATTAAACAAATCATTGAATTATATCATCAAAATCAATTAAAATTCAAAATATATACATATCAAATTAAAAATATTTTAACTTAATTTCAAGAGGATATTAAATTTAAATTTTATGAGATATTTAACATAAAAATAAATATGTTTGATATCAAATTTGTATTGATATCACTCTCCTTCTTTCTAGAAAGTTTTAATTCAGTTTTTTTAAATCAATATTGAGGGATAGAGCTTTTCAAGATATTTCAACATATTTGATATCAAGAAAAGTATGTTTGATGTCAAATTTTTATTTGATACCATCAATTTAGATTTTTAATTTAATTTTAAAAAATAAAAATTTCTAAATAAAATAAGTATAACATGACAAAAAATTGACATCAATTTTAATATTTATTCTTTACTTTTCTTAAAAAATTTTAGTCAATTAAACTTTGAAAATATATGTATCGTAAGAGTATGAAAGATAGTATTAAAGCTGAAAATAATTTTATAAAGATTTTATATTATATATTAAAAATTTTATAAATTTATTTCTAGGAGTAAGAAGAGTTTTTAATTCAATTCAACTCCAAGAATGTCAAGAATATTCAGATAAATTAAATTATGAAATCAACATATGAATGATACCACTTTAAATAAGTTTCAATATTTAAGAATAATTTATTTATCTAATATATACTACTTTATATTAAAAATATTTTTAATCGAGTAAATCAAATTAAATAAACACATGAAAGCATAAATTAAAAAAACTATAAGGCATTTGATTGAGAGTTTAAAATTAATTAAAATAAAAATTTAAAAGAATTATAAGATAAATAATTGAGAATTTGAGATTAATATAGATATTTTCAATACCAATTTTCAACAAATATCTCTCCTCCTATTTTTAAAAGTGAATACCATAAAATTCATTACATTATATTTTTAAATTTGTTCTCTTCCTTTTTCTTTCAAGTTAAGTATCGTTAATTGATCCACATTAATCTTTAACTAATACTAATTTAACTTTTAAGCTCAAATTTTTAAATTTGATTAATACCAATTTTGTAACTAATTTATCTTAAATGAATTCTCCCCCTTACGTTTGTAAATAAAGGTATTTTTAATTAAATAATTTTTTAAGATCAAATTATTTTCTTTAGTATTTTTTCTCTGTTGCATTTATTTTAAAGTAAGCATATTGAGTTTTAAATAATCAACCATCAATCAAATAATTAATCATAATCATAATATAGTGATTTTTTTTTATAAAAATTTTGCTATCATTGATTTTAAAATGGAATGTTTATAATAGGATATCTTCAATCATGACAACATCAAAATGATCAATTAATGTTAAATATTTTTAAAATATTTATTGATCATTGGAAATGAAGACACAATCAAATCAATCAAAGTATGAATCAATAAGTTGAGAAATATATAAATACTTCAATCAAAGATGAATAAATCAAGTAATATAAGTGATTTTTTTTCAAGTTTAAAAATTATTTCTTTCTTTTCTCAAGAAATATTATACATTGAGTTCAAAAAAGATAATAAATATTTATAATTTATCTCAAACAATATCATATTAAAATATGAATGTGCAAACTTAGATTTGAGACAAAGCATTCTTTTCTTCCTTTTCTTTTTTTGTCAAAAGATGGAGTACAAGGCGATAAAATTTGATACCAATTATTTTAGTTTTTTTATCAAAAAAGATGAATCTATTAAATTTAGATTAAATTATTTTGATAAATTATTTTGAATTGATACCAATAGACTATGCAAATAAATCATAGAGAGATTTACTATTTAAATTTAGATCTTTCTTTTCTTAAGAAATATTACTTAATTTAGTTCAGAAAAGATATGAAAATTTTTGAATTTATCTCAAAATATATCATATAAGCTATGCAAAACTAGATTTAAGATAAAATATTTTTTTTCATTTTGCCAAAAGAAAGCAATAGAATGCAAAGCAGAAAAAATCTATTTTATACCAATTATAAAACTTCACTTGAGGATGAATTCTTTGATACCAATGCAAAATATGAATAAACAAGATCACATGAAAGCTCAAGTATTAGTGAACCAACAAGTGAAGCGACCAATAAATATCTATTAATAATTTTTCATGAGATTCAAAAATTATTTATCTAGAATTTTTATTTGGAGTAAAATATTTTTCAAGATTCAACTTAATATCAATTAATTATTAAAAATCATGATAGGATCAAACCATGCAAAGTATGATTAAATAGAAAGTAAATTAGAAATGATTTCTCTAAAGCAAATTAAATAACTAAAACAATAAGAGTGCATAAATAGATCAAAATAATTTTACTTTTAATATTTTAATAATATTTTCTCTTATTCAATTTAAAATTATTTTTTTTCTATTTTTTTTAACAAATGCTAGAAAACTTGACTTTCTTAATTCTCCTCCTATATCGAAAAATTAATTTTTCTTAATTTTTTTTCTATTTCTTTCAAGTTAGGCATATTTAATTAATTTAAATAAGCAATCATTTCTTCTCCTTATTTTGCAAGCAAAGCACTTATTGAGTCAAACAAATAATATCAAACATATTGAAGTTTCATAAAAGATGAAATTTTTATTGATTAGCCAATGGTGATTACAAAGATAAAATCATAAAAGCATGCAAGATGTATGAGAACTATATCTTATATAAATGTCAAAAATAGATTAAAAGAATCACTAAAGCTATGGAAAGAAATCCTAGCATCTTAAGCAAGTGTATATCAGGATAATCTTAAGATGTAAATCTAGGTTAGGTAGAACGAGAGTATAGTCTAATATCTCTAAATGACTAGGCCTGATAGCGAACATCCTCCCTCTTTGCAGTGAGTGCCTGAATCAATCTTCCTAATCCATCTCTGATCAATGGTAATGCCTCCATCTGATATCATCTTGTCTGATGTGCCTCTGATATGTATCTTTAAAGCTCCACATAGACTGACGCTATGATCTTAATGGAGAGTCTCTCAACAAATGCATCCTCATCCAGTCTATCAGATAATCATGAGCTAGTATCTAGATGACTGGTCTGTGAAAGTAAAGCTGTCTCTATTTGTTCATGCTGCTCTGCTGGCTCTTTATCCTGATATATACTACAATAGGTTCTGCTATAGGAGTCTTATCATCATCATCTGCTATACCATGAGAGCTAATATCCTCAATCATCATCTCGATCAAATATAAATTTTAAATATAGCTGCTTGAAATAATCCAAGATGGTCCTACTGGTCTGTATATGGTTAGCGTGCGTCCAATGCTATCAATATTTATCGATCTCGATAAAAATGCAGTTTAACAACGAACAAAATCCATTGCTAAATGATTTAGCAATGGATTAGCAATGAATTTGCTTGCGTTGTTAAAAACCTCGTAGCTAATTAGCAATAGAATTCATTTCCGTCGCTATTTCGTTGCTAAATTTCTTTAGCAACAGAATAGCAACTGAATAATTTCGTTGTTAAATTTTTAAACTTTTATTATTAGTCTGTTGTTATACCATTGTAAAGCTGTTGCTATTATTTTAGCCTTCCATTGCAAATCCGTTTCTACTCCATTGCTAAAGTTTTAGTATTCTGTTGCAAATCCATATCTATTCTGTTGCTAAAGTCTTTTGAGTCTGTTGTAAATCCATTTCTATTGTGTTGTTAAAATTTTTATATTTAGTTGTAAGTCCGTGTCTATTTCATTACTAAAGTCTTTTGAGTCTGTTACAAATCCATTTCTATTATGTTGCTAAAATTTTTGTATTTCATTTCAATTCTATTTCTAATCTATTGCATAATTTTCAAATGTCCATTACTAATGCATTGTAAATCCATTGTTAATTCATAATTCTAAATTACTTTCTCATTTCTAATCCATTACTAAATTCCTATTTTTTATAATTTCTTTGGATATATTTTTTAAAACTTAATATTTATATATATCTGCTATATATCCAATAACAGTCATAATAGTTTCAAGCCATCTGATAATACATCTCAAGCCATCCAATAATAATAATAATTCTTCATATAATAACATCAAAAGAATAATAAAGTACATACTTTATAAAATGCGCATAGTATGTCAAAGCGCACCTAAAGTTCACACATTATCAAGATAAACAATAAATATATAAAGTGCATATCATACGCATATATAAAGTACATACATCAAATAAATATCTCATTCATAAAACAAAAGATAAAAAAAAATAACTATGGAGTGCCTAGGTGCACATCACCACCACCATTATTTTGTTCATCTCTATCGCCCTATGATGCATGACGCTCCAAAGTAGGTGCCTAACATCATACATTAACAAATTAAGAAAATATAAAGAAAAGCATAAGTAAAGAAAAAGTAGAGTGACATTTTTTCTTACCTCCTATAGAGCTAAAGATGGTGCCATAGGAGGGGCATGCTATATGTTGATTGGTGGGCGCATCCAACCAAGAGAAGTGTCCACCAATTATCGGGCCAATTCCATGGTGCAGGAATTGAAGAAGAAATTGCAGCAGGTCTATTTTCCTAAGCTAATGTGATGATTTCAAAACAACCACCACTTCTGTGCTTTTTTCTTTTTTTTTTGGTATGAAAAGAATGCTTTATTCATTCAGATATATCTGTATAAGAATACTAAGAAGCAATCTACCATGTAAATAAAGTGGCCACCTATTTTCCTAGTCTCAAAACAATGTAAAAAAGACAAGAACTTGATAGACGGAGATGTAACAATAGGAAGAGATACAAAATGAATAGAGTATAATATCAAAACCCTGCTAAATACCTAAAATTTTACAGTTGCTGAGTGAACCAAAAATGGAAGATTGGGAATGGTTGAACATATGTAGAGAAAATATGTATACATTAATGAGTTGTAAGCCAAAACTTCATTGTTGTATAGATATCATGAATGTGTTAAGTTATAAATATGCTGAAATTAATGCAGAGATAGAAACACCAAAGGATTAGAAAGCTGTAGGTATTAGGTCCTTATAGTAAGAAAGTATCATTTGAGAAATAATGTTGAGCCAGAAAGTAATCAACTATCCAAAAAGCAGTTATACTATAGCATGCCTTTATGGAAAGCAAACTACTGGTTGTCGGATGTTGAGTTTTTTAGGAAGTTTGAGGTAATGCTAAACTCAGATGCCAAATTGCTATGGTACCTGTGAACTGAGGTAATAAGAGATGAAACAATATTGATGATATGTAATGTTCAGATAATGAGTTCAACTAGAAGCAATAGGCAACCTCTTCAATTAGAAGGATGATGTGAAATATCATGTAGCAATTTAACATATGAGTATATAGCAGCATCAATTGTGAACATATAAATATGATAATTGCAGAAGAGCTATAAAACCTCTAGTTAGATGATGAAGACCATACCCTGACTACACCTAAGCTAAAATGCCAAAGCTACATATTGTATTAAATAGAGCATTTAGAAACTTGTGATTTTTATTAAAGGTCTACTTGGAAGTAAATTAGAGCATTTGGTGCAATCAAATATATATTACTTAGAATCTTCTTTAGAGAGAACTTCAACTTAGAGAAATCTCTCGGTGAGATGAGATAAAAAAAGTAGCAAATAATCATGAAGAGTTCCTTGCTTTAGCTATCTTTCTTAATTTGAGGGACTTTTCTCTTTAGAGACTGTATGGTAGTTATATTATTTATCAAGCGAGTTTCATTTTCCAACAATTCTTTTAGGGGCTTCAGAGACAAAGTTAGGGAGGAAATGATTCAAATTTGACTCTAAATTCCCGCAATCACATTGTCATCACTTTCTTTGAGATGTCTGCTTCCCAAGAAACTATTCCACTTCTCACTCCATGGAAGCCCTGAATGGTCAATCCATCTACGACTTTGCATATTGAAGTTTTTTTTTCCTAACAATGAATTAGAAGTAGCGCATGTGCCCTAGAACTATTAACTCTAACCCCATTAAACTTTTTTATGGTTGCATTTAAAATAATATTTTATTTTTCAGCCCCATTTTTGTAGTTTTAAGATAACTGGGATTATTCAAAACTTTAACCTTTGTCCGCAGTCTCTATCACAATCCCTTATCATCCTCTTTTCAAATTAAGAATAAAGAGGCCCTTATTTTCTTCATTAAAAAAAAAAATAAACCCTTCTTTTTCTATAAATTTTTAATTTAAAATCAATAGCCTATCATAAATTTTCAAGATCACAAGGAAAAAATGCTAATCATCTATAAAAAGTTATAGCAATTATACATTATAGAGCAATATATATGTATATAGTACATCCATAGCAGGAAACAAAAAATACTAGCACATTCTGATGATCTATGAAGATGATAGGAAAAGCAACTAAAAGTAGGAAGGACTCTCATAAGCATACCAACTAGAACACCCACAACTGGTAAGACAAAGATCGATGAAGGTAAACTATGGAACCCACTACAAGCACAGATTTAAGTCCAAAGCCATCGGATTGTCATCTTCCTCTACTGCAACCATGGCTTCTACCGATCTAGAACGGCCTAAGAGGCCCAAAAGGTTGCCCGCCCGATCATTATTACCATTTCTCCCATCAAGAGGATGCAGACCTCTCTCCCTGTTACTGTTAGGACTCAGTGGAGACATTAAATCCCTTGTGACAAGATATGTATCACCGCGAGGTGCCATATTATTCAAATCAAGATCAGGATTATGATTCAAGTCAATCAAAGGCAGAAACTCTCTAGGGTAAGGGTTTGGGTCATTCAGATCCACAAGAATCCTTTTTCCTTTGGGATTCTCGGCATCGAAAGATAACGAATAGCTAGTTTCAACAGGATGGAATAGGTCATTTTTGATTGAATTTTGATCATCTATAGGATTTGAGAGACTGGAAAGGGAAGGCATATGGAACCTAAAATTCCCTTTGATCTCCCTCTATTGCTCTGCTTACCTGACCAGAACCAACACACATCACCACAAAACCCCAACGGAACCTAAAGAACCCTCCGATCTCCCTCTGCTTCTCTCCTTCCCCATCGATGTCAGAAAAAGCAAATGAAATGAAAAGCAAAGCATTTACCTGCTCTACCTCATAGATCTTTTCTCAGTTTTTTCTCTACTTCGATCGGGTGGGAGGCTTGGAGCAACCAAATAGGAAAACTTGGAAGATGACTCCCCGATTTTTTCTCTGCTTCCTGAGTCTCGATTGGGTAGGAGGCTTGGAGCAGCCGAATAGGAAAGCTTGGAAGACGATCAAATAGAGAATCTTCATTAACACTGGTGCCACCGCTAGGGGTTGGGGAGGCTGGGTGGGTTTTCGTCGGGCCGCCGCTAGGGGTGGGGGGACTGGGCACTCGCCGACCGTCGAGCAAGAGCGAGAGAGAGAGTGATGGGGGAGAGAGATAGATGGCAGGTTGGGGGAGAGAGAGGGAGACGAGAAAGAGGGAAAGAGAGGGAGACAGTAGGTCAGGTGAGAGAGAGGAAAAGGAGAAAGAGGGAAAGTGAGGGAGCGAAAATATGGCTTATAGAGAATAAAATTAGGGTTTAATTAGCAATGGTTTAAAATTTTATTATAATTTAATTATAAAATTACATCTTAATTTTTATTTTAAACTAGCTTATAATTCATACGATGTATACAATTTTTTATTTTTTAATTTAGGATAATTTAATAAATAATTATACTTTATTTTGAATATTATAATTAATTAATTTAAATAAAAAAAAATAAGTTTTTTTTAAAAATTTAGAATTTATAATAGACTCAAATCCATTGTCTTTATGTTGTAAAACTATAATCCTTATATTTTAATTAGCAATAGACTAGTTCCATTGCCATCCGATTGCAAAATATTTATATCACACTTAGCAACGGACCATATTTGTCGTAAATCAATTGCTAATAAGAATATATCTTAAGTTAGCAATGATGTTCAGATCCATTGTTACTCTGTTGTAATATTTTTTTTTCTAGATTAGCAATAAAGATGATGCCATTTCAATTTCATTGCAAATTTTTAATTTTTAGATTAGCAATGAAACAACTTTGGTTGTAAATCCATTGTAAGCTTATCAAAAATATATATAATTTTTTAATGCACTATTAGCAATGAAAATTGAGTCTGTTGTAAATCTATTGCAATATTTAGTTGCTAATCTATTACAATTCTATTACCAATAATACGCGAGAACCTTTCATGAAATTTAGCAATAGTTTTTAGGTCTATTGTTATTCCATTGCAAACTTTTCATTTTTAATCAATTATAAATCTATTGCAAATCTATTTTTTCAAGATTAGCAATGGAATTAAGCATTCCATTGTAAATTTGTTGCCAATTAATAACTGATTAGAAATGAACTCCATCTATTGCAAAATTTTTGTTGTTAAATAAATTTTTTTTTGTAGTGTCTCAATCTGCACATCTTTTACTTTGAAAACTAGACTTTCTCTTTCTTTGGGCAAAATACTTCTCAGGTGCCATTGGAGAATAAGAACTACAAGATTAGAATAGAAATGAAGAGGAAAGGTTTGATTTTAGTAGGAGAGGGGTTTAAAAGAAATTATGGCTCGAAAAAATTGATAATGAATGATAGAGTCTTGGGATATTTTCAAATAGAAGAACAAATTCCAAAACAAAAGGGGTTGACTCGTGTTAAATCAAGAGTCAGCTCCTGAAAAGAGGTTGAGTCCAATAGAATTAGGAGTTGGCTCCTCGAAGCAAAAAATAGTTCAAATAGTTTTTGATTCAAAAAAAATTAATCAAGTTGAATAAGAATCAATAGGCAATCTAATCAACAATCAAGAAAGATATTTAAGTCAAATTAGAGAATTAAGAATTAATCAATCATGGGGACAAGATTATCAAGTCAAGAAACTCATGTGAAAGAAATTCTAGATATACGCTCTATGAGTTTTGGTTAAACTATGAAATTTCAAATTCTTAGGGATAAGCTAATATGCAATGTAATTCAATACATCAAGCACTTGAGTTTTATGAATAGATGTTTTATCTTCAAGTACTTAAATCATGCAAAATTTTAAAAAAAATCAATATTTAAGTATCTTATGGGGGAATGCCAAAAATCAGTTTTACATGTATGTTCAGTAATTCAAAAATATTCACATCCAATTAAGTATCTTTTAATTTAAGTTTACCAATTACAAAATTGATATGGTGAAGCTATTATATCATGTTAAATTTTAAAATAATTTTAATTTATATAATAACACGATACTTATAGAGGAGAACATATTGATCTTTAAAATTAAAATATTCAAATCATCAAAATCAATCAATCATACTAATCTTAGTAATATATGAAAAAAATTTCAAGCAAATAAATATAATATGAAATTGTATTAAAGTCAATAGATTTAATCAAAATAACTTTAACAATCATTGATGGTATGATGTAAGAAAAAGTTTAGACTATACCATGCATCAATACCCATCTCTTTTCATTTCCAAGGCATCCATAAAAATTTTCTTCCTTTTATTTCATTCGGATCCTTGGTGCACCTACAAAATCACTTAATGATATTTGGTATCCAAGTCATCTTGAGTCCATAGGAGTTAATATTTAAGATTTCCTTCAGAACCCAAATTGTTTAATCAAGATTTGACTAATTCTTTTAAAATTATAGTTCAAAATTTTGTGACCAATTTGATTACACTTAAAATACTTAATAGTATGATTTTTAATTAAAGCTCTTATGAAAATATTTTTAGTATTTTACTATTTTTACAGAGTATTAAAATCAGTTTCTACTTTATTGAAAATAGCTCCATTGGTTTTTACTAAAGATCAAAGATTTTGAAAGCTAACTATAAACTTTTTAGCTATAGAATTCAAAATCTCAACTTCTCTTCTTAATTTTTTATTTTCTTTCAAGAGTTCTTTCTTTTCACTTAAAAGTTTTTTATTTTTTTTAGAAAGAATTTTAAAATATCATTTTCTTCTTAAGCTCAGCATTTTCTTCAACTAACAAATTTTCAAATTTAATCAATTTTTTCTTTTCTTTAGTTAAAGAATTAATTTATTTCAAAAAATCTTTCTTTTCTTTGGCCATATTTTTTATATTTTTTAATAGATATTCTTTTTCACTCAAAATTTTATTTTTTTCTTCAACCAAAGATAGATTAGATTTTTTAAGTTCTTTATTCTATAGCCTTATCTTTTTGTGTTTATCCATTAACTCATTGAAGGCTTCATATAATTTATTAAAAGTAAATTCAGAGGAGTGTTCATGATATATCTCATCATTTTGAGATATGAGGCAACAACTTTCTATACATTCCTCCTCTTTCTCATTCTTCTCTTCTTTACTTTGCTCCTCTTTAATCAATGCTTTTTTTTTCTTTTGTTTCTTTCTTTTCTTCTTCTTTTCATCCTCATGCACCATGGAGGCATGAGTTAAGGTGAGTTTTCTTTTTTTTTTGGAAGCTTGATATTTTTCTTTGATTTGCTCCTTTAAAAGTAATTTCTAATTTCTTCCATATTTGATTTACTGAATTACTGAAGAAATTATATTAAAAATATTTATGTCTAATGAACAATAAAGTAAATTCATTACTTTAGCATTCATTTGAATCATTTTTTTATCATGAATTGATGTATTAGATGTGTATAGGCCATTGATTATATTTTTCATAAATTATAGTCATGTGCTTGAATGAATATTTTTATCCTAGATTTTCAATAAGTATAATTTGAGCCATCAAACAATGGAGGTCTATCTATAAAATATCCATCATTAAAAAAAAAAAGATTTCATTTTGGATTGCTAAGATCTTTGGCTCTTGATGGTTAAGTCAATAACTAATAATAAAGCACCTACTCTGATACCACTTGTTGTCTGGCTATGCAACCCAAGAGGAAGAGGGTGCATTGAATTTTTAAAATTTTAAAGCTAAATTAGAATAATAAAATCAATGTGATGATATGCAATTTGTATGAGATGAATGATTTAAGTGAGATGAAAAGATAAATAGTAAGAGAGCAAGTATTTAACAAAATAAGAATGGAAAGAGAGCAAGCACACCATAAATAAGTAAGATTTATAGTAGTTTGGTGCTAACCTTGCACCTATATTCACTCTCTAAGTTTCTACTTGAAAATTCAAATCCATTAAATGTATTCAACAAGAATACAATATCGAAACCTCGGACCCTAGCTATCCCAAGCTAGAATACTTATTTTCTGGATACAAACCAATCCAATATAATTTGATTCGATGTTCGGATCAATCTTTCCAAGTTTTGGAACCTCCAAAACTTAACTCAAAATAATAAAATAGAATATGAGTATTAACAATAATGAATACAAAGTTAGCTGCTTTAATAAGCAAATAAAATATTAAAAACTCTTTACATAATAAAGGAAGAAGCTTTTTTGATTTTTCTCAAAGTTGTTGAAGACTTGAATGAGCATTTGAGGGGTTGGTGAGCTTGAAATGAAAGCTTCTTTGCTTGGAGAGGACTTTTTGCTTAGAATTCAAATGAATGCTTGAATCTCTTCTTTTCTTCCCTTATTTTTAAGCCTATATAAGTATTAGAGAAAAATCTAGATAGGATTAGAGCCGTTGGATGGCTTTAAATGCACATTAAATACAATCAAAATGGACAAAAAAAAATAATCGTTGCAGAGATTTTTCATCGCAGGAGTTGATCCTAGGATCGACCTCTATGGCAGAAGTCAAAAAATGCCCAATTTCTATTTTCTAGCTTGCAGAAATAATAGAGATCAACCCTGAAGTCGACCCCTGGCATAGGGACAACATGCCAATCAGTCCATTTCAGCAAGAAAAGACCTGGGGGTTGATACTTTTTTTAAAATTTGATTTTCTCTTAAAATATACATCCAAAAATCATGAAACTGCCTCCAATAGATCAGAAATTTTCTAGGCCAGTTCTTGAGGCTTCTAAAATAGATTTTTTTTTAACTTTATAAAATTTATGATTTTGCCTCTTATCATCTTTTTCTTTTGATTTTCTTCCAAATTATGCATCCAAAATTTATAAAACTACCTCCAATAGATCAAAAATCTTCTAGGCTTATTGTTAAGACTTCCAAAATATATTTTCTTCAACTTTATAAAATTTATGATTTTGTTCCTAAAATATAATAAATCTTTTTTCAAGCTAAAATCATTAGTAATCCTTTCAAATATTTTATAATTATCAAAATTAATTTTTGGAGCAACATGCTGACTGTGTGTCGGTTATGCCGATCATATGTCAACAATCGACTATTTATCGATGCTTGAATTGTTCTATTTGGAGAGTCAGTTGAAAGTTGAAAGTTGATGGACCGATTATTAGTCAGTTAAAGAGATTTGATTGATAGTCGGTTAAGATAACCGACTATCGATCGATCGATTGATTGATAGCCGGTTGATAATCGATCGTCAAAATACTTCATCTATTAGTGCCAAATTGATTGATGTTTAGTCGATGAAGCCAATAATCAATCGATCATAGTTTGTCACTTGGTCGGTGGCGTCGATCATCCATCGGTGCGATCGATCATCAATCAGCATATGGATGCTAAATTCATTATGCCCAACAATTGCCCCCCACTCTCGAGTTCGAAGTAGAGAAGGGGCACGTGATCCTCCACATGATTTGACATTCTGAACGATGAGAGTATTTATCTCGGGCTCCAATTTGGTGACTACTTTTCTTTTGATGTTAATTATCGTTCTACAAATTAAGGCCATTCCAAAGATTATGCAGCAATTATTAGTACATCTGGCGAGGAGGGTTTAGCCATTTTATCGCTTTGATGGTCGTGCAGTAATTATTAGCATGATCAAAGAAATGATTTGATAGTCTGACAATCAATAGATTTGATTTTGGATCAATCTAACGATGCCATGTGTCATGCTGCTATTAGTTATTGGTTGTTTTTATTGATCGTGATGTCGTGGCACAATCTGAGTGAAGGTGCATTGAAACGTTCAAATATTTGTCGGCTCAGATCTTGCCAAATATTAGCAATTCATGATTTTAATTTTATTGAAACAATCTTGGCCATTGATGGTTCCTTTATATATAGGACCACTGTTACCTTTCTTGAGTTTTTTACCATGGTTTTGTCTTCTACTGGTGCTTTGGAGTTCTAACCCTTCTCCTTCTTCTTGTTCTCACTATTCTTCCAAATTCCCCCTTCATCTCTCAGGTTAGGTTTCTTCTTCCCTTTCTTTTTTCCTCTTTAGAACTTTGTTATGGCTGGTAGAGGTAGGGGTAGGACTGTAGGTAGTGGTGGCCGGCCATCTAGTTCGATGATTATTTTTTCTACGAGTCCGGTAGTGGAGATTTTTTCACTATTGAATTCTGTCATTGATCAACTTCGGGAACAATACCAAGTCTCAAAATATTTCCAATTCTTCACCCCTAGTCTGAAAGGTCGAGTGTCTTCTCCGTCGACTGATCAGGTGGCTTTTTATATAGAAAACCTTAGGTTGGATCTTCGATTCCCGATTTCGAAGTTCATTCGAAATATCTTGGACTCTTATCGGATTTGTCCTGCTGAACTTGCACCGAATTCCATTCAGATTTTAGTTTCTTTTGCTCTTCTTTATCACTCGATCCCCGATCGCTCCTCATCTTTATTTATTTTGTCCTTTCTTTACTCTCCACCCTCATCCCAAAGCTGATGGCTGGTGGATGTTTACTTCGAGGAGGAGGCTTTCCTTCATTTCTAGTCTTCCATCGTCCATCTATGGTTGGAAGATCTAGTTCTTCTTTGCATCGTCTATCTTCCCTTGGGATTTTCCATTCATTTAGGGGACTCAAAATGCCAGCCCGAATGATAACACTCGGATCGATCCGGCTGATCGGAAGGACTTCTTGAAGCTAAAGGATATGAAAGTCCTGACACGAATGGAGCTACAAACTGATCAGGCCCTATATAATGCCGGTCTTGGTCTAGCACCGACTGCTAGTATGACCCGACATATCATTTAGGATTTCTTTTTTCTTCTATCTTCATCCGTCTTTAATTTTAACCGACTTTCATTTTTGTTTACAGTCATGCATCCTCCAACTTCTCTTTCGGCAACTGATATCTATCGATATGCGAGCAAGCGATAGTTGGCCGCCAGTGAAGGATCATCGAGAGCAGCCAAAAAGAAGAGGTCCAACATTCCAGAGGCAGCTACAGCACTTTCGACCGACTTTCCATCAGCCATGGTTGATTTGATCGATGTTCCATCAACTAAGATCCCTCGTTCAATCAGAGAAGTTGTCATCACATTAGCGGTTCTAGTTCTGACTCATGATGCGTCGGCTTCAGCACTGGTGCCAGATATGTCAGTGGGAGTTCCACTAGCTATTGAAGAGCAAGAAGATGAGGTGATGGTCGTCAAGGCTCCAACAGCACCTGTCAACCCAACCATATTCTAGGTGCCGTCGATGCTCAAATTTGGGTCAGAGGAACAGCAGTCGAGAGTGTCTTCCGCATCGTGGATGCCTGAGCGGCTGTCGAATCCATTCAAGTGGCCACTGAGTCAAAGGCAGGGAAAGGCCCCTACATCGGCTGCTATCAATGGGACTCCGAGTGATTCAATAGAGTCCATTAACAACCAAATTCCATCCGGGGAGTCAGCTTCTGACTAATAAACATAGCCGGAGGGGTCGGACCTTGGCCGACATATTTTTATCTTTTTATACTTCTTTTATTAGGGTATGTCGGCATTTTTCTCTTTCTTCTCATGTTTTCTTTCATTTATTGACTTTTTTTTTAAGGTGGCACACGATGTGTCGGCATTGAAGAGGGTCATGCATAACTTCACCAACATACGCCAAGGGTGGAGCGATAAAGCAAAGGTGGCCATCGTTGAGAAGAATGCCACTCTTCAATGTCTCCAAGCTGCCTCCGATAAAATAAAGGAGATGGAGGAATGGGAGAAAAAGCTTGAAGAAGAGAACTCCCATCTTAAGGTCGAACTGGAGTCGGTACGTGCCAACTTGGAGTTAGCACATGCGGACTTGGAGTCAACGAATAACGATTTAGACTCGATGCACTCCAAGCTAGGAATTGTCCGCTCTGAGTTGGCATCGATTCTCATCGATAAGGAAGCAGCAGAGTGGATCATTGAGACCCAAGAGACTTAGATCCAAAGGAAAAGGCACGAGACCAGTTGGCTCCAAAAAGAGCATGACAGCCATGTCTGGGAGTTGGAAGAGGAATGGAAGAAATTGAAGTCTTCCAAAGCCGAAGTTGCATCGATTCGGGCGGCTTTGAATCGAGCAAAGGAGCAGGCACTGGAGGAGTTTCGAGAATCAAAGGATTTTAGGGAGGAACTTCTTGCGGCCAGCCATCTTGCCTACTTGACCAAATGTGAAGATGGGAGAGATGCAATCGATCGAATTTATCCAGATTTGGACTTGAGCCATGTTGCCCTTCCCAATTTTGATGGAGAAGGATTCGATGGAGATGATGAGTCGGTGAAAGTTGGTCCGACTATAGATGCACCAATCGAACGAACAGCTCCGATTGTAGATACTCCTATCGATGAAGTAGCACCGACTGCAAAACCTGCTCCAGCTTCGGAAGGAACCATCTTAGAGCCTCCTCTGATTGAGGAAGAAATGGCATCGATGATGGTGATCATCAATGTAGTTATTGTAGATGATTCCGATCATTGATTGGTTTGTAACTTTTTTTCTTTTTGTTTTTATCGTTGGATAAATCCAACTTTTGTAATCTAGCTTTGGTCGAGTTTTATAAGAACTTTTAGTATGAATAGAAGAAAATTTTTCTAAGTATTGTCTTCTTTCTTCTTTCTGTGCAGAATATTGAAAATTTTCTAAGTGTTGAAAATTTTTCTAAGTACTGGTGAATTTCCTTCTTCTACAATTTACTCATCGAGTGTCGGATTGTATAGTTGGTAAGTATGCCGTCTGACCAAATATTAATCGATCGAATGAAGTTCTTTTATATTTGATAAACGGGGACAAACCAAATATCCTTCGATTGATCGGAGTCAAATTGGTATATTCCCATCAAGTGGGCATAAGGTTCCGCTCAAGTTCAGTTGAGTCAGCATAATGTTTCACTTAATCATAGCTAAATCAACATATTGCCAAGTCGTCCGATTAAAAGTTGGCAAGTGTGATCCTTCTAATCTTTAAGTTGTAGGATCATTGTTTGGGTTGATGATGGGTCAGCTTTGCATGACACATCATTGATCAGACATTGCTACTTAGTTGAATTTACAGAAAAGTCGAATCTCGACCATTAAAATACTTGGACAACTTTACTGATAATACACCTTTAGATTGTCCGCATTATAGGTTCGTGGGATAGTCATCCCATCAAGAGTCTCGAGTTGGTATGTGCCTGGACGAAGAGTTTTGATCACTCTATAAGGTCCTTCCCAGTTTGGAGATAGTTTTTCTTAATCTAAAGGTTTTAAGACTTCTGTCTTTCTCAAAACTAAGTCTTCAGGAAGAAATACCTTTGGCTTGACCTTCATATTATAATATCGAATGACTTTCTGTTGGTATGCAGCCATCCAAACTTGAGCTTCTCACCAAACTTCAGGGAGCAGATCTAAGTTGGCTCTCCTTGCTTCGGAATTGCTTGGTTTGGCATAATGCTTGACTCTCATAGATGGTAGATCGATTTCCATTGGGATCACCACTTTGGTTTCACATGCTAAATTGAATGGCGATTCTCCCATCAAAATGCAAGGGATTGTTCGATACGCCCATAGGATCGAATATAATTCTTCAACCCAAAGGTCTTTTGCTTTGTTCAGTCGTGTCTTAAGTCTATGCAGAATCATTCGATTCATAACTTTCGCTTTATACTTGGATTGAGGATGGTCAACAGATGTTAATTTGTATGTGATGTGAAACTTCGCACAAAAATCTCTGAAGTTTTGATTATCAAACTGACGACCATTATCGATGTTGATAGTATGTAGTAATCCAAATCGATATATGATTGACTTCTAAATGAAATCCTTCATTTTGCTCTCAGTGATTTATGTTAATGGTTTGGCCTCTACCTATTTGATGAAGTAATCCACTGCAACTACCAAAAACTTTTTTTGATCAGATGCCAGAGGAAAAGGGCTAAGGATGTCCATTTCCTATTATGCGAACGACCATGGTGCGACGATTAATGTTAGCTGGTTTGTCAGTTGGTGCTGAATGTTGACATATTTCTGACATGAGTCGTACCTTTGGATAAGGTTGACTACATCTTTCTTCATGGTTAGCCAATAATATCCTTATCATAGAATCTTGTAGGCCAAAGACTTGCCCCCTTAGTGATTTTCATAAATTTCTTCATGGACTTCTCGAAGGGCATAGTCGGCATCGGTCAGCCCCAAATATTTGAGCAGTGAAAGCAAAAATAATCTCTTGTAAAGTTGTCCGTCCATCAGAATATATTGTGAAGTGGTCCATCTGAGTCATTTTGCTTCCGAAGGATTATCGGGCATCATTTCGTTGGTAAGATATCGGATGATTAGATCCATCCAACTTGGCTCATTTTTTATTTATAATATTTCATCGACTTTGTCGATACTAGATTGTTCAAGATATTCGATGAACGTTCTATTGAAAATAGTATCCTAAAGTCAATCATCAATCTGTTGATGATTGAGCTAATTAATGTAATTATATATGAATTATGAATTGAATAAAAATTATTCTAGCTTTTTCATCATAAATCTTTCATCTTCTATTGAACTCCTATTTGATATGATAAAGTTCTTAGGCTAATTTAGAATCGACAAAAAAAGATTTATCATTTAGTCCTTAAAATAGTTCGCAGTTAATGATACGTTGTTACCAAAGATGACAATGTTTATTGAGTATAGATCATTGTATGTCATATAAGTTGGTTGTCCTCTTAACCAAGAAGTATGGAGACAGTGGTATGGCATACAGATGAGATGTAGGAATACATCTGCACTGAACATGACCGACTTCAGAGCTTTCTACTATCAAGAATTGCTCTGATGGAATATGGACATAAGTATCCCTCTGATCTGAGATCACCATGGTGACTTTCAAGCAACTCACTATGCTTTGGTACCGGACTACCTAAATTTTTAATTCAGTAACAGAAGATTTTTGGATATAGTTAAGTACTTGAAGAGTCGGTGCATGAGTCAAGATGAGAAGAACCACTCCTGGACTCAGCAGCTGTACTCAGTAGTATTTCAATTTAGCAAAGCCTTGGCTAGGATAGTTCTTGTGAGGGGTCACAGGA
Source organism: Cocos nucifera (assembly GCA_006176705.1). Taxonomy (NCBI): domain Eukaryota; kingdom Viridiplantae; phylum Streptophyta; class Magnoliopsida; order Arecales; family Arecaceae; genus Cocos; species Cocos nucifera. The sequence continues at coordinate 340,085 of QRFJ01000320.1, forward strand.
CTAATTGCTTTTAGACATGATTTGAATGTATCTTCTAGGATTGATAGTTAAATCCTAAATCATCCTATGCATAGAGATCAAAGGGATGAATTATGTAGTAACCATATTCACGTAGGTTCTGAATATTGCGACTACACCATTCGACCTATCCGAACATTGAGTACCATTGCTAGATGATCACTTCGATTAGTACAGAAAATTAGTTTCTATGCTATCGACTTAAGTTCAAACCTGTAGGATCACACACACTAGAGGTTCCTACTCGATCTAATGGCTGATCAATGAAAAATAAATTAGTAATTTGATTGCTAATTAACTTAATTTGATTAAGTGATTATTTTTGATCAAAACCAATTGAATTGAATTCATTTAGATTTGATCCGATTAGGTTATGAGATGATCTAACCGTCAAGAAGATTTGATCTCTGATTTGATCAAAAGTTTGGCTTGATTAATTTCTAATTTAATTAAAATTTAACTAAACCTAATTAAGCCTAAATAAGTTGGGTTTATTCTAGTTTAATTAGGCCTAACCAATTTAGATTGGATTGGTTCAATTGGATATCAAATAAGAGACTAGTTTGACTAGTCTTCCCATGTACCACATCATCTAGATTTCCACCATTTTTTCTCCACGAGAAAGGTTGTTTCCATGAAGAAACCTATGCACATGAAGGCATGCGTTCTCCCTTCTCACATGCCCTTGATGGATAGATTTAATCTTGTTACAAGTTCAATTCAAATAGGATTTGAGTTTGAATGGATAACAACTTAATCTAGACCTCTCTCTCTCGTGCCTCTCTTATTTGTGTGCATCTATACAATATCTGATTTTATGGGCGAGTAGATTAGAACTCAGAAGAGAGAACGTGTGAAAAAAAGAAGAGATGGTCTCTTCTCTACGTGAGGAATTCTAGGCACACAGTTTTTGGGTGAGTGCATACCCTAGAATCCATCTAGGATTTGGGTTCTAGATTGTGAGCAATGAGGATCGTGAGTTCACAGATCTGGAAGGAGAATCTTCTATATTTCTTATCTACATCAGCAAATCGGAGCATCTGAAAAGCTGATGAAGAAGATCGAAGAAGTTCGATCTGATATCAGCCATCAAAGGTTCCTATAGTGAGCTTGCACTCAAAAGGAACTGATCGAGATCAGGGCCTTATGTGGATTACCCATAGAGGCTAGATGCATGTGTGGCTGTGTCATGATGATCAGATCTATATCATAGAGATCAAGTTATGGAGATGAGCTACTTACGAAAAGGTAATGTGTTCTGAACATATAGAAGCAGTAAAATAGTTTTACTGTACTTGATATTTTATTTTTCAGATATGCATGCATATATATGTACATTAGATCCTATATAGTGTAAGATTTTCAGATTAAATCTATAGCTTTTATTATTAATATGATTAATAATCATTTTCACTGTGCAATCTTTAAAAAAGTTTTCAAAATCAAAGCTAGAAATTCTGTGCATTCCCTTCATGTTCGGTCGAGTAGATCGGAAGATGTTGTCACAAGTCGAGAAAATGCATCAGCTCAAGCATTTTCCATTCTTAGAATGTAAGAGATCTTAAAATATCTCAATATCGACATGAGATCCTTAGCTTTCTGAAGGTACTTTGCCATAGTCGGGTCTCGAGCTTCATATTTGCCTCTGACATGTCCGGCTATCAATTATGAGTCGATAAATATCTTTAGATTATTCACGTCAAGCTCTCTGACAATTTTCAAGTCGGCCAGCAATGCTTCATATTTGACTTGATTATTAGAAGCTTTAAAGTTAAATCGGAGGGAATATTTAGCAACAGTCCCTTCGAAATTGGTGAGGATGAGACCACTCCACTTTCTTAGACGTTAGATGCTCCATCTACGTGAAGTACTCACAGTCGGTCTTGGATCCTTCCTTTATTTTTGATTTGCCATTGGTGTTATTGGTTTCTTTTTTTGGCTTGTCATCGATTGTCGTGCATTCGACGACAAAGTCAGATAGAAACTGTGCCTTCATTGATGGTCGTGGGCAATATTGAATGTCAAATTCACTGAGTTTGATCGCCCATTTTGCCATTCTACCCAAAGTATCCGATCGATGTAGGATCGTCTTTAATGATTGATCGGTTAATACTACGATCGAATGAGCTTGAAAGTATGGTTGGAGCCATTGTGCTGAGATGATCAAGGTATAGATTAGTTTCTCTGCCTTCGGATATCATATTTCAGCATTGTGAAGCAATTTGCTAGTGTAGTAAATCGATCGTTGAATTCAATTTTCATCTTCTCAGGCAAGGATCGAACTTACTGCTTCTGTCGATGTAGCAATGTAGAGATACAATATTTTTCCTACTTCTACTTTTGCAAGCAATGGTGGGGACATTAAATATTTTTTCAAATCTTCGAAGGACTATCGGCATTCATCCGACCATGAAAAGTCCTTCATTTATCATAGGGTCTTGAAGAAAGGTAGACATCTCTCAGCCGACTTTGAAATGAATCGATTGAGCATGGTAATTCTATCATTCAGCTATTATATCTATTTTTAGGAAGTCAGATGTTTCATGTCGATAATGACCTTTATTTTTTTAGGGTTAGCTTCAATCCCACATTGTGATATAAGAAATCCAAGAAATTTTTTGGCAGTTACACCAAAAACACACTTAGTCGGATTTAATTTCATTCGATGTCATCGAAGTGTGTCAAAGGCCTCTTTTAAATTTCGAACACTACTATAGAAGAGGACTACGACAGTGGTCCTAAAAAACTACTATCATAAGCTATGACGGTGATTCTTTAACCGCTGCTACTACAGCTGTCATCGTGGCTCTATGACAGTGGTTGTTTGAATTGCTATAATAGATAGCCTATTATAATAGTTTATAAATTACTACAATAGATCGACCTATAGCAACGGTTATGTAACCACTGCCATAGATTATCTATAGCAGCGGTTACATAATCGCTGCCATAGATAATCTATAGCAGCGATTTCTTAACCGCTGCCATAGGACTAATACAGCGGTTGGCATCATTTGTGTTGGATATATGTGCTCTAGAAGCTAGAATTGGCTGACACTTGTTATACACTTTTAGGAGCAAAATTATAATTTTGACTAATATCAATAAAATTGGTTATTTTCTATCACATATGTGTATTTAGTGTCTGTGATATATCCTTTGAGTTAATAATAATGATAATTCATATTTTCAAGAGTTGAAAATTTAAGACATGAATAATCATTATTAATTCATAAAATGCTCCCGACCATAGGATCATCACGAGGATGGTGATTGATCCGGAAGGTTGGTGTACAATCACTTCTCTTTAGTAGATGAGTCTTGAGTCTATGGTGTGGAGACACTGGAGTGAGAGTACAGATACTCGTTAGAGAATGAGGGCACCGAGCATGACCATCTCGAGTAGTCATTAGGGAGTCTACCTTCTCGTCAATGATTGACTCGATGCTGTAGTAGTGTGTCTGGTTCTTTGACCTGAGATGCATCGACAGTTCACCTTGAGGGTGTTATAGTTTGACTACACCATTACTCGATCTCCTAGCCATATGGAACCCTGAGGTGTATGTTGGCTATAGCATGTTCATTGTAGGAACTGGATAGCATCAAGATGGAATCTATCTACCTCGGTGGTAGAGGAGCAGCCCTATGATGATCATGAGAATCAAGTCCAGAAGTCCCATGGCCATGGCAGAGTGAAATAATAGAAAGAGTTTCTATTTAGGTTTTCACATTGGACTTGAATCGAATGATTACATCATATGACAGAGACTAGGGTTTGACGAGTTCACCTTAACCCTAATCTGATCGGGGCTCAAGATAGAAGAACTTAATCACACAGGTAGCTGCACCAAGAGGTTCGCATTCAGCTCTGATGGGTTGCCACCATATACTGCTAGGTGTCACTGGTGGATTTTGGGAGCAATTAGAATGATTTAGATGATCGATCATTCTAGCTGTTCGAATCAGAAGAGTTCTGATCCATCGAAAGGAGTTTCGATGATGTCGATGATAGAGATCATGACATATCCCATTACCATACAGAACTGAACCTAACTGGATCACACAAATAAGGGTTTGAATCTGGTGATCATCAATTGAACTGATCCAGTTCAATTGATCTGAATGAGATTCAATTAGGTTCAAGAAAATCATGCTAGCACTCGATTGAACCTAACGTTCTTCTTTTACTATCATAAATAGTTGTCCTGACTGAGCCAAAGGAGTTTGTGCTCAATCAGAGGCCTTCATTTTGGTCTGACTGGAGCTTGTTCCAAGTCAGAAAAGGTTGTCTTATTTTGTAAGACATTACCTGCCATTTTTGGTCACCTGCCATTTCTCGTCCTTTGACTTTGGTCAAAAGTTGACCTTTGACTGGTCAAACATTGACCATTGATACTTTGACTTCTATCCACATGTCACGCACCTATTGGAGAGCTGGTGGGGGCCTGTCCCCCTACCAGAACCTGGCAAGGAGGAGGGCGCACGCCACCCTTGGCGTGTGCCCAAGTTGGAGGCGCCCAGGAGTCCTTGTTGGACAGGGACTCCATCTCCTTTTTGGATTCCAATTAGAGTTCTCCTAAGAACCAACTTTGACTGATCTTAGGCACCCTCTAAGGAGGAATCCAGGGGACTCTATTTCCACCAATCAGATTTAGATCTGATTTCACAAAGGGTTGTGATTGGTTGGGAAGAAGAGGAGTTGGATCACAGATAGTCTATAAATAAGACCCTGCGCCCAACTCAAGAAAGCATCTAATAAGATTGGAGAATTAAAAATTCCCACACCCCAAGGCTGCCTCTCCCCTCTTCCTCCATGCCAAACCCACCTTCTCCCTCTCCTCTCCACGTCCAAAAGGATTTTGGATCCTTGGTTGGTGCAATCCAGATGAGAGAAAGGCGACTGAAAGCTAGAAGGCTGCGCTGCTGCAAAGGACAACTGCTGATCTTCAAAAGGTAGTTTTGAAGATCCTCCAGATCAGATCCAGATCTAATTTTTGGAGATGTGATAGAGAAGAAGAGGATCTCTAGATCCAGCCTGAGTGGATATCCGGTAGAGGCCAGGCACTTGCGTGGCTAGATCCAGAACCTTCCGCTGCTTACAGGATCATCAACGGGTAATAGGATTACCCACATCAAGGTAAATTAAATTTAATTTAATTTATCTTAATTTTATTTTAATTATTAAAATAATAAAAATTAGATCTAAAATATCCAGATCTGATTAGGATCAAAGAAAAAAAATTTTTAAAATATATCTCTTGATCCGATCAGATCTGAACGAACCTGATCCGAGAAAATCAGGATTTTCCTTCAACTGGTATCAGAGCCAAGGTTCTAAAAGTATTTAGATCTAATTTTAAATTTATTCTTAATTAAAAAAAATAAGTAATTTTAGATGTCACATGAGATGTGATCAGATCTAAAATCAGAAAAAAATTAAAATTAAATGATTTGGATCTAAGATTAGAAAATATGCATGACTAGTTCTAAAATAGAATAGTTCTATAGAATAGTCTTGCATGTTTTCAATTTAATTTGATTAAATCATATTTTAGATCTATTTATTTACTATTTTTTGATATTATAATTATTATAATAATATCTAAAAAATAGTAAATAAAAATTATTTAATTTTAAACATCATATGAGATATGATTGATGCATGTCTAGACTAGTTGTAGAATAGTTCTACATAGCTGTCTAGATTAGAGTTTATTTTGATAAGATCAATTTAAATCTAATTTTTTAGATTATTATGAGATAATTTAGATCTGAAAAATATGCATGATTCGATACATGAGATGTATGCAAAATATGCCATGATTAGATCTAATTTGTATATGAGATATATGATATAGATCTAAAACTATTTTGTAGTATTACATGTTCCTGATTAAGGCGTTCCTCTTGGCCGTCCGATCATAAGAATGAAGAAGGGTTTAAAGGCCCTCTCCTTCCCATCCGATGGGGTGTTCTTATGATGTGTAGGGGTGCTGCGCGTTCGTCCTTAATCAGAAATCCAAAACTTACTTTCTGCAAAATCCTAGATCCTGAAACCCTAGGATTTATTGTGCATATTTTGTTTATGAACCCTACTTAATTAAAAATTAAGATTATGAAATATTAATTAGATCTAAAATTGAGAATTTTAGATCTAAGACATATTCATAATACTGGGTTCGGGCTTGGGTAGCTCAATTAGGTCTAAGCGGTTGATCAAACCGAATCAAGAGTTGGTTAGATGGGATCAACAATGCTTAAATTGACCAGCCTAATAGGATTAAGTCTGGGTCAAGATCGAGTCACGATCAAGCAAGACCTAATTAGGCTCAGAGGTTAGAGTCTGGATTGTAGGCTAACCCAATTGGTTCTGACTCAACAATTTGGTGTCTAAGGTAAGTTTGGCACATACGATCGACTGATTTTTAATTGGAAGCTACTCGACCTGAATGCATTCTTGTACGAGTTAATGGCATATTCCTTCCACCGATCTCACTTACCTGGCCATATCTGTTTGACACAGTTCTGATCTTGAGGTGGTCAATAATCCGAGCTAACCCATGCCACTAGGTTAGTCATAATTGTTATGACTATGACAAGTCTAGTTTAATGAGACCTGAATCAATTCTCCCTAAGAAAAGATTAAGTCTGAGGTCTTCCACCATTGTAGATGTGCGGGCCCTTTCCGGGGTTGATTGTTCTCGGCTGGATACAGTGGCTCAGTTGCACCGGGAAGATGCAACCATGTCTATTAGGCATTGGATGCTATGGGCTGGAGGATGAGTTGGGCTCAATATTTTGGATATGGTGAGAGACTCAATTAGGAATCCAGTCTGTGCAAATGGTGGGTCTGACTTAACTAAGGAGTGGATCAATATTTCTGGATACGGTGAGATTCATGAATTAGAGACCAAGTTTGGGTGCACCATGATTAGAGAATCATTGAACAAGAGTTGTTCACTCATTGGCTAACCCATCACCAATAACTGTTAGGTGAGGTGATGAGTCAGTTGGTGAGACCGCACCACCCACTAGAAATCATTAATCATGGAGATTTTTGCATCTCTACAGAGGGAGTGTAGGGATCCAAGAAAATAGTGGGAGCTAATTTATTTAAAAATAAAATTTCTAAATAAATTGGTCAAGTCATAATTACAGTATCTAACTAGAATCTTTGACTCTCTATAGAAAAATATCTGCGTCCAACCCATTAGCACGTATCCTGGACACACATAGACTGACCGGACCCAATTATAAAGATTGGCTCAGAAACTACAAAATTATTTTGGGTTCCGAGAAGTTAACCCATGTATTGGACCAGGACCCTCCCACCTTACCAGCCCGTCCATCCACTTGAACAGAGAGCATCTCTGAAAAAATGGATAGACGAAGATAATAAGGCCAGATATTACATGTTGGGCTCGATGTCTGATGAGCTCCAATGCCAACATGAAGATATCGAGGACTGCTCGCCAAATGTTGGCTCACCTGTAGGAGATGTTTGGTGAACAGAGTCGCGCAGCCAAGTATCAAGTCACGAAATGACTTTTTAAGGCTAAGATGCATGATGGGCAGTCAGTCCAAGATCACTATCTGATGATGATCAAGGACATGGAAGAGCTTGAGAAGCTCGGTGTGAAGTTAGACTTGGATCTGCAGAATGATATTATTCTGCAATCCTTGACTGATGCATATGGGCAATTCATCATGAATTACCACATGCATAAACTTCAAAATTCCTTGGCCGAATTAATGAACATGCTGGTTGCATGCTGTTACCGCTGAGCTTTCTATGAAAGGTTCTAAAGGCTCAGTTCTTGCTATGGAATGGACTTCTTCCAAAAGAAAGTCTTATGGAAAGAAAAAGAAGTCTGTGAAAAAAGCAGAAGATGGAAGGAGGAAAGAAGAAGAAGGCAGAGCCGAAGAAAAAGCCGCTGTCCAAAGGAAAGTATTTTCCATTGCAACAGCGACATGGCCATTGGAAGCGGAAACTGCCCTACTTACCTGGCCACCCTGAAGAACAAGAAGGAAGGTCCTTCTGGAGGTATGCTCGTTATTGAGTCTAACCTTACGGTTTCTTCTGCATCCAGTTGGGTGCTTGACTCTGGTTCTAGTGCTCATCTGTGCACTTCCATGCAGGGTCTTGAGGATAGCAGGAGGCTGAGGGATGGAGACATGATCCTACGCATCGGTAATGGAGCAAGAGTTGCTGCAGTGGTGGTGGGAACATACCCTCTTCGATTACCATCTGGTTTAGACTTAGTTTTGAAAGACTGTTATTATGTGCCTGCAGCTAGCAGGAATTTGATTTCTATTTCATGCTTAGCACTAGAAGGCTATGTGATTACCTTCTTTAAGGACCATTGTAATATTCTTTATGAAAGAAATAAAATTGCAAATGGTTTCCTTATTAACGGTCTTTATCAGCTACATATTGATGTACCTGTTCTAACTATCGAGCAAAACGTGAATGCCAAACGACCTAGGGATAGTCCAAACGATAGATATCTATGGCACCTGAGATTAGGTCATATAGCAGAAGATAGGATCAACAAATTGGAGAAAAATGGGCTATTGAGTCCATTGACTTTGAGTCATATCCAACTTGTGAATCTTGTCTTCAAGGCAAAATGACCAAACTCCCTTTTGTTGGACATGGGGAGAGGGCCACAGATCTCCTTGCCCTAGTACATACTGATGTGTGCGGCCCATTTGATGTGCCGGCTAGAGGCAATTTTGTCTACTTCATTATCTTTACCGATGATTTGTCTAGGTATGGGTATGTGTATCTTATGAGACACAAGTCTGAAGCTTTTGAAAAGTTCAAAGAATTCAGACATGAAGTAGAAAAATAAACTGGAAAAATCCATTAAGGTTCTTCGATCAGATCGAGGAGGTGAATACCTTAGCCGAGAAATTCCTAGACTATCTCAAGAAAATGGCATAGTCTCTCAATGGACTCCACCAGGAACACCTCAACTCAATGGGTTTCAGAATGGAGAAATCGGACTCTATTGGATATGGTCCGATCCATGATGAGCTTCACAGACCTTCCTGATTTTCTTTGGGGACATTCATTGTTAACTTCAATTTATCTACTGAATAGGGTTCCCTCTAAGACCGTTCCTACCACACCGTATGAGATATGGCATGGTAAGAAACCAAGTCTGAGTCATCTCAGAATTTGGGGTTGTCCGGCTCATGTCAAAAGACAACAAGCGGACAAGTTAGAGTTTAGGTCCTTTAGAGCTCGATTCATAGGATATCCTAAAGAGTCATTAGGATACTATTTCTACATTCCAGAAGACCACAATGTGATTGTGAGTCGACATGCCATCTTTCTTGAAAAATAGTTTATTCAAGATAGCGGCATTGGAAAGCAGATTAAGCTTGATGAGAAAGTCTCACAAGTACAATGAGCTAAGGACCAATTGGAACCAAATCAGGTTGAGCCAATAAGAACACTACCTCCTCCACCTCGTAGATCGAAAAGAGTTTTCCATCCCCCTGAAAGATACTTAGGTATTATTTCAGAGAAAGTAGAGAAAATGTTCCTCGTAGGTAATGGTGCTCATGGTGATGATCCCAAAACCTACAATGAGGCGATATCAGATATCGACTCCGAGAAATGGCTAGAGGCAATGCAGTCAGAAATTGACTCGATGCACTCGAAACCAAGTCTGGACCTTGGTAGATCCACCAGAAGGTATAGTACCTATTGGGTGTAAATGGATCTTCAAGAGAAAGATTGGTGCAGATGGAAATATGGAGACATTCAAGGCTAGACTAGTGGCAAAAGGTTATAGTCAATGCGAAGGCATTGACTATCAGGATACCTTTTTTTCAGTAGGCTATGCTAAAATCCATCCGCACATTGCTTGCCATTGCAGCCTATTTCGATTATGAAATATGGCAAATGGACGTGAAAACGGCATTCTTGAACGGATATCTTGAGGAAGATATCTATATGGAATAACCACTAGATTTTACATCCAGTGATACTGATTACAAGATTTGCAAGCTGCAAAGGTCCATATATGGACTTAAGCAAGCATCTCGGAGCTGGAACACTCATTTTAATGATTTGATCAAAATATTTGGTTTCATCAAAAATGAAGAGGAACCATGTGTTTTCAAAAAGGTCAATGGGAGCGCTGTTGTCTTGACTGAGCCAAAGAAGTTTGTGCTCGATTAGAGGCCTTCACTTTGTCTGACTGAAATTTGTCCAAATCAAAAAAGGCTATCTTATTTTGTAAGACATTATCTGCCATTTTTGGTTACCTATCATTTCTCGTTCTTTGATTTTGGTCAAAAGTTGAGTTTTGACTGGTCAAACATTGACTTTTGATTGGTCAAACATTGACCATAGATACTTTGACTTCCGTCCATATGTCATGCCCCTGTTGGAGAGCTGATGGGGGCCTGTCCCCCTACCAGAACCTGGCAAGGAGGAGAGCACACGCCACCCTTAGCGTGTGCCCAAGTTGGAGGCGCCAAGGAATCTCTGTTGGATAAGGACTCCATCTCCTTTTTGGATTCTAATTAGAGTTATCTTAAAAACCAACTTTGACTGGTCTTAGGCACCCTCTAAGGAAGAATCCAGAGGACTCAATTTCCACCAATCAGATTTAGATCTAATTTCATAAAGAGTTGTGATTGATTGGGAAGAAGAGGAGTCGAATCACAGACAGTCTATATAAATAAGACCCTACGCCTAACTCAAGAAAGCATCTAATAAGATTGGAGAATTGAAATCCCACGCCCTAAGGCTACCTCTCCCATCTTCCTCCATGCCAAACCCACCTTCTCCCTCTCCTCTCCACATTCAAAAGTATTTTAGACCTTGGTTGGTGCAATCCAGATGAGAGAAAGGCGACTGAAAGCTAGAAGGCTGCGCTACTGCAAAGGACAACTGCTGATCTTCAAAAGGAGTTTTGAAGATCCAGATCTGATTTTTGGAGACGTGATAGAAAAAAAGAGGATCTTTAGATCTAGCCCGAGTGGATACCGATAGAGGTCAGGCACTTGCGTGGCTAGATCCAGAACCTTCCGCTACTCACAGGATCATCATCGGATAATAGGATTATCTACTTCAAGGTAAATTAAATTTGATTTAATTTATCTAATTTTATTTTAATTATTAAAATAATAAAAATTAGATCTAAAATATTTCAAATCTGATCTAGATCAAAGAAAAAAAATTTTAAATATATCTCTTGATCTGATCAGATCTAAACGAATTTGGTCCAGAAAATCAAGATTTTTCTTCAGTTTGCACTAAAAATTTATGGCAGTGGTTGGCATGAATATGACAGCGATTATAAAATTGCTACTGTAGATCTTAAATAATTAAAAAAATTAAAATTTTTATTTTTTATATATTTTATCTGATAAATATAGATATATAACATAAAAAAATATAATAAATATAAAAATTAATTTAAAATGCTAAAATTTTATTATTAAATAAAATTTATTATAATATTTTTTTAAAAAAATAAAATATATCAAAAATCTCCTAAATCTACATCATCGTCGTCATCACCAGGAGTCGAAGTCGGAGCCAGAGCTGGAGCTGGAGCTGGTGCTGAAGTCAGAGTCGAAGCTGAAGCTAGAATGCGGGCCAACATATCCTCGCATTGACTCATATCTCTCATGATGCCCTCCAGATGAGATGCACGCTCCTCAGAGCGATCTGCCCGATCGCAGCATGATCTGCCCATGCCAACATCTCCTCAAGCTTCTTCCGACTGACGATACCAGAAGTCTATGAGGAGACACTCACCTCGAATCAGTAGCTTGTCGGCATGTGTCCAAGCCTGCATCGAATCCTCCTAGAGTGCTCAGGCCCCAATATTTGAGATAGATAGTCATGGGGTCTAGAGGTATCCGGGCCCTCGCTTGCAAGCGCATCTAACTGATCCTGTAATTATAAATTAAAATAAAATTTTATAAGAAATGCTATAATACTAATCATATATACTAATATATTTAATACTTATAAAAATATGTTCGATCGCGGCATTCATCGGCCTGCCCATCTTGTCCGTGCGGTTGGATCAAAATATCTCGCTACGGCTGGACATCACTCTATCTCTTATTAGCTATAATAAAAAATAAATTTATTAAAAAAATGATAAAAAATATGAATTTAATTTATCTAATATGGTTTAGAATTAATTATCTCTCTATGCACATAACTGGCCATAGACTTGTGGCCTAGAGTATGCGTATACTCCTAGGCTACACGATTCTTTTAGTTCTGACGAAAGGTAGTCGAACAAGTATTTAAATAAATAATAAATATTTAAAAAATATTTAAATAAAATTTTAAGCATATTGAAAAATTTAAAAGTTAGAAATTTTATCTCAAACTTCTGACTCCTCCAATATCTAACCATCCTCTCTCACTGACTCGGAGGACAGTCCTGTATCTAGGGAACAAGCTCCTTCAGAGTGTCTCGTCGGTAATCAAGCCATCCTCTATGGAGCTTGACCTTGTAATCTCGGTACAACTCCCCAATCTTCCTTAGTTGGGCATCTCGAGCCCTCTCATGATCGGGGAAGTCGTATCTTCTCTGCATAAAGTTATCAAAAATTAGTTACAAAATTATTCTAATCAAACATATAAAGTGTAAACATATAAAATACATAAATATAACTAAAATATACGTACTTACCCATATCTCTTTCCATACTCGATCGCTGATGGAAGCATTGATAGGAACGCGATGCTGTCGTTAAGACACCGTATTTATCAGTTTAATTCGACTTCTTAAAATTATTGAAAATATATAGATAGTAGTGAGTCGGGTCAAATCTACAGGGAAGGTAGTATTAGATTTGAAATCTTTGATTTTTGAAAAGAAAAGAAGAAAAAAGATTTGAGTTTTCAGAATCAAAAGTGAAGTCGGAAAATTAAAAGCAAAAATTAAAAGGTACAAAAATTTAAATTTGGTACTAAGATCTATTAGTTAGATCTTAGCATCTACTTGCAATAAAATAAAAAGTAATAATTAAAATATAGAAATTAAATTATAATAAAAATTAAAAGCAAGAAATTAAAATGTAAAAATAAAACTTTTATTAATTAAAATTTTAGAATTTAAATACATAGAATATAAAAAAATAAAATAGCCTGATCTCTGATCTTGGATCGGCATTGGCAGAAAGATGGTGTAGAAGCTCGGCTCTTCTTCTCGGCACCCGTTGCTTCGAAGCAGCCTTTAACCCATAGCCTGGCTTCGCCCTATACCAAAGCTTCACCTTGATCGGAGATATTAATTTCTGATGGCCTGGGGTCCTTTTTATAGAGCTAGGAGGGCTGGATATTTTTTCTAAAGGCAATATGGGACTAATAGCCTTTGTAATCGTAAAAATACAAAGAAATTTGGATAAAATTTGAATCAAAATAGCTCTGATATGACTCTGCTAAATCTGATAAAATCCAGCCGTTCAACAGGAATCCAACGGTCCAAAAATCATCAAAATCGGATGCAGATAAGCTCAGATCGGGTCGGATTAAATTCTGGCCGTTGGATCGCGCTTGATCGAGGAAATCTGGCCGCAAATCGCGCTTCGGGAGTCTTGATCACCGCCGGCAGCGTTCTGGACCGTCGGATCTTCCTGGATCACTTGGCCATCCGATTGGTGATCGCGCCAGATAGCTTAATAGTATTTGAATCAAGCCTTCGGAAATCAACCACAGCCGTCCGATCCTGACCGCAAACAACCACATCCGTCCGATCGCGCAATAACTATTCCCATGGACCGCATGGACCGGCCGCACCGCACACCGCAGCCAATCAGCGCCGCTGTCTGTCGCCGAGTGAAATGACCAGAATTGCCCTGTGTGAGCCGCGATAAATTTCTGTAGACCCTTTAAGGGGTCTAGGTCCACCACGTGGCAATCTCTGATTCGCCGGAATTTGCTGAGCTGGCGGTCCACGCCTGGATCGTGGACCGGCTGATGGCTTCAACGGCTGAGTCGGCTTGATGGCTTGGCTTGGCTTGGTGGCTCGGCTTACGGAGCCGGCTGAGCCGTTTTCTTTTTTTATTTAATTTTTATTTATTTTATATTTTTTAAAAATTCATATCTTTTTCATTTTAGCTCCGTTTTACTTGAAATTTATTTCGTTGTGATCAGAAAAATGAGCTCTTTCTATTGATGATAAAATTTTATTTTTTAATTTTTATTATTTTTTATTTATTTTTTAATTAATTTTTTTAATTAATAAAAATATGAATTTTTTAAAAATTATATATAAATTGATTATTAATTCTTAAAAATTAATATCAATTAATTGATAAATTAATACTTTTATTGGTGAATTTATGATGTTTATCAAGCATCCATCAAACGCCAGTCTCTAGGCTCTATGGGAATGACGTCCGACCGTCTCACAAGCACTCCAAAAAAGGAATGCATCTCCCGTGCAGTCTTTCTTACCGATCTTTCCTTCACATCGTAATAGACCATCACCTGATGCTGGCGATTCCACACGTATGCCATACGTGTGGGATCGTGAAATATTCAGTTGGATGATGCATCTGTAATGCAAATATGTTATGCAAATATATAAGTGTATAAATACTATATAAAAATAAAATTATACTAATATAATAAAAACGTACACTTAGATGCCTGCGTAGTAGCATGTGTCTCAGATATGGATGATGGTAGAGGCTCAGCTGTTGGTAGAGTAGATACCATTGGTGGAGTAGATGTCGTCGATTGAGGTCCCTGAGCAGTCGATGCTGAGGTGGATGGAGTATACTCCGACCGCTCCTCGGATCACTCCCTCGAATCACGACCCGAGCTGACTCAGCTGCATATCCAAGCCGGCTTGGCCGTGTGCCATCCCCTCGATCTCTCCCTCTCTCGATCTCTCTCGCTGGCGACGGTGGCAAGACCGAACCCCTCCCTCCTAGCTTTTCCATCTCTCGATCTTCCTCTCTTCCTCTCTCGATCTTTCTCATCAGCGAGGCTGGACCCCATCCCTCTCTCTCTCACTCTCTCGATCTTCCTCATCGGCAAGGCCAGACCCCATCCCTCCCAGTGATGCTGGTGAGGTCGAACCCCCTCCCTCCTCTCTCGCTCTCTTGATATCCCACTCTCCCTCTCTCGATCTTCCTCATCGGTGAGGTCGGACCCCCTCCTTCCAATGATGGTGGCAAGGTCGGACCCCTCCTTTCTAATGATGTGGCGAGGTCGGATCCCTCCCTTCCTCTCTCCCTCTCTCAATCTCCTCACCAGCGACGACGGTGAGGTTGGACCCCCTCCCTCCCTCCCTTACACTCGATCTCCCTTATCGATGGTCGGCGAGCAATGATCCTCCCTCTCTCAATCTATCAATCTCCCTCTTAGTCTCTCCATTTCTTAATTTTGAGTCCCAAAATCAGATCCGACCTTTTGGGATCCATTAGGATCCGGGTCTGGTACTTCAAGTATAGATCCATTAGATATTCAGGTTTGGATTTGATACCAATAATTAAAATTGGGTCCGGATCTGAATATTCAGATTTCGATCCAAACTCAATCCGTTGATAGATCTAGTCCATAGCTACCGACATGGCACAGCCCAAGGCTACCACCATGGCACGATCCAAAAACTATGGCATGCAGATAATTATAATATTTATAATAAATATTTATAATATTTATTATAAATATTTTATAAATTATTATAAATATATATGATTAATAAATAATACTATAAAATTAAAAAAAAAAATTATACTTACGGCTATAGAGAGCGGGTCACACCAAAAGCTCTAAGGATCGCCGACAATGATGCTAAAGAAGGATGATGGCACTAGAGGTAACCTACAAAATAAAAGCAAGATAGTGAGATAGAGAAGAGAGAAGAAGAGGAAAGAGAGAGCAAGGACGCCGGAGATGGAGGCACAATGACGAGGAGGCCCGGAGCACAGTAATGGAGGATTGACAATTGGAAGGAGGAGTGTGGAGGGTGGGGCTGGGTGGGGGTGGTGGAGGGGCGATCGGAGATGGAGGGGTTGGAGGTGGCAGGGAGGGGCGGTCGGGGATGGAGGAAGGAGGGTGGCCTGGGAAGGGTGGGGGGCCGGTGGGGTGGCGGGGAGGGTGGTTGGAAATGGGGGGTTAGGGGTGGCGGGAGGGGTGATCGGGGATGGGGGGAGGAGGGTGGCCGGAGGGAGGATGGGGGGGTGGGGGGCCAGGTGGGGGGTGGTAGGTGCAGGAGGAGCGGCCAAGGATGGGGGGAGAGGGGCGGTCGGGGAGGGGTGGGGGCATGGGGGTTAGGGAGGGGCGGTCAGGATGGGGTCGGAGGGGGAGGGGGAAGGAGGGGTGGTGCCGGTCTAGGGAGAAGGAGGGGCGGTGCTGGTCGGAGAGGGAAGAAGCCTCACCGGCAATGGAGAGGAGGAGGAGAGACAAAGGGAGAGAGATCGAGAGCGCATGGAAGGGAAGCAAAAAAAATTTAGAGATCATTAACCTAACCTATGGTAGCAGTTATCGATCTGCTACCATAAATCTACGGTAGCGGTTACCCAAAACTACTACCATAAATCTACGGCAGTGGTTCTATAACCACTGCTGTAGATCTATAGCAGCGATTTTTTATAACCGTTGTCATATGTTGAAAATATTTTTTTTTAATTTTTTTAAATATTATATAATTTTAAAATTTAATATTCATCTTCAACATTCATTATCTAAATAATTATCATTAGAGTGTCATCGCAAAAGATCGCCTCGATCCGATAGCCCTAGCTTCATCAATCAAAAAAATTTGATTTCGATGATCACGAACGATGATGCGATGATCTGATAGATGAAGACCTCCGATGGATTCAAAAATTTGCAATGATGATTTCGATGATGTTTGTAGCATACTATCAAATTTTTACTTCAATCGAATATCGTTATCATGGTTAATTTAGTACGGAATGATTTCGACCGTTAAATTAGAAACAAGCGATCAAAAGATTAAACGACATTCGATTATGAGATAATTTTTTAGTTTAATAATCTTTATTATGATTTTAAATATTTTATATGGAGATGATAGTAAAATTTAAATTATTTTCGTATAAACTGTTCATGTTAAACAGATATTGCAAAAGCATGAGCATAACCACCAGTGAAATTTCAGAATAGTTATCAGGAGACATATAGTTTTAGATCATTCTTCATCTCACGAGTTGAATTTTATAATTATCATCATAAAAAATAATTAAATTAGTAGCCAAGATCATTTATAAAAAAAAATTATCTCATAATCAGAAACTGTTTGGTCCTTTGATCACTCATTTAACATTTAACGGTCGAAACTAATCTATATTAAATTGCCCAAGATAACGATATTCGATTGAAGTAAAATTTTGATAGTATGCCACAAACATCATCGAGATCATCATTGCAGATTTTTGGATCCATCGGAGGTCTCCATCTATTAGATCATCGCACCATCGTTCGTGATCATCGAAATCAAATTTTTTTGATCGACGAAGATAGGGCCATCGGATCGAGGCGATCTTTTACGATGACACTATAATGATAATTATTTAGATAATGAATGATGAAGATGGATATTAAATTTTAAAATTATATAATATTTAAATATATATATATATATATATGGCAGTGGCTATAATTAACCACTGTCATAAATAAGCTTATAGCAGCGGTTCCTACTAACTGCTACTATAGGTCTGACTTATGGTAGTGGTTTTACTAACTGCTGCTATAGGTCCGACCTATAGCATCGGTTATAATGAACCACTGCTATAGGTTGACCTATGGCAGCGGTTTTTTGTAACCACTGCTATAGGTCCGACCTACAACAGCAATTTTCGTTAACCGCTGCCATAGGTCTGATTTATAGCGGTGGTTAATGAAAATTGCTATCATAGTATGTGCTGCCATAGACCCTTTTTGTAGTAGTGAAACATAGTCACTGGCTAAGATACTTTTCACCAACATGTGGTCGATATAGACTTTCATGTTTCATCTGATTTGATTTTTGAATACCTTATTAACTAGTCATTGGTAAGTCGCTCCGACATTTTTCAAATCAAATGGCATTACTTTGTAGAAGTAAATACCTTTATTGATTACGAAGGTCATGTCTACTTCATCTTCTGGTGCCATTCAGATCTGATTGTATCCTGTAAAGGCATCCATGAAGGTTAAAAGTCAGCATCCCGATATTGCATCAATTAACTGATCGATCTTTGATAAAGGAAAGCTGTCTTTTGGACAAGCCTCGTTTAAGTCGATGTAGTTGATGCAAATTCATCATTTTTTGTTGGCTTTTTTCACCATCACAATATTTGCAAGCCAATCGAGATAATGCGCTTCTCTGATGAAATTGACAGCAAGAAGTTTGTCCACCTCTTCATCAATAGCTTTCTATCTTTCAAGGGTGAATAGTCTTTTCTTTTGTCTCATCGGCTTAACTTTTGGATCGATATTTAGTCAGTAAGTTATGATTTCTAGGAGAATGCCCAGCATATCAGTTGCTAACCAGGAAAATATGTCAATATTCATCCTTAGCAGATCTATTATTTGATTTCATTCTTGATCGGATAGTCGAGATAAAATCAAGATCGTTTTTATTGGATCTACTTCTTGTAAGGGGATCGGTATTAACTGTTGATTCTTCTCTTTCTTTATTTTTTCTCTGATTTAATTTATCGATCGTTAGAGGATCTTTCGATTTTGCTCCTTCGATGGGGATCATGAAGCAATGCCATGCTAATTATTGATCTCCATGCATTTCGCCGACTCCTTGTCGAGTAGAAAATTGGACTAGTAGATGGAAGGTCGACACCACCGCTCTCAGTGCATTGAGTGCAGGTCTTTCAAGTATAGCATTATAAGCTGAAGAAACTCAGACGACCATAAAAGTAGTGAGGATGGTGCTTTATCATGTCTCGATCCCTATAGTGAGGGGGAGAGTAATTTCTTCTTTCACTTTGACTGCATCTCTGGTAAAACCAACTAATGGCATCGAGATTTTTTAAAGTTGATCAGTTAGTAGTCGCATTTGAAAGAAAATCGAGTAAAACAAAACATCCGTTGAACTTTTATTATCCACAAGCATTCTTTTTATATCATAATTTGCTATCGTTATCGATATAACGACAGCATCATTATAAGAAGTTTGAATTTTTCGTACATCATCATTCGAAAAAGAAATTATATTTTCTTCATGATATTTTTTTGTCGATTCTTCTTTGGATGTTGCCTTTTGGTCCCTTGATCGCCTAAATATCATGTTAATGACTCCCACCATCGGTCGATTGTCATTTGGTTCTTTTGGTTGGTGCTGAGATTGTCGATTAACCGGAATCAAGATCGAAAAATCACATCAATATTTGTTGAGGTATCCCCAACGTATCAGATCCTTAATTTCATTCCTGAGTTGGATGCACTTGGCAATGCTTTCATCAGTGGGGGGCGTTGGATATATTCTGCTCCTTTGATTTTCATCAAAATTTATGCATGAGGAGCAATCAATGAAGTGTAGGAGTTAAATTTCATGCCAAATCTATTTGGCCTTGGACTCCATCGGGATGGCAAATCTTTTTTATTAGTCGACTGCCAACTTTATTCGATAAAGGCTCTACTTTTCTTTTATTTTTTTTCTAACTTTTGCCTTCTGCTTGGCGTCGATCAGAAGCGGCTTCATCCACATGGATATGTTTGAATGTATGCTCCAGAAGTTCAGCATAGGTTCGAGGATAGTTCTTATCTAGTGAATAGATGAATCTTCATCCCCTCGGATCTCTCTTCATGGTCAAAATAGCCATGTCTTCATTATGGTCTTTAACCTCAAGCATGGTGGTGTTAAAACGCACCACAAAGTCTCATAGTGTCTCTCCTTCACTTTGTCTAATGGAGAAGTGACTGTCGGACGTCCGTGGCATCTTTCTATTAGTGCTGAAGTAGGCTACGAACTAATCTTTCAGCTGCTCAAAGAAATAAATGATTTTCGACTGTAGCCTGGAATACCAGACTCGAGCAGCTTTCCAAAGAGTTGCCAAAAAGCCTTTGCATAGAGGGGCATTAGAAGTCCCTTGGATCATCATAAGAGTTTTATAACTCTCTAGGTGATCGACTGGATCTGTGGAGCCATCCTACGACTCCACCTACAGCATCTTGAACCGACTCGAGATTGGTTCATCCATAATTCATTGAGAGAATGAGGAGGCTGTGTGAATACTAAAGTCGTTGGGACCCCTCTGATTACTTACCTTCAGTCAGGCGAGTTGGTGGTTAATCTTCTTGAACTTTCGTTCGTGGTCATCGAGCCACTATTGTTGTGAAAGGCCGAGGGTAGAATCCCCCGATGAAGTCGAAGATGAAGAAATCATCTGTAGATGCAATCTCTTTCCCTTATGAATGGTGCATCAAGGGGAAGGAGAGGTCGACCGTCGAGAGTGGCGGATGGCACGGTGTGAGTGCCGCGATGGTGATACTTCAGAATGATGAGAATGTCGAGTCGATCATCGCTTTGGTGAAGGAGATGGAGATCATCATGGGGAGCGGTGACTGTACCTTGATGGCACTGCCTATGCCGATGGTTGCTCTGCCACCGATTGTTGCTGTTGTGGTTGTTGTTGGAGGCTATGCATCACCTCCATCAAGATCTTTATTTGCTGCATTAGTGCAGCAAGTTGTTGAGTTTGGGCATCCGCCAGAATTGCCAAAAGTGGGAGACTGGACTCTGCCATTGGAGGTGGAGGAAAGTGATCTTTCCGGCAGGAAAACTGCTTGGTAGAGCCAGTAGAACATTGGGCTCACGTTTTCGGCATCTTTGTTAGAGCAATTTATTCTCTTCTTTCCCAAACCTGGCATGCCAATCTATTGCAGTCAATCCTCTGATGTGCCTGTCGCCGGCCAAAGTTACCAGCAAAAGAAAGTCCACATTGGCCAGAGATATCTCTGATAGGGATATCCTCCAATGCTTAAGTCAATGGAGGATTGATGAATAGGATATAAGAATAGATACGGCAGAGTTTTCAGCCCAGAATTCCCCCCCCCCCCCCCCCGTCAAATATTTAGTTTACCTTCTTTTATAGATGAGTGTAGTCGAAATCATCTATAATGGTTGGGAGTCGCAGGTCCCGCTTATTCTGGTATTAAAGGAGCAGTTAATGCTCATCGTGTGATCGTGGAGACCATTATGCGTGTCATGCGGCGTGAACATAGGACATGCCGACTATGTGTCGGTTATGCCATATATTGGTATCGACTGTTTATCGGTGCTTGAAATTGTTCTGTTTAGACAGTCAGTTAAAAATTGAAAGTTGGTGAACCGATTGTTGGTCAGTTGAAGAGATTCGATCGATAGCCGGTTAAGAGAACCGACTATTGGTTGGTCGGTTGACCGACAACCGGTTGACAATCGGTCATCAAAATACTTCATCTATTAGTGGCAAATTGATTGATGTTTAGTTGGTGAAGCCAATAATCAATCGATCGTAGTTTGTCGCTTGATCGGTATTGTCGATCATCCATCGATGCGGCTGATCATCAATCGGCGTATGGATGCTAAATTCATTATGCCCAACAAGATCCATCAAAGAAATGCTAGCATCACATGATGGAATTTGCAGGTTGATTAGCTTCTGTTTCTGGGAGTCAATGTCAACATCTATAATGGACAGGTATGAATCTTAAAGTTTTAGTCTTCACCTGATGTCACACAGAAAGTTGGTCAGTCCAACAAGATCCACAGTCCTTGCATTTATTCAAATTTCTCAACTTCATGAAGATGATTGTTAAGATGCAAATATCTATCCAATTCTTCTAGGATTGTTTCTCCCAGGATATGTGTTAATATCAACATCAACAGTGCATAGAAGTGATTGGGTCTTGAGTTTGTTGTTCAATCTCTTCAACAACCTGTTATTCCACTTTTACTGAATCAGGTGTTAAACTTGTACTTTAGATAGATATGGGACATTAATCTTGGAATTTCATCATTTTTAGACATTTGGTGTCAAACACTTAACGTTTTTGTTCTCGAATCAACCAATGACATTAGCTATTGCTTTCATCTTCGATCAACAGCATCTAATACTGCATCAGCATAAATTCATTAGCTCATAAGATTCAAAGTTCATCCGGAAAGTTAATTTTCTATACAGATATTGCAGGCACATCTTTTTTCCACTATGGAGCAATTTGGCAGCCCAATTATCTTATCTTTAGTCATGGTGAGCAAAGTCTCTGTAAACCTTTTCAGTTTTTAGTTTCTTCCATCACCGCTTCTCTTGCTGTCCAGATCGAGGACATGAAACCGGGCAAGCCTTTGATCATCATACGGTTGTTTTTGACCCACAACAGCACCAAAATCCCACTTCCAGACTTTATGCATGATAATGAAGCTTAGACTTCCAGATGTTTCATCAATCTTCCTTCTCTTTATGTGCTTCATCTCTGGCATCGCCCGTCTCTGAAATTTTAGCAAGCTAATAGGACATACTTCTTGGGTTCCATTCACGGCCCAGGTATCACTGAATTTTTAAATATATTGAGAGGCTTGAAATAGTTCTCGTCTAGATTTTTTTTTTTAATAATTTTTTTATATATTTTATAAGGTTGCTGATATCTTATTCTTATCTCATCTGTTTCAGAGTCCAGATGGCTGCATGGTAGCATATCTGCTGCAGGGGATGAGACAGTTAGATTTTTGAACGTCTTTGGAACTGCAAATACAGGTCCTTTTGCTAATGTTAATTACATTAGACGAATTACTGAATGGGTCGGAGGTTTAGAAAAAGGGTGTGAAGAGTGAAGAATGAAGAGTGATCATCAATCTCATCAGTGGCTGTGGTGGGGAGATGCTTATCAGAGAGCTGGGTGAGCATTAGAATGGAACCCAACGTTAAAGTTTTATTGAGCAATGCCTTCTATAGTTCCGCTGAATCCTGGTCTTTAGTTGAACTCAGAGGTGGAAATGATTGATTGTAATTATGCAGTTGAAAAAAAATCCTGCAGATTGTAGTGAATTTATCCATCATGTTATCTACTAATCAGATGTTACAGCTTGCTAGGCAACGTATGATACAACTGGTAGCACAAACTATGGGGACAGAATTAAATTGTAGTATTGCATGTTATATTGTATAATAATCTCAGTGACCTTTCGGTTCTAAATGTTTGGGAAGTAATGGTAGGTCATGACCTGCTGGTATGCTGTCCAAGTTTGAAACAGAGAATCAATCTATCTGCTGGTATGCTGTGATGTTGAATGCTGATCTTAATTAGACAAGTAATTCTAACTACTAGATTGCGTATAATATTGGTTGCATGAAGGCTACTGTTACCTACATATTATATTCGTAAATTCTGGAATCTTTGATGATTCTGTTCCGCTTTTTTTTGGGGGCTGAAAAAATTAGAGGTGTCTCTGTTTATACGTCTGGTTCCATGAAAATATTTTTTAATGAACTATTTAATGTACATAGAACCGCTGTGCTATAGGACAATGGGATCATGTCTGTGTAGTTTTTGCATCATATGAAGCTCTCATAAATGAGTTTCTTGTCATATCATTATGCATCTTTTTTCTGCAATGCTGGCTGATGGCAAACAGATAAGAAGCTACAGCTTTCCCCACATTGTTTGGAGCGCTACCATTACTTAGATCACCTGATGTACTTTTGAATGTATCCGTGTGGTCGCAGGCACGTGCGTTGCGATGGATGAATGGGTCCCCCACCCTCGGCAGCATGCAGCATTGGATGATATCCTTCCCTGTGTGGATGGTGCCGCTAACGATGAATCTCTGTATCAAAGTAAGGAAGTCACTTACCAGGTGGTGAATGTTGTTAATCAGGTCATCATGAACGTCTCCAATGTCGCCACATATAACCATAATTGTTAGCATAAAAAATAGAAATTTAAAAGAAAAAAAAAAATTGTACTTACAATACAGCAGCATGCAAGCAAACAAAGCAAAATAATAGTGCATATATGAGCACAAATCATTGTGTTATATAGATATATGTAAATGGTTCTAGCATCCAGTTTTGGCAAATTGCACACCCAAGGCGTGAATAAAAATTTCCTGTTTCTTTATCCGTTCTATCTTCTCATTTTGTGAAGAGAATAAATGTTTTTATTCGGCCAGAAAAAAAGGGATCTGAATCTAGTGCAGAAATAATTTGGAAGATCAAAAACTGAAAACAGTGATTTTGGGTTAATTGGAATTGGCTCAAGTTGGTTTGATGGGTTAAAATTTGGATTGCATGAAAAGATGTCGACCTGATTGAAGCTGGGTTGGCTTTGGGTTGAAGCTACCAAACGCATGATGAGCTTGGACTGTTCGTAAACGAGTTTGCACGTGTCTGCCTATACTAGAGAGAGTGGAGAGAAAGAGCAAAGGTTCTAATGTTTTCTCTTTATGTTTAGTATTTTGATAAAAATAAATTTTAAATACAACTTTATAAATGATCTTATTTTTGTTAAATATCCTCTATTACTGCAGTTCTGATTAATGTTTCCTTCCATTTGCATAATGAGGAAGAGGTTCGCAGGTCGTACAGAGAATAAGAGCTATTTTCTGAAGGTATCGATATCTACTTGAAGAATATTTGTGGTCCAATGTTTGATGGTTGCACTGTTTATATTTTAATTTCTAGCATGCTGTCCGATGTTGTTGAGCCTAGGTATAAAATTTAAATAAACAGGGAATAGAAATTTATGAGGGGCGGTTGGGGAAGAAAAAGTAGAAGGATTTCGCGATGGTTATAAATGCCGTTAATTGGCGAAGCTTATAAGCATCGTCGGACTCCACAATTAAATCACGAGTTGGCCACATCATCGGAGGCCCGGGATTTACCTAAACAACCGATGTTAATAGCCATTGCCGGGATCCATAGAATGTCGATGTCAATGCCCACATAGCCGGCGCTCCAGCGATGCTATTGGAAGCGTCGTTCGGTTAATTTGCGATGAATCTTGCATCACAATAGGCCAAAATAAACATCGGCAATTCCTCTTTTTTTTTGGTAGTCTAAGGTTCCAGGCAATCTGGTCCATGGTAGAAATGAAAGTGGCAAAAAATTGTATGGGCCTGAAGTAAGAACGAACTGCTAATTCATCCTCAAAGCAGGAATGATTATTTTGTCTTGGAATCGTTGAGGGACTTTGAAGCTCTCATTCTGTGATGCAACCTTGAGTTCACAGCATGAAAGATGTTCGTCATACGGTCTCAAGTACTTTCTTGTGGTGTGGTATGATAGCTGTTTGAAAGAACACATTCATTGACAAGAAATGGAAGGCAGCGTCGCTTGGTGGTAGAGTCACCTTGTAGCATTGTGGTTACTTCTAATTCTAGTTCAGCTGTTGACTAATTGTTCTCCAACACTCAGAGCCGTTAAGAAGACGGAAAAAATTCGAGCATTCTTCACTATTATGTCTAGCTTATTGTTGAAACTCAGCAGGCTGCCATTCACACATCCTCTCACCACCATTTTGATCTCCGGTATATTAAAAACGGTGGGTGAATTTTTTGTAATTTCAAGAATAAAATTTTCTTAAAATCTTCCACTTCTATTTTGTTTTGGCCCCAAATCGTGCCTCATCCAACGCTTAACTAATGATTAGATATGAACCAAACCTATTTGTTAAATTGAGTTGGATTGCATTTCTAGACCCCTTGGTTCATGCGTCCACGTCAAGCAATACCCAGATCGGTCCCAATGCATTCAAGTCATGATGGAGTGTAAGTATGCATGAAAATCAGCCATGGCAAAACTTGAGAGAACGAGCAGATAATTATAGCAAGCATATTGCTATCACCATTGTAACCATCAGGCTGGAAAGGTAGGGCCCTCTCACTTGGTGGCCGTAAACTCGGTGCTTGGTTATGTCCTCGCTATTGATACCCCAACGAGTTTTGGATAGAATTGACAAGAGACGAAGGAGTTTTCTGTGGAAGGGGGATGAGCAATGCAAAGGAATTTACTGTTTAGTTAATTGGAAACAGGTTTGTAGACCAAAAAGAGTGGGAGGATTAGGAATTATTAATTTAAACCTCCTGCTTTAGAAATGCTGGTGGAATTTCTACAAGGATCAAAATAGGGTGTGGAGGATTCTAATAAAAATCTTGTACTATCATAATGAGATTTCAAGCCGGATGAAAGGAAAGCACCTGAAATTTGCATCAGCAACCTGGAAAAGCGTGGTGAAAGTGGGAACGCTCTTTCATCATGGTGTTCAATTTGAGCTTGGAAACGGGAGCAAAGTCTCTCTCTCTTTGGCATGACCAATGGACCGATGACAGGTCTCTAGAAGAAAACTATCCGATTTTGTTTCACCTGACATCTCTTCCACAACTTTCAGTTCAACAATCAACTGGACATCGAAAGCATCTTTAGTGACGAGACTATCATGATCTTGGAAGACAAAATCCAAAATTTTAGGTGCTGCACCGAAAATATAATCCTTACAGAGGAACCTGATGAAGCAAAATGGAAATGGACAGCTGATGGGCGGTTCTCAATCACAGATTGCTACCATTTTCTTAGCAACGGAGGTATCTGGTCAGCATTCGCCAAAAAAATCTAGTATGTTCCCATTCCAAAAAAAACGAAGATCTTCACTTGGCTTCTACATCATAACAGAATCTTAACTGCTGAAAATCTCCAAAGAAGAAAAGTTCGGCAAATGTTTGACTGCCCATCGTGCTATGCTGCTCCTGAAACAACAAATCACTTGTTCATTTCTTGCTCTTATGCTTTATTTATTTGGCAGACAATTACTTCTAAACTTCATATCAGAGGCACACCCTCATCAATAGAAGACCTATGGGATAGTTGGCGAGAACGACTCCCTTCAGAAATTATTAAAAAAGACTAGGACGTCATTGCATCAATCACCTACTGGTTAATCTGGAAGGAAAGAAATAGAAGACTATTCCAATTTGAGGCACTCACGGTAACTACCATGTTCCAGCAAATCTGTCAAATAATTCAAAGCTGGACATCAACTATGGAGGGTAAGTCAAAAGCAAGGATTGAAAAAATTATTAAACAGCTAATGTAATTTTTTTAGAATTCTGCAATCATTCTCTATAATGACTGCACATCTCTCCTTAAAAATCTCCCCATATTGCTGTTGGTTAACCTAGGTCAACCAAAATCATCACCAGCATTTTGTAAACTTTATATCTGAATAAAATCTGGGTGGTTCCACCTCCCGCTTCCATCAAAATATAAATATATATATATATATATATAGTTATCACAATGGACATCAGCAATAACATTATTCAACCGTATTTGAACCTTTTATCAACAAATAAATAGGTTCTCTATAGCTAGTTATACATTTGGAAATAGTGACAGTGACTAAAATTTTTTACTTTGCTACTATTCGGACAATCGAATCTACTCCCTCCAATTTAATATCAGCATTCTGACCTACAAGTCAGTAATACCGATGATGCGGCGGCAACATTACATTCCCAACTGACAATCGGTCTTTCAGACTGTGAATCGAAGATGGAAGATAAAAAGACTGTCAATCAAAATGTCGATTGACTATTGGATAACATTTGAACTACTATCGACATCAAGAAATAAATAGCCGACAACCAACCGTCTTAATGCCTGACTCACCATCGTTGACTAAATCATTAACCAATAATCCGATTGACAGTTGGTGGCTCTCAATCGGCTTTTTAAGAAATACAATGACTTAAACAATTGCCTAACTACTGACTAGTCGGAACATCAGAACAGTTAGCCAACAGTTAATTCGCACAATAATGACACCGATATACACTCAGCATAATGCTCACCGATATATAGTCAGTACATTAGAAACTGCCAGCACAGAACGCACGTAACGATCATTTATGGGTATTAACCACTTACCCCATGATTAAATAATACCAAAATAAGTGGAACCCACGTGCCTAATCATTACAAAAGGTTACCAATAATTTGCCTATAAAAAGGAGGTAAACGAGCGACATTGGTAGGACAATTATGGACTAGACTCTGCCACATTTTCTATTTACCTATACGACCATCTTCTATTTCTTACGCATTGAAGAGTCCCCACTGGAAATAATTTTAGTCAGTGTGGATGCTATCTTGCAGGTTGCTTTCAACCAAAGTTAGACGCATCAAGGATTTGGCTGCAACAGATTGATAAGCCAAGTAGAGGAAAAAATAGAGAACAAATATTTTGAACCGCAATGGCTAAAACAAGAGCCCAAAATTCCACCGACTTTGTCAGGCCATCTTCCCATCGAGAAGAGCTCCCTCCTCCATCTTCAATGGTAGAGCCCAGTTCTTCGTGTCTGGCCTCTATAGTAGATACCCAAATCTAATAACTTGCTGCATTAATGCAGCAAATGAAGATGTTGAAGAAGGTAGTACATAGCCTCCAATAGTAATAGCAATCGATGGTCGAAGAGCCATCAGTGCATACAGTGCCATCCAGGCATAGTTGTCACGCTCCAGGATGATCTATGTCCCCATCACCATAATGACGATCGGCACGACATTTCCACTATAAGAAAATAAGGTTTTAGCGATAAAAAAATTGGTTGCTAAAAACTAAAAATCTATCGCTAATAATATTTGCGATCAATTTTACGATCCAATATTTTCTATCGCAAAATGCTTGGTTGGAAATATTTTACGATCGATTTAAATCAGTCGCAAAATTTGATATTGATTTAGCAACCAAAAAATTAAAAAAATAACTTAAATTTTATGATATTTTATTTTTTAAAATTGATTAAAAAATTGATTGCTAAAATCGATCTCTAAATTATTTTTAGCTCTGATACTATCTTTCCTATTCTTTCAATACACATCTTTTCAAAGTTTAATTGATCGAAACTTGTTGAAAAAAGTAAAGAATAAATATTAAAATTGGTGTCAATTTTTTTTTATGTTATACTTATTTTATTTATTTATTTTTTATTTTTTAAAATTAAATTAAAAATATAAATTGATAGTATCAAATAAAAAATTGGCATCAAACATACTTTACTTAGTATTAAATGTGCTGAAATATTTTAAAAAATTCTATCCCTCAATATTAACATGAAAAATCTGAATTTAAATATTTTAGAAAGGGGGAGATTGATATCAATATAAATTTGATATCAAAGATGCTTATTTTCATATTAAATATTTCATAAAGTTCAAATTTAATATCCTCTTGAAATTAAATCAATTTTTTTGAATTTGATATATTTTTTAAAATTTTGATTGATTTTGATGATATATTTTAATGATTTATTTAATGCTTAAAGATTAAAAGAATATTATGCTTAATTTCTTTATTCAAATATTTGAAAAGTTATATTTTTTAAAGCTTAAAAGTATATATTTAAAAATTTGATCAAAGAGTTATGCTCATTCAAACTTTGATATTTAAATTTAAGCTAATTTTTGAAAAAAAATATTCATTCAAAAAGGAAATAGCCTTTAATATTTGAATTCAAGATAATTTTTTTAAAAAATAATTCAAAATGGGGAGATGATTCTTTTGATTTGACTTTATGAATTTGATATATCTCTCAATTTAATACATTGATATTGATTTTGATTATAATTTTTTATTCTTTTCATGAGCTTTTTAATATTGTCAACAAGAAGGAGAGGTATATTGGGTATATGCTTAAAGAATTAATACTTAAGAAACTCAATGAATGTTTGGAATCTTAATACTCATTGATATAAATTGAAATATTATTTTGGTATGAGTATATGAATTATATGAAATATTATTTAAAACTTTTATAATATTCTTACTTCATATTTTATACTAGTCAGTTAGTTGAAATACATTAATTTTATTTTTATGCATATACTCAAAGTTTTGTCATCATCAAAATGAGGAAGATTCACTACAAGAAAATAGAGTATTAACGATGGTATTTTTATTATCACTAATAATGGATATTAGCGATGGAATTAGTGATGATAATTTTGTCATCGCTAATAATACTTTTTATCGATAATTTTAACCATGGAAGTTTAGCCATCGCTAATAATTATTAGCGATGGCAGTGGTGACGGCAATACCATCACTATAATTATTAGCTATAGTATTAGCGATGGCAAATCACCATCGCTAATACTAAATAATTTTATTTTTTTAATTAAATTTTATTATTATTATTGATAATAGATAATTATTAGCGATGATGTTTTGCCATCATTAATAAAAAGTAATTTTATTTTTTTAATTATATTTTATTATTATTAATGATGGTAGATACTTATTAGCGATAGCATTTTGCTGTCACTAATAATATTTTTATCGATGGAAAATAGCGATCAAATAATCTATCATCGCAAAAGCTAAAAAATTATTAGCGATGGTAAGTTTGGCTTTTAGCAACGGTAGGGTGAGTCATTAGTAAAAATTAATTTTTTTATTAGTTCTAATATTATTAGCGATGAAAGATTATTATTAGCAATGTCGAAAGGCCATCGCTAATACTAACATAATTTTATTTTTTAAATTTGATTATAGGATTATTAGCGATAGAAAATAATTATTAGCGATGGCTTTTGCCATCGCTAATACCACTAAATAATTTTTAGAGATGGGATTAGCGATGATAGATTAGCGACGGACATTGTCGTTGTAAAAAAATAATTTATTAAATTTATTAGCAATGATAAAAAAGTATTAATAATCGGAGTTGCCATCACTAATAATCATTAGTGATGGCACTATTTCTAATGGAGTTATCATTGCAAAAAAATAAAAAAAATTCTATTTTCTCTGAATATGATATAATTTTAAAATTTAAAGTTTATCTTTATCATTTATTATATAAATAATTATTGTTAGAGTATCATCGCAAAAGATCGTCTCGATTTGATAGTCCTAGCTATGTCAATCAATAAAATTTAATTTCAATGGTAATGAATGATTGCTTAATGATCTGATAGATAAAGACCACCGATGGATCCAAAAACTTATAATGATGATCTTGATGATATTTGTAGGATACTATCAAAATTTTACTTCAATCAGATATCATTATCATGATCAATTTAGCATGGAATTATTTTAATCGTTACATAAAAAATGAGTGATCAAAAGGCTAAATGGCATCTAATCAAAGTAACTTTTTAGATAAATGATCTTTGCTACTATTTTAATCATTTGTACGATGGCAATCATAAAATTTAAACCATACATATATGAATGATTCGAAACAATATATCTCTTGATACTCATTCTTAAAGTCCTTATATAATATACTTGTATTTTTGTAAGATCTATTTAACATAGATGGTTCATATATGTACGGTTTGGATTTTTTGATCATCACCGTATAAATGATTAAAATAGTAGTAAAGATCATTTATCTATAAAATCTTCCTAATCGGATGTTGTTTGATTTTTTGATCACTTATTTTCTATTTAATAGTCAAAATCATCCGATGCTAAATTGACCATGACATGGATGTCCGATTGAAGTAAAATTTTGATAGTACACTATAGATATCACCAAGATCATTGTTGTAAATTTTTGAATTCATCGGTGGTCTCTATCTATCAGATCATCAAACGATCATTCATGGCCATCAAAATTAAATTTTATTGATCGACATAATTAGGGCTATCAGATCAAGATGGTTTTTTATGATGATATTCTAATGATAATTATTTAGATAATAAATGATGAAGATAGACTTTAAATTTTAAAATTATATCATATTCAAAAAAATAAAAAAATATTAATAATAAATTTTTTATCGATGGCATTAGCGACGGCAAACTTGCCGTCGCTAATAAAAATTATGAAAAAAATTTAATTATCTAATAAAAATATTAACGATGAATTTTTATTTTTAGTGATGGAGTCCATCGCTAATACTTTTACCAACGGCATTAGCGATGGCAATTTTGCCGTCACTAATAGTCTGCAACATCAAAACAATCGAGGAAGAAAAAATTTTTTCTCCTGCATTCATTATCTCATGTTCCCGCCCCTCATCCTCCTCTCCAAACCCCCCTTACCCACAAACCCTCCTTTCCTCCCTCTCCACATCGTTCCTCTAGCGTTCTATGGCCACTCTGACCCCACCAACCCCATCCCAATGCCGGCTCAACCCCTCGGCCCTAAGCTTGTGTTCGTCCATGCCCACAGCCACCCCACCACCGCTGGCAACAACATCACTAGACTGACTCCATGGCCGCTACGCCGACCCCGTCAGCCCCGACATCCCCGACCCAACCCCACGGCCACCCTGACTTTACCACCCTCGACACTGCCAGCCCAACCCCATAGCCCTGAGCCCACGTCCCTCGATGCCCGCATCTACCCCAACCCTGCCAACCCTGACGTCATCGGTTTGACCCCATAGCCCCTGCCTCACCGCCCTCAGCCCATGGCCTCGCCTCGTCGGCCTGACCCCGTGACCTCGACCCGCACCACCTTCCTGCTGCCCTGCCCTATCGGCCTAACTCCACTGCCCCAACCCATGCCGTCTTCCTACGACCCCATCCCCACTCCTTCATTTTCGTTGCTACGTCCCTAAGCCACGGCCTCGACCTGATGGCCCTGAAGAAAAATCCTGATTTTTCAGACTAGGTTCGTTCAGATCTGATCAGATCAAAAGATATATTTTAAAATTCTTTTTCTTTGATCTAGATCAGATCTGAGATATTTCAGATCTGATTCTTATTATTTTAATAATTAAAATAAATTTAGATAAATTAAATCAAATTTAATTTACCTTGAAGTAGGGTAATCCTATTACCCGTTGATGTTCCTATAAGCAGTGGAAGGTTCTGGATCTAGCCACGCAAGTGCCTGGCCTCTACCGGTATCCACTCGGGCTAGATCTGGATATCCTCTTCTTTTCTATCACGTCTCTAAAAATCAGATCTAGATCTGATCTGGAGGATTTTTAAAACACCTTTCGAAGATCAGCAGTTGTCCTTTGCAGCAGCACAGCCTTCTAGCTTTCTATCATCTTTCTCTCGTCTGGATTGCACCAACCAAAGTCCCAAACACCTTTGGGCATGGAGAGGAGAGGGAGAAGTTGGCATGGAGGAGGAAGAGGGAGGAGGCCTTGGGCGTGGGGAATTTTCTCAATCAATCTTTGAGTTGGGTGCAGGGTCTTATTTATAGACTGTTTGTGATCTAACTCCTCTTCTTCCCAACCAATCATAATTCTTTATGAAATCAAATCTAAATCTAATTGGTGGGAATAGAGTCCCCTAGATTTCTCCTTAGATAGTGCCTAAGACCAGTCAAAGTTGGTTCTTAGGAGAACTCTAATTAGAATCCAAAAAGGAGATGAAGTTCCTATCCAATAGGGACTCCTGGGCACCTCCAACTTGGGCACAAGCCAAGGGTGGCATGCGCCCTCCTCCTTGCCAAGTTCTGGTAGAGGGACAAGCCCCCACCAACTCTTCAATAGGTGCGTGACATGTGAACAAAAGTCAAAGTGTCTATGGTCAACATTTGACCAGTCAAAGGTCAACTTTTGACCAAAGTCAAAGGACGAGAAATGGCAGGTGACCAAAAATGGTAGGTAATGTCTTATAAAATAAGACAACCTTTTCTGACTTGAACAAGCTTCAGTCAGACAAAGTGAAGGCCTTTGATCGAGCACAAACTCCTTTGGCTCAGATAGGATAACTTATTTATGATAGTAAAAGAAGAACGTTAGGTTCAATCGAGTGCTAGCACGATTTCCTTGAACCTAATTGAATCTCATTCAGATCAATTGAACTGGATCAGTTCAATTGATGATCACCAAATTCAAACCCTTATTTGTGTGACCCAATTAGATTCAGTTCTATATGATAATGGGATATGTCATGATCTCTATCATCGACATCATCGAAACTCCTTTCGATGGATCAGAACTCTTCTGATTCGAACAGCTAGAATGATCGATCATCTAAATCATTCTAATTGCTTCCAAAATCCACCAGTGACACCTAGCAGTATATGGTGGCAACCACATTAGAGCTAAATGCGAACCTCTTGGTGCAGCTATCTATGTAATTAAGTTCTTCTATCTTGAGCTCCGATCAGATTAGGGTTAAGGTGAACTCGTCAAACCCTAGTTTCTGTCATATGATGTAATCATTCGATTCAGATCCGGTGTGAAAAGGCTAAATAGAAACTCTTTCTATTATTTCACTCTACTGTGGCCATGGGCTTCTGGACTTGATTCTCATGATCATCATAGGGCTACTCCTCTACCATCGAGGTAGATAGATTCCATCTTGATTTTATCCAGTTCCTACAATGAACATGCTATAGCCAACATACACCTCAGAATTTTGAATGGCTAGGAGATCGAGTAATGGTGTAGTCAAACTATAATACCCTCAAGGTGAACTGTCGATGCATCTCAGGTCAAAGAACCAGACACACTACTACAGCATCGAGTCAGTCATTGACGAGAAAGTAGACTCCCTAATGACTACTCAAGATGGTCACGCTTAGTGCCCTCGTTCTCTAACGAGTATCTATACTCTCACTTTGATATCTCCACACCATAGACTCAAGACTTATCTACTAAAGAGAAGTAATTATACACCAACCTTCCAGATCAATCACCATCCTCGTGATGATCCTATGATCGGGAGTATTTTATGAGTTAATAATGATTATTCATATCTTAAATTTTCAACTCTTGAAAATATGAATTATCATTACCATTAACTTAAAGAATATATCACAGATACTAAATACACATATATGATAGAAAATAACCCATTTTATTGATATTAGTCAAAATTACAATTTTACCCCTAGAAGTGTATTACAAGTGTTAGCCAATTCTGGCTTCTAGGGCACATATATCTAACAATCTCCCACTTATCCTAAAGCCAATTGGCTACAAGTCTAAGTCTCATCTTCTCAAGGTGGGCTTCGATCTTCTGCTGGCCCAATGACTTTGTAAGTGGGTCTGCCACATTATCTACGGAGTTGACTCTCTTGACCTCGACATAATTCTTCTCGAGGTAATTGCGGACGAGGTGGTATCGCCGCTCAATATGCTTGAATTTTTGGTGAGACCTCAGCTCCTTAGCAAGGGCTATGGCACCATTATTGTCGCAGTATAGAGGAATGGCATCTGATGGTATTACTTTGATTTCTGCAGCAAACTCTTGTACCATAATGCTTCCTTCGTAGCCTCTGATGCAGCGATATATTCTGCTTCCATGGTGAAATCTACTATCACAATTTGCTTGGAACTCTTTCAGCTGACAGCACCACCATTGCACACAAACAGACTGTCAGATGTCGACTTTCGATCATCTATATTGGATATGAAATCCGAGTCTGTATATCCCTAGACTTGTAGTTCTCCATTACCAAAGACCAATATCATATTCTTAGTTCTTCTCAAGTACTTAAGGATACATTTCACAGAAGTCCAGTGTTCTTCATCTGAATTTGACTGATATCTGCTTGTGACACTCACAGCATGGGCTATATTAGGTCGTGTACATAGCATGGCATAGAAAATAATTATTAGTGATGGCTTTTGCCGTCGCTAATACCACTAAATAACTTTTAGAGATTGGATTAGCGATAGCAGATTAGCGACGGACATTACCATTGTAAAAAAAATAATGTATTAAATTTGTTAGCAATGATAAAAAAGTATTAGTAATCGGAGTTGCCATCACTAATAACCATTAGCGATGGCACTATTTCCAATGGAGCTATCATTGCAAAAAAATAAAAAAATTCTATTTTCTTTGAATATGATATAATTTTAGAATTTAAAGTTCATCTTTACCATTTATTATCTAAATAATTATCGTTAGAGTATCATCGCAAAAGATCATCTCGATCCGATAGTCCTAGCTATGTCAATTAATAAAATTTAATTTCGATGGCGATGAATGATTGCTTAATGATCTGATAGATAAAGACCATCAATGGATTCAAAAATTTATAACGATGATCTTGATGATATTTATAGGATACTATCAAAATTTTACTTCAATCAGATATCATTATCATGGTCAATTTAGCATGAAATTATTTTAACCGTTACATAAAAAATGAGTGATCAAAAGGCTAAATGGTGTCTGATCAATGTAACTTTTTAGATAAACGATCTTTGGTACTACTTTAATCATTTGTACGATGGCGATCATAAAATCCAAACCATACATATATGAACGATTCGAAATAATATATCTCTTGATACTCATTCTTAAAGTTCTTATGTAATATACTTGTATTTTTGTAAGATGTATTTAACATAGATGGTTCATATATGTACGGTTTGGATTATTTGATCATCACTGTATAAATGATTAAAGTAGTAGTAAAGATCATTTATCTATAAAATCTCCCTAATCGGATGTTGTTTGATTTTTTGATCACTCATTTTTTATTTAATAGTCAAAATCATCCGGTGCTAAATTGACCATGATATGGATGTCCGATTGAAGTAAAATTTTGATAGTACACTATAGATATCACCAAGATCTTTGTTATAAATTTTTAGATCCATCGGTGATCTTTATCTATCAGATCATCAAGCGATCATTCATGGCCATCAAAATTAAATTTTATTGATCGACATAGTTAGGGCTATCAGATCAAGGTGGTTTTTTATGATGATACTCTAATGATAATTATTTAGATAATAAATGATGAAGATAAACTTTAAATTTTTAAATTATATCATATTCAAAAAAATAGAAAAAAGTATTAATAATGAATTTTTTATCGACGGCAAACTTGCTATCGCTAATAAAAATTATGAAAAAAATTTAATTATCTAATAAAAATATTAGCGATGGATTTTTATTTTTGGTGATGGAGTCCATCGCTAACACTTTTACCAATGGCATTAGCGATGGTAAGTTTGCCGTCGCTAATAGTCTGCAACATCAAAACAATCGAGGAAGAAAAATTTTTTTCTCCCACATTCATTATCTCTTGTTCCCGCCCCTCATCCTCCTCTCCAAACCCCCCTCACCCCCAAACCCTCCTTTCCTCCCTCCCCACACCATTCCTCCAGCATTCTATGGCCACTCCGACCCCACCGGCCTCGTCCCAATGCCGGCCCAACCCCTCGGCCCCAAGCTTGTGTTCGTCCATGCCCGCGGCCACCCCACCACCATTGGCAACAACATCACTAGACTGACTCCACGGCTGCTACCTCGACCCCATCAGCCCTAACATCCTCGGCCCGACCCCATGGCCACCCTAACTCTACCACCCCCGACGCTGCCAGCCCAACCCCATAGCCCTGAGCCCACATCCCTCGATGCCCGCATCCGCCCCAACCCGCCGACCCCGACATCATCGGTTTGACCCCATAGCCCCTACCTCACCGCCCTCAACCCGTGGCCTCGCCCCATCGGACCTGACCCCGCGACCTCGACCCGCACCACCTTCCTGCTGCCCTGCCCTACCAGCCTAACTCCACCACCCCAACCCATGCCATCTTCCTGCGGCCCCATCCCCGCTCCTTCGTTTATGTTGCTACATCCCCGAGCCACAACCTCAACCTGATGGCCCTGTCCCACCATCTCAAGCCTGTGGCTCCGATCCTGCGGCTCCTGTGAAAGTAAAAAATCTCTTGACTTTATTTTTCTTTTCCCATCAACAGAATCTCCATTCCATTATAATAACCTATGAAAGTAAAAAATCTCAGGCCTACGGTTCCAATCCAGCAGCCCCTATGAAGTATTTTGTGACTGATTTTTTGATCATAAAATTAATTTTTTTGATCGATTTTTTGATCACAAAATTATTTTTTTTCGATCCAACCCAAAAATTGAATAATAGAAAAATAAAAATTAAAAACTAACCCGAATAAGAAAGAAACCAAACTGAGAATTTTGATTCAATTTGATTTAATTTTTTGATTTTTTTATAATTTTATTTATTTTTAATTATCTATTTTTGATAAATTATATTTAATTAATTATTATTAATTTATTATTAGTTTGTTATATTATATTTAATTAAATTCAAGATTAGTTAAATTTGTTGATTGGTAATATCTTACATTAAAAATCAATAATTGATAAGTAATGGTATATTGGTAATTGATAAATCATAAGTTGATAATTAGAGCTATCAAGATAGGCCGACCTATCCCAAGAGGGAGAGGTGACTGGGGAGGGGGTCATGGCAAGGGACCAAGAGGGAGAGGCAACTTGGAGGGTGGCGTTGAGTTCATGTTATATTAAGGATTGTGCATATATTTTGTGAATATATATTACTTTAGCTTTTTGACATGCTTTAAGATGACAATAAAGTTTTTTATAATCTCTTATGACACTTATTATCTCACAGGCTCTATATATTATGTTGGTATCACTTGTTTTTGATACAAGCAATAGTTTGAAGGTATATTAAATAAGTGATACATTTGGCACGAGGTATACTAAATAAGTGATACATTTGGCATAAGGTATACTATAGTCTCTTTTTCTTATTCCCATATGATGTGTTAAATTCGATGGGTTCAATGTCGGTTTTAGTTACCATACTTTTTTGGTTGCCTTCTGATTTTCACTGATGATGATCCAAACTTAATGGATATTGAAGAAAATAGCTCCGCAGATATATTATGGCATCTTTTTTTATTCCCATGTGATGTGCTAAACCTGATGGGTGTCGATCAATTTTGTTTGCTAAATTTTTATGCTTGCTTATTTATTTTATCATGATTATAATACATTTGGCATGAGATATGATAAACAAGTGATATATTTGCTATGAGGTATGCTATGGTTTCTTTTTCTTATTCCCACATGATGTGTTAAATCTGATGGGTTCAATATCACTTTTGCTAATACCGATTTTGGTTTCATTATGTTTCAATTTGAAATTCATCATGCTGGGGTATGTATCAATATAAAATCTTATGTCGTTTGAATTGGAATTGATATTGATGGGTATATATTTTACTTGCTATATTGTTTGGATTGGCAGGTGCTTCTTTGTGAGCTATTTTGTATTAGAAAAAAAAAGAGTTATGAAAAAATTGATCAATGTATAAGTTTCTAAAATAATATTATATATCATATATCAAGATCCATAGCTGTATGACCAGTTGGGCTCATTGTTCCAGCCATCACATCAGATAATTCTATTAGTAAAATTTTTTACTTATTTTAAGTTTTTATATTTAGAAGTTTTACATATTTAGGCTAAGCTTGAGTCAAAAAAAGAATTTAGGAGCTAAAAATTCAATCTAATCATCCAATTGATGGGCTGGAGGTAACTATAGTTCTATATCATTAAATAAAATATGTAAGAATAATCTATTCAAAAATCGAAGGATGGTGTCGAAAGATACACCTCTATATCGAAAGATACATCTCTATATTAAAACTTATAAATAATATTTTATTTTTCTTCATTTCAGAATGTTGAGACATCCGGCTCTCATCTACCAATTATTGGAGGTAAGGAGGACGAGAAGAACGTTACTCAATTTTTTTTTTAATTTGTATATAATTTTGATATGTCATTATTCTATGTGCCTAAGTAGAGTAGCGAGAAGTACGCCAGTAGGTGGCAGAGGATCTAACATAATCGAGCTATCCAGTAGGATCTGATCAGGTATATGAGCGGCTCCATTAGTACACATGTTGTGGCTGATAGACTGTTAAGAAATCTATACCAAAAATCTCTACTAGAACTATAAAAATTTTTATATATATGCTTTAATTAATTTAATTTATAATTTACTGATTGTAGACACAGTAATTAGATCATCCACCAAGCAATAGTTGTGGGAGACACAAATCTAAGTGAATTATTTAGATTCTATGGATCACAATAAGAATTTCAATATTATTAATTATAAATCTTAGTTTTGCAATTATTTCTTAAAGTGTTACAGTGTTAGATATATGTGCCCTAGAAGCCAGAATTGGCTGACACTTGTAATACACTTCTAGGGGCAAAATTATAATTTTGACTATAATATAATTTTGACTAAATCAATAAAATGGGTTATTTTCTATCACATATGTGTATTTAGTGTCTGTGATACATCCTTTGAGTTAATGGTAATGATAATTCATATTTTCAAGAGTTGAAAATTTAAGACATGAATAATCATTATTAACTCATAAAATGCTCCCGACCATAGGATCATCACGAGGATGGTGATTGATCCGGAAGGTTGGTGTACAATCGCTTCTCTTTAGTAGATGAGTCTTGAGTCTACGGTGTGGAGACACCGGAGCGAGAGTACAGGTACTCGTTAGAGAACGAGGGCACTGAGCGTGACCACCTCGAGTAGTCATTAGGGAGTCTACCTTCTCGTCAATGACTGACTCGATGCTGCAGTAGTGTGTCTGGTTCTTTGACCTGAGGTGCATCGGCAGTTCACCTTGAGGGTGTTATAGTTTGACTACACCATTACTCGGTCTCCTAGCCATATGGAACCCTGAGGTGTATGTTGGCTATAGCATGTTCATTGTAGGAACTGGATTGCATCAAGATGGAATCTATCTACCTCGGTGGTAGAGGAGCAGCCCTATGATGATCATGAGAATCAAGTCCAGAAAATCCATGGCCATGGTAGAGTGAAATAATAGAAAGAGTTTCTATTTAGATTTTCACATTGGACTTCGAATCGAATGATTACATCATATGACAGAGACTAGGGTTTGACGAGTTCACCTTAACCCTAATCTGATCGGGGCTCAAGATAGAAGAACTTAATCACACAGGTAGCTGCACCAAGAGGTTCGCATTCAGCTCTGATGGGTTGCCACCATATACTGCTAGGTGTCACTGGTGGATTTTGGGAGCAATTAGAATGATTTAGATGATCGATCATTCTAGCTGTTCGAATCAGAAGAGTTCTGATCCATCGAAAGGAGTTTCGATGATGTCGATGATAGAGATCATGACATATCCCATTACCATACAGAACTGAACCTAACTGGGTCACACAAACAAGGGTTTGAATCTGGTGATCATCAATTGAACTGATCTAGTTCAATTGATCTGAATGAGATTCAATTAGGTTCAAGAAAAATCGTGCTAGCACTCGATTGAACCTAACGTTCTTCTTTTACTATCATAAATAAGTTGTCCTGACTGAGCCAAAGGAGTTTGTGCTCAATCAGAGGCCTTCATATGGTCTGACTGGAGGTTGTCCAAGTCAGAAAAGGTTGTCTTATTTTGTAAGACATTACCTGCCATTTTTGGTCACCTGCCATTTCTTGTTCTTTGACTTTGGTCAAAAGTCTACCTTTGACTGGTCAAATGTTGACCATTGACACTTTGACTTTTGACCACATGTCATGCACCTATTGGAGAGCTGGTGGGGGCCTGTCCCCCTGCCAGAACCTGGCAAGGAAGAAGGGCGCACGCCACCCTGGCGTGTGCCCAAGTTGGAGGCGCCTAGGAGTCCTTGTTGGACAAGGACTCCATCTCCCTTTTGGATTCCAATTAGAGTTCTCCTAAGAACCAACTTTGACTGGTCTTAGGCACCCTCTAAGGAGGAATCCAGGGGACTCTATTCCCACCAATCAGATTTAGATCTGATTTCACAAAGGGTTGTGATTGGTTGGGAAGAAGAGGAGTTGGATCACAGCTTAGTCTATAAATAAGACCCTGCGCCCAACTCAGATTGAGATTTAATGAGAATTGAAAACCCCATGCCCCAAGGCTGCCTCTCCCCTCCTTCCTCCATGCCAAAGTCCTTCTCTCCTTCTCCTCTCCACGTCCAAAAGAGTTTTGGACCTTGGTTGGTGCGATTCAGATCAAAAGAAAGGCGATCAAAAAGCTAAGAAGGCTGCGCTGCTGCAAAAGGA
The DNA here is from genome assembly GCA_006176705.1 of Cocos nucifera. NCBI lineage: Eukaryota > Viridiplantae > Streptophyta > Magnoliopsida > Arecales > Arecaceae > Cocos > Cocos nucifera. The sequence continues at coordinate 381,873 of QRFJ01000320.1, forward strand.
CGACTGCTGATCTTCAAAAGGAGTTTTGAAGATCCTCCAGATCAGATCCAGATCTAATTTTTGGAGGTGTGATAGAGAAGAAGAGGATCTCCTAGATCCAAGCCCGAGTGGATACCGGTAGAGGCCAGGCGCTTGCGTGGCTAGATCCAGAACCTTCCGCTGCAAACAGGATCATCAACAGGGTAATAGGATTACCCAAATCAAGGTAAATTAAATTTGATTTAATTTATCTTATTTTATTTTATTTATTAAAATAATAAGAATTAGATCTAAAATATATCAAGATCTGATTAGATCAAGAGAAAAAAAATTTTTGAAATATATCTCTTGATCTGATCAGATCTGAACGAACCTGGTCCGGAAATCAGGATTTTCCCTTCAACTGGTATCAGAGCCAATGGTTCTAAAATTATTTAGATCTAATTTTAAATTTATTTTAATTAAAAAATAAGTGATTTTCAGATGTCACATGAGATGTGATCAGATCTGAAATCAGAAAAAATTAAAATTAAATGATTTGGATCTAAGATTAGAAAGATATGCATGACTAGTTCTAAGAATAGAATAGTTCTATAGAATAGTCTTGCATGTTTTTGATTTAATCTGATTAAATCATATTTTAGATCTATTTATTTACTATTTTTTGATATTATAAGTGTTATAATAACATCTAAAAAATAGCAAATAAAAATTATTTAATTTTTAAATATCATATGAGATATGATTGATGCATGTCTAGACTAGTTGTAGAATAGTTCTACATAATTGTCTAGATTAGAATTTATTTTGATTAGATCAATTTAAATCTAATTTTTTAGATTATTATGAGATAATTTAGATCTAAAAAAACATGCATGATTTTGATACATGAGATGTATGCAAAATATGCCATGATTAGATCTAATTTGTATATGAGATATATGATATAGATCTAAAACTATTTTTGTAGTATTGACATGTTCCTGATTAAGGCGTTCCTCTTGGCCGTCCGGTCATAAGAACGAAGAAGGGTTTAAAGGCCCTCTCTTCCCATTCGATGGGGTGTTCTTATGATGTGTAGGGGTGCTGCGTGTTCGTCCTTAATCAGAAATCCAAAACTTACTTTCTGCAAAACCCTAGATCCTGAAACCCTAGGATTTATTGTGCATATTTTGTTTATGAACCCTACTTAATTAAGAATTAAGATTATGGAATATTAATTAGGTCTAAAATTGAGAATTTTCAGATCTAAGACATATTCATAATACTGGGTTCGGGCTTGGGTAGCTCAATTAGGTCTAAGCGGTTGATCAAACCGAATCAAGAGTTGGTTAGATGGGATCAACAATGCTTAAATTGACCAGCCTAATAGGATTAAGTCTGGGTCAAGATCGAGTCACGATCAAGCAAGACCTAATTAGGCTCAGAGGTTAGAGTCTGGATTGTAGGCTAACCCAATTGGTTCTGGACTCAACAATTTGGTGTCTAAGGTAAGTTTGGCACATACGACCGACTGGTTTTTAATTGGAAGCTACTCGACCTGAATGCATTCTTGTACGAGTTAATGGCATATTCCTTCCACCGGTCTCACTTACCTGGCCATATCTGTTGACACAGTTCTGATCTGAGGTGGTCAATAATCCGAGCTAACCCATGCCACTAGGTTAGTCATAATTGTTATGACTATGCCAAGTCTAGTTTAATGAGACCTGAATCAATTCTCCCTAAGAAAAGATTAAGTCTGAGGTCTTCCACCATTGTAGATGTGCGGGCCCTTCCCGGGGTTGATTGTTCTCGGCTGGATACAGTGGCTCAGTTGCACCGGGAAAGATGCAACCATGTCTATTAGGCATTGGATGCTATGGGCTGGAGGATGAGTTGGGCTCAATATTTCTGGATACGGTGAGAGACTCAATTAGGAACCCAGTCTATGCAAATGGTGGGTCTGACTTAACTAAGGAGTGGATCAATATTCCGGATACGGTGAGATTCATGAATTAGAGACCAAGTTTGGGTGCACCATGATTAGAGAATCATTGAACAAGAGTTGTTCACTCATTGGCTAACCCATCACCAATAACTGTTAGGTGAGGTGATGAGTCAGTTGGTGAGACCGCACCACCCACTAGAAATCATTAATCATGGAGATTTTTCGCATCTCTACAGAGGGAGTGTAGGGATCCGAGAAAATAGTGGGAGCTAATTTGTTTAAAAATAAAATTTTCTAAATAAATTGGTCAAGTCAAAATTACAGTATCTAACTAGAATCTTTGACTCTCTACAGGAAAAATGTCTGCGTCCAACCCATTGGCACGTATCCTGGACACACATAGACTGACTGGACCCAATTATAAAGATTGGCTCAGGAACTACAAAATTGTTTTGGGTTTCGAGAAGTTAACCCATGTTTTGGACCAGGACCCTCCCACCTTACCAGCCCATCCATCTGTTGAACAGAGAGCGTCTCTGGAAAAATGGATAGACGAAGATAATAAGGCCAGATATTACATGTTGGGCTCGATGTCTGATGAGCTCCAGCGCCAACATGAAGATATCGGGACTGCTCGCCAAATGTTGGCTCACCTGCAGGAGATGTTTGGTGAACAGAGTCGCGCAGCCAAATATCAAGTCACAAAATGACTTTTTAAGGCTAAGATGCGTGATGGGCAGTCAGTCCAAGATCACTGTCTGACAATGATCAAGGACATGGAAGAGCTTGAGAAGCTCGGTGTGAAGTTAGACTTGGATCTGCAGAATGATATTATTCTGCAATCCTTGACTGATGCATATGGGCAATTCATCATGAATTACCACATGCATAAACTTCAGAATTCCTTGGCCGAATTAATGAATATGCTGGTTACCGCTGAGCTTTCTATGAAAGGTTCTAAAGGCTCAGTTCTTGCTATGGAACGGACTTCTTCCAAAAGAAAGTCTTATGGAAAGAAAAAGAAGTCTGTGAAAAAGCAAAAGGTGGAAGGATCAAAGAAGAAGAAAGCAGAGCCGAAGAAAAAGGCCGATGTCAAAGGAAAGTGTTTCCATTGCAACAGCGACGGCCATTGGAAGCGGAACTGCCCTACTTACCTGGCCACCCTGAAGAACAAGAAGGAAGGTCCTTCTGGAGGTATGCTCGTTATTGAGTCTAACCTTACGGTTTCTTCTGCATCCAGTTGGGTGCTTGACTCTGGTTCTAGTGCTCATCTGTGCACTTTCATGCAGGGTCTTGAGGATAGCAGGAGGCTGAGGGATGGAGACATGATCCTACGCATCGGTAATGGAGCAAGAGTTGCTGCAGTAGCCGTGGGAACATACCCTCTTCGATTACCATCTGGTTTAGACTTAGTTTTGAAAGACTGTTATTATGTGCCTGCAGCTAGCAGGAATTTGATTTCTGTTTCATGCTTAGCACAAGAAGGCTATGTGATTACCTTCTTTAAGGACCATTGTAACATTCTTTATGAAAGAAATAAAATTGCAAATGGTTTTTCTTATTAATGGTCTTTATCAGCTACATATTGATGTACCTGTTCTAACTATCGAGCAAAATGTGAATGCCAAACGACCTAGGGATAGTCCAAACGATAGATATCTATGGCACCTGAGATTAGGTCATATAGCAGAAGATAGGATCAACAAATTGGAGAAAAATGGGCTATTGAGTCCATTGACTTTCGAGTCATATCCAACTTGTGAATCCTGTCTTCAAGGCAAAATGACTAAACTCCCTTTTGTTGGACATGGGGAGAGGGCCACAGATCTCCTTGCCCTAGTACATACTGATGTGTGCGGCCCATTTGATGTGCCGGCTAGAGGCAATTTTGTCTACTTCATTACCTTTACCGATGATCTGTCTAGGTATGGGTATGTGTATCTTATGAGACACAAGTCTGAAGCTTTTGAAAAGTTCAAAGAATTCAGACATGAAGTAGAAAAAACAAACTGAAAAATCCATTAAGATTCTTTGATCAGATTGAGGAGGTGAATACCTTAGCCCGGAAAATTCCTAGACTATCTCAAGGAAAAATGGCATAGTCTCTCAATGGACTCCACCAGGAACACCTCAACTCAACGGGGTTTCAGAATGGAGAAATCGGACTCTATTGGATATGGTTCGATCCATGATGAGCTTCACAGACCTCCCTGATTTTCTTTGGGGACACTCATTGTTAACTTCAATTTATCTACTGAATAGGGTTTCCTCTAAAACCGTTCCTACCACACCGTATGAGATATGGCACGGTAAGAAACCAAGTCTGAGTCATCTCAGAATTTGGGGTTGTCCGGCTCATGTCAAAAGACAACAAGCGGACAAGTTAGAGTTTAGGTCCTTTCAGAGCTCGATTCATAGGATATCCTAAAGAGTCATTAGGATACTATTTCTACATTCCAGAAGACCACAATGTGATTGTGAGTCGACATGCCATCTTTCTTGAAAAATAGTTTATTCAAGATAGCGGCATTGGAAAAGCAGATTCAAGCTTGATGAGAAAGTCTCACAAGCAGCAACGAGCTAAGGACCAATTGGAACCAAATCAGGTTGAGCCAATAAGAACACTACCTCCTCCACCTCGTAGATCGGAAAGAGTTTTTCCGTCCCCTGAAAGATACTTAGGTATTATTTCAGAGGATGTAGAGGAAATGTTCCTCGTAGGTAATGGTGCTCATGGTGATGATCCCAAAACCTACAACGAGGCGATATCAGATATCGACTCCGAGAAATGGCTAGAGGCAATGCAGTCAGAAATTGACTCGATGCACTCAAACCAAGTCTGGACCTTGGTAGATCCACCAGAAGGTATAGTACCTATTGGGTGTAAATGGATCTTCAAGAGAAAGATTGGTGCAGATGGGAATGTGGAGACATTCAAGGCTAGACTAGTGGCAAAAGGTTATAGTCAATGCGAAGGCATTGACTATCAGGATACCTTTTTCCCAGTAGCTATGCTAAAATCCATCCGCACATTGCTTGCCTGTTGCAGCCTATTTCGATTATGAAATATGGCAAATGGACGTGAAAACGGCATTCCTAAATGGATATCTTGAGGAAGATATCTATATGGAACAGCCGCTAGGTTTCACATCCAGTGATACTGATCACAAGGTTTGCAAGCTGCAAAGGTCCATATATGGACTTAAGCAAGCATCTCGGAGCTGGAACACTCATTTTCAATGATGTGATCAAAATGTTTGGTTTCATCAAAAATGAAGAGGAACCATGTGTTTTCAAAAAGGTCAGTGGGAGCGCTGTTGTCTTCCTCGTATTGTACGTGGATGACATCCTCCTTATTGGGAATGATATTCCCATGTTGACATCAGTCAAGATGTGGTTGTCCAAGGAAATTCTCCATGAAAGACCTAGGTGAAGCATCCTTTATTCTAGGAATTAAGGTCTATAGGGATAGACCGAATAGGATGCTAGGACTTTCACAGAAGATGTACATAGAGAAAGTACTAAAGAGGTTTAGTATGGAAAACTCTAAGAGGGGATTAATACCCTTCAGACATGGTATTCATCTTTCCAAGAAGATGTGCCCTAGCACACCTGAGGAAATAGAACGCATGAGCAAGATCCCTTATGCTTCTGCAATAGGGAGCCTCATGTATGCCATGCTATGTACACGACCTGATATAGCCCATGCTGTGAGTGTCACAAGCAGATATCAGTCAAATCCAGGTGAAGAACACTGGACTTCTGTGAAATGTATCCTTAAGTACTTGAGAAGAACTAAGGATATGATGTTGGTCTTTGGTAATGGAGAACTCCAAGTCCAGGGATACACAGACTCGGATTTCATGTCCGATATAGATGATCGAAAGTCGACATCTGGAAGTCTGTTTGTGTGCAATGGTGGAGCTGTCAGCTGGAAGAGTTCCAAGCAAATGGTGATAGCAGATTCCACCATGGAAGCAGAATATATCGCTGCATCAGAGGCTGTAAAGGAAGCATTCTGGTATAAGAAGTTTGCTGCAGAAATCGGAGTAATGCCATCAGATGCCATTCCTCTATACTGCGACAATAATGGCGCCATAGCCCTTGCTAAGGAGCCGAGGTCTCACCAAAAATCCAAGCATATTGAGCGGCGATACCACCTCATCCGCGATTACCTTGAAAAGGGTTATGTCGAGGTCAAGAGAGTCAACTCCGCAGATAATGTGGCAGACCCACTTACAAAGCCGTTGGGCCAGCAGAAGATCGAAGCCCACCTTGAGAAGATGGGACTTAGACTTGTAGCCAATTGGCTTTAGGATAAGTGGGAGATTGTTAGATATATGTGCCCTAGAAGCCAGAATTGGCTGACACTTGTAATACACTTCTAGGGGCAAAATTATAATTTTGACTAAAATCAATAAATGGGTTATTTTCTATCACATATGTGTATTTAGTGTCTGTGATACATCCTTTGAGTTAATGGTAATGATAATTCATATTTTCAAGAGTTGAAAATTTAAGACATGAATAATCATTATTAACTCATAAAATTGCTCCCGACCATAGGATCATCACGAGGATGGTGATTGATCCGGAAGGTTGGTGTACAATCGCTTCTCTTTAGTAGATGAGTCTTGAGTCTATGGTGTGGAGACACCGGAAGCGAGAGTACAGGTACTCGTTAGAGAACGAGGGCACTGAGCGTGACCACCTCGAGTAGTCATTAGGGAGTCTACCTTCTCGTCAATGACTGACTCGATGCTGCAGTAGTGTGTCTGGTTCTTTGACCTGAGGTGCATCGGCAGTTCACCTTGAGGGTGTTATAGTTTGACTACACCATTACTCGGTCTCCTAGCCATATGGAACCCTGAGGTGTATGTTGGCTATAGCATGTTCATTGTAGGAACTGGATTGGCATCAAGATGGAATCTATCTACCTCGGTGGTAGAGGAGCAGCCCTATGATGATCATGAGAATCAAGTCCAGAAATCCATGGCCATGGTAGAGTGAAATAATAGAAAGAGTTTCTATTTAGATTTTCACATTGGACTCGAATCGAATGATTACATCATATGACAGAGACTAGGGTTTGACGAGTTCACCTTAACCCTAATCTGATCGGGGCTCAAGATAGAAGAACTTAATCACACAGGTAGCTGCACCAAGAGGTTCACATTCAGCTCTGATGGGTTGCCACCATATACTGCTAGGTGTCACTGGTGGATTTTGGGAGCAATTAGAATGATTTAGATGATCGATCATTCTAGCTGTTCGAATCAAAAGAGTTTTGATCCATCGAAAGGAGTTTCGATGATGTCGATGATGGAGATCATGACATATCCCATTACCATATAGAACTGAACCTAACTGGATCACACAAATAAGGGTTTGAATCTGGTGATCATCAATTGAACTGATCTAGTTCAATTGATCTGAATGAGATTCAATTAGGTTCAAGAAAATCGTGCTAGCACTCGATTGAACCTAACGTTCTTCTTTTTCTATCATAAATAAGTTGTCCTGTCTGAGCCAAAGGAGTTTGTGCTCAAATAGAGGCCTTCATATGGTCTGACTAGAGGTTGTCCAAGTCAGAAAAGATTGTCCAAGCGGCTGAAGAGACGGCCGCTTGGAAAGTTCGACCGAGAGATGACCGCTGAGGAGTTCGGGCGCTAGGAGATTCCGTTAAAGCTCGGCCGCTTGGAGTCCAAGGAGCTCGGCCGCTAAGTAGTTTGGCCGACTGTAAGAGTTCGGCTAAGACCCATCCGTCGAAGCTCTTCCATGGCTATAAGTTGTATTAGGCCGAGCATCGAGCTAGACTTTGATGGGAGAGGGATTTATCCCCAACACTAGCCCCCCCACTCCCGAGTTCGAAAATCGAAGGAAGGGAGTGCAGGAAAAACGACTACCGAAGTCTTCCTCTGAGATCTGTGCTGGTCTAGGTCGAAGCTCGGGGGGATCTCGCCTCCAACTGGAGTTGATATCAAAGTTGAAGTCCGGGGAAGATCCCATCTCCAGCCGAGGTTGAGGGGGCTTCGTCCGCTGTGATCGAAGCCGAAGGCTGCGCTCCTCGGGGGCGATATTGTCTCCTACAGCTGAGGTCGATGCGGGCGCTTGCGGGAGATCTGATCTCAGGACGAGGCTGTCTCCGATCTTACCTCTGGCTGAGGTTGTGGTTGAAGCTCTCCAACCAAGGTTGACACGGTTGTGAGGTCGAAGTTGAAGCTCTCCAACCGAGGTTGACATGGTTGCTTTCCCTAGCCGAGGTTATATCGGGCACCCAGGGGAGATCTTATCTCCTGCGGTCGAGCTTTCCTCAGAGAGATCTTATCTATGGCCGAGGTTATCCATGATCGCTCAGGAGAGATCTTATCTCTAGCCGAGGTTGCCTCAGGGGAGATCTTATCTCCTGCAGCCGAGGTCGAAGTGCGCGGTCGGGAGAGATCTTATCTCCTACGGTCGAGCTTTCCTCGGAGGAGATCTGATCTCCTGCAGCCGAGGTCCAAGTGTGGGCTCGGGGGAGATCTTATCTCCTATGGTCGAGCTTTCCTCAGGGTAGATCTTATCTCCTACAGCCGAGGTCCAAGTGCACACTCGGAGGAGATCTTATCTCCTACAGTCGAGCTTTCCTCGGGGGAGATCTTATCTCCTGTAATCGAGCTTTCCTCGGGGGAGATCTTATCTCCTGCAGCCGAGGTTGAAGTACGCACTCGGGGAAGATCTTATCTCCTACGGTCGAGCTTTCCTCGGAGGAGATCCGATCTCCTGTAGCTGAGGTCGAAGTGCGCGCTCGGAGGAGATCTTATCTCCTACGGTCGAGCTATCCTCGGGGGAGATCTTATCTCCTGCAGTCGAGGTCCAAGTGTGCGCTCGGGGGAGATCTTATCTCCTACGGCCGAGGTTGTTGCTCCGGGGAGATCTTATCTCCTACGGCCGAGCTTTCCTCGGGGGAGATCTTATATCCTACAGCCGAGGTCGAAGTGCGCGCTCGGGGGAGATCTTATCTCCTACGGTCGAGCTTTCCTCGGGGGGAGATCTTATCTCCTACAACTGAGGTCGCAGTGCGCACTTGGGGGAGATCTTATCTCCTGCGGTCGAGCTTTCCTCGGGGAAGATCTTATCTCCTACGGCCGAGCTTTCCTTAGGAGAGATCTTATCTCCTGCAGTCGAGGTCGAAGTATGCACTCGGGGGAGATCTTATCTCCTACGGTCGAGCTTTCCTCAGGGGAGATCTTATCTCCTCCAGCCGAGGTCGCAGTGCACGCTCGGGGGAGATCTTATCTCCTACGGTCGAGCTTTCCTCGGGGGAGATCTGATCTCCTGTGGCCAAGCTTTCCTCGGGGGAGATCTTATCTCCTACGGTCGAGCATTCCTCGGGGGAGATCTTATCTCCTGCAGTCGAGATTGAAGTACGCGCTCGGGGGAGATCTGATCTCCTGCGGCCGAGCTTTCCTTGGGGGAGATCTGATCTCCTGCAGCCGAGGTCCAAGTGTGCGCTCAGGGGAGATCTTATCTCCTACGGTCGAGGTTTTGCTCGGGGGAGATCTTATCTCCTGCGGTCGAGCTTTCCTTGGGAGAGATCTTATCTCCTGCAGCCGAGCCTTCCTCGGGGGAGATCTTATCTCCTGCGCCGAGGTCAAAGTGCACGCTCGAGGAAGATCTTATCTCCTACGGCCGAGCTTTCCTCAGGAGAGATCTTGATCTCCTACAGCTGAGGTCCAAGTGCGCGCTCGGAGGAGATCTTATCTCCTACGGTCGAGCTTTCCTCAGGGGAGATCTTATCTCTTACAGTCGAGCTTTCCTCGGGGGAGATCTTATCTCCTGCAGCTGAGCCTTCCTCGGGGGAGATCTTATCTCCTGCAGCTGAGGTCGAAGTGCGCACTCGGGGGAGATCTTATCTCCTGCAGTCGAGCTTTTCTCGGGGGAGATCTGATCTCCTGTAGCCGAGGTCCAAGTGCGCGCTCGGGGGAGATCTTATCTCCTACGGCTGAGGTTGTTGCTCGCGTTAGGACGAGATTCTCCTCCTATTCCTAACGCGGTAATTATTGACTGCTTGTTTCCTGTCATCGCATAGTTTTTGCATCCAGAAATAATATTATTTGGAAAGGAAGAATTTTATCGGAGAAAAGTTACGGGCAGCATATCCCCATTTCAGGGTTGTGGGGGCATTATTCCTCCGTGTTTCTTCGACGATAAATCTCGGGGTGGACGACCTCCTCATGCTGGCCTCCCCAATTTGGTGCAAGCTCTTGTCGCTAGGAGACGATGAATCGCTGATGCACCGAGATTCTCCCAGGGGCAATGATGTCGTAAGGTGGCCGACCTTCTTGCGGTCTCTGGATATGGCGCAGTGCCGAGCTCCTTGCCATCTCTGGCTATGGCAACGCCCTCGGCCGATCTTTTTCTACTTCAGGCTGGTGTCGAAGAAATTCACCCAGTCACCCCTTTTTGATGAGCTCTTCAATTTTGGCTTGGAGTAGAGTGTATTCCTCAGTATCGTGGCCGTGGTCGCGATGGTAGGGGCATTACTTGCTTCGATCGCGTACGTTTAGGGAGGCCATAGTCCTTCCAATCTTGGCAACTGGCTCTTAACTTCGTTGAGAATTTGAGTTAAAGGAGCGGGGCGTAGTCGCGGAACCTTTCGGGCGGGCTTCTTCATGCCCTTTTGTCGGGGCCTCCTTGGTGGCGAGCTCGAGGAGTTCGGGGTTGTAAAATCTATGGGAGAACTTTATGTCCCCTCGTTGGGGCTTTCTTGATGATGAGCTCTAGGGTGAGTTCGGCGGCCTTGCTTCCACTGGGGAGGTCGTGAGTGCGGCCGAACTTCATTCCGCCTCCCGTGAAAACCTTCTGCGGGAGAACTCTATGCCCTTTGTCGGAGCTTCCCTAGAGTCATACTCGAGAGGGAGTCCTCGCTTGCCCTGGGGCGATCGTGAACTTGGCCGAACTTCGTCTCACCTCATGTGAAATCTTTGTAAGGGGCTTCCTTGGTGACATAATCGGCCTGGAGTTCGACCTCACTTGCGTCGAACTTCATTCGAATGATGAGGTTTGAGGGGAGAGCTCGACCTTGCGTGCGCCGAACTTCATTCCGATGACGAGCTTCAAGGTGAAGTTCGGCCTCACTTGCACCAAACTTCGTTCCATTTTCCTACGAGATCCTCCATGGGAGAACTTGCTTGACGACGAGGTCGAGGGGGAGCTCGGCTTTCCTCACGCCGAACTTCATTCCACTTTCCCATGAGATCCTCCGTGAGAGAACTTCATGCCCCTTTGTCGGGGCTTCCTCGATGACGAGCTTCGAGGTGGAGTTCGGCCTCGCTTGTGCTGGGGAAGTCATGGACATGGCCGCACTCCATGTGGAACCTTCTATGGAAGAACTTCACATCCCTTTGTCGGGCTTCCTTAGGGTCATGCTCGAGAGGAAGTTCGGCCTCGCTTGCATTGAACTTCATTCTATTTTCCCGCGAGACCCTCTGTGGGAGAACTTGCTTGACGACGAGGTCGAGGGGGAGCTTGGCTTTCCTCATGCCGAACTTCATTCTGCTTTCCCGCGAGATCCTCCGTGGGAGAACTTCATGCCCCTTTGTCGGGGCTTCCTCGATGACGAGCTTCGAGGTGGAGTTTGGCCTCGCTTGTGCTGGAAAAGTCGTGGATGTGGCCGCACTCCATGTGGAACCTTCTACGAGAGAACTTCACATCCCTTTGTCGGGCTTTCTTAGAGTCGTGCTCGAGAGGGAGTTCGGCCTCGCTTGCGTCGAACTTCATTCCGTCTTCTTGGAAAACCCTCTACGAAAGAACTTCTGCTCTCCGTTTCTCCTTCCTAAGGGCGATTGGTATGCCCAGATGCTCTTTCTTAAGGTCGGTTCCTCATGTCCTCGTGGCGGGTTTGCTGGCAAAGTCCCCACTGGAGGTTGTCGCACGGCCAGCATCATCTCGATGGGGCCACGGACCCGACCAGTAGGTTGAACTTCTCCACGTCTGTGAGGGCTTTGTGTGGAAACTGAGCTGCCGAGGCTGCAATGGGAGCTGGTCGCCGAGTCGAAGCTCTCTTGGAGGCATTTTCTCTTCGGGAGAGAAAAAGGAGATCTTCGGAGGGGGAAGGAAAAAATCATCACCGAGCACTCCTTTAAGAACAAGGAAACCTCGAAGGTTCGTGCCCTCCTTCTAGCGCCAATCTATTGGTGCAGAAATTAGTCATCATCGGAGGTCACTGGAGTCAAGGCCGCTGAGGTCACCATCGGGGACCTGCAAAATAGAGTCCCATCCGAAGCCGGTGGGGGTGGCTCCGGCAGGACCCTCCGACGCTCAAGTCAGCTCTGGCCAATAGGAATGGAGTGCTCGAGAATGAGTTCCGGAGCTTAGAGAAGAAGAGGAGAGCTTAGAGATCAGAGAGATTAGAGTTAGCATATCTGGAGGAGGGCCCCTTTTATAGCGAAGCTTGATGGTGATGGCTGTAGCCGCATGCTGGCGGGCCGCTCGAGGTTCGACGGAGTCAGTCTCTCGGGGAGGTGCCGTACATGGCAGGGTTGGTGGTGATAGCTGCAGCCGCATGATAGCGGGTCGCTCGAGGTTCGGCGAAGTCAGTCTCAGGGAGGTGCCATATGCGGTGGGGTTGGTGGTGACAGCTATACTGGTAAGTCGTGGGCCGCATGAGGTTGGTTACGGAGAGAGTGGCGTCGTCAGTAGTGGCAGCCATACCGTCCAGTCTCGTTGTTCGTCCAGAGAAGTTCGGACTTGTAGGAGAGTTCGGTCGAAGGGAAAGCTTGGGAGCAGCTCGACCGTAGCGAAGTTCGGAGGAGCTCGACCGACTGAAGGGATGGCTCAGAGGAGTTTGGCTGTAGAGAAGTTCGGAGGAGCTCGACCGACTGAAGAGACGACCGCTTGGAGAGTTCGGCCGAGAGACGACCACTGAGGAGTTCGGGCGCTAGGGGATTCCGCTAAAGCCCGGCCGCTTGGAGTCCAAGGAGCTCGGCCACTAAGTAGTTCGCCGACTGTAAGAGTTCGGCTAAGACCCATCCGTCGAAGCTCTTCCATAGCTACAAGTTGCATTAGGTCGAGCGTCGAGCTAGACTTCGGCGGGAGCGGAATTTATCCCCAACAGCAATAAAAATATTATTGCTAATAGATTTTTACTAGTTTAATTAATAAAAATTAAAATTTTTAGTGACGATATTTTTATCGCTAATATCATTGCTAATTTGTTATTAGGGATGGCAATAGTTGCCATCGCTAATAATGATAATTAGCGATAAAAGTTTTTCAGATTGGATTTTGCAACGATATTTGTGATGGCAAGATTATTAGCGATGGTAAGATTGTTAGCCAAAATTCTTATAGTGATTGTTGACCTACTGATTGATTTTGTTGATTCTAAAATATTGAGTATAAATGATACTAATCATGTATTTCAAGAATATATGTAGATTTTTTTCAAGTATTAAAATTAAAGAAAGAATCTATTGAAAAGATCTCCTCAAGTTTCATTAAGTCAAAGAATTTAAAGAAAGATTTTTAAGTCTCAGACTTAGTGAAGTCGGCCCCAGAGCAAAGGAGCCGACCCTTTCACTGAAATAGGATTAAAGATGAAGAATTTCAAGTTTCAGGATGAAAGGAGTCGATCCCAAGATGAGAAGAGTCAACCCTAGCTTGTTGGCATACTTTGGTATGTTGCTTTTGTATGGCCTCACAAAAGGATCGACCCATAGGTCAACCCTTGGTGAATGGATCGATTCATGGGTCAACCTCTATTGCATAAAAAAGGAAAATAGAAGCTGAATTTTTGAGTGCAGTCCAAGTGCTGACACCTGAGCACAAGATATCGATCCTAAATCAAAAGGTGTCAACCTCAGATCAAAAAGTATCGACCCTTGCAAAAAAGTGTCGACCCCAATGTTAGAACAGGCTACAATAGCTAGTTTTCTGTATTTTTTAATGAGCCTTTTTCATTACAAATGGCTAGTTCAAGCCCTCCAATGGTCCAAACTCTCTCTCCAGCCATTATAAAGACTATTTAAAGGTGGAGAATCAAAAGAAAAAGGAGAAAAGTATATTGAAAGTAGAAATCATTCAAATTATGAGGTTCATTAAATATCTAAAAAAAAGAAAGAAAAGAGAGAACTTTGTGCATCAAATTTAGAGAACTTCCAAGTGTGATTATCCTCAATTATTCAAGCTTCCTCTCAGCCTTCAAAAGAGAGAATACAAAGCTTCAAGAGCCATCTTTCAACCTCTCCATCAAATTTTAAAAAGAGTTCTTTTTTTATTTTATGCTAAATTTATTTATCTTATATTTTTTTTTTTTACAAGTTTTTTTTGAAAAAAAAAACTTGAGATATAGACTAGTCCAAGCCGATAATTGGATGGTATAAAGGTTGTGGTTGGTACTCCTTATTTAAAATCAACTGGATTGATAGTGAATTTGGAAAAACTATCAATGTAAAGTTATGGTTGGTGAGCCCAATAAAATCAACTAGATTTATTTATGATTTCGAATCAAAACGAATGCACTATAATCTAGGGATTATAGTGAAACTCTCAAGAAAAGCTTGAAAAATGGATGTAGGAGCAGGTTGCTCTGAACCACTATAAAATCTTTGTGTGTTTGTGTTATGTTTCTTTCTTTATTTCTTTGTGTATCTTGCATCCTTTAAATTGCTAATCACTTACTGATTTGATTTAACTCTTGCTTAAGTTCATTCATATTTAATTCCGTTGCATATACTATTCAATCTTATTAAATTGAATTAAGCTAAGTAAGCCACATACTTATTTAAAGTTAAATTTAGCCAAAATTTTTAGAAACCTAATTCAACCCCTCCCCTCCTCTTGGGTTGCTATCTCTAGGCAACAACAACGTATCATTTGCTCGCAAACAGTTTAAGAACTAATCAATAAATTCTTTTTTTATTGAATTTAAATAATCCTTAGAATTTTATCATAATACAGGAGTTTATTAGAAGATATTTTTTTATGATGAAAAATGATAGAATAAAATTTTACTCATAATAAATTATTTATATTTTACAAGAATAGCATAACCATCAACAGATTGATGATTGACTATGGGATACATTTTTCAACAACTCTCTCTTATCCTAAAGCCACTCAATATAGTATTTAATATCCATCTTCAACTTGTAGTTGTCGAACTCCTGTGCTGCCAAGGCTTTAGTAAAGAGGTCGGTCAGATTCTTCTTTCCATCGATCTTCTGAAAGTCGACATCACCTCAATCCACGATCTCTCAGACAAGGTGATAGTGGCACAGTATCTACTTCATCCACTGGTGTGACTCTAGTTCCTTCGCCTGAGCAATGGTTCCAGTCTATCATAGTAGAGCAGGACCGAACCATCAAGGAAGGATGCCACTCCGAGCTTAGTGATGAACTTTCTCAGTCACACAGTTTTCTTCGTAGCATCGGATGTTGCGATGTACTCTATCTCACAAATAGAGTTTGCCATAGTATGCTACTTAAAACTCTTCCAGCAGACAACTCTATCATTCAAAATAAAAACATAATCCGACATGCTTCTACTGTCATCATGGTCAGATTGAAAGTTAGAGTCTATAAACCCCACAAGTTTCAAATCTGACTCACCAAAGATTAACCACTGGTCCTTAGCATTTCTCAAATACTTAAGAATGGTTTTTACAATCTTCCAATCGTTCTTTCCTAGATCAGATCGTATCTACTCACTAGTCCTAGTGAGTCTGCCACATCTGATCTCGTACATGTCATGGCATACATGATAGATTTTACTATCAAAGCATATAAGATTCTACTCATACACTCTCTCTCTCTCTCTTCAGGTGTTGTCAGACAATCTTTCTTAGAAAGAAAATTTTCATGGCCTATCGAAAGATAGCTCTTTTTAAAATTTTCTATGCTGAACCTCTTTAGCATAGTTTCTATGTACGTGTACTGTGATAATCCAAGCATCCTCTTAGATCTATCCCTATAAATCTTCATCTCTAGGATATAGAATGCTTCACCCAAGTCCTTCATGGAGAACTGAGATGACAGCCATACTTTTATTCCCTAAAGTGCGGGGATGCCATTCTCAATTAAGAAATTATTATCCACATACAAAATAAGAAATATCACTGTCAGACCATTTGCATACTTGTAAATATAGGGCTCTTCTCCATTCTTAATGAAGCCATACGTTTTGATCATCTTATCAAAATGCATGTTCCAACTCCGAGATGCCTACTTCAATCCATAAATGAATCTTTGAAGCTTGCACACCTTGGACTCATTTATGGATGTAAATTCTTTAGGTTGTATAATATACACCTCTTCAGTCAGCTCTCCATTCAGAAAAGCTATTTATACATTCATCTACTAGATCTCATAGTTCAGATGGATAGTTATCGCAACTATAATCTGAATGAATTTAAGCATTACCATAGAAAAGAATATCTCATCATAGTCAATACCATAATATTGACGATATCCTCTGACAAGCAGACAGGCTTTATAGGTCTCCACCTTTTCATCTGTGCCCCTTTTTCTTTTGAAGACCCATTTATATCCAATAGATTTAATCCCTTCAAGTGAGTCAACCAATATTCATACATCATTGACCTTTATGTACTCCATCTCAGATTTCATGGCCTCAAGCCATTTCTCAAAATCAGATCTCTACATTGCATCTATGTAGATGATCGATTTCTCATCATTCTCATTGAGTTCGATGGGATCACCATCCCAGATCAAGAAATCATAGTATATATCCGATTGATGCGGTATTCTACTAGATTGCCTTAATGGTGCAGGTATACTAGGCTCCAAATTTGATCTAATCAAATCCAATTTAGGCTCAACTAACTATGTTGATTTTTCTACTTGTTGAACTTTCTCAAATTTAATCTTAAAGGCAATAGTTTCTTCATCAAAGAACTTTTTTTCTAAAAAGATTATCCTATTGCTAATGAACATCTTTTGTTCTTCAGCATAGTAGAAATAGTAACTCCTAGTTTTCTTAGAGTATCCTATAAACACACACTTATCAGGCCGAAGTCTAAATTTATCAATATACAAATATTTGATATAAGCCAGACAATCCCAAACCCGAAGGTGAGAGAGTGTAGGCCTACATCTAGTCCATATCTCGCATAGAATCTTTGCAATAGATTTACTTAGAATGTTGTTCAATATAAAACATGCAATCTCAAGAGCATAACCCCAAAATAACATAAGCAGACTAGCAAACCTTATCATGGATCGAACCATATCCAATAAGATTTGATTTCTTCTTTTCGATATACGATTGATATTTCTAAAGGAGTCCACTATGAGAGAATTTTATTCTCTCCTAGATATATCAAGAACTCACTAGATAGGTATTCACCTCCTCGATCTGATTGAAGAATTTTAATATCTTTTCTAATTTTTTTATTTCATTATAAAATTATTTGAATAATTAAATAATTTAAATATGTGTTTCATCAAACAAATATATCCATATCTGGATAAGTCGTCTGTGAAAGTGATGAAGTAGATATATCCATCTTTAGCACTTGTGCTCATAGGTCTATATATATCAGTATATACTAGACCTAAGAGCTCAATGGCTCTCTCATCTTTTTCAGTAAAAGATGATTTGATCATTTTTTTAAGAAGACAAGACTCACAGGTTGAAAGTGATTCACAATCACTAACTTCAAAGATTTTCTCTTGAGACAACCTATTTATCTTATTCTTATTAATGTAACCTAGCCTACAGTGCCATAGATAGATATCAAAGATATTATTTAATCTAGGGCTTTTTTTAGAAGTGTACATTACACTCACAGGCTATGATAAAATATAAATGTCATTTCTTTATTATCAATGTATTATTGTAACATCATTCATAATGATATCATAATAATCTTTCTTTATAGATAAATGATAATCATCTTTGGCTAAAAAACCAACAAAGATTATATTCATCAAAAAAGAGGGATAATAATAACAATCATCTAAAGAAATGATATTACCATTGAAAATAATCTGAACTATTCTCATAGTTAGAACTAGAATAGATCTTTCATCTCCAACATTCAGAAATTGCTCATTATTTTTAAATTTTCTACTAATTTAAAATTCTTGTAATGAATTGCAAATATAAACTAGACTTTTGATATCCAATATCCAGATAGTAGTATCACAAATAGAGAAATTATAAGGTATTATCATATAACATCCTTGATCAGCAACTCCTTGCTCTTTTCTTTTGTTCAACCTGTTGGGTTTACGGGTGGTAAGGTACTGAAGATAGTTTCTCTTCCAATACCTATGCTTCTTACAATATAAGCACTCTACCTAATTTGGATCAATCTTGGACCTTTTGTTTAGGCTAGGCATATAAGCCCCAGCATGAACCTTTTTGTACTGCTGAACAATGTTCAACTTTCAATAGTCATTATCAAAGTTGGGTCCTATAAGTATGTCACTATCTTACAGTGAATGAAGCAACTAGGTTTTGGCCTTAACTATACAAAGAAGAACCAAAAACCTAATAAGTAAATAATTTATTAAGCCTTAAGATTTAGACTTTAATCAAAAGGTTCTTCTACTATTTTTTTTGAATTGATAGCCTCTACCTCCAATTTGAAAAATTATTCTAATTTCTTAGTGGGTACTAGAATCTACATAGACTACACATAAGCTCGACTTTGGCCGGTCAACCCATGTACATCTATGAATAGGTTCATAACTAATTATTTCTTTAAATAATTTTTAGTAATTTAAATTTTTCTCCAGTTTCTAGTCAGTAGGCTTTAGTCTTTACTAAAAAGGTCTGATTAGGTCCAATCATTAACATGACCATATTTAGTCCATCTAACCAATGATTAAGTCCAACTTTAGTTGGTCAATCTAACTACTATTTAGAGAGATGTGGCTAAGAAATCATATTATGAATGATAATTTTATTAGCCGATAAGCATCAGGCATTTGGGCCTTCTTCTCGATTCCTTTCTTTCACCTAGACACAACAACTTGTGTCTTTACAAAATCACATGCCCAAGACCCCTTTGACCCCAAGGTTTTCATGCCTAAATCCTCTCTCCTAGGTCTATTCTTTTAGACAAATCAAACCCTAACCCCTCTTAAATAGAGAGATATGAGAGAGTCCCTATCTAGGTCAAATACCTATATAGGAATGTCCAAATTAGATAAGGATTTAGGCACCCAACTCTTGGACGCCTCCTCCCTATTTTGTAAAATGAGATTCTCTAAAAGTGGCACACAATCCTTCCTCTTTCTCCCATGAAAAAATCAAAAAAAAATTAGATATATTGGCTGAAGGATGCAGTGCAGGGTTTGCATTGTTACTTTCGAAAAAAATTTTCAAAAATAGCAAAGATGCAACGGAAGAAGTAACTAATCTAATTAATTACCTATTACTCATATTAGAATATTAAACCCTACACTAAGAATCTAAATATAATATGCATGCATTCATATAGATCTAAAAATAAAACTATGCAGCAAACTATTTACTATATCTATGTTTTCAGAACATAATATCTTTTCATGGATAATTGATCACCATAATCTAAATCAATCGAATAATGCACTGGTATCACACTATAGCCGCACATGTGTTTGACCTTTATGGTTCGTCCACATGGAGCTCCTGACCCCGATCAGCCCCACTGGAGTGTTAGCTTCTTGATGGGGCCTTCGATGGTTGATCATAATCGATCTGATCGATCGTCCACTTTCTAATTTTTTGGATACTCCAAAAAATCCAAACTCATTTTTTGAAGGATGATGAGATGGTGTATAAAGTTTGGTGATGATTCGATGCTCACAACACTCAATCTCTCCACCTAAACCCAGATTCCCAAATCTTGGGTTTCACTTGGCCCAAAAATCCTGACACACTAAAAATCCTCTCACTCCCTCTCTGTATGGAGTTTTTTTATGAAACAAGTTTTTATGAAAAGATGACTTTCAAATCTATAAATCTTATTTAGATTATATCTAAAAATTAAGTATCTTTAGAGATAAAAATTAGAAGAGAATAGAGACATGAAGAAAAAATAAAGTGCTATAGAACCTTACTCACCTTCACTCTAGGATTTTTTTCACCCAAAACCAATGCCCAATCACTTTCAAATTTTTATCATAGAATGGTAACCCCTCTAATCCTCATAATTTATTACATAAAAAATAAGTAGATATACCATGTGGAGTGGATAGGTTAAGATTGGTTAAACTAGTTTCAACCAACTTTTAGTATTTGAATTCAAATATAAGCCTATCCAATTCCAACGCCCATACCACCTATTTCATACATAGAAGGACTTTCCTTCTATGTGCATGCCCATTTTTCAGAAAAAAATGGTGACCAAAAAGAGAGAAGGGCGTGGAGATAAGAATAAGAGGGAGAGAGAGGTTTTAACCAAACCAACCTCTATGAATTCAAAATTCAAAAAAAAAAATTTGAACTGGTCCAATACTTGACTAAATCAAAGAGAGAAAGAAAGAGAGTGCAAATTCCTTCTCTTCATGAGAGAAACTTATATAAAAAATAAAGATAGGCATGGGCAAGGTAGAAAAGTCAAACATGAGGTGGCGCATGGGGAGGTTTGAATTCAAACAGGATTTAAATTAGTCCAAGTTGGTTTCAACCAAACTAAATTAATTCAAAATCAACTAGACCAGATTAAACCCAATCAAATTAAACTTAACCCAATCTATTTAATTTCTAATTAAATTAAAAATTAATTTGGTCCAACCCCTGATCAAATCAGGATCAAATCTCCTACAGCGATTAGGTCAACTTATGACCAAATCAGGTCAAATCCAATTCGATTAAACTTGATCAAATTCTCATCGCTCAATTAAATTAAGCTAACCAATAATCAAATTGCTAATTAATCCTTCAATAAACATAGAGTCCCAATCGGATGGGAGTCTAGACAATAGAGTTCCATCACTATGAAACTCTCGAAAAGTCCCAATCTAGTGGGACTCTTAAATCCAGTGTCCTAAATGAATGAAACTCGTGATCATAGAGTCCCAGACTAGTGAAACTCTTGATCAGAGAGTCCCAGATGAGTGAGACTCAGAGTTTCAGTCCATCAAGACTCTAGATCAGCCATCAGAACAGGTAGTAACTCCTATTGTGTGTGATCTAATAGATTCGAATCCTAAGTCGGTAGTACAGAAACTAATTTTTTATATCAATTAATTTGACTATCTAGCAATGATATCCAACATTCGGATAGGTCGAATTTATCACAACACAATATCGACGAACCTATGAAATATGGTTATCGTATAATTCATCCCTATAACCTCTATATAATAGATGACTCAGAGTTAGACTGTCAATCCTAGTAAATTCATCCATGTCGTGTCTTAAAGTAATTAGTCCCGTGACTCCTCACTAAGACTACCCTAGCCAAGATTTTACTAAATTGAAACATAATTGAATACAGCTCCTGAAACTAGGAGTGGTCAATCCTATCTTGATATACGCACTAACTTCTCAAGTACTTGACTGCACCCAAAAATCTCCCAACATTAAATTAAAAATTCAGGTAGTCCGACACTAAAACTTAATGAGTTGCTTGAAAGTTACCATGGTGATCTCAGGTTAGAGAGACACTTATACCTATATTCCATCGAAGCTAATCTTGATAGGAGAAAAGCTTCAGAGTTGGTCATGTTCAGTATAGATGTACCCATATATCTCACTTGCATACCATACCAGTGTCTCAACACTCCTTGGTTATGAGAACAATCAATCTATATGACACACAATGACCTATACTCGATAAACGTTGTCGTCCTAAGTAACAACGTATCTTTTGATCGTGAATAATTTAAGGACTAAATGATAAATCCTTCTATATCGAATCTAGATAGTCCTAAAGACTTTATCACAACACAAAAGTTCATTAGAAGATAATAAAATTTATAATAAAAAAATATTAAAATAACTTTTATTAATTTATAATTCATATACAATTACTAATGTATAGTCCAACCGTCAACAAGCTAATGATTGGCTTTGGAACATATTTCCAATAATCTTCCACTTGAACTAAAGCCAATCGGTGTAGTATCTAATACCTATCTTCGACTTAAAGTCGTTGAACTCCTTCACCATAACAGCTTTAGTGAATGGGTCGGCCTGGTTCTTCTTCCTATGCTTCGTCTACTAGTATACATTTGGTTCCTTCACCTGAGCAATGGCTCCAGAGCTATCGCGATACTGCATAATTGAACCATCAAGGGAGGGTGCTACTCCAAGCTCGGTGATGAATTTTTTTAGCCACATCGCTTCTTTGACAGCATCTGATGTAGCGACATACTCTATCTCGCAAACTGAATCGACCATAGTGTATTGCTTGAAACTCTTCCAACAAACAGCCCCACCATTAAGGATGAATATATATCCCAACACACTCTTGCTATCATTATGATCAGATTGAAAATTGAAGTCTGTGAACTTCATAAGTTTTAAGTCCGTTTCACCATATATAAGCCATTGATCCTTAGTATTTCTTAAATACTTCAAGATGGTTTTAACAACCTTTCAGTGGTTCTTTTCTGGATCAGATTGGTATCTACTCACTATCGCTAGTGAGTATGCTACATCTAATCGCGTACATATCATGGCATACATTATACAACCCACTATCGAAGCATATGGTATTTTACTCATACGCTCTTCCTAGAGGTGTTGTTGGACAATGCCTCTTTGAAAGAGAAATTTTAAGACCTATCGGTAGATAGCCTTTCTTGAAATTCTTCATGCTAAACCGTTCTAGCATAGTATCAATGTACGTAGATTGGAATAATCCAAGCAATTTTTTAGATCTATCTCTATAGATCTTCATCCCTAGAATATAGAAAGCTTCTCCTAGATCTTTCATGGAGAACTGAGATGACAACCAGATCCTTATTCCTTGTAATGCAGGAACATTATTTTTGATTAAGAGATTATCATCCACATACAATACTAGAATACTATTACTGAACCATTAGCCCACTTGTATATGCAGGACTCTTCTTCATTCTTAACAAAGTCATACGTTTTGATTATTCTATCAAATTGTATGTTCCAGCTTCAAGATGCCTGCTTTAGTCCATAAATGGATCTTTGAAGCCTATACACCTTAGACTCATCTACGAATGTGAATCCTTCAGGTTGTATCATGTACACTCTTCATCCAACTCTCCATTTAGAAAAGTCATTTTTACATCCATCTGCCAGATTTCATATTTCAGATGGACAGCGATGGCAAGCATAATCCGAATGGATTTGAGCATTGCTACAGGAGAGAATGTCTCATCATAGTCAATACCATAACATTGATGATATCCCTTGGCAACTAGATGGGCTTTATAGGTCTCCATCTTTTCATCTATGCTCCTTTTCCTTTTGAAGTTTCACTTACATCCTATAGATTTTACCCCTTCAGGTGGGTCAACCAATATCCATACATCATTGACTTTTATAGACTCCATTTCAGATTTCATGGCCTCAAGCCATTTTTCAGAGTCGAGTCTCTATATTCCATCTATGTAGGTGATTGGATCCTTATCATTCTCATCGAGTTCGATAAGATCCTCATCCCGAATCAAGAAATCGTAGTATCTATTCGGTTGATGTGGTACTCTATCAGATCGTTTAATGGGTGCATCTATAATGGATTCTGGTTTTGATCTAATCAAATCCAACTCAGGTTCAACAACTTGTGTCTATTCTTTCACATGCCGAACTTCATCAAGTTCGATCTTAGAGACATTGGTTCCTTCACCAAGAAACTTTTTTTCTAAAAAGACTACCTTAAGACTGACAAACACTTTTTGTTCATCAGCAAGGTAGAAGTAATATTCTTTCATTTCTTTTGGGTAACCTATAAAACTATACTTATCAGGCCTAAGTCCAAGCTTGTCTGTCATTAAATGTTTGACATAAGCCGGACATCCCAAAACCCTAAGGTATGAGAGCACTAGCTTACGTCCTATCCATATCTCATATAGTGTTTTATTAACAGATTTACTTGGAATCCTATTTAGAATGTAACAAGCTGACTCGAGCATATATCCCCATTGGAAGATTGATAAATCAGCAAACCCCATCACGGATCGAACCATGTCCAACAAGGTTCAATTTCTTCTTTCAGACACACCATTATGTTGTGGTATTCTAGGAGAGGTCTATTAGGAGGGAATTTCATTCTTTTCTAGATATATTAAAAATTCATTGAAAAGGTACTCACCTCCTCAATCAGATCGAACAGTTTTAATACTCTTTCCAATTTACTTCTCTACCTCATTTCAAAATAGTTTGAACATTTCAAACGACTTCAACTTATGCTTCATTAAATAGACATACCCATACCTCGATAGATCATTTGTGAAGGTTATGAAGTAGAAATATCCACCTCTGACACTTGAGTTCATGGGTCCACATACATCTGAATGTACTAGACTCAGGAGTTTAGTGGCTTGTTCATTCTTTTCAGTAAAAGATGACTTGATCATCTTACCAAGAAGACAAGACTCACAGGTCAAAAGTGATTCACAATCATTAATCCCAACAATTCCTTCTTGAGCTAAGATGACCCAGCCTATAGTGCCAAAGGTAGACTTCAGATACATCACTAATTCTAGGATGTTTACCGAAGGATTGAACTACATTAACTGGCATAGTTAATAAATAAATATTGTTATTCAATTATTCAATAAAAATTGTAACGCCATTCAAAATGACATTACAAAATTTTTCTTTTATTAATATTTCAAAACCATTCATGACCAAAAGGCCTATAGAAATGACATCAATAAGAAAGTTGGATAAAAATGGTATTTATTAAGAATAACTTTATTTGAATTGATTACAAGATTCATGATTCCTAAAGCTAGAATTGAAACTTGTCTTCCATCTCCAACATTCAGGAACCTCTCATCTTGATCAAATTTTCTACTGACCTGCAAGTCCTGCATAGAATTACAAATATGATAAGGGCTTCCAGTATCTAATACCCAAGTAGTAGAATCAAATAAGAAAAAATTATAAGATGTTATCATATAATTATCTTACCCAGCAACCACTTGCTTCTTTCTTGGCCTATTCGAGTCCAGGGAGGCAATGTATAGAGGATAGTTCCTCTTTTAGTGCCCCTATTTCTTGCAGAAGAAGTACTCTGCCTGGCTCTAGTCGGGCTTGTGCTTCTTGATCTGATCCTATGCAGTCATCCCAGCATGCGACTGCATCTTCTTATTTTTCTTCTTCTTGTTTTTCTTTCCTTTCTTAAAAGGTCGACGATCAGAAGAAGATCCTTCCACTATATTCACCATTTTCTTATGAAGTTGGTGATCCTTCTAAAAGTTCTGCAACAACCCCAACAAGCCATGATAGTTGACTGGAGACTTTGTCATTCCAAAATGAGTCAGAAAAGAAAGAAAGAACTTGGGTAAGAAATTAAGGGTCGCATCCTTACTGAGCTGCTCGTGCAGGAAAAAGCTCAGCTTGCTAAGATGCTCAATCATCTCGATCATGTGCAATACATGATTGATGATTGAGGCCTCATCCCTCATCCGAGCATTGAAAATGGCACAACTTATTTTATGCCTTTCAACATCATCAGACGTGCCAAAGAAGTCGTTCAACATTTAAAGCATCTCTTATGGCTGGACATTTTCAAACCTGTGACTGAACTCATCATTCATTATTGCCAGCATTATACACCGAACGGTGGTGCAGTCATTGAGCCACTTCTGATAAGTATCTCGTACCGCTCCTGAAGTTGGCTTCTCAGGTGCTGGATCATTACTATATAAAGAATCCGCTTATGCTCCAAGATGATTTTCAACTTACGATACCAGTTATCAAAGTTGAGTCCCATTAATTAATCATTGTCTAACAATAATCAGAGCGATAGGTTAGTAGCCATTTCTGCACAAAAAGAAAAATCAAATCTAATTAGTATATGAATCAATTATCCTAAAGACTTAGACTTTAGTCTAAGGATTCTCCCACTATTTTATACGAATTGATAGTCTCTACCTCCAATTCGAAGAATTACTTTAATTTCTTAGTGGATACTAGAATCCACATAGACTACACATGAGCCTAACTTTGGTTGGTCAATCCATGTGCATCTATGGGTAGATTCAAAATCAATTGTTTCTCTAAACAACTTCTAGTAAAATTGATTTTATCCCGAAGACCTAATTAGTAGGCTTTGGCCTCTACTGAAAAAGTCTGATTAGGTCCAACCATTAACATGACCATATTTGATTTTATCTAACCAATAAATGATCAAGCCCAACTTTGATCGACCAACCTAACCACCATCAGAAAAACTTAACCAAATTATCATTTGATGAATGATAATTTCATTAGTCAATAATCACCAGGCCTTTGGGCCTCCAATGATCATTATACTAGTGAACCCATTATCACTCAACTTAATAGGAGGCTATGATTTAGTTATCTATATAACTATTTTATTTTTAAGAATCTAATAATTTTAGAGAATTTAATTAACATATTTTAAGAAGAGAAAAAAAAATAGTGAGTCAATTTTGATCCTCCCACTGGCTTCACAAAATTAGATTAAAAAAGGATCTAATCTAAGCTGGCATTAGGAGCACTTAAATCAATTAGATTGATTTACATAATTGACATGGGTGAGCTCAAATCATCAAGTGATCTAATTAAAATCTAATTTACTAGGATGGCTAGGTAAGTGAGATCAGTGGAAGAAATATGCCATTAACTCATCAAAGATCGAATCAATGCGAGTAGCTTCCAATTAAAAACTACTGGTCAAACTGCTAGACTTATCTTAGACATCATCCGATTAATTAGTTTTAGTTTGATCAACTTAATAATTATGGATTCGACCGCGTAGCCATGAAACAAGTCCATTTGGTCCTCATTAAAGGCATGGATTTGACCAACTACAACTATTGTAATTGATTTTATAGAGTCCTTGACCTAATCTAAATTAACATTTAATTAGATTTGATCAATAACTCTAAATTAGTTCATTCTTTAACTAACCTTAGGTCTAATCTAATTAATAGACCTAATTCAACTAATCCAATAACCCACATTTTATGATTGATGACTTAGAGTCTTAATTCATAATTCTAGATACTAAATTATTATACTTAATTTTAATTAAGTTTATGGACTGAGGGTTAGGGTTTGGTATTTTAAAAATATTTTTTAAAATTTTGAAAGATTCTTTACAACTTAGCATTATTCACTAATTAAATCAACTCACTTTAAAATTAAATCGGCTCAATTCATAAACAATACTAGTTGTAGGGTTTAATCTGAAACTATGTACACTATATAATACTAATTCATAAATCAAACTTTAGATCCTATCTAAATATGCATTCATGATCAAAAATCAAATTAAAGCCTTATTTAATTAGATCATAAAAATAGTAGATCAGATCAAAGATTTTATGATTAATGATTTAGATCGGCAACCTATCAGGACAATCTTTTTACTATAGGGGGTAAACCCTACAGCGGGATAACCTTCAGTCCATACGATCTTGATTTTAATTTTTAGATCTAATTAATTAGATTATTAGATTAATATTTAGATTAAATTTAAATTATCAATCTAAACATGCAAGCATATCATATTTAGCAAACCTTGCTCTGATATCATTTGAAGGATGCAGTACAGGGTTTGCAGTGTTACTTTTGAAAAAAAATTTTAAAAATAGTAAAGATGCAATAGAAAAAGTAATTAATCTAATTAATTATCTACTGATCATATCAGAATATTAAATCCTATACTAAGGATCTAAACATAATATGCATGCATTCATATAGATCTGAACATAAAAATATGCAGTAAACTATTTACTACATCTATATTTTTAGAATATAATATCTTTTCGTGGATAGATGATCACCATAATTTGAATCTATTGGATAATGCTTTGGTATTGCACCATAGCTGCATATATGTTCGACCTTTATGGTTGGTCCATACGAAGCCCTTGGCTCCGATCAGCCCCACTAGAGTGCTAGCTCCTCGATGGGACCTTCGATGGCTGATCACGATCGATCCGATTGATCATCTATTTTCTAATTTTTTGGATACTCCAAAAAATTAAAACATATTTTTTGGAGGATGATGAGATGGTGTATAAAGTTTGGTGGTGATCCGATGCTCACAGCACTCGATCTCTCCATCCGAATCCAAATTTTCAAATCTTGGGTTTCACTCGGCCTAAAAATCCTCATGCACTGAAAACCCTCTCACGCCCTCTCTATGTAGAGTTCTTCCATGAAATAAGTTTTCATCGAAAGATGACTTTCAAATCTATAAGACTATTTATATTATATCTAAAAATTGGGTGACCTTAGAGACAAAAATTAGAAGAGAATAGAGGCATGAAGGAAAAATAAAGTACTATAGGACCCTGCTCATCTTCACTCCAAGATTTTTTTCTAAAACCAATGCCCAATCACTTTCAAATTTCTACCATAGAATGATAACACCTCTGGCTTCATGCACAAAAATTTTCATAATTTATTGCATGAAAAATAAGTAGAAATACCATATGGAGTGGATAGGTTAAGATTGGTTGAACTAGTTTTAACCAACTTCTAGTATTTGAATTCAAATGTAAGCCTATCCAATTTCAATGCTCATACCACCTATTTCACACGTAGAAGGACTTTCCTTCTACGTACATGCCTATTTTTTAGAAAAAATTGGTGACCAAAAAGAGAGAAGGGTGTAGAGACAAGGATAAGAGGGAGAGAAAGATTTCAACCAAACCAACCTCTATGAATTCAAAATTCAAAAAAAAATTGAACTGGTCCAACACTTGACTAGGTCAAAGAGAGAAAGAAACTGGGCATAAATTTCTTCTCTTCATGAGAAAAACTTATATAAAAAATAAAGGTGGGCATGGGCAAGATAGAAAAGTCAAACATGAGGTGGCGCATGGGAAGGTTTGAATTCAAACAGGATTTGAATTAGTCCAAGTTGGTTTCAACCAAACCAAATTAATTTAAAATCAACTAGACTAGATTAAATCTAACTAAATTAAGCTTAACCCAATCTATTTAATTTTTAATTAAATTAAAAATTAATTTAGTCTAGCTCCTGATCAAATCAGGATCAAATCTCCTACAGCAATTAGGTCAACTCATGACCTAATCAGGTCAAATCTAATCGAATCTAATTCGATTAAATTTAATCAAATTCTCATTGCTTAATCAAATTGAGCTAATTAATAATCAAATTGCTAATTAATCCTCTAATAAATAAAGAGTCTCAATCGGATGGAAGTCTGGGCAACAGAGTCCCATCACTATGAAACTCTCGAAGAGTTTCAATCCAGTGGGACTCTTGAACCCCGTATCCCAAATGAATGAAACTCATAATTATAGAGTCTCAAACCAATGGGACTCTTGATCAAAGAGTCTCAAATAAGTGGGACTCAAAGTCCTAGTCCATCAGTACTCTAAATCAGCCATTAGATCAGGTAATAACTCCTATTATGTGTGACCCCATAGGTTCGAATCCTAAGCCAGTAGCATAAAAACTGATTTTCTATACCAATTGATGTGATCATCTAGCAATGGTACCCAACGTTCGGATAGATCAAATTATTGCAACACAACATCGATGAATCTATGAAATATGGTTATCGTATAATTCATCTCTATGACCTCTGCGTAATAGATGACTCAGGATTAGACTGTCAGCCCTAGTAAATACATCCATATCATGTCTCAAAGCAATTAGTCCTATGACTCATCACTAAGACTATCCTAGCCAAGGCTTTGCTAAATTGAAACATAATTGAACATAGCTCCTGAAACTAGAAGTGGTCAATCCCATCTTGATACACACACCAACTCCTTAAGTACTTGACTACGTCCAAAAACCTTCCATCATCGAATTAAAAATTCAAATAGTTCGGCACTAAAGCACAGTGAGTTGCTTGGAAGTCACCATGGTGATCTCAGATTAGAGGAACACTTATACCCATATTCCATCAGAGCTAACTTGACAGGAGAAAAACTCCAGAGTTGATCATGTTCAGTGTAGATATATCCATACATCTCACTTGCATGCCATACTAGTGTCTCAACACTCTTTGGTTACGAAGATAATCAACCTATATGGCACACAATGACCTATACTCGATAAATATTATCATCCTAAGTAACAACATATCTTTTGATCATGAATAATTTAAGGACTAAATGATAAATCCTCCTTTGTCAAATCTAGATAGTCCTAAGGACTTCATCACAACACAAGAGTTCATTAGAAGATAATAGAATTTATGATGAAAAAATATCAAAATAACTTTTATTAATTTATAATTCAGATACAATTATAAATGTATAGCCCAACCATCAATAGGCTAAGGATTGGCTTTGGGATACATTTCCAACATTAGCATCACAAGAGGATAAGGAAAGTTACATTGTCAAAATCTATCCAATAGAGTCCTAGGTCAAAACAACTTGTTTATTTTGACCTAGTTCATAACTAATTTTCTTCTAAAAATCATAGAGGGCATAAGGGTGCATGAATACTCTTTGGGCATGCATGGTTCTATGCAAAAAATCAAGGAAAGGGGTGTGGGAGGCTTGGTAGCATAAGGAGAGAGAGTCCCAGTCTGACTAGGACTCCATGTTTTGACTTGGTCCAACTAATTTTTGAATCTAATTAAATCAAAACTTATGCAACCAAATTATGGATAATCTTAGTTCAACTAAGAATCTAATTAAATCATATTAAATTAAATTTAAATCTGATTTAATTTTTAATCAAATTAAAAATTAGGTGTACTCAAGTCCTAATTGAATAAGAATTTATTCTTTCTTGTAATTTGCTTATCCAATAAACTAATTAGACTTGATCTAATTAAGTACAAACTAAATCTAATTAAATTTTATTTAATTAGACTTGATCTCAGCCCTTAAGCTCAATTAGATTGAGTCAATTAGCAATCCGATTACTAAGCAATCCTCTTGCAATACTTGCATTAGATCAAACATCAATCGTATTGATTGTTTGATTCTATAACAATTCTCAATTGTTGATCAACTATCTGATCAGATCATGATCTTCAATGTATGTGACCCCATAGGTTTGAACCTAAGCTGGTAGCATAGGAATAAATTCTTGTACTAATCGAAGTAACGATCTAGCAATAGTATCTAATGGCTAAATAGGTTGAATGTGTAAAGCAATACTTTTAGAATCCATATGGATATGATTTTCTTATAATTCATCCTCTTAGCTATGAATGCTCATAGGATGACTCAAGATTTAATTATCAACCCTGAACAGATCATTCATATAATATTTTTAAATACTAAATCCATCTCATGGATTATCCTAGCCAAGATTTTGCTAAATTAAAATATAGCGATGTATTATCTCTAAATTCTTGGAGTGGTCAATGAAGGAAAATCCTGATTTCTCGAATCAGATTCGTTCAGATTTGATCAAATCAAGAGATATATTTTAAAATTTTTTTCTTTGATCTAAATCAGATCTGAGATATTTTAGATCTAATTTTTATTATTTTAATAATTAAAATAAATTTAGATAAATTAAATCAAATTTAATTTACCTTGAAGTGGGTAATCCTATTATCCGTTGATAATCCTGTAAGCAGCGGAAGGTTCTGGATCTAGCCATGCAAGTGCCTGGCCTCTATCGGTATCCACTCAGACTGAATCTGGAGATCCTCTTCTTCTCTATCATGTCTCCAAAAATTAGATCTGGATCTGATCTGGAGGATCTTCAAAACTCCTTTTGAAGATCAGCAGTCGTCCTTTGCAGCAGCGCAGCCTTCTAGCTTTTACTCGCCTTTCTCTTATCTAGATTGCACCAACCAAGGTCCAAAAACCTTTTGGACGTGGAGAGGAGAGGGAGAAGCTTTGGCATGGAGGAGGAAGAGGAGAGGCAGCCTTGGGGCATGGGGATTTTTTCAATCCTTTCAATTACAATTTGAGTTGGGCGCAGGGTCTTATTTATAGACTTCTGTGATCCAACTCCTCTTCTTCCCAACCAATCACAACCCTTTGTGAAATCAGATCTAAATCTGATTGGTGGGAATAGAGTCCCCTGGATTCCTCCTTAGAGGGTGCCTAAGACCAGTCAAAGTTGGTTCTTAGGAGAACTCTAATTGGAATCCAAAAAGGAGATGGAGTCCCTGTCCAACAAGGGACTCCTAGGCGCCTCCAACTTGGGCACACGCCAAGGGTGGCGTGCGCCCTCCTCCTTGCCAGGTTCTGGCAGGGGGACAAGCCCCCACCAGCTCTCCAATAGGTGCATGACATGTGGACAAAAGTCAAAGTGTCAATGGTCAACATTTGACCAGTCAAAGGTCAGACTTTTGACCAAAGTCAAAAGACAAGAAATGGCAGGTGACCAAAAATGGCAGGTAATGTCTTACAAAATAAGACAACCTTTTCTGACTTGGACAACCTCCAGTCAGACCATAGTGAAGGCCTCTGATTGAGCACAAACTCCTTTGGCTCAGTCAGGACAACTTATTTATGATAGTAAAAGAAGAACGTTAGGTTCAATCGAGTGCTAGCACGATTTTTCTTGAACCTAATTGAATCTCATTCAGATCAATTGAACTAGATCAGTTCAATTGATGATCACCAGATTCAAACCCTTGTTTGTGTGACCCAGTTAGGTTCAGTTCTGTATGGTAATGGGATATGTCATGATCTCTATCATCGACATCATCGAAACTCCTTTCGATGGATCAGAACTCTTCTGATTCGAACAGCTAGAATGATCGATCATCTAAATCATTCTAATTGCTCCCAAAATCCACCAGTGACACCTAGCAGTATATGGTGGCAACCCATCAGAGCTGAATGCGAACCTCTTGGTGCAGCTACCTGTGTGATTAAGTTCTTCTATCTTGAGCCCCGATCAGATTAGGGTTAAGGTGAACTCGTCAAACCCTAGTTTCTGTCATATGATGTAATCATTCGATTCAAGTCCGATGTGAAAATCTAAATAGAAACTCTTTCTATTATTTCACTCTGCCATGGCCATGGGCTTCTGGACTTGATTCTCATGATCATCATAGGGCTGCTCCTCTACCACCGAGGTAGATAGATTCCATCTTGATGCAATCCAGTTCCTACAATGAACATGCTATAGCCAACATACACCTCAGGGATTCCATATGGCTAGGAGATCGAGTAATGGTGTAGTCAAACTATAACACCCTCAAGGTGAACTGCCGATGCACCTCAGGTCAAAGAACCAGACACACTACTGCAGCATCGAGTCAGTCATTGACGAGAAGGTAGACTTCCCTAATGACTACTCGAGGTGGTCACGCTCAGTGCCCTCGTTCTCTAACGAGTACCTGTACTCTCGCTCCGGTGTCTCCACACCGTAGACTCAAGACTCATCTACTAAAGAGAAGCGATTGTACACCAACCTTTCGGATCAATCACCATCCTCGTGATGATCCTATGGTCGGGAGCATTTTATGAGTTAATAATGATTATTCATGTCTTAAATTTTCAACTCTTGAAAATATGAATTATCATTACCATTAACTCAAAGGATGTATCACAGACACTAAATACACATATGTGATAGAAAATAACCCATTTTATTGATTATTAGTCAAAATTATAATTTTGCCCCTAGAAGTGTATTACAAGTGTCAGCCAATTCTGGCTTCTAGGGCACATATATCTAACAATCTCCCACTTGTCCTAAAGCCAATTGGCTACAAGTCTAAGTCCCATCTTCTCAAGGTGGGCTTCGATCTTCTGCTGGCCCAACGGCTTTGTAAGTGGGTCTGCCACATTATCTGTGGAGTTGACTCTCTTGACCTCGACGTAACCCTTCTCGAGGTAATCGCGGATGAGGTGGTATCGCCGCTCAATGTGCTTGGATTTTTGGTGAGACCTCGGCTCCTTAGCAAGGGCTATGGCGCCATTGTTGTCGCAGTATAGAGGAATGGCATCTGATGGCATTACTCCAATTTCTGCAGCAAACTTCTTGTACCAGAATGCTTCCTTCGCAGCCTCTGATGCAGCGATATATTCTGCTTCCATGGTGGAATCTGCTATCACAGTTTGCTTGGAACTCTTCCAGCTGACAGCACCACCATTGCACACAAACAGACTCCCAGATGTCGACTTTCGATCATCTATATCGGACATGAAATCCGAGTCTGTGTATCCCTGGACTTGGAGTTCTCCATTACCAAAGACCAACATCATATCCTTAGTTCTTCTCAAGTACTTAAGGATACATTTCACAGAAGTCCAGTGTTCTTCACCTGGATTTGACTGATATCTGCTTGTGACACTCACAGCATGGGCTATATCAGGTCGTGTACATAGCATGGCATACATGAGGCTCCCTATTGCAGAAGCATAAGGGATCTTGCTCATGCGTTCTATTTCCTCAGGTGTGCTAGGGCACATCTTCTTGGAAAGATGAATACCATGTCTGAAGGGTATTAATCCCCTCTTAGAGTTTTCCATACTAAACCTCTTTAGTACTTTCTCTATGTACATCTTCTGTGAAAGTCCTAGCATCCTATTCGGTCTATCCCTATAGACCTTAATTCCTAGAATAAAGGATGCTTCACCTAGGTCTTTCATGGAGAATTCCTTGGACAACCATATTTTGACTATTGTCAACATGGGAATATCATTCCCAATAAGGAGGATGTCATCCACGTACAATACGAGGAAGACAACAGCGCTCCCACTGACCTTTTTGAAGACACATGGTTCCTCTTCATTTTTGATGAAACCAAACATTTTGATCACATCATTGAAACGAGTGTTCCAGCTCCGAGATGCTTGCTTAAGTCCATATATGGACCTTTGCAGCTTGCAAACCTTGTGATCAGTATCACTGGATGTGAAACCTAGCGGCTGTTCCATATAGATATCTTCCTCAAGATATCCATTTAAGAATGCCATTTTCACGTCCATTTGCCATATTTCATAATCGAAATAGGCTGCAACGGCAAGCAATGTGCGGATGGATTTTAGCATAGCCACTGGGGAAAAGGTATCCTGATAGTCAATGCCTTCGCATTGACTATAACCTTTTGCCACTAGTCTAGCCTTGAATGTCTCCACATTCCCATCTGCACCAATCTTTCTCTTGAAGATCCATTTACACCCAATAGGTACTATACCTTCTGGTGGATCTACCAAGGTCCAGACTTGGTTTGAGTGCATCGAGTCAATTTCTGACTGCATTGCCTCTAGCCATTTCTCGGAGTCGATATCTGATATCGCCTCGTTGTAGGTTTTGGGATCATCACCATGAGCACCATTACCTACGAGGAACATTTTCCTCTACTTCCTCTGAAATAATACCTAAGTATCTTTCAGGGGACGGAAAAACTCTTTTCGATCTACGAGGTGGAGGAGGTAGTGTTCTTATTGGCTCAACCTGATTTGGTTCCAATTGGTCCTTAGCTCGTTGTACTTGTGAGACTTTCTCATCAAGCTTAATCTGCTTTCCAATGCCGCTATCTTGAATAAACTATTTTTCAAGAAAGATGGCATGTCGACTCACAATCACATTGTGGTCTTCTGGAATGTAGAAATAGTATCCTAATGACTCTTTAGGATATCCTATGAATCGAGCTCTAAAGGACCTAAACTCTAACTTGTCCGCTTGTTGTCTTTTGACATGAGCCGGACAACCCCAAATTCTGAGATGACTCAGACTTGGTTTCTTACCGTGCCATATCTCATACGGTGTGGTAGGAACGGTTTTAGAGGGAACCCTATTCAGTAGATAAATTGAAGTTAACAATGAGTGTCCCCAAAGAAAATCAGGGAGGTCTGTGAAGCTCATCATGGATCGAACCATATCCAATAGAGTCCGATTTCTCCATTCTGAAACCCCGTTGAGTTGAGGTGTTCCTGGTGGAGTCCATTGAGAGACTATGCCATTTTTCTTGAGATAGTCTAGGAATTTCCCGGCTAAGGTATTCACCTCCTCGATCTGATCGAAGAACCTTAATGGGTTTTTCAGTTTATTTTTCTACTTCATGTCTGAATTCTTTGAACTTTTCAAAAGCTTCAGACTTGTGTCTCATAAGATACACATACCCATACCTAGACAGATCATCGGTAAAGGTAATGAAGTAGACAAAATTGCCTCTAGCCGGCACATCAAATGGGCCGCACACATCAGTATGTACTAGGGCAAGGAGATCTGTGGCCCTTTCCCCATGTCCAACAAAAGGGAGTTTAGTCATTTTGCCTTGAAGACAAGATTCACAAGTTGGATATGACTCGAAAGTCAATGGACTCAATAGCCCATTTTTCTCCAATTTGTTGATCCTATCTTCTGCTATATGACCTAATCTCAGGTGCCATAGATATCTATCATTTGGACTATCCCTAGGTCGTTTGGCATTCACGTTTTGCTCGATAGTTAGAATAGGTACATCAATATGTAGCTGATAAAGACCGTTAATAAGGAAACCATTTGCAATTTTATTTCTTTCATAAAGAATGTTACAATGGTCCTTAAAGAAGGTAATCACATAGCCTTCTTAGTGCTAAGCATGAAACAGAAATCAAATTCCTGCTAGCTGCAGGCACATAATAACAGTCTTTCAAAACTAAGTCTAAACCAGATGGTAATCGAAGAGGGTATGTTCCCACGGCCACTGCAGCAACTCTTGCTCCATTACCGATGCGTAGGATCATGTCTCCATCCCTCAGCCTCCTGCTATCCTCAAGACCCTGCATGGAAGTGCACAGATGAGCACTAGAACCAGAGTCAAGCACCCAACTGGATGCAGAAGAAATCGTAAGGTTAGACTCAATAACGAGCATACCTCCAGAAGGACCTTCCTTCTTGTTCTTCAGGGTGGCCAGGTAAGTAGGGCAGTTCCGCTTCCAATGGCCGTCGCTGTTGCAATGGAAACACTTTCCTTTGACATCGGCCTTCTTCTTCGGTTCTGCCTTCTTCTTCTTTGCTCCTTCCACCTTCTGCTTTTTCACAGACTTCTTTTTCTTTCCATAAGACTTTCTTTTGGAAGAAGTCCATTCCATAGCAAGAACTGAGCCTTTAGAACCTTTCATAGAAAGCTCAGCGGTAACCAGCATATTCATTAATTCGGCCAAGGAAATTTTGAAGTTTATGCATGTGGTAATTCATGATGAATTGCCCATATGCATCAGTCAAGGATTGCAGAATAATATCGTTCTGCAGATCCAAGTCTAACTTCACACCGAGCTTCTCAAGCTCTTCCATGTCCTTGATCATCATCAGACAGTGATCTTGGACTGACTGCCCATCACGCATCTTAGCCTTAAAAAGTCATTTCGTGACTTGATATTTGGCTGCGCGACTCTGTTCACCAAACATCTCCTATAGGTGAGCCAACATTTGGCGAGCAGTCCCGATATCTTCATGTTGGCGCTGGAGCTCATCAGACATCGAGCCCAACATGTAATATCTGGCCTTATTATCTTCGTCTATCCATTTTTTTAGAGATGCTCTCTATTCAATAGATGGACGGGCTGGTAAGGTGGGAGGATCCTGATCCAATACATGGGTTAACTTCTCAAAATCCAAAACTATTTTGTAGTTTCTGAGCCAATCTTTATAATTGGGTCTGGTCAGTCTATGTGTGTCCAGGATACGTGCCAATGGGTTGGATGCAGACATTTTTCTGTAGAGAGTCAAAGATTCTAGTTAGATACTGTAATTATGACTTGACCAATTTATTTAAAAATTTTATTTTTAAATAAATTAGCTTCCACTATTTTCTTGGATCCCTACACTCCCTCTGTAGAGATGCGAAAATCTCCATGATTAATGATTTCTAGTGGGTGGTGCGGTCTCACCAACTGACTCATCACCTCACCTAACAGTTATTGGTGATGGGTTAGCCAATGAGTGAACAACTCTTGTTCAATGATTCTCTAATCATGGTGCACCCAAACTTGGTCTCTAATTCATGAATCTCACCGTATCCAGAATATTGATCCACTCCTTAGTTAAGTCAGACCCACCATTTGCACAGACTGGATTCCTAATTGAGTCTCTCAACGTATCCAAAATATTGAGCCCAACTCATCCTCCAGCCCATAGCATCCAATGCCTAATAGACATGGTTGCATCTTTTTCGGTGCAACTGAGCCACTGTATCCAGTCGAGAACAATCAACCCGGGAAGGGCCCGCACATCTACAATGGTGGAAGACCTCGGACTTAATCTTTTAATTAGGGAGAATTGATTCAGATCTCTTTTAAACTAGACTTATCATAGTCATAACAATTTATCGATAACCTAGTGGAATGGATTAGCTGCGGATTAATTGACGGCACCTCAGATCAGAATTGTGTCCAATAGATATGGCCAGTAAAGGTTGAGACCCGATGGAAGGGATATGCCATTACTCATACAAGAAACGCATTCAGGTCGAGTAAGCTTCGCAATTAAATCAGTCGGTCGTATGATGCCGGACTTACGCTTAGACATACAATTATTGGTCCAGACCAATTGGGGTTAGCCTACAATGCCAGACTCTAAACCTCTAAGCCTAATTAGGCTTTGCTTGATCGTGACTCAATCTTGATCCAGACTTAATCCTATTAGGCTGGTTCAAATTTAAGGCATTGTTGATCCGTCATCTACACACCAACTCTTTGAATTCGATTTGATCAACCGCTTAGACCTAATTTGAGCTACCAAGCCCGAACCCCAGTATTATGAATTATGTCTTTAGATCTGAAATTCGTAATTTTAGATTAATTAATATTCTATATCTTAATTTTTAATTAAGTAGGGTTCTAAATAAAATATGCACATAGAATCCTAGTGTTTTCAGGATCTGAGGAATTTTTTGTAGAAAGTTAAAGTTTTGGTTTCTGATTGAAGGACAACGCAACGCCCCCTACACGTCAATAAAAACACTCCATCGGAATGGGAGGAGAGGCCTTTAGAAATTCTTTTTCATTCTTAGTGGATCGGACGGCCAAGAGGAATGCCTTAATCAGGAAGCATTGCAATACTACAAAACAGTTTTAGATCTGATATATATATTCATATATCAAGATTAGATCTAAATCAAATGGCATATTTTCATGACATCTCATGTATGCGATCAACTGCATGTTTTCAGATCTAAATTATCTCATAATAATCTAAAAAATTAAGATTTAAAAATTTATCTAAAATCAAAAAAATTCTAATCCTAGATAATTAATGTAGAACTATTCTTATCAACAGTCTAGTCATGCATCAATCATATCTCATAAATGATGGTTTAATTAAATAATTTTTATTTTTTATTTTTTAGATATTATTATAAAATTATAATATCAAAAAATAGTAATAAAATAGATCTAAAAATATGATTTAATTAAATTTAAATTAAAAACATACAAGAAACTATTTCTATAGAACTATTCTATTTTAGAACTAGTCAATGGCATATTTTCTAATGACTTAGATCCAAATCATTTATTTTATTTTTTTCTGATTTCAGATCTGATCATATCTCCATGTGGACATCTAAAATGATTTTTTTTTTATTAAAATAAATTTAAAATTAGATCTAAACACTTTTAGAACGCTTGGCCTCTAATACCAATTGACGAAAAATCCTGATTTTTTCGGAGCCAGGTTCATTCAGATCTGATCAGATCAAGAGATATATTTAAAAAAAAAAAAATTGATTCTAGATCAAGAATCTAAAATATGTTTCAGAGTCTAAATTCTTATTATTTTAATAGATTAAAATAAATTTAGATAAATTAATTAATTAAATTTATATTAAGTGGGTATCCTATTATCCGTTTGATGATCCTGTAAGCAGTGGAAGGTTCGTGGATTCTAGCCACGCAAGTGCCTAGCTTTCTATTAGTATCCCTCAGACTAAAATCTAGAGATCCTCTTTCTTCTCTATCATGTTCTCCAAAAGATTAGAGTCTAGGATTGAATCTGGAGGATCTTCAAAACTACCTTTTGAAAGATCAGCAGTTGTCTTTTGCAGGCACGCGCAGCCTTCTAGCTTTTAGTCGCCTTTCTCTCATTCTGGATTGCACCAACCAAGATCCCAAACACATTGGGCAATGGAAGAAGGAAGGGAGAAGTTAGCGTGGAGGAGGAAGAGGGAGGGAGGCCTTGGGCGTGGGGATTTTCTCAATCCTTTTTCAATGTACAATTTGAGTGGAAGGCAGGGTCTTTATTTTATAGACTGTCTGTGCATCCAACTCCTCTTCTTCCCAACCAATTTCATAAACTCTTTGTGTTAAATTAGATATTAAATTTGATTTAGTAGGAATAGAGTTCTTCCTAGGATTTCTCCTTAAGAGGGTGTCTAAGGATCGATCAAATTTGGTTCTTGTAGGAGAACTCATAATTGTGAAATCCAAACCCAGGAGATGGAAGTCTCTGTCCAATAGGGACCTCCTGGGTGCCTCTCAACTTGGGCGCACGCCAGGGTTGGCGTGCGCCCTCTCCTCCTTGCCAGGTTCTGGTAGGGGGACAATCCTCCCACCCAGCCCTGCCATAGGGTGTTCGTGACACGTTGGATAGGAAGTTAAAGTATCTATGGGTGCAACATTTGGATCAGTCAAGAGGTTAGACTTTTGAACCAAAAGTTCAAAGGACGAGAAATGGTAGGTGACCAAAAATGGCAGGTAATGTCTTACAAAATAAGATAATTTTTTTTGACTTGGACAAACTCCAGTCAAAAAAAGTGAAGGCCTCTGATCAAGCATAAACTCCTTTGGCTCAGTCAGGACAACTTATTTATGATAGTAAAAGAAGAATGTTAGGTTCAATTGAGTGCTAGCATGATTTCCTTGAATCTAATTGAATCTCATTCAGATCAATTGAACTGGATCAGTTCAATTGATGATCACCATATTCAAACTCTTATTTGTGTGACCCAGTTAGGTTAAGTTCTGTATGGTAATGGGATATGTCATGATCTCTATCATCGATATCATCGAAACTCCTTTCGATGGATTAGAACTCTTCTGATTCTAACAGCCAGAATGATCAATCATCTAAATCATTCTAATTGCTTCCAAAATCCATTGGTGACACCTAGTAGTATATGGTGGCAATCCATCAGAGCTGAATGCAAACCTCTCGGTGCAGCTATCTGTATGATTAAGTTCTTCTATCTTGAGCCCTGATCAGATTAGGGTTAAGGTGAACTCATCAAATCCATAGTCTTATCATATGATGTAATCATTCGATTCAAGTCCAATTGTGAAAATCTAAATAGAAACTCTTTCTATTATTTCACTCGGCCATAGGTGGACTTTTGGATTGATTCTCATGATCATCATAGGGCTGCTCCTCTACTATCAAGGTAGATAGATTCCATCTTGATGCTATCCAGTTCCTATAATGAACATGCTATAGCCAACATAACACTCAGGTTCCGAATGGCTAGAAGATCGAGTAATGGTGTAGTCACAAACTATAACACCCTTAAGGTGAACTGTCAATGCATCTCAGGGTCAAAGAATCAGATACACTTTATGCAGCCATCGAGATCAATCATGATGAGAAGATTCGACTCCCTAAATGACTACTCGAGATGGTCACGCTCAGCTGCCCGCTCATTCTCTAACGAGTACCTATACTCTCGCTCCGGGTCTTCCACACGTAGACTCAAGACTTCATCTTCTAAAGAGAAGCGATTATACACCAACCTTTCAGATCAATCACCATCCGTCGTGATGATCCTATGGTCGGAAGCATTTTATGAGTTTAATAATGATTATTTATGTCTTAAATTTTCAACTCTTAAAAATATGAATTATCATTACCATTAACTCAAAGAATGTATCACAGACACTAAATACACATTTGTGATAGAAGATAATCTATTTTATTGATATTAGTCAAAATTATAATTTTGCCCCTAGAAGTGTATTACAAGTGCCA
The DNA here is from genome assembly GCA_006176705.1 of Cocos nucifera. Classification (NCBI taxonomy): domain Eukaryota; kingdom Viridiplantae; phylum Streptophyta; class Magnoliopsida; order Arecales; family Arecaceae; genus Cocos; species Cocos nucifera. The sequence goes on from QRFJ01000320.1 coordinate 423,702, forward strand.
GCCAATTTTGGCTTCTAGGGCACATATATCTAACAGTCAATCCCATCTTGATCACTCACCAACTTTACAAGTACTTGATGGTGCCCAAAAATCTTTCATCACTGAATTAGAATTCAAATAATCCAGCATCAAAGTATAATGAGTTGCTTGCAAACCACCATGATGATCTTAGGTCTAAGGGACTACACTTATACCCATATCATATCAAAGCAATTCTCGATAATAGAATGCTCTAGAGTTGATCACATTCAATAATGATGTATCCCTACATCTCACTTATATACTATACCGATATCTCCATACTCTTTAGTTATGAGGACAACCAACCTATATGGCACACAACGATCTATACTTGATAAACGTTATCATCCTAATTGACAATGTATCATTTAGTCACAAACAGATTAAGGACTAATTGATAAATTATCTCTTTATCAAATCTAAATAGTCCTAAGGACTTCATCACAACATAGGAGTTCATTAGAAGATGTTCTTTTATGATAAAAAATTTTAAAATATAATTTTATTCATAATAAATTATTTATATTTTATAAGAATAGCACAACCATCAATAGGCTGACAGTTTGCTTTGGAATGCATTTTCCAACACCACCCCTTGCCCACCACCCTCCTGGCCACTTCCTTGAGCTTCCGACTGCCTCCCACCTCTCCACAACCATCTCCCCAAGCCCCTGGCCTCCTTCTCCTGATTGCACCCAGCCCACCTCCCCTCGACTGCCTTCCTGAGCTCCTAACCATGATCCCACCTTCCCCTGGCCCACCTCTCTACAGTCGCCTCCTTTAGCCTCCGGCTGCCACCCTCCCGACCGCCTTCCACCTCCCCGCCTCCCCCCGGCCCATCCCTGCACCCTCATTTTTGTAGCCACATCCCTCTGCCACTGCCCCAGCCCTGCCAACCCAACCCCGGGCTCCTGCCCCACCACCTCGATCGCGACCCTTGCCCCACTGGCCCAACCCTAAGCTCGCATCCATGTAAATATTAGCTCTGCAGTCGCATCCTCAAGTCTTAATCCTTGCTTGCCAATCTATGCCTCCTCGTACCTCAATCCTATAAACGCCACCCGTGCTATTAGTCGCTGTACCCTGGTTAGCCCTACCTTCTATTATCATATATGTAATGATATTAGCAATGGCTAATACTATCATTAAAAGTTAATTTTTTATTTAAATTATATTAATTAAGTATAATTAGATATTAAAAAATTAATTAATCAAATATTAATTTAATTAGAAGTATGGGACTTAGGTCTCAGCATGCAGAGCGCTCAAACCAAGGGAAGTTCCGGGTAGCATTGCAAACACGAGGCTGAGCCATGCCTTGTGTGCTCGAGTCTCGGGTTCCAGCTGGCATCCAAGACATCCAGCCCTCGTGTGCCCTACGCACTTCGACCTAAGGTGCTGATCTATATTGCGAACATGAAGCCAGGGCATTCCCTGCATACTCGAGCCTCAGGTCCCAATTAGAGTCCAAGGCATTCAACCCTCGCATGCCCCGCACGCTCAGGCCAATGGTGTTAATTTTTTAAAAAATTTGCATTGCATGAAAACATAGATTTATCTTTTGATTAATGTACATGTTCTAATTTAGTTAAATTAGTTTTAAATTAATAATATTTAATTAATTTAAATTAATAATATTTAGATTAATTAGTTTTAATTTTTAGGCTGAACTTTAAGATAGAATTTGCCTAGATGCCATTCTGGTATGCTTGTGCAGCCTAGTCATCTGGCATGCTTCAAGTTCACATGCATGGGATGTGCATCCTGACTGTCCCTATTTATAATGATGTTTCTTATGTGATTATGCTTTTAGGAATACTGCACTCTTAGTTCAAGGACGGGCTCGTTGTTCTTATAGAAGATGTATCAATAGAAAAATGCTTGATAAGAGTACAATAGTTATCTATTTATATAGGAGTAAATTTATGCCAAACTATAAGTATTGGTACCTGTATAGGGATCGAGATGTACGATATAATTGCAAGGGCTTCGGAGGCTCTACCTATCCAAGATCTTGCTGATGTGCAAGAGATTAATAGTGACAGGCTTGAGCAGATGATTAGCATATTTAGTGTGTTTGATCTAGTTATTAGTAGATGTCCATATAATAATCTTTCAGATAGTAACCATTATAGCCATGATGGATTATAGGGTTGTTATGGTTATAGCCATGCTTACTCTCTATAGGGTTGCTACCTCCTAGAGGCTAAGCAAGGCTCAACCCTATAGAGGGTAAGCATAGCTATATATAACTATAGCAATCCTTATAGTCTATCATGGCTATAGCGGTTGCTACCTGAAATATTATTATATGGACTTTCATCAATAATCATATCAAACCCATCAAATATGCTAATCATCTGCTCAAGCCTGTCACCATTAAACTCTTACACATCAACAAATGTGTTGGATAAGTGAGCCTCCCATCCATGTGTATTATCTTCCACATCTCTCCATGCAGGTACCAATGCTTGTGATTTGGCATAAATCCACTCCTATATAAATGAGCAACTATTATACCCCTATCAAGTATTTCTCTATTAGCACATCTCTTATAAGGACAACGAAACCATCCTTGAGCTAAGAGTGCAGCATTTTCAAAAGCATAATCATAGAAGTAATGAACATCATTGCAAATGGAGATGATTAGGATGCGCGTTCCGTGCATATGGACTTGAAGCTTGCCAGATGACTAGATTGTACGAGCACATGAATTTTATTTTTAAATTATTATTTTATTTTTTTAAAAAAATTATTTTTTTGTAGCTCGAGGAGACGGTTGGGGGCTCGGAGAGGCTATGATAACTGCCTATGCGAGATGCACCTAAATGGAGGTGATGCATTTTTGTTCTTATTGTTATATGGTCAAGCTTGGATGGTCTGTTATATCACAGACAACTACTTGCAGCCACCTCATGGGTAAAGGTGCAGAGAAACTTGCAAGATAAGTTAAGCTTGGATGGTCTGTTACATCGTAGACAATCGCTTGCAGCCACCTCATGGTTAAAGATAAAAAGAAACTTGCAATGCCTTACTTTTCAATGGTAGATTTGAGCCTTTTTGATATTTTTCATGTACTGAGATTATCATGTACTGCTGGATGAGAATTAGATAATATCTAAATTAGGGGACCAGCAGACCAACACATTATCATATATTGCTAGATGAGAATCATTTTTCTACTGATACATTACAGATGCTAACTAACAATCTTTATTACACGTGAATTAAATTTTGATCATCTTTTTATATTTTAATAGATATTTTATTTGAATCAATTTTTAGGTTATCTATTTACTTTAGTTTTTATTTTTATTTTTAGAGATTATACATCATGTCTTCTAGAGATTGAAGCCATTCCAGCCAAGGATAAAGCTCTCGAGAAGAGAGCGATCATGCAGCCAGCTCACATGATTCCGCACCTCTCACACTGAGCAATCATTTATATTATTTTATTTTTTATTAATTAATATAATATTTTTTATATTATATATTTTGCACTCAGGTTCGGATGATAGGGGATCATCAGTAACCCCACAGTCACATGCAGTAGCGATCGGCTTTCAGACATAGAGTCATGGTCGAGGACCCATCCAACTCACGATACCTCTAACTCAATCGGAGGATAGATAGCTCATCCACATTCAGAGCTGCTCATAAGTACTATAACTTTAATTAATATATTTAAAATTTAGCTATTCTAGAGTTAACATTTTTTTAAAAAAATTAATTTTGCAGTATGTTTAGAGAGTCTGAAGTATCTCATGTGATTATCGACATCATCTGATGCTTGATGCTGGGGTCAGTGAATGAGTTCTTCAACTAGCCATTTAGAGCTCATGATGCAGCCTGAGAGATGTTTCTGGTAAAGTTAAAACTAGTTTAATTTTTAAATTTTTGATATATTAATATTTTAATTATATATTAATGCATGCTTGCTTTTATCTTGTAGAAGTACTACTGATTTGAGACTCCTCGGGATAAGGAGACTAACCATCATACCTTCGAGGAGGTAGCCACATGGAGGCTTCGAGATGGCCTCTATAATCTTGGACAGTCTACCATCCAGCACTTCAATTCTCAATTGCCATCAAACTGGAGGTCATTTACGGATCACTTGATGTGGGCGAACATATAGCAGGCCCTCTATGACTAGTGGAGCAGCAAGGAATATTCCAATAGATAGTAGAACCAGGCTGTCTAGCAAAATATCCGATCAAGCACACGGGCGGCTCAATCAGCATACATGTTATGGCTGATAGATCGGTAAGAAATCAATACTAAAACTCTTCACTAAAATTATAAAATCTTTTATATGTATGTTTTAATTAATTTAATTTTATTATTTACTAATTATAGACATGGCAGCTGAGTCATCCATTAGACAAGTAGTAGTTGTAGTGGGCCACACATCAGTCTTGAAAGACTGATGACTATTTAGATTCTGCGTTGTGATAGATTATGTTGCTAAGAGATACGGTGATGACCCATCTTCTCAGCCTTCTTGACCTTAAGGGATGGCTCAACGCCATCGAGAGGGTGAGTAAAAGCTGAGTTATAGAATTCGACCACAGCTTTGATTCTTTATCATCTCGATACCCTTCGACATCCTCACAGACCTCGATGTCTCAGACCTGAAGCGATGCATATATAGAGAAGGTCATGCAGAGGCTTCTGAGCTAGCGACCTTACAGTCTTCTGGATGCCATCTGCAATATAGTCATGGAGTTTTCTTCAGGATCTATAGTTGCATGACCAACTAGGCTCGTTATCCCAACCATCACATCAGATAACTATATTACTAAATTTTTTTACATGTTTTAAGTTTTCATATTTAGAAGCTTCATATATTTAGATTTAAGTCCGAAAATAAGATCTAGAAACTAAAAATTCAATCTAACTATCCAATCAATGGATCAGAGGTGTCTATAACTCCGTATCATCAAATAGAATATGTAGGAATAATTTATTTGAGAAACGAAAAAGCGTATCAAAAGATATGTCTCTATATCGAAAGATATATCTCTGTATTAAAACTTACTAATATTATTTTATTTTTTTCATTACAGGATGCTAAGATATCCAACTCTCATCTATCAGCTACTAAAGAGGAGCAAGAGGAGGAGGAGGCGGATGACGATGAGGATCGAATCTTTATATTTTTTATTTATTATATTTTTTTGATACTACTTGTAAAAAAATTAATATTTATATTTTTAATATAATATAATTAATTTTTAATTTTTGATTATCATATTATCTTTAAATTTTAATTATAATAGATATTAAAATCATAATTTATTATAATTAATTAAAATAAATTTTTAAAAATATTATTATTAATTTTTTAAAAAATTAAAATTAACTATTAGCATCAGTATTAGCGATGGTAATTATCATTGCTAATAACTATTAGCGATGATATTAGAGACTAAATTATCATCGCTAATATTTCTTAAAATATTTTTTTATTTTATTTAAAAATTAAAAAAATTAGAGATAGCATTAGTGACAGTATTTTTGGTTGCTAATAATTATTAGCGATGGCATTAATTAGCCACGAAAATGCCATCACTAATTTTTTTTAATTTTTTTTTAAATTTAATTAATAATTAATAATAAAATTATTTAGTTACTAAAGCTATCACTAATAGTCTTATCAATGATGGTAGATTTTGCCATCGCTAATAATTATTTTTAGTAATAAAAATTTTTTAGATTGACTTTTATGACGGAATTAGTGATGACAGCACTATTAGCGATGGTAGAAAGACTATTAGCTAATAATCTAAATTCTTGTGATAAAACTAGATCAGATACCAGCATATCCACATTCATATTTATTTTATTTTATAAATATAAATATGGATATGAATATTAATCAGATGTAATAATTTATATTCATATTTATTTTAAATGAATACAAATATAATTTAAATACTAGAAGTATAGATACAATGATGGATATAACTTAAATAATTAAACTTTATGACTATAGAATCAAAGATATTACTAAATAGATGATAAATTAAGTTAACAACATGTTTATATGATTGTATATTTTTTTAAAAAATTATTAAATATTATATAAAATTATATAAGGTTACATGTAGATTCAGATATTCAAATACAGATTTGATAGTTATCTATCCATATTCATATCCATTTTTTTTAGAGATATAGATATGGATATAGATATCAATCGAATACTCAAATTATCCATATCTGGATTGATTTGGATATGAAAATAAATTCGGATGGATAATATCCATACCATTTTCATCCCTACTAGCATTACATCCCACCTAGACCCATTTTACTTGCTATTCTTTCTTTGATTTCTATTATCATCTTTCCAGCAAACCAAATGCCAATGATATACTTATCCATGAGTGTGCACACCAATCTTGTTGAAGTTGCAGACTCAACATCTTTCTGCACCAACTAATCGAGTTAAATAGAATCTCAAGTTTTTTTTTATGCTTGTCGACCGAATGGAATGGAAGAAGTGCCAATACTTACCAATGAAAGATGATGGCTACCAATAGGCTCTAAGCTTTATTGTCCATGAATTTGTGTAACATGGATACCAAATAATATAGTTTCATAAGTGTTGTAGCCAAGGCTCATGATTTGGCACATGAGATATTATCCGCTTTGGCCCATAGGCCTCACGATTTTGTCCTTCAAAAGATGCTTCATGTAGAAAGAGTGATCCGTTCGTATATAAACTAGAATCCTTCTTAACTCATAATCAATATGAAACTAATAAAGCTCTCTCTCTTACAATGTAGCCCTCCAATCAAGGAGTGTAGATGGGAGGTGCACTCCTTATTTTTACCACAGCCCCCCAAGTAAAGGAGTCATCTATATAAGGGGGCGGGAGGTGTCCCACAGTTGCAGGAGTAGTCCTCCTAGTGTGCCATTATTGCGGCTAAGGGCTCATGACTCGGCATGTGAGATATTATCCGCTCTAATCCATGGGCGTGATATCATGGTTTATCCTTCAAAAGATATCTCACATGGGAAAAATGATAGCTTCCCATACAAGCTAGAGTCCTTCTTAACTTACAACCAATATGAGACTAATAAAGCACTCCCTTCTATAATATAGCCCTCCAATCAAGAGAGAGCCTGTGTATGGATGAGAGGTATCCTCTTTCTTATTTTTACCATAGCCTCCCAAGTCAAGGAGGAGTTTGTGTATGGGCAGAAAATGTTCCATAGTCGCAAGGGTGGTCTCCTACCCGAGGTGCCATTATTACGGCCAAAGGCTCGTATCTCGGCATGTGAGATATTTTTTTTGGCTTCTCTGGTCTATGGGCCTCACAATTTGTTTTTCAAAAGATATCTCATATGAGAAGAATGGTCCCTTTCTATATAAGCAAGAATTTTTCAACTCATAATTAATGTGGGACTAATGAAGCTCTTTCTCCTATAATTACAAGGAATTTGTATCATGAGCATCAAACACATCATGGTGAGATAGATCCATAAGGAGCTAACACTAATCTGATGTGTCCAGCATAGGAAACATATTTGGCCTTCTCTGGAGGGATGGACGGTATTAAAGACGCAAAGCAGTGCAACTGCCGCATAAGAAACGTGATGGGCAAATTACAAATCAAATGGAATGATGGGGACCTGTTGGTTGGATGTTCTTTGTATCGAATATGTACGGTAAATCTATAGTATATACCATGGCCATATATAAAGAAATAGCTTGAGAAAGTTTCTTTTTTAGCAAAGTCAGCCCCTAAAACAAAGAAACTGATAAGTAAACTAATGTAAAAAAATCATAATTATCCTTACAGCAAATGAACTGAATTAAATAATTTATGATTCCTATCATGGTGCAACTGCAACTGTCGCATACCTTTAAGATTAACCAACATGCTTGGTGCATACTAAGTGGATATAGTGTATGACTGATTAAAATTAGATGCATAAGTTAATGATGACAAAATTAAGAAATATGTAATTATAATACTATCAGAAAAATAATTTAATAGTATATAACCAAATTAAACATCCTACTCATCCCATCTATGATAGTCTATGTTACGTTACTTTGGTTAGGATCAATGACAAAGTACAGCTCACCAATTTTATGGCATTTTCATGTGCAACTACCATGCAAATATTACTCCATGCAATAACAGTGCATACAAGCACAAAATGATGCAAAGATTTTTTTTTTTTTATTTATATCAACCTAGAGAAAGTACATCTATGTGAATCCAAAAAAAATTAAAAAAAAAATAATGGTAATGTCACCTTCCGGGATTGAACAAGCGTGTCTATCCATTCCCGCGGAATGGTGGTCCCCCGTTGGTTACGGGGCTGGTGTGCGACACACTAGCTTCAAGGAAATTAGCCTTTGTCTACGGTAGACTTTTTGTTTTTTTTTTGGTAAAAAACTTTTGATTGAAGACTTGCATACAGTGGACTTGATTTGATTGGCCGAAATGAGACCTCTTGAAAGGAGACCGTTGAGCGCCGCGACGTAAGCAGGAAAACAACTTTTCCGGTGGGGTCGAACAAAATTATTGAGAAAGTTCAAGAGTGGCAACAACAGGGTGCCGTCCATTGAATCAAAGCAAAAATTTTGCTCACAACGGACGATGACCTTTCGTTGATATATATATATATATATATATATTTAAGCAAGTGGCAGATTTTTTTTTTGTGCTTTCTAGATGAGAGAGTAGCCGGAGTCAGATTTATTTATTTTGTTTTATTATTATTGTCATCATTATAAATATTTTGATTGGTTGTTGTTCATGACCCAACTTGGGCGCGAATGTAAAGGGACTAACACTGCTGGAAAGAAACTTGGGCTTAGTGTAATTCAGATCTTTGGGCTAAACCAAAAAGGAAAAGCAAGTGGCTGTAGGCCCAAGGAGGCATGCGAAGAGATGAAGAAGCAATCCCAACGGTTGCCACTGCACTCTAACGTCAGACTGAGATCAGTATGATCGAGGCTATAATGAGATCGGTCTTCTTTCGAAGTACTACATAGATCCAAGAATGTGGCTGATGGATTTGAAGAGAATATCTTTCTTTGATGCTCAAGTCCGTCGAAATTTAGGAAAAGATAGAAGAGAGAGAGAGTCGTGAAAGTTGGACCAGCCCGGTGCCTTTATGTAAGGATTCTTTGTTCATCTTTATGATCGGTAGCCATTATTGGTATGAAAGGGATGTGTATCAACTGCAACAATTCTCATCATGCTTAAATACAAAATAATAGCTTTCTACATTATTTTATTACTATAACTATTTTAAATATATGATTATAACTAAAAGAGTGTAATTATCATCGATATTTTTGAATTAATACGACCATCTTTTTAGTCCATCTATATCCAAGACAAATGAAGTCCGGCACAACTCTTCTTTAGTTGTTTTGGAGGTCAGATAAAAATATCTGCTACATCACTGGATAAATTAGGAGAGTCAAGTTTGGATGATGTAAAAACTTTTGTTTAATTTGAATGGTTGAGATAATTCAAGCTAAATGTGATTTAATTTGGACGGTCAACATAAGTTAAGCTACATATAAAAGCCACAACAGCCTCTTGACATAAAATATTATTATTTTTATAGTGTTTAAGATTATTATTATTATTATTATTCCATATGCGCAGATTTGGAATCAAGATGCTAAAATTATAGTAATGGAAAATATCCTTGTTATTATGTTCTAACCATATTTCTTTCTTAAGAACCAATAATTAAATTTCTTTCTTAAGAATCTTTTTTTTTGGGCTAAAAACCGCAAATATTAGGGTATACAGAAATTTCTATTTATATTCATTTGTCGATGTATCTTTTATTCATTTGGTTATTCATTTTTGGAACTGGGTTATATAAGTATATTTTCTTAAAAAATAAAGCAAAAGGATCTTAGAAATTTCAGTTTCTAAGCTACTGACCAAATTGATTTTAAAATTTACTAGAATGTTATTGCAATATAGAAAGAATTTAAGGAGCCAATAGAAGGCATCTCATAGAATTGACAAAGATTCATGTTCTAGTGGGATATTCTATGGGATACTTGGATGAGGTTCCATCCCATGCATTAGGACGTGGCTATCCCACTAGCATTTCAGCATCCTAATCTAAACATCTTAGAACATCTTCGGTCCCAAATATCAATACGGAGCGAAATAGTAGCATATCTCATTTCATGAAAATATCGAGATAGCCTCATCTTACAAGATTTAAAAGCTTAAGAACTGACTTGTAAGAGCTCACTACTTAATTGGTTAGTCATCGTTTATATTATGAGATTTCATTCCGTATTAGTTACATGCTTTCCATATTTCAATTAATGCTACATGATAAACATAGATTGATAGACTATGCTTATCTTTTGCACTAAATTTATGGTTCTTGCTAACATTTTTTTGATGTAAATGATTCTTGCTAACTTATATTTCATTCAATAGGGTTAAGTAGGTCCACTAACACTATAATCATTTTCTTTTTGATCATAAAGGAGACCCAATGCCACCTGATTTTATTTGTTGCTAACAGAGAAATATGTATAGAGTATTTTTTATAAAAAAATATATCATCATATCAATTATAGGTGCTCGTTCCTGTGGCCAGTCATCGAGATGAGCGCTTGATGAATGGCGTCTATGGGAATGTGCACATGTGATTGCTATTTTCTGCACGTAGTTAACAATGGGTATTCTACCGATGTCATGTGCTAACAATCTGAGGATGGTCGAGATAGAGACCTGCAAAAATTGAACAGAAAATAGGTATTTTTACTTTTAATTTTTAATTTTTTAAAATTATATATTTTTACAACGGAGAATAAAATAAAGGAGAACGTGATACTTGATCTGATGATGAGGACGATACAAATACAATGGATAATTAGTAAGATTTATTTTTAATTTTTAATTTTTTAAAATTATATATTTTTACTTTTTCTTTGTTGAAGTAAGTCACCTCTATTTTTTTCTCTCATCCTCTTTGTATTCTGGAGGTTAGGCCTAGCCCCCCTCCTTCTTTTATATAATTTTGATTTATATTAATAAACTGGTAGAAGTCCATACCAAACCCTCCACTATTATAAGATGATTTTTATTTTTATAAAAAAAATTTAATATCTCCTGTCTTTTTTTATTTATCCCTCAATTTATTTTATTTTATAAAAATAATTTTTTTTAAATAAAAATTTTTAAAAGATAGCATGCCAAATGGACCGTGCTAAGGCCCACATGGACTGGCATGCGGGCTGTGTCGAGCCTAGGCACATGCCGTGCCATACCAACCCAGGCCCTGAAGGGTCGTGCTGGGCTTGGGCCATGGGCCACCAAATCCCCAACCCAGCCTGGCTCCTAGGTTGACACGGCCCGTTACAGTAGTAGGAGGCCGTGCTTGGCATGGCCCAATTCATGCTGAGCCAGGCCGACCCATGGGCAGCCCAGTCCGATGCCTATCTCTAGTGGAGAGAAAGTCTCTTATTCAGTTAAAGTTTTAAGAGGAGAGAGAATAAAAAAGCTCTTTTCATGGAAAATCATTTTTCATATTTCATGAAAAATAAAAATTCATGGAGGAGATGAGTTTTGGCACTTTCTGTGGAATGCAAAATGGTGATGCTTTTTATCCAAAATATTCTTTTAAGATTTATGGCTAAGATTTTGTAAAATATTATAAATGATTAGGATGAAATACTGAATAGTGATAATGTAATATAATATTAATATTATCCTAATATTTATATAAAATATAATATTAATACTATAATATTTATTATATTTAATATTTATACTAACATAATATTTTTATAAATATTAATATAATATTTATATTAATATATCAATATTTATATTAATATAATAATATATTTATTAAGATATTAATAAATTTATTATATTAAAATATTAATATTGTATTAACATAATATAATATATATATATATATTAATATTATATTAATAATAATAAATTATTATGATCTAATATTATATTATAATATATTAATATTATTTTATATTAATATAAATATAATATTATTATTTATATAAAGTTTAAGAGCAAAAATATATGATCTTGTACCTATTATGGGTATAATAGGTATTCTATATAATTTTTCAAGAAAATGAATGTTCAATCAAACATAAATCACTCTTCAATAAGTTACTTTTTCATGATCAGCAAAATATATTAAATCTCTATTCCTAAGAAATAATTTTTTAAGAAGTAACTTTCCAAAAAAAAATGTTCTTCCCACGAACCAAAGGAGTCCTAAGAAAATTTATGGCAATAGAAAAAGTGGTAGGGGAAGAGGGGCCAACTTACAGAGAAAGATCTTTGAGCTTCCCTGTTTCCATAAAATTGTGGCGATGACATATGGATTATATAGGCTGACATTGCTTGAGGGAAGAAGATGCGACCCATTCAAGGAAGGACACAAACCTATTTCGTAGACGTGGCACATTTAAGCATGAACATATTATATCCCAAATTTCTTTGGCATAAGGACAGGAAATGGAGAGATGATCCATCAACTTTCAGGCTGCATTACATAATTAATGTGCATATATCCGCCAAGATCTCCAAGCTTCTTCATTAGATTCTCCCTTGTGTTGAGTTTATTTTTGAGGTACATCCACAAGAAACATTTAACTTTTAGAAGAACAGACATATCCTAGAGAGCTTAAGCATCCGAGCAATTTATACCTCTTTTGATGGTGAACTGATGAAGGAAAGCCAAGAAGAAGCTGCCATTAGAAACATTTTTCCGGATAATTTTTCATTTTCCAGATTAATAGAGATATCGGCTAATAATTCTTCCAATTCAGCAAATTCTTGGCCGGCTCTTTGAGATATAGTGGAGGGGGGATGCACTTTCCAAGAGTTAGATGCAAGCTTCAAAAGGACGCAAGTGATCCTGATTTTCTTTGATTTTGGGTGTATGCACACAAATTGTCAGTTGACTTTGGTAACATAAGATACGTTCTAGTTGCAAGAAAATTTTCATAGAAAGCTTGTTTTCCTTGAAAGAAAATAATAAGTTTAAAATTTTATTACTACATTTGAAGAATAAAAAGATCGCTAAAAATAATTTTTTATTTTCCTCTTCAATAGATTTCTTGGCAACTAAAAATAACCTTTAATGAAATGGAATGGTGGAGTCAAGTAATATTCTCAGCTAAATAGACCATCCGCAGGCAGCAAACCGAACAAAGGGTTTGCAGTGCATGGTTTAGGGCGGTGTTGTTATGAACGAATATATTAAGGATTTATTTGAGATGCATGTTTGATTTCCGATCACAGTTCAGCGCACAAGTACATGTCACAAACGCAAATCTCCAAGTCCAGTCTGGTGCACACCAAACTCCAAACACAGATCTCCAAGTCCAGAGTGAAGCATACCGGACTTTACAACGGAGCTAACATTTTCATGACAAAGTGGGTTAACTGGTTTCTAGGTTTAACATGGGCAAGATGATGCGTTAAACATGAGTTCAGATTTTGGATTGACACAACTCAATTTTGGTGGCCAGACCCTGTACTGCTTCATGTCATTTTTCCGGGTTCTGTGGGGGTTTTGGACGGCCATGCTGATTTGCAAAGGCTATTCGTCCGCCTCATATTGTTAGCTAAGCATTGCTGCCTTCGTTAGGTGGCGACAACAACTGGTGACCACACCTTGCATGGCTTTCAATGCGACCCAGACATGTCGGAAAGATGGCTGGTAGATGGAAAATTGAGACAGCTAAACCATGCTGGAATTGGTTCTCAAATCACAGCTCAAAGGGAAAACATTTTTGTAATTTTGTTACCATTTTTTTTTCCATAAACTCGACAATTTCATAACGATCGGAGCTTGTTGACCCATAAATCTTGTTTGAAAGCTTGTAGAGCATGGTGATAATTATAAAACATCCTCCTTTTTTGAGGTTATCAGAATCTTCTCCAGCTAGTAATCAAGGTAAACTCTCAGCTCAAACACGTGCACCGAAAGGCCCAAATAATTCCTGCTTCAAATGGATGATAAATCTAAGTTCAAACTTCTATATGAAGTTTTATTTGGTGACCAAGGTAGTATATATGAGGAAAGAGGATAGGACTTCCAAGCCAAGGAGACGGTAGAAATGAAAGTGGCAAAAAATTGCATGGGCCTGAACTAAAACAAACTGCTTATTTATCCTCAAAGCAGGAATGCTCATCTTGTCTTGGAATTGTAGAGGGACTTTGAAGAATCTTGAGTTCACAGCATTAAAGATGTTTCTTATACCGTCTCAAGTACTTTCTTGTGGTATAACAGTTGTTTGAAAGAACACATTCATTGGCAAGAAATGGAAGGCTCTGTCACTTGCTAGTGGAGTTACCTCGTAGCATTGTGCTAACTTCTAATCCTAGTTCACCTATTGACTAATTGTTCTCTAACTCTCAGGGCTATTAAGAAGACAAAAAAATTCGCGCATTCTTCACTATTATGTCTGGCTTATTGTTGCAGGCTGCCATCCACACATCCTCTCACCCCCCAATTTTGATCTCCGATATATTAAAAACGGTAGGTAAAACCCGTTATCGTTGTTATAACGTTTTGATGGTTGTTACAATCATTTAAATTAAGATTATCTAGTGTATTAAGGTGATGGGGACTAACAAAAAAAAGGAAAAAGGATAATGGGTATCTAAATGATCAGAACTATTTAGCAATTATTCCTTTAAAATTGCTGTTATATGGTAGATCAACGAGTATTACTTGATCTTTTTATTCCCAATTTAATAAAAACAACATCTACACATTTATGTATCCATGTTAATAGGACATCAAAATTATTTTTATGCTAGGAAAAATTACATAATCAAATAACATCACTATTTCACCATTATTATGAGTTATTTTCTGATAAAACAGTAATCATTTTTGTAATTTCAAAAATAAAAATTTTCTTAAAATCTTCCACTTTTATTTTGTTTTAGAGAGTTCCTCTTTTTTTTTTTTTTTTTCAGAAAGGATATAGCTTAACATTTTCAGATGCTTTAGCCTTATGCCCCCAAATCGTTCCTCATCCAATGCTCAACTAATGATTAGATATGAACCAAACCTGTTTGTTAAATTGAGTTGGATTGCATTTCTAGACCCCTTGGGTCATGTGTCCATGTCGAGCATGACCCAGATCTGTCCCCATTCATTCAGGTCATTATGGAGTGTAAGCATGCAAGAAAATTAGTCATGGCGTAACTTTCAAGTTGAGAGAACGAGCAGAAAATTATATAGTTTATTGCTATAACGACTATGGACAGCAGCAACAACATCATTCAACCGTATTTGAACCTTTAATCAACAAATAAATAGGTTCTCTGTAGCTGATTATACATTTGGACACGGTGACGGCCACTAAAATTTTTCACTTTGCTGCTAAATCTAAAAGTTTTCTTATTAATGAGATAAAGGACATTTCATTATGAAGCTTGACGCATTCAGAAACTCGAGTCCCTAGATTGAATATATATATATATATATATATATATATATATATATATATCTCATGAAACCCAATTAGTTTGTGAAATATTATTTGTAAAACCTTAAGAGCATTGGACAACTCTAGCGTCGAGGTTGATGCTCACCTTGTTCCAGCAAAAGGATGGCAGGTTGAGGGAGAGAAGAGAGAAAGACATGGCACAAATTTTGGCACCATGTTCCAAGTTGCAAGGGCTGGGTCTACTTTTCCTCCTTTTGTTGCTGTTCTTTTATTTTATTTATTTATTTTTTTCCATATTTCATGTACCATAATGGTATGATGGTGCAATTGATTTTTTTTTTTTTTTTTTTGCCCCGAAAGGGGAAAAGTTTTTCTTAAGAGACTTGATACAAGCATTGTGGGTAGAAGATCTTGGATCTTTTTGCTTACCAAAAATTATTAAAAAAAATAAAGGCTTATGTCAGGCAATTAAGTAAATTTATGTGGTTAAGAAATAGGATTAAAATTGGATCGAATATGGATCGGATACCAGCATATCCATATTCATATTTATTTTACCTGATGAATACAGATACGGATACGAATATTATTCGAATGTAAAAATTTATATTCATATTTATTTTAAACGGATACAAATATAATTTGGATACTAAAAATATGGATATAATTATCTATATAATTTAGATAATTAAATTTTATGATTATAAAATTAAAAATATTACTTAATAAATAATAAATTAAGTTAATCATATATTTATATGATTATATATTTTTTAAAAAAATTAATAAGTATTATATAAAATCCTATAGAATTACATATAGATTAAAATATTCGGATATGGATCGGATAGTTGTCTATCCATATCCATATCCATTTTTTTTTTATAGATATGAATACAGATACGAATATTAGTCATCAAATTTTTATCCATATTCGAATTAATTTAGAAATAAAAATATATCGAATGGATAATATTCATACTACTTTCAACTCTATTAAGAAATCATAAAATCTTAATGCTATTGAACAATTGCATACTAACTATTCATGATATTAGATCCTTAGCTGAGACTATTATTTGATGACAGACTTTAAATTCTATTTTAAAGAATCAAACAAGTTGGTTGAGTTTTAAACTGCAAACTTTATGAGCTAGCTTATCATAGAAAAAGGAAGAGCAAGTCGTGTGTACCTTATGCAGTTATACCCCACATTTTCCTACTATAAAAGGAAATTTGTTTTCTTGTAGTAAATAGGTGGGGCGTTGTGTATTTATGGTTTGATGCATGATGCTTTTAAACGAGGAACATGGTAGGTGAAAGGCTACAATAGTGAGGGAATAGGGAAAAATTTATGGCATGGTCTTTTGCCTCCATACGAAATATTTCTTAGTTGCACAAGAATTCTTTTCAATGGAACAATTTTTTTTTTTTTTTGTTGGTTAATGTAGCAAAACATTTGTGGAACTAGAAACAAAAGTAGATGAAAGAGAAATAATTAATCATGCTAGATTGATGGTTAGAATGGTTTAAATGTTCTAATTGAATTCAATGTCGTGTGAATTAGGCATTTCAAGGTACCGTAACTGAATCAAACTTTATTGAGCCTTGCATTGGCCAAACTTGATTTAGAATTATTTACAAACTTCAATATATTGAGATCAACTTTACTTTGTTTATTCTTTGAGCAAACCTTTAAGCCTAATTTGAAATTGAGAGAATACAAGTCTAATCGATCGACTTGATAGCCTAAAATCAAATCAAAATCAATTCAAAGTTGTATAAAAGCTTGAACAAAATTATATTCAAGATTAAATTAATAATTAATTGACTTGCATGCAATCATAAAATACAAATTTAAAAATTCATTAAACGTACTATGATATATGTAGGGATGGATTTTACTCCTTTCCAGAGAAGAGTATATCTACTTGATGGGACCCTAATACCAACAGGGGCATATATATATATTAAATATTTACATTGTTGATTTGAGCTTATGCCAAACTTGGGATTCTTATATTAATTGATAAGTCAGCTCACCCAACATCTTTTAGTATATCAATTTCATTGGACCCTAAAACCAACCGGGATCTATATATAAATTAAAGATTTACATTGTTGATTTGAGCTTATGCCAAACTTGGGATTCTTAAATCAATTGGTAGGTCAGCTCACGTAACAGCTTTTTTTGGGGGAAGTTAATATGTCGTTCTTTTGTGGATCAAGTTGTAATCTTTATTCCCACAAAAATTTTAACACTTGGTTTAAATTTTATAATTTTTGCAACTCCAGATCTCTACCTGCTTTCTCTAATTCTAAAATGACCAATATACCCCTTTCCCCTTAATTTTTCTTTCCCTCTACCTTTCTATCCCAGCTAGAGCAATCACCTCATTGGCATCCACCTCTTTGTTCGCGGTTCCTTGAGCTTGCTGCAATCCATATAACCTCTTGTGCATTTCATAGCATGAGGGCGTCTCCGCCTACTGTAAGTTTTTGAGTATTACATAAGCATTATGGTATTAGGGGATGTTTTGATTGCATCATATTATTTCTACTGCACTTGGGAGATGTTTCTTATATTGAGATATGCAGTGCTCTTGCTATGACTCATGATCCTGTTTTTTTTTTTTATATATATGTTGGGCAACACTGTTGCCGATTATTTTTTCTCTAGTCTTGCAAACTTTCAAATTTGTTGAGTCTAGCCAATGTAGTCTAGTTTAGTTATTATGAATGCCTCGATCAATTTGGCAATGCTAACAAAGTAGTCAGTCCACATGAAATGCCCTATAGTCTCTTCAAAAACATCAAGTACACTGAATGCCTTGTATATTTGATAGAATTATATAGTTGCCAAGATTTGTTGCAACTACATAAGTTTTTTATCCCCTTCTTTCTTCTATTTACATGCATTTACTAATTATCATAACCTATGACTCTATTATGTTGGCAATATATGTAGAGTTGGACAAATACAATTACCAATTTGAGCCCTCACAGCTAGTTGTCATGACAAACTACGCAATATAGTATGCTTTCTATCACCTGCTTTACTAGTGTAGGATAGCCTTTTGATTAATTGATTTAGTAAATTATACTAGAGGCTCTCGCATTCCATTCTTTGTAGAATTTATTTGTGTTATAGAGATGATGTGAACACCTTGGATCGAGCTATCCGATGTTTGAGTTGCCTCGGATCGGTATCAGGATATCAGTGTTTCGAGGTCAAAATGTCTCATGCACTCTTCCGACCCACAAAATGATCTGAAGTACTTTGCCGATCCTAATAATTTCGTTTCGAGATAAATGGTGATGCAGTTGTAATCCAACCATGATCAAGCTAATTTTCACTAAGCCAAAAACGATGGAGGTAAATAGAGAATTTCAATCACGCCAGCGACAACCTTCGTATCCTGAAAAATGGCCATGATCTTAGAACGACGTGATTAATGAAATGACATAATAATCACGAGATCTTCTTCTATAAATATCATAAATTCTAAGGACCTAGATAAGCAAGAAATCCCTCTTAGAGAACTCATTATTACTCGTCTGTTCTCTGCTAACTTGAGCATCGGAGGGTCCTCGCCAGAGTCAAATCCTTCAGTTTGGACTTTGTTTTGCAAGTCACTCCAGCACCCCTATGTAAGACCGACCGCTCCGCTTCAGAAGTCGATGACTTCCAACCACAACAACTTGGCACTAGAGGAAGGGGACTTCGGCTTCCCAAAGCAACTACCACTCAAGTAACAACAGATAGAGGAAGGGCCACTTTACATTCAAACATGCCACCCAGAAAGGCATCTTCGCCTCTCACAGATGCCACCGCCGTCCATCAGGCGGACCTCAGAGACAACGACCTCCCCTAGCCTTCAGTGGTAGAAGTTTCTCCACCTCCTCAACCGATCTCCATGACGATGGACCAATTCAATCTACTCCTCCAACAGGTTAATACATTGACAACTGCTCTTTAAGCAGTCTAAAATACTCTTGCGCACCCTTTTATGGCACCACTCCGAGTCAGGCTGTCTCGGTCCCTACACCACCCTCGACGATGCAGCCTGTTCTTCCCCCGATGGTTTCGACTACACCCCTATCATGACACATCCTCAACTGCCAGCCTCCAACCTACAACCTCAGACTGACCCTCTTTGGATATATTCTCAAAGTTTGAGGAGGAAGCAGACTCACCAACGGTTTATTAGCCCGCAATCCGGACATGATTTAACCTCCAGTCATCATTCTCCTCAGCAGTCAGAGGCATACATGGTCTAGGACCAAATTCTGGAGAAGAGGCTTTAGGAGCTCAACAAGCGAATCGAGGCCATTAATAAAATCTCTACCTCTAGGCTTTATGATGGTTTCAGTGGCGAACTTTCCTTCGACAAGAAGATATTGAATGAGTTGCTCTCACCAAACTTCAAGCTATCTCAGTCCAAAACTTACGATGGGACCACTAACCCCATTGATCATGCAGAGACCTTCAAGATAACACTGCTCTTTTAGGGGGCATCTGATATCATTCTCTATCGGGCATTCCCCGTGGCCCTCAAAGGGGCAGCCCGGTAGCGGTATTCAAGTCTGAAGTCGACCTCCATCCACTCTTTTGAAAAATTAAGCTGGTCCTTGGCTGCGCATTTTGAGTAGCCAAAAGCAACAAAAGCAGTTCGACTATCTTAACACCATCCATCAGAGAGAAGGAGAGTCGATCAGCAGCTATGTCAGCTGCTTCAATGTGGCAACTTTAGAAATTTGCAACCTTGATCAATCGATCATGATGATCATCCTGATGGATGGATTACAGAAGAATGACTTTAAAAAGTCGTTAATAAAGTCCTTCCCCTGGGACTATGTAGAAATTCTGAAAAAGATGGCAAAATATTCTTGCTTAAAAGAATTCTTCGATGATGAAGTCTCTGCCAGTTCTGCCCCAGCGGGACCTAATAAGGAGCGCTTTCCTAAAGTGCAAGAAGCTTATCGCTGATGCTCCCAATCTCCACCTCGAAAGCAGAGGGCAAGAGGTCCTCCTAGGAGCCACAAATCTCCAAGTCCCCAGAGGAGGGATCGGTAACACTCTCTCCCAAGGCATTATCATAACTACACGCCTCTAAATGTCTCTCGAAAAGAGGTATTGATGCAAATCCACTCTGAGCTCCCCCAGCCTCTGAAGATGCAGACGAAACCTTAACGCCGTGATCCTATGAGGTACTGTTTCTATCATCGTATCCATGGTCACAATACCGAGGATTGTCACCTTCTTCGAGATGCGATTGAAAGATTTATTCGTGAGGGGAGATTCAATCACTTTGTTTAGAGAAGAATTCCCTTGCACTAGCCTCCTCCAAGAGCTCAGCAACCACCTTGTCGGCCTCAGCACCCCTTGCCAGCACTAGCTCCAGAGATGGATGAACTGATGGGGGCAGAAGAGCAACCCCTCTAAGATAAAATCCACATGATCACTGGGGGGTCATCAGAGTTAGTAGCACAGAAGAAACCGAGGTTTGGGGATCGGCTCGAAGATCTAATAACTTTTACAAAGCAAGATGCGGAAGGTGTATAACAATCACATAATGATGCAATGGTTATAACTTTAAACATAGCTGATTATAATGTACACCGTGTATTCATTGATAATAGAAGCTCAATGGATATTCTATACTTTTCTATCTTCTCCCAAATGGGATTCACTCTTAATCGGTTAAGCAAATTTAATACACCGATCTAAGGATTCTCTAAAAATTCAGTAGTTCTGGAGAGAATAATTAAGTTGCCTATCACAGTCGGCATCCCGCCACAATGAGTGACATTTCACATTGATTTTTTTATAGTAAAGCTTCCATCAGCCTATAATGCGAACCTCGGATGACCCAACCTCTGGACATTGAAAGTCATGGTCTCCAGCTACCATTTGATAGTCAAATTTCTGATACTCAATGGAGTGGGGAGAATCCAAGATGACTAGATGGTGGCACGATAATACTTCACCGCCAAACTATAGATAGAAGATCGGCCAAAAAGTTAGTTATAGCTCCCGATAGGGCTCGATGCCCGAGATGACTTGATTGAGGAATGTGCTCAACCATCCGAGGAACTCATAGAGATCCCTCTGAGGGAGGAAAACCCTCATCAGACTGTCAAGATCGGTTCATGCCTTGATTAGGTAACCAAAAGCTAGCTAATCACTCTTTTATAAGCAAATGCAGACCTATTTGCCTGATTAGCCGCAGACATTTCCAACATCGACCTGGAGGTCATGGCCCATTACCTAAAGGTGGACCCAATTTGCCGTCCAATAAAGCAAAAGAATCAAAGCTTCATCCTGGAGAGCCAAAAAGCTATTGCCGAAGAGCTTGACAAACTGCTCAAAGCTGGCTTCATCAGAGAGGCGATGTACCCCGATTGGCTAGCAAACGTCGTGCTAGTAAAAAAGACAAATGAAAAATGATGCATGTGTATCGACTTCATCGACCTAAATAAAATCTACCCAAAATATAGCTATCCATTTTTTCGAATCGATCAATTGATAGATGCCACCTCCGAGCACGAGCTCCTTAACTTCATGGATGTCTTTTTTGGCTATAACTAAATTTGGATGGCACCTAAAAATGAGGAGAAGATGGCCTTTATAACTGACCAAGGATTGTTTTATTGTAGGATGATGCCTTTTGGTTTGAAAAATATCGATGCCACTTACCAAAGGCTAGTTAAAAAAATCTTCAAGGATCAGATTGGCAGAAATATGGAGGCATATATGGATGACATATTGATAAAAAGTTGCAAAACTCCAAACCATATCGCAGACCTCCGAGAGACCTTTAGCACTCTTCGTCGATATCAGATGAGATTGAATCCTACGAAGTATGCTTTTGGAGTTACAATCGGCAAGTTTCTTGGCTTCATGGTTTCCTGCAGAGGCATCGAGGCTAACCTTGAGAAAATCAAAGCGGTCTTGGAAATGACTCCATCGAAAATGGTCAAAGAGGTACAATGCCTAACTGGTAAATTAGCCTCTCTTAATCATTTTATTTCTAGATCGATCGAGAGGTGCCTTCCTTTTTTTCGAATTCTCAGATAGCCGAAGAACTTTCAATGGACCTCTGAATGCCAAGAAGCCTTTGAAGAGCTGAAGAAGTAACTCAGTTCTCCATCCCTACTCACTAAGCTATAATCGAGAGAAGAGCTCCTCCTATACTTGGCTATTTCTCTGGTGGCTATCAACACAGTCCTTGTTTGTGGAGAAGGATGGCTACAAAAGTCGATTTATTATACCAGCAAAATCCTCCACAATGCAGAGACTAGGTATACTAGAATTGGATATACACTATCGACTGAGGCCCTCCATCAAGGCCTAAATTTTGGCTAATTTCATTCTTAAATGCACTATTTTAGTATAGAAAAATTTAGAAAGGAACATAAGGCAAAGACCAAAGGACCCCTCAAGCTCGAAAGATAATGAAAATTTGGGACTAAATCTAGAAGAAGTATGGAGCCTACATGTTGATGGCTCATCTAAATCATCCAAATTAGGAGCCGGGCTCATCTTATCCAGGCCTGAAGAAGAGGTAGTGGTATATGCTTTACGCTTCGAATTTTCTACTATGAATAACAAGATTGAATATAAGGCTCTTATCGTTGGACTGAATATCGCTAAGAAAGCTAGAGCCCAACATCTAAGAGTCTTCAGCGACTCATAATTGGTGGTCGGATAAATCAAGGGCGAGTATAAAGCTAAAGAGGATAACATGAAAAGATATCTTCTCAAGGTAAGAAGCTTAACCTCTTACTTTCCACACTTTGATGTACAATAGGTCCCGAGGTCTCAGAATGTCAAAGCAAACGCCCTCTTAAAATTGGCATTGTCATTACCTGCTGACCTGAAGAAGAATACCTATTTCAAAGTGCTAAGAACTTCAAGTCTAGAAGAACTCGCTGTCATCTAGCAGATCGATGAGGAGCCAAATTGGATGGATCCTCTCCTAAAATATCTAAGATCGGGCAAGCTCCCACCATATCGAAAAGAGGCTCGAAAGATTAGAAACAAGGCCGCAAGATATGTACTTTTAGATAATGAATTATACAAGCGGTTCTTCTCTCTTTCACTTCTAAGGTGTTTGGGCCCATCAGAAGCTGACTATGCCCTATGAAAAGTTCATGAGGAAATCTATGGAAACCACTTGGGGGGTGGATCCCTATCATACAAAATTCTCTGCCAATGCAATAAGATGCATAGGACTTCATCAGAAAGTGCGATTAGTGCCAACAAATGATTGGATTCAATGTCAATTGGCATCATTCCTAACCTCAATCGAAGCAACCTAGTCTTTCACCCAATGAGGACTAGACATCCTAGGTCCATTCCCTCATGCCTCGAATCAACGAAAATTTCTTCTAGTAGCCATTGATTATTTCATAAAATAGCTAGAAGCTGAGCCTTTAGCTTACATTTTCGAAGCGAAGGTCAGAGACTTCATATGAAAGTTAATCATCTATCGATATAGACTTCCTAAAGTGCTAAGCTTAAACAATGGTAGATAATTCAGCGATGCAAAACTCCATGAATTTTGTGAGGATCATGAAATATAGCAATGCTTCACCTCAATGGGTCACCCACAAACAAATGGAGAGGTCGAGGTCATGAATAGGACCCTTCTGCAAGGCCTTAAGGTCCAGCTTGATCGGACTAGGGGGTCATGGGCAGATGAACTTTACCATATCTTCTAGTCCTACCAAACTACTCAAAGGGTTTCCATCGATGAGACGCCCTTCAATCTGGCATTCCAAATCGAGATGGTAATACTAGTGGAGTTCGGGCTTCCCTTCCTCAGAGTCGAGGAGTACGAAGAAGATACCAACCCCATCTAGCTAAGGGCCAATCTCAATCTGATCGAGAAAAACAGAGAGCATGCAGCAATGAAAATGACAGTCTATCGTCAAAGGGTGGCGAAGTACTACAATGCACGCATCAAAGTCAAAAAATTTTGAGTTGGCGATCTTATCCTTCGATGAACCAAAATTTCAAAGCCTACAGAGCAAGAAAAGCTTACATCAAATTGGAAAGACCCTTACCAGGTAGACAAGGTGATCTGCCCAGGAACCTACCATCTGAAATAACTAAATGAAAATCTACTCCCAAGGTCTTGGAACTCGGCCAATCTTTGCATGTACCATCAGTAATACAAATGAAATGAATGAACCATCGAGTTCTTTTTCTAAAATTATCAATCGTTAGTTGTATGACAAAACAGGCATGACCTAGAATCCCTTTGAAATAAAGTTCCTTTATTCGACACCACATCTCAGCAAACTCTTTGGATCGGAGTCGCTTTAAAATAAAGTTCATTTGTTCAGGACCAAAACTCAGCGAACTCCTCGGATCAGAGTCACTTTGAAATAAAGTTTCTTTGATCGAAACCACAGCTCAGCAAACTTCTCGGATCAAAGTTGCTTCAAAATAAAGTTTCTTTATTCGAGATCATAGCTCAGTGAACTCCTCGAATCAAAGTTGCTTCAAAATAAAGTTTCTTTACTTGAGACCATGACTTAGCAAACTCCTCGGATTGGAGTTGCTTCAAAATAAAATCCCTTTGATCAGGTCAATGAGATCCTCAGATCAAAGTCACTTCAAAATAAAGTTCTTTTGACTCTTGACTGTCTTAGCAAACTCCTTGGATCGAAGTTGCTTCAAAATAAAGTCCTTTTGTTTAGGACTATGGCACAGCGGGCTTCCCAAACCGAAACCACATTAAGTCATAAAATCCTTCAAATTAAGGCAACGAAACCCTAAGAGATGGGACATCAGCTCAGAATAATTCCAAAAGTGTTCAAATTTATTATGAGGGAAAAGAAAATGATTCTTCATTAAAAAGAACTCTTACAAGAGCAATATTGCTATTGCTTTTACAAGAAATAATAATAAAAATTCTACACCAGAGTTACAATAGACCCTATGAAATCAAGACCCTGTTTATCATCTTCTCTTTATCAAAAATAAGAAAACGTGATCAAAAAGCTCAATGGAGTTGAAATTGCATTTATTTGAAACTTATTCCTCTGTGGCACTAAGTCTTTGGGAGCCCATAAGAGGTGCCCAGATTGAGGAGAACGACAAGCTGAAGGTGGCATAACCTCAAGCACCACTGAGAGAGCCGCAAGGCAGAAGTGATGAGAGAGATCCCACCGAGGTTGAAGCAGCATTCGCTTGGAGTCCAATTTTGCCAAGCCTCGGACCGAGAAGCCTCGGACCGAGAAGCCTAACATAAGTCTTCTTGAAAAAACAAAGGACCAGGGAGGTCTCGCTACCTCCTTGAGCAAGCAATCATGGCTACGGTAGAGGAAGACTAACTTCTTTCCACTAGGGGGTTCCACCATTTTGCCTCCATTCTGCATAATATTCAAAATGTCACCGATGGAAAGCAAGGCCCACAGGGGCTCTCCTTTATAAAGAAAAAATCCACCATAATGGCTCCACAAATCATTCCGCGTGTCAACCCATGATTGGTACAACCTACCTCAATGTGAATGTACGTCAAAGTCTTACAGTTACAATACTTCTAAGACTATGCACATTCAATGCCGTGTAAGAAAATGAGCATACGATTAGCGAAAAGATTGATTCGTATGCCTTCGAATTAGAACTAATTAATTCAAATATCCGGGTAGACCTCTTCAACTATCCAAGCAGATCTCTTCAAATCCTCATATCAAAGTAACACAAATAAGAGAGATTTTAAAAAGAAAAAATCTCCAAAAGTGAAAAGCCTTTATTCATTAAATTTTTTTTTTACAAGAGTCTCTTACAAACCGAGAAAACATATAAGTAAAAACAAGATCAAGGTACATCCTTTGGATCGGATCGTACCCCCGCTACATCGGTATTGGTAGCCTCTAAATCTTCATCTAAAAAATTTTGGTTTAATCCTAAATAATGTGAATCTACCTTGCATCGAATAGAATGCCTTTCTTCGTCAAAGGCATCGACCATAAACCTATCTTGCTCATCTTCATATTCTTTTAATGCCTGAAACTTCTTGATGGCCTTCAAAGCAGTGACCTCAATCTATGCTCTCATGCCGCCCTACAGTGAAGCCATCCTTTCTTCTGCATCCTTTAACGTAGCTTGAGCCCTCTCTTCAAACATCTCAACCTCGACAAGCCGAGCTTTTAGCACCTGCATCTTTAAGGTCAGAGCCTTATTTACACCTAGTAAGTGAGAGTTCTCCTTGGCAGATTCACCAGTGCCATTTTTGTTAGGGTAGATCCATCAACTGTGAAACATGAATCACTCGTTCGAGATCACCTGAAGGAGATATGACACCACCTATTACTATAAAAAGATAGAAGAAGACAAACGAACATAACCATATACGTGGTTCGGCCTAAGTGCCTACATTCATGGGACATGCAATGCTTCACTACTGAGAAAGAATAATAGAGAAGATACAATCTCAACTCACAAATCCTCTTTCTCAATTCAAAAGCAGTCACCCATATAATCCTCTCATAGAAATCCTAAGAAGATCTCCCTCATAGGTCTATCGGTCCAGGATCCTCGACATCCCTAGACACTCTATGATCCTCTCAGCCTCTACATCAAGCCCCAGCCTTAGTTCCAAGACAACCCCACCATTCTAGGATACTTTCGACTTTCTTGATGATCTTGGCGCTCCCTAAGACCCCTGGCTCTTCCTGAGATCTGGTGCTTGATCTTCCTGAGAAGCTCCTGGCACTCTCTACTGAGATATTCTCCTCGATTGCAGCACCATCGAGACTCTCTCAGCCCCTGTGCCTCTAGGAAGGTGCTACTACAGTACTCCAACACTCCCTATCTTTTCTCTACACCATTTGAGAGGTTTTTCTGAGACTCCCTCTATTTCTTAGGTTGGAAGGTCTCCTTATAAGTCCTAATTATTTCAATAGCCATCCGATCAACTCCTGCATGCTCTCCTAGCTGCTAGATAGCACAATAGCTCCATAGAACTCATGAATAGACCTGGTCCATGAGTTAGGGGCTGTAGACCCAATCAAAAGGCTTCCACTTACATGCCCGTGTGCTGTTCGCCATCATGCTGTTCATCTCTGTCGAGCTGGCTCGGTCTACAGTCAGGCCGCTCGACTACATCCAGCCTGAGCATTGCTTTTTATCTACCTAAGAGAGCCGGCTCGACTATAGTCGGGCCGCTCGACTGCATCTGACCTGAGCCTTGCTTTCTATCTACCTAAGAGAGCTGGCTTGAATACAGGTTGAGCCAGCTCAATCTCAACCTGAGTCGGCTCGACTGCATATTCAAGCCAGCCCGATTATATGTTGGTTGATCTTTCTCATGGCTCTTGAATCTCGTTCTTGACTTATCATGGATCGAATCTCGAGATATCAGATTTCTACATTCTCCATCTCGACTCGATATTCGGCTAAACCTCAAATCTAAGAGCTTCCTGTATGATACTATCCCCATGTCCTAGGACTATCGCTTGCTGCTCATGGATCGATAAACATGAAAGTTAAGCCAGGCCACTTGATCCCAATAGAATCTCATGCTCGATCCATCTCCACCTGGAGCTCTACCTCATACTGAGCTCCATCTGGCTTCTTCTTGCACATGAGAGCAACCTCCTTGATTGTGTCCTTCTTCTAACTTGACCACCACCGTAGCAATCCCTTGGAACAATCTAACTCCTCCTAGCTCTAATACCACTATTAGGGTAGATCCGTCAACTATGAAACATAGATCACCCACCCAAGATTATCTGAAGGAGATATGGCACCACCTGTTGCTATGAAAAGATAGAAGAAGATAAATGAATACAATCATATACGTGATTTTGCCCAAGTGCCTACATCCATGGGACATGCAATGCTTCACTACTGAGAAAGAATAATAGAGGAGATACAATCTGAACTTACAAACCCTCTCTCTCAATCCAGAAGCACTCATCCATACAGTGCTCTCAAAGAAATTTCAAGAAGATCTTCCTCATAGATCTACTGGTCTAGGGTCCTCAACATCTCAGACACTCTATGATCCTCTCAACCTCTACATCAAGCCCTAGCCTTTGTCCCTAGATAACCCCACCATTCCAGGACACTCCTAGCTTTCTTGATGATCTTGGCGCTTTCTGAGATCCCTGGCTCTTCCTGAGATCTGATGCTTGGTCTTCCTAAGAAGCTTCTGACATTCTTTGCTGAGATACCCTCCTCAGCTGCTACACTGCTGAGCCTCTCTCAATTCCTATGCCTCTAGGAAGGCGCTACTGTAGAACTTTAGTGCTTTCTGCCTTATCTTTGCACCATCCGAGAGATTTTTTCCAAGATTTTCTCTATTCCTAAGATTGGAAGGTCTTCTTATAAGCCCTAATTATTCTAATAGCCATCCGATTAGCTCCCGCATGCTCTCCTGATCGCTAGATAGCACAATAGCTCTATAGATCCCGTGAATAGACTTGGTCCGTGAGTTAGGAGCTGTAGACCCCATCAAAAGACTTCCACTCACATGCCTGTGCACTATTGGCTATCATGCTGTTCGCCTCCGTCGAGCTGGCTCGATCCATAATCGGACTGACTTGACTGCGTCTAGCCTGAGCACTACTTTCTATCTGCCTGAGATAGTTGACTCAGATACAGGCCAAGCTGGCTTGATCTCACCCCGAGCTGGCTCGACTATGTATCTGAGTTGACTATATATTGGCTGATCTTTCTCATGGCTCGTGAATCTCATTTTTGACTTATCGTGGATCGAATCTCAAAGTGTCAGATTTTATAATTTTGGCATCCTAGGCCCTCTTCTCTATAGCTTTGACCCCAGTGGAAGCTTCGCTGGCCTCTTTTGATGCATTATCCTTGGTAACTTTAAGCATTTTGACTTCAGTCCTATACCTCATCACCTCAGAAGATGGTTCAAAAGTATGCTTCATGAACCCATTTAAATAATGGGCAAGCTGTCACAACATTCATCAAAATTAATGATGAAAATATTCCATAATAAAGAGTTAACTCGAATATGAGGATACACATCTTCAACTTAATCAGAGGAAACAATCTACCGCTTTACGCCTCCTTGTCTTTAGAGGCTCGGTCAATAACTCTGTGGCATCAATCAAATAGAAGATGCTAAAGAACGCCTTGCATGCTAGGCTGTAATCTTTTAGGATGGAGTCATGTAACCCCACTCCAGTCGGTGCAGTCCCAGAAGGTCCTATAGTTGAGGTGGGTTACACTTCGATTGTCGGAGCATTGGAGGTCTCCACAATCTCAGTCGACTTGGCCCTATCCAAAGCAGTCACAGAAATCCCTGCGACTTCAACTGGTTCCTCCTCAGAAAAAAAGTCGAAAATATCAGGAGCTGGCAAGCTCAAAATGGCCTCGCTGAACAAGCATTCAATAGGACTCCCCTGACCTTCCTCAGAAATCGGAAGGTTAGAGCCATGCGAGATTTGTACGAACTCAAAGCCCTTAATAGCTGGAGGTTCGGGGTATTCTAACCTAGAAATCGGAGGTGCAGGAAGAAGGCCGACCCAAGCTCAGATAGATTTTCCACCTGCTTTCTCCATCCTCCTCTTTCAGAAGGTCTTCGAACCCGACAATTATGGCAAATTTGGATCCACTCTTGTAACGAAATACATTTACCTATTGACATTAGATTTTGGAGTCTAGAAAAGCAAGATTATAAGAGTAAAGAGTGAATATATATCTTTAGGTCTGGTCGGGCTAATGCCCATATTAAACAAGCTCTACTCAGAAAGAAGCTCTTTCAGATCTGAAACTTCAAAACTATGCAAAATCTTCAAATCTTGCACCAGACGCTGATTGAGTGGTGGGTCCCTTAATATAGCCTCCTGTGACTCTCTCTAATCTATGAGGCCCCACTCTTCACCTAAGGAACAGGACATAAATAAGAAGCGCTCCTTCCAACTGTGAATAGCGGTGGGAGCACTTCGAACCAATGGAGGAACATTCTTCCTGCTCCTAGGGGTCACAAACCACCATCCACGGGAGCTGAGATGTCTTTTTAAAATGAAATAATAAAAAAAAAGCACAATGCTAGGCTTAACCCCGGACAAAATGCATGTTGCGATAAAGCCATAGATATGTCACCACGATTTCGGCACCATCGAACAGAATGACATTTTCAAAAAGTAAAAGAGGATGATGAAGAAGGAATGAGGAAGAAATCTTAGTCTGGCTCGGAAACACTCCTCGTACATGCTAATCCAACCTGGAGGAGGCTTGTAGGCATGCTCTTCAGCCTTTGAAACCTCCAGTAAAAACTCAAGAGGAATATGAAATTGGCTGTGGATCAATACTAGATCCCTCTTCGATACCTCAAATTGAAAGATCATAAGCGCAAACCCTGTATCCCTAGTCAGAGCCATCTCTCCAATAAAAAAGAAAAAGAAAGAAGATAGCTTGAAGAAAAAAAAACCTGCGATGGAAAATAGAAGGACAAAACCCCTTATCCTACCCAAGATTTATATATAAATGTTAAATTAGAAAGATTTTTGAATTCTCCATCCCCTCAGAGTATTAAATGCAAAGAGCATAAATTGACACAACCAAGATACATGGCAAGTATCCCTTAGATACAAACTCCACCGCTGATACGATGATTAAACTAGGTAGCTGTAATCATATTCTGTCCCACTTCCAAAGAAACATGCAGAGACATACGATAGCATTCACCATGCATTAGATGATTTTAATTTCACTTCTTTTAGGTCCCTACGAGCTCAACCACAAGCACCTCAAATACGACAAAGCATGCCTCAGCTCAGAGAAATAAAAAAAAATTGATGATAAGAAAAAGGACTGGCTACTTCAATGAAAAATAAATTTTATTTATAATATTCTTTAATGCCCAAATCAGCTTACAAGAAAATAAAGAAGAGATACAATTTCAAATAATTTCTTCAATGATCAGCCCGAGAATGGCTTTTCCCAGCACCAACCTCTTCTGCCTACGAGATAGATTCACCTCTATTCATTATCATGGCCATGTTTGATGAATTCGCAAATTTGTCAACACAATCGCGTATTACTGCCCTCAAATTGTCATTAGGAGAATCTGCCTGCAAAGACTCTACATGGGCTAAATCGTCTGGTGGAAGATGGGCCTGGGCCATCTCTTTGTATCTCTCAATGCCAGCAAAAAATCCTAGTCTGCAAGCTTTGATCACAACATTGATCCCATTTTGGTAAAGTTGGTCAAACTACTCATTAGCCTTCCACAGTTCGTCTTGGTCGAAGGCTCGTGGATTACAAGTGTATCACGAGCCGCAAAACCATCGGATCTTTGGGATGCCCTCTCTGCAGGATGTCTTTCATCCGAAATCCTAAACCTTTTCTTTGATCTTCTGATGGAATCCCTCGAAGAATGAGTCTCGGGTGTTGAACCTCTTCTTCCTTCGAGCATCCTTCTCAAATGATCAATGTCATTATAGGCTCGATGATAGTCTCATTCAGCCTCAGACCTCCACCTCTTAAGGACTTCATTCCTCCTACGGGCCCGTTCTAGCTCGATGTCTCATCGATCGATCATTTTTCGAGCCTCAGAAAGTGCTTTCTGAGAGCAATTGATTTTCTTGACTAAATCAGCATTAGCAGCTTTCTCCTGCTCCAAGCGATATTTCAACAGGTCTATCTCCTCCCTTACTCCAGCCAGCTCTAAAGCTGAAGCCCCAAGGACGACGCCAACAAAACTAACTAAATAATGCCCTAGCAAAGCTAAAGATCTCAGGGCATCCTCTATTTGACATTGAGCTCCCTCTCCTTCCAGAGCATGCCTTTAAGTAAAAGAAAGACAACTCCATAAAAACTATGCAACAACCCTCAAAGTTTTGGTGGCATTCGGAGGAGAAGGCAATGTTTGAAAAGTCTCCACTTGGGCTTCAACTGGAGGATGACTTATGGTGGGAATTACCTCTACAACCCTGGCAAACCCCACTGATGCCTTAGGTCTAGACATTCCTGTGGTTCCCTCCATCTTTGTGATGGTAACCTTCATAGGAATTTTGATAGGAGAATTCGGAAAAGTCATTTCTACCATAGGCTCCATCCTCGAACTAGCCGGCACGGTCGTGATTTCCACTGACGAATTTACCATCTCAGTCCTAGGTTCCGACACATCCACCAGTGAATCATTTGTGTGGAGAATATCCTTCTTCCTTTGGTCCACCATACTAGAAGAAGATATGATTGGGAGAACGGTATTCGAATCCCCAGTAATAATCCCTCTAATGACCTAAGGTTGAGTAGAAGGAGTCCCAGCCTATCTCCTTCGAATCGATAACCTTCGTAGCTTCTTTGCTCACTCGGGATCCATTTGGTCTCTAAGATGCAGGAGAAAGAACTTCAAGCAAAGGAGATGGTAAATATTGCAATCATCGCCTTTTTGTCCTTTGGATGCTCTTAAAAAGATGAAGAAGACGAAAGGATGCCCTCTTTTTGGACCTTTCCCTCATAAGGATAAACGGTCAGATAGACCCCTCGATCATAATCATCTGTGCACCATGGAATGATGTCACTGGCTATAATCATAATCATAATCAGAGGCACGTTGCTCAACCCGAGGCATCCTAAAGAAGTAGTCCTTTCGTCTAATCTTCTGACTCAGTACTAAAGGATAGTGTTACGGTGATGATGAGAATACCTTGGATCGAGCTATCCGACGCCTGGGTTGCCTTGGATCGATACTAGGACATCAATATTCCGAGGTCAAAATGTCTTATACACTCTCTCCTAACCTGCAAAATGATCCGAAGTACTTTATTAATCCCAATAATTCTGTTCTGAGATAAACGGCAATGCAGTTGTGATCCAACCATGATCAAGCTATTTCCTACTAAGCCAAAAATAGTGAAGATAAATAGAAAATTTTAATCATGCCAGCGACAGCCTTCCTATCCTGAAAAATGGTCATGATCTCAGAACAACATGATTAACAGAATAGCATAACAACCATGAGATCTCCTTGTATAAATATCATAAACTCCGAGAACGCAGGTAAGCAAGAAATTTCTCTCAGAGAACTCGTTATTACTCGTCTGTTCTCTGCTAACTTGACGTCGGAGGGCTCTCATCGGAATCAAATCTTTTGGTTTGAATTTTGTTTTGCAGGCCACTCCAATACCCGTGCGTAAGACCGACCGCTCCACTTCAGTAGCCGACGACTTCCAACTACACCTAAGCTCAATTTTTTATTAAGTTAATTATATATATATATATATATATATATATATATATATATATATATATATATATATATATATATATATATATATATTATGAAAGATATTGATTAAGTTAATTAATCATATTCCCTCAGATGGTATGTGATAAGACAGTTGTGGTCATTATGGCACACTATGTATGGAAATTGCATATTTAAAAATTAAAAAAAAAATCAATGTGAAAACTTACATGTAGTTAAAACTCTTTTTATCTTTTATATATTTAATTATTTACATGCTGAATCTCTCCCAAACTCTGAATTTTTTCTCTCTCCCTCCCAAACCATTGTTCTCTTGCTTTGGTTCTATGGAGAGTTTGGACAGCACCATAAGGAAAGGGGTTTGATAAGTTTAGGATGTGGAATAAGCCTTTTGGATTGGTGATATATGGCAACGTGAAAGAGGTTGTTGTTGGCCAACTTTCTGACCAATTTTATTTTAGCATCTAGGAAATTAGATCTATTATTGGTAGGAAAGCTTAAGGAGTTGACAAACAATTCAAGGTGCAATTAACTGTTGCACAAACCTCTCAAATGATTACTGCTTAGAGAGATTTTAACTGTGTACACTAAGAATTTAATTGTGTATAGCAAGACCTTAACAATATGTAGGAGATATCAACTATATGCAGAAGAATATTAATTGTGTGCATAGAAATCTTAACCATATATAAGGAGACCTTGATTGTGTACACAGAGATCTTAATTGTGTGTAGAGAGATATTGGGATATTAAGTATGTGCATATAGATCTTAATTTTCTGCACAAAGATCATAATTATGTATAGGGAGATCTTAATTATGGGTAGGGGGTGTTAATTGTATTCAGAGGCTGCAATTGTCTACAAAGAGATTTTAACTGTGTACACAAAGATCATAACTGTGTGCAGGGTGATGTTAGTTATGTGCAGGAAGTATTAATTATGTCCAGGAGAATATTAACCAAGTGTATAGAGATCTTAATTATGTGCACATAAATCTTAACTATGTGCAAAAAGATCCTAGTTGTGTGCACAGATGTATTAACTGTTTGGAGAATTTCTTAGATTCATCTTTCTATTTTTCATTTACTTAGTTGGCAAATAAAACCTCTGCTTTCGTTTGGAAGTAGGAGCAACATCATGTCATTTCTGCAGCAGGCAAATAAAATTTTGGATGCCTAGGGCAGAGTTATGGTGATGGATGAATTTATGTTATAAATTTTGCGGCAAGTCTTATTTGCAAGATTCTAACATAAAATCTTATGGGGTATTTGGTGGAAAGAGTTGGGGTTTAGAATTGGAATAAAAATGGAGGACAATTTTCATTCCAATCATTTGGTTGGAAGAAATTCTATTCTAATTTTGATTCTGATTTTAGGATCGAATGAGAATGATCCAATCTATCTAAAACTCAATCTCTACTCTTCTCTAATTTAGTTAAGAAGAGTTCCATTTTATTTTAAATTTTCATCCTGATTCTGATATTGATTCCTTAAAATTTTAATTTCAAGCCTAGCATACAAGATTCAACCGACCTAACTAAGCATGGGATTGGTAGCTTAGACAGTTTGAGCCATCGACATTAGGTAGCATGCCTATGCCTGCTTCAAATGAAAGCTACTGATTTTAATCAAGGAAGCATTACAATGGTGCAGGCTCTGGTGTAGACATGGACCAAGCTGAGCGATTGTCTGTTGAGCAGCGAGAGTACAGGTAGTAATCATAAGGATCGATGCAGGATTTATTAGTAAAGTGAATAATGTTAGGTGCACTAACATAACCAAAAGTTAGGTATGGTTTAGTTCTACTGTGCAATTAATAGTAACAAATAGCTTTTTGTTGGAATGTGCTGCCATTCATGATATGCCTTTTCTGATATTATGCATAGCAAAATCTTAATAATCATAAATTAAGTATATATTTTGCGAGCTGTACAAGCATCATTTTGCATTTTTTTTCTATCAAACATTTGTAATTTGAATCTCCCGACCAGATTTCAAAAGTAGTTGTTATTGACAATGAATTCTTCAATATATTATCAATTTATCATTAGAATTGAAAATAATCTGCAGCATCCTTTTATTTAATTTTTGATGCTCTATACACATCCTTTATCAAAAAAAATAATGATTTATCTTACAATAACTAATTGTACTCTAACTACCAAGATAGAGAGTGTTTTACTTAGCCCACTAGTGTTATTTACGATGAATTATTCTTATGATATTATGTTAAATTTTTATGCCAGCATCATAAGTACATCACCATCATAAGAATTGAAGGATCACAGATTGGTGGGTTAACTATTGGGCATTTTGAATATTTTTCCTGCTATTTCAAAGTATTTTTGTTGAGAACGAAGCCGTATGACTAAGTTAAATAATAGTTAACATAATATGATTATAATATTTTTTTTTTATAATGGATATTTCTTTTTTGATACAAACAGACGTTCATACAATTCTGGTATGAAAATAGTTCAAAAGGTTAAAATACAAAATATCACACAAAACTCTAGAATACTCCTGACTAAGATACCAGGATGACTCATTAGTGTGGGATGAAGGATGCCACCTAATCTGCATCATTGTTCGCCTCCCAGTAGATATATCTAATAGTCATTGCAGAAAAATGACGAAGAAACTCTCGAACATCATAAATCAATAGATGGACTGTAGGCTGCTCTGCAACACCCCCAATCTAGGCAATGATGGTAGTAGAGTCACCCTCCACAAACAATCCTCTCCGTACATACCTCAATCGTGCGTAGGTGATGCCCATCCAGACAGTCCAAAGCTCCATGCTAGAAACTGATGGCTCAAAAAGGAGAGATCCTCTAGCTAGCAGCATCCTTCCCTCAAGATCTCAGATCACATAGCCCGCACCACCACTATCCTCCTAACACTGCCATCAAAGTTGATCTTGATAAAGCCCGAGGATGGAGGCTCCTAGGAGATGAAAAGCACCCTATAGAATGCTACAGGAGCAGCAAAGGAGCCTAGGAACTCAGGCCATCAAGAGACTATTCAATAGCATCATAGTGGTTGTACTCCACTAGATAATAGGCTCTCTCTAGCATCCGATGAGTGGGAACGACCTCAACATTAAAGATCAGGCTATTTCTTAAAAGTTAGATCTAATAGGCAATGTAGTCTAGCCTCTCAGTCGAGCCATGGTGGACCACACCAAGGAAGGAAGAGAGGAAAGAACTAAATGATACATCCCAATGTGGGCCACCTGCCATCTACCAGATCAAGCATGCCCTAGGACAGTGAAGAAGGGCATGGACTATCTCTCCTCCTCCATCTCGCAACTCGGGCAAGTGGTTGGCACATCCATGCCCCTGTCTCTAAGAAGGGATCGAGTTCGAAGACAGCCCCAGCGATCTTCCACAGGAAGAGTCTAACGCTGGGGTGGATAGCTGCTCTCCAGATCTAGGCTGCCTAAATCCTCCTCTCCAACATCTATCTGTACGTCATAACAAGCTCCCTAATAGGGACACTAGTGCAGCACGACAGGCCTCATACCCTCAAATCTTGACTCAGATAGGGATAGCAAGGATCTTGTCCATAACGTGGCCACCAAATAGTCGGATAATGTCTTGGGCCCTCTAGCCTCTGTCATCTTCAGTGATCAAGTCTCGAACTCTCTAGTCATCACCCATCTCTGACAAAAATCGACCATCAAAAGAGAGGAAGGCTAGAGATCCATACATCTTGGCTCACATCAACCAAGATCCCATCACCAATCAGCCACCTAAGTTGGGCCTCCACTACAAGGCTACAGTTTCGAATCTCCCTCCAAATGAAAGAGCAACTGCGACCACCTTGGCTATAGAGCCTCTAGCTTTAGGCCCGATAGTGAGCTCTCATTACTCTACTCCATAGACAGTCAGGCTAGGTGAGGAATCTCACAGCATGCTTGGCAAACATCACCTTCCTCCTAAGCTGCAATGACTGGATCCCCAGGCTCCCGTATCGCACAAGCTAGCAAACAACTTTCCAAGAGAGCAGGTATAGGCCATGACCATCCCATGTGGAGCCCTATAAGAAGTTCTAGAATTGCTATTCTAGACTCTTGAAATAGATGCAAGACACAATAGTATTCGTAAGTAGATCGGGATAAAGCTCAGAACTGACCTCATGAGTGTAGCCCTCCCCACCATAGGAAGGGCGCAAGCTTGCCAACCATTGAGGTGCTCTTAAATCCTCTACTCCATGTGCCTGTAGTCAACCATCTGCAATCTACGACCCATGATGGGAATACCAAGATAAGTTAGAGTTTCAGTTTACTTGGAGATTCTCAACCTGTCTTGAATCATGAGCTTTTTCTGGACCTTCATCTTTGGGCTAAAGAAGATAGTAGACTTTTACAGATTGACACACTACCTGGAAGCACAATAGTAGGCCTCCACCATGGATGCGAAGTAACTCGCATTGCATAGAGAGGCTCGACCAATGAGCAAATAGTTATATACAAATAGAAGATGCGACAAAGGCTGCATCCTAGGGGCAGGCCAATATGGCTCCAGCTCACCCCCTGGACCGCCATCCGAAGAGCACAAAATAGGGCATCAACATATAAATAAACAAATAGGGGGAGAGAGGACACCCTTGTTAGCAGCCATTAGTTGAGTAAAAAATTGGATCGAAGAGTCATTGATTAGGATGGCAAAACTCGGGCCTTCCACACAGTCCATAATCCAGTCCATCCACCTACTACATAATCCAAACTTCAGAAGCATCTACCGCACAAACCTCTAGCTCATGCGGTCGTACGCCCGGTGTAGGTCATGCATAAACTCCTGGGCAAATAGGATATTATCAGTGTTGCAATGGCCACTGAGAAACACCCCCTGCTCCTAGCTAATCAAGCATAGAATGATCGATTTTAGACGACCAACCAGAACCCTCGCACACACCATATAAAGCATGGTGCAGAGGCTGCTAGGTCTAAAGTGCCCAGGTGATGTCACATCAAGTCTCTTTAGGATGAGGGTGATCAGCATCCTCTTTCACTGCTTTGGTATGCTTGTGGCCTCAAAAATCATCTACACAGCCTCAATCACCTCTTCACCAATGATTGACTAATATCGATGCAAGAAGAAGGGTGGAAAGCCATCCAACATCGAGGCTTCATCTTTCTCAAGAAATCAAAGGGCCCCATGCACCTACTCAACCACCATAGGACAAGATAGGGCCTTATTTTTCTCATTAGAGATACTGCAAGTAGGGCAGCAACCTTGGGGTGGATCACCCCCACCCAAATGGGCAGTCCAACAAGACCTGAAGAATTGAAGAATTTAGCTTTTGATCTCTTCATTGTCCTCTACAACACTACCATCTATGTCCCTTAGCTACATAATATGGTTCGAGGATCTCCTAATCATCGTGAACTGATGGAAAAATTTGATATGCCTCGACTGGACCATAGCCTCATCATGGTCCAAGCCCTACACCATCTCTTACTTAGGGTGCTCTATCTCCTCTACCTTAACATCCTCTAGAACTATACTCAATTCCCCATCCCTTGTGGTCTTAGCTAAAAATAGGAAGACCCTCGACTCCTGTGGAGCAACAAACACCTCCATCTGAGTCTTCGGACAGGCTAGGGCCTTGCCCTTTGCTCTAATTGCAGAGGACCAGCCTTTATTACTTTCAAGAGACCCTTTTTTCTTACTCTTAGGCTTCTCCAGCACCCAGCCCACATCAAATTCACTGGGCCAGGCATGCTTGGGCTAGGTAGGGACCGCCCCCATTCCCTTGGTCCATGCCACAGCTAGGCCCGCATCGCGCCAACCTCCCCCATCTCACGATCCACCAGTGGGCTGAAAATGCTGGCGAGCTGGGCTGCACTCGCACCCGCACCCGACATTGCACCCTTAACAACACCCACATGGATCTCCACACCCCATCCTAGCTCTGATCCAGCCATCGAGCCAAGGGGGATCATTGCCGTGCAACTTTGGTTGGCTTCAATCAACCATTGGATCCCTCCACTGGGTTAACTTGATTTGGGCCATCCTAAGTTAGCCCCATACCGGGTTGACCTGGTCTGGTTCCCACCAAAGGGCCCCAAATTGACTCGGTCCCTTTCTTCTCCGCTCTGCCACCAACCTTCGATCTTGGCAGCCATCATCGGACCGCAACCAGCCATGATCCCAACTCCTCCTTTCCTTCATCGTAGACCACGTTCTCCATGCTGAGGCCCACCGATGAGCTTCCCCCTTCTCTGTAGGCTAGACATGCCGCTTATTACATCCCGAACCCAGCACTCAAGTCAGATACATGATGGTCGCACATTCCATAGGACAAAACCTACAAAGTATACAAGGCCTAAATAATAAACAAGTCCATCAAAAGAATTATAAAATTTTAATCATATTTATCAAATCAAATAAATCCATCTTTATTCATAAAATTAAGATATTTGTTTGGTATCAAAAATCAACTAACTAACTAAAGATTTCATCGCTTGAAACTCCACATTCAATCTAATCAAAACTAAGCATCCTACAAATCTAGAAAAGCAGAAAAAGAAGGATTATGAACTTTATAACCCAGTAAGAATTTTTCACACTTACACCAACATGAGTATGAAACATCTTTTAATAAATATATATAACTGACAAGAAAATAATCAGATTCATACATTATCAATACAATAATTGAATAATATCATCATATACAATTCCATGTATCACATATCACCATTCAAATAATTTTAATCAATATTAATTCAATAGAACTTCTTATCATTTATTGATTAATATAATTTTGATTCAAATAATATTATTATTCCAATACTAGACTAGACCCGCTCATGCTCTAGCCCATGGTAGGGCACCACATTTTTGTCCATGATCGACAAGCATATCGCAGTCCGTGGCTGACATCATAATCTATGTTTCACATATGCTGGCTAGTATAGATATCCATCAATTAAATATAGTTTATCATCTTGATTTGACTTTAGCACTAAACTTAGTCACAACCATACTCCAGTCCGTGGCAGACCAAAATATATACTACATTTCACACATGGTCGACTAGCTTACATGCTCTTCTTTTTCATACTCTATGTTTATCTTTCCTGCATTGGACTAATTATAATCATGCTCTAGTCCACGGCAGGCCAAACACACGTTGTCCCCCAGCCCGAGACTAACTCAACACACATATTACGTTTCTTGCATGGTCGAACAATCAAAATACTATCCATGCCCCATCATATTATTAAAATCATAATCTAATTTTTGGTCATTAGATTAGTCATAGTTATGCTTCAGCTCATGGCAGGCCAAACAATGTTACACTCCAGTCCAAGACTAACCCAACATATACATCATGTTTCTTGCATGACTGGCTAACCTAGATGCAGCCATCCCGTTAATTATATCAAATCATATTTTTTTT
The DNA here is from genome assembly GCA_006176705.1 of Cocos nucifera. Classification (NCBI taxonomy): domain Eukaryota; kingdom Viridiplantae; phylum Streptophyta; class Magnoliopsida; order Arecales; family Arecaceae; genus Cocos; species Cocos nucifera. The sequence continues at coordinate 464,805 of QRFJ01000320.1, forward strand.
TACTTAACAATCATTAAGCATCAATTAATCATAATTCAAATAATATCAATTCAACACACCAATCAATATAGAGTATACATCAATTATACAAATTTAAATTTCATAAATATGTTGGTGATTGTATTGAAGAATCCTTACCTGCACTGATGATTGATTCAAATATAGTAATTGATGAATTTCTTGATTTATGAACTCGGAAGCAAGGTGTTCCGTTTGATATCTTGTGTAGACAATCGCACCTTTACATGATCAAGATCAACATAAAAATTATATATGAAAAAATTTTGGATAAACAGACCTAACATCGTAGGTTCAAGATTTTTCTCAAGACTAGCTAGTCAATCCAAGTTTTTCTAGACACCTAGATTCTTTGTGATCCATAAAATTTTTAGAAAAAAAAATTTCTAGAGAAAGAAAGTAAAGAAAAAAATTTTTAGAGAAAAAAATAGAGAGAGAAGGCCAAGAAAGGGGAGAGAGAAGAAAGGGGAGAGGCTCGCTTTTTCTTTCTTCCTTTTTTTTTCTTTTTTCTTTTCTCTTTTTCTTTCTTTTTCTTTTTTTTATTTTTAATTTCTTGGAAAAATAGAGGAGGCAACTAAGCCTCCACCTTAGGGGTGATCATGACCTGATGGCAGCGGCAACCTCCCCCACCCTAACTCCAACAAGCCCAATGACAAACTGACTTTCGACCACTCGAGCATGGCCCACATCCAGCATTGTGGTCGATTTGATGGAAGAACAAAGAAAAGACATGGAACGACGAAGAACAAAGAAAAAGACATGGAACGACCCTATTCCTAACCAAATTCGGCACCTCGCCCCAGCCAAAATCCAACAACCACAACTCCATTGAGGACTGAAAAAAGAAATGAAAGATGTAGGCTTTACCGTGGCTCTGGCAAGGTCGCATGATCGATTTGTCAAAAAAATCCTTAAGACTCTCTATGAAAAAGATCAAAGTAAAACATGATTTTTCTCGCTAACGATGAGAGGGGTTTGAGGCGAGATGACTCGAAGGGGAAGGGATCCTTTTATAGCCCTTGAATCCTAGGGTCTAACTATCCTAGGACCCCTTCTCCTAGCTAGAAATGGAGAAGAGGGGGAAGACTCCCATCAGGAGTCTTCTATCTCCTGCTTACACGCACAGTGCATGAGGTTTCTTTACTCTTCTTTTTTTATTTCTTTTTTTCCTGTTTTAAGATTCATGCTAGGGGTTTAGGGTTTAGATTTTCTTTTTTACCAGATTATTGGTATCAGAGCTTAGGTCTAAGATCACTAGAGACTATAAATTAAGTAATATTTGAGTATAAGATTAAAACCACTAGAGACTCTGATATAAGTAATATCAAAATTTAGTGTTTCGATCCTTAGGATTTAAGTTCGAGGAGAATATATATGAGGGTAGACCGTTAGGTTGAGGTAAAGTAAATCATTATGAATGTAAGGCCTAGTTATCACCTAACTAAAATAGTTTAATAAACACTAACCTTGACTTAGACAGGTTGATATGGCATGAGAAACTAAACATGGGCATGTTAGGAGGCCTACCTAATTTGCTGATGGTTCTAGTGCGTGGGAGTCTCCTAAGTAATAGAAAGACACCCCACCATCACTGATTAGTAGCATACATCTATAAAAACATCCTAATGAGCCTATTGAAAATACTCTAGGGATGAAGACCCAGGGTGAACCTGAAGTCCAACTTGAAGAACATATAACCATCGCTCAATTAATGCAATTTTTGGTGCAACAACAAACTATTGATAGAAAAGATATGAGGAAGATATTGGATGCACAACGAGAACAACAACAAAAAATCATGGAACAATTAATGCAAGAGCAGCAATCTCAGCATAAATAGGAAACTGAAAACCAGTAAGAGCATCAAATCAGCTTGATAACTTTAAAAAGCATGCACCATTGGCATTCACAAGAACCTCTGATCCAATGAAAGCTGAAAGTTAGTTAAAAGTAATAGAGAAAGTATTCTAAGCCCTGAGATGTCCTACTAAGAAAAATGTCACTTTTGCCACCTTCATGTTATAAGATGAGGCAACTGATTGGTGGGAGATGGAGATTAAAAAGTTAGGACCAAATGATGTACCCTTTACGTGGAAAGGATTTAAAAGTCTTCTATGAGAGATATTTTCCTCAAAGTATTCGATTCTAGAAGTTTTGAGAATTTGATCGATTGGATCAGGAAAGTATGATAATTTTCCAATATGCAATAAAGTTTGAAGAATTATCTAGATATGCTCCAATATTGACAACTAATCGAGCTCAAAGATTTAAAAATAAATTTAGAGGTTGAATTCAGTAACTAGTGATTGTATTTGAATTACCTACTTATAAATAGGTCGTTAATAAAGCCCTGGTGATTGAGAAAAGACTTGATGATGCTCAAGCTGCAAAAGAAAAAAAATTTGAAGAAAAGAAGCCGATCAAATGATCCTCGGAATCAAAGTAGTGAACCCTTCGAGTTAAAAACAAAAAAATCGAGCTATGTTGTGGAAGCCAAAGAATAAATTCAAGATAGTATTAAGTGTTACTGATGTGGTGGATCTCATTATCTAAGAAAGTGTAAGCAATTCAGTAGTAGTTGCTTCATATATGGTCAACAAGGCCATAAGTTAGCTATTTTCTCTAATAGAAAAGAATACCAAATATAAAAAAAAATTTAGTAAATAAATTATCCTAGGATGCACAATAGAAGCCTCGGATCTAGGGATGGGTCTACGCACTTACTCAAAAGAGTGATAAAGTTTTCGACTTGATGGTGATAAGTATGTAGGCCCATATGAGATTTCAAATAAGATGAATGGTATTATTATTACTAAAACTATTGAACATGGATAATTTGTTTATGCGTTGATACTGATAAGATATATTGGACTAAGTATATGATGGAATTTAGAAATTTATTAGATTTTCTTATATGAATTTGTCCTATGGGGAGTACCTGATGTAAAAGATATTAGAAAGAGATCAAAAATTGGAGGAACTAGATTTTTCTATATTAGCAACTTAATGGCACAATCATATAAAAAGGAAACGCTGAGTGGAAGCTTGAAGGTGAATAAAGGAGTTGTATCCCTAATTCTTTAAAACTTTAGGTATACTAATTTCGAGGACGAAACTATTTTAAGAGAAGGAGAATGTAATAATCCAGTAAAAAAAAAATCTAAACCCTAAACCCCTAGCATGAATCTCAAAGCAAGAAAAAAATGAAACAAAAAAAAGAAGGGGGACGGAAGACTCCCGATGGGAGTCTTCCCCATCTTCTCCATTTCTAGCTAGGAGATGGGGTCCTAGGGCAGTCAAACCCTAAGATCTGTGAGCTATAAAAGGATCCCTTCCCCTTCGGGTCATCTCACCTCAAACCCCTCCCATCGTTGGCAAGAAAAATTAGGTTTTTCTTTGATCTTTTCCATAAAGGATCTTAGGGATTTTTTTGACAAATCGACCGTGCGACCTTGCCGGAGTACAGTAAAGCCTACATCTTCCTTTTCTTTTTTTTTTTGATCCTTAATGGAGTTGTGGTTGTTGGATTTTGGCCAACGCGGTACCAAATTTGGGTAGGAACAGGGTTGTTCCCTATCTTTTTCTTTCTTCTTCCATCAAACTGGCCGCCATGCCGGATGTGGGCCATGCTCAAGCAACTAAAAGTTGGCCTATTGTCAAGCTTGCCAGAGTTAGGGTTGGGGAGGTCGCCACCACCATCAGGGGTTGGGGGGGTTGCTGTCTGTGAGTCACAATCATCCATAAGGAGGAGGCTCAGTTGCCTCCTTTGTTTTTCCAAGAAACCAAAAACAAAAAAGAAAGGAAGAGAAGAAGAAAAAAGAGAAAAAAAAAGAGAGAGCTTTTTCTCTCTTCTCTTTATCGCCTCTCTTAGCCTTCTCTCTCTACTTTCTCTCTCTAGAAACTTTTTCTCTAGAGATTTTATGGACCATGAAGGATCCAGGTGTGTAGAAAAACTTAGATTCACTAGCTAGTCTTAGGAGGGATCTTGAACCTACAATGTTAGGTTCATTTATATATAATTTCTTCATATATAATTTTTATATTGATCCTGATCATGTAAAGATATGATTGTCTGCAAAAGATATCGAGCGGAATACCTTACTTTCAAGTTCATAAATCAAGAAGTTCATCGAAACTGTATTGAATCAATCATAAGAGTTCTTCAACACAATCACCTACATGTTTATAAAAATTTAAATTTGTATAATTAATGTATACTCTATATCAATTGGTATGTTGAATTCATATTATTTGAATTATAATTACTTGGTTCTTAATGATTGTTAAGTAAAGAAAAATATGATGTGACATAATTAATGAGATGGTGGCATCTAGGTTAGCCGATCATGCAAGAAACATGATATATATGCTAGGTTAGTCTTAGAATAGGATGCGGTATTGTTTGGCCTACCATGGGCTGGAGCATGACTGTGACTATCCTAATGACCAAAAATTATATTATACTTTTAATAATATGGATGGGGCATGGATGGTGTTTGGACTATTCGGTCATACAAAAAATATGGTGTGTGTACTAGGTCAGCCGTGAGCTGGGGTACAGCATGTATTTGGCCCGCCATGGACTCGAGCATGATTGTAATTAGTTCAATGCTAGAAAGATAAATATAAAGCATGAAAAAGAGGAGCATGTGGACTAGTCGACCATGTGTCAAATGTAGCATATATTTTGACTTACCACGGACTAGAGCATGGTTGTGACTAAGTTCAATATTGAAATTAAATTAAGATGATGAATCATATTTAATTAATGGATATCTGGACTAGCCAGCATGTGTAAAACATGGTATTGTGATGTCAGTCATGGACTGAGATATGGTTGTCGACCATGGACGAAAACATAGTGGCCTACCACGGGCTGGAGAATGAGCAAATCTAGTCCGATGTTGGAATGATCATATTGTTTGGATCAGAATTGCATTAATCAGTAAATGATAAGTAATTTCATTAAATTAATGTTGATTAGAATTATTGATTGGTAATATGTGATACCTAAAATTGTATATGATGATATTATCCAATTATCGTATTAATGATGTATGAATCTGATTATTTTTTTATTAGATAAATATTTGTTAAAAGATATTTCATACTCATGCTGGTGTAAGTATGGAAAATTCTTACTGAGTTGTAAAGCTTGCAATCCTTCTTTTTCTTTTTTTCCAGATTTGCAGAATACTTAGTTTCAATCAGGTTGGGCTTAAAGTTTTAAGCAATGGAGTCTTTAATTAGTTAATTAGTTAATTTCTGATATCAAATAAATGTCTCAATTTTGTGAACAAAGATAGATTTATTTGATTTGATAAATATGATTAGAATTTTATAATTCTTATTTATTATTGAGGCCTTGCATATTTTTTAGAATTTGTCCTATCATGCCTCGAACCTAGCACCTGGGTCGGATACGTGATTACCGTATACTCTCTAGGGCAAACCCTAAAGAATATACAAGGCCTAAATAATGAGTTCACCAAAATACTAAAAGAATTATAAAAATTTTCATCATATTTATCAAATTAAATAAATCCATCTTTGTTCATAAAATTTAAACATTTATTTGGTATCAGAAAATAACTAATCAGCTAACTAACCAAAGACTCCATCATTCAGACTCCATGCCCAGCCCGACTGAAACTACATATCCTATAAATCTGGAAAAGAAAAAGAAAGGATTATGAGCTTTACAGCCTAGTAAAAATTCATCACACTCATACCAGCATGAATATGACATATTTTTTAACGAATATACATAACTGATAGAAAAATAAAAGATTCATGCACCATCAATATGATAATTGAATAACATCATCATGTGCAATTTTAATAAACACATATCATATCACCAATCAATAATTTGCTTAACATTAATTCAATGAAATTTCTTATTATTTACTAATTAACATAATTCTAATCCAAGCAACATTATCATTCAGATACTAGACTAGATCTGCTCATGCTCCAGCCCATGATAGAATACCATATTTTCGTCCATCGCAAGCAACCATATCTCAGCCCGTGGCTGATATCACAATACTATATTTCAAACATGCTGACTAGTCCAGATATTCATCAATTTTATATGGTTCATTATCTTGATTTGACTTCAACATTGAACCTAGTTGCAACCATGCTTCAGCCCATGGCAAGCCAAATCATACGCCATGTTTCACACATGGTTGACTAGTTCACATGATCTTCTTTTTTTCATGCTTTATGTTTATCTTTTCGACATTAGATTAATTATAGCTATGCTCCAGCCCATAGTAGGCCAACCACATGCTACATCCCAACCCGAGGTTGACCCAGCACACATACACCATAATTTTTGCATGGCCGAACAATCCAAACACCATCCATGCACCATCTATATTATTAAAATTATAATCTGATTTTCGACATTAGATTAGTCACAATCATGCTCCAGCCCATGGCAGGCCAAGCTGCACTCCAGTCCAAGACTGACTCGGCATATACACTATGTTTCTTGCATGACTGGCTAATCTAGATACCGTCCACCCAATCAATTATCATATTTTTCTTTCTCAACAAATCATTAAACATCCATTAACATGATTCAAGTAACATATATCAATAGATATAAAATATACATTTATTATCTGGATAAATTTTTATAAACATATAGATGATCGTATTAAAGAATCCTTACCTCTATCGATAATTGACTCAGCATAGAAATCGATAATCCTCTAGATCTATAGACTCAAAAGTAAGGTGTTCCACTCGATACCTTATATAAACAATCACACCTCTACATGATCAAGATCAAATATAAAAATCATATATGAAGAAATTATGGATAAATGGACCTAACACTATAGTTCAAGATTCCTCCAAGACTAGCTAGTCAATCCAAGTTTTTCTAGATGCCTGGATCCCTCGTGATGAATAAAATCTCTAGAGAGAGAAAGTGTTAAGAGAAATTTTTAGAGAGAGAAAGTATTGAGAGAGAAAGAGAGAGAAAGGCTCTTTCTCTCTTTTTTCTATTTTTTTTTTATTTTTTTCTATTTTCTCTTTCTCTCTCTCTTTTTCTCTCAAAAGTAAAATAGAGGAGGCGATGCCCCCTCCTTGATCCCACCTATGGCCGTGACCCCTTAACAGCGACGGCAACCATCCCCCGCCCTAACTCTGACTGGCCAGATGATGGGCCAATTTGCGATCGCTTAACACGATGCACATCCGACATGACGACCAATTTGATGGAAAAAAAGGAACAGAGGACGACCCTGTTCCACCCAAATCCGACACCTCGTCGGCCTAAATCCCTATAAGAGTAACCCCAAAAGAAGGAAAAACAATGGACATGGCCTTACCTTGACTCCGGTGGGATTGAATGGCCAACTAATCAAAAAATTTTCCTCCAAGATTCTTCATGAAAAATTAAAGAGAAATCACTTTGTTTTCTCATCAACGATGGGAGGAATTTAGGTGGATGGTCGGGAAGAGGAAGGTCCCTTTTTATAGACCACGGATCCTAGGGTTTGGTGGCCCTAGGATCCTTCTCCTAGTTAGAAACGGAGATGAGAGGGAAGACTCCCATCAGGAGTCTTCCGTCCTCCTACCTCACGTGCACAGCATGTGAAGTTTCATTTTTTATTTTTTAAGAGCTGGATTATTATATTCTCCCCCCTTAAAATAATTTTGTCCTCAAAATTAGTATACTATAAAGTTGATAACTTTAGGTGAACCAAATTTCTATTATATCCTTCACCCCCAACCAAAGTTTTTCAATCATTTTTAAATAATTTAAATTACCATGCTTTCGCTGCGCACTCTAATCTACATTCACTAAATATCTTGAGTTTACAAATAACTTCCAAAATAATAAGATAAAAATTTATCAATCTCTCAAATTATAATCCAAAATATAAATTATCCATTGAAATCCAAATCCTATAAATTACCTTTATCACATCCTTAGTGATCATAACCTTATGCTTAAATATCCTTTCACTCATAGCCCTGATGATCTTAATCTAAGCTCTAATACCACTCTGGCACATCCTGAACCCAACACCCGGGTTGGAAACATGATGGCCATATACTCTTTAGGGCAAATTCTAAAGAATATATAAGGCCTAAATAATGAGTTCACCAGAACACCCCAAGAATTATAAAAAATCTAATCATATTCATCAAATCAAATAAATCCATCTTTGTTCATAAAATTTAAATATTTATTTGGTATCAAAAAATAACTAATTAGCTAACTAACTAAAGACTCCATGCTTAGCCCAACTGAAATTACACATCCTGTAAATCTAAAAAAGAAAAGAAAGAAGGGTTGTGAGCTTTACAGTCCAGTAAGAATTTCTCACACTCATACTAGCATGAATATAAAATATCTTTTAACGAATATACATAATTGATAAAAAAATAAAAGATTCATACACCATCAATATGATAATTAAATAACATCATCATGTACAATTTTAATAAACATATCTCATATCACTAATTAATGATTTGCTTAACATTAATTCAATAAAATTTTTTATTATTTATTGATTAACATAATTCTGATCCAAGCAATATTATCATTCTGATACTGAACTAGACCCACTCATGCTTCAGCCTATGGTAGGCCACCATGTTTCTATCCATAGCCGACAACCATATCTCAGCCCATGGCTAATATCATAATACCATATTTCACACGTGCTGGTTAGTCTAGATATCCATCAATTTTATATAGTTCATCATCCTGATTTGACTTCAACACTAAACCTAGTTGCAACCATGCTCCGGCCCGTGGTAGGCCAAATCATACGTCATATTTCACACATGGTCGACTAGTTCACATGCTCTTCTTTTTTCATGCTTTATGTTTATCTTTTCGGCATTGGATTAATTACAACTATGCTTCAGCCCATGGTAAGCTAGACACACACTGCACCCCAACCCGAGACATACATACACCATGTTTCTTGTATGACCGAACAATCCAAACACCATCCATGCCCCATCCATATTATTAAAATCATAATTTGATTTTTGATATTAGATTAGTCACAATCATGCTCCAGCCCATGGCAGGCCAAGCCATACCCCAGTACAAGATTGATCTGGCATATACACCATGTTTCTTGCATGACTAGCTAACCTAGATACCATCCATCCAATCAATTATCATATTTTCTTTTCTCAACAAATCATTAAACACCCATTAACATGATTCAAATAACATATATCAATAGATATAAAATATACATCAATTATCCGAATAAATTTTTATAAACATATAGATGATCATGTTGAAGAATCCTTACCTTTATTGGTGATTGACTCAGCACAAAAATCGATAATCCTCTGGATCTACAGATTCAAAAGCAAGATATTTCACTCAACACCTTATGCAAACAATCACATCTCTATATAATCAAGATCAAATATAAAAATTATATATAAAGAAATTATGGATAAACGAATCTAACACTACAGTTCAAGATCCCTCCTAAGATTAGCTAGTCAATCCAAATTTTTCTAGATGCCTAAATCTCTCGTGATCAATAAAATCTCTAAAGAGAGAAAATAAAGAGAGAAAGTGCTGAGATGGAAAGAGAGAAAGGCTCTTTCTCTCTCTTCTTCTATCTTTTTTTTATTCTTTTCTATTTTCTCTTTGTCTCTCTCTCCTTTTTTTTTCTATCAAAAGTAAAACAAAGGAGGCGATGCCCCCTCCTTGATCCCACCTACGGCCATGGCCCCTTGACGGTGGCGGCGACCATCCCTTGCCCTGACTTCGACAAGCCAGACGATGGGCCAATTTTCGACCGCTCGACATGGTGCACATCCGGTACGATGGCTGGTTTGATGGGAGAAAAGGAATAGAGGACGGTCCTATTCCATCCAAATCTGGCACCTCGCCGGTCTAAATCCCTACAAGTGTAACCCCAAAAGAAGGAAATATAATGGACATGGCTTACCTTGGCTCCGATGGGATTGAACGGCCGACTAACCAAAAATTTTTTCTCGAAGATCCTTCATAGAAAATCAAAGAGAAATCACTTTGTTTTCTCACCGGTGATGAAAGGATTTTAGGCGGATGGTCGGAAAGAGGAAGGCCCCTTTTTATAAACTATAGATCCTAGGGTTTGGTGGCCCTAGGATCCTTCTCCTAATCGAGAATGGAGACAAGAGGGAAGACTCCCATCGGGAGTTTTCCATCCACCTGCCTCACGTGCATAGCGCGTGAGGTTTCTTTTCTTTTTTTTTTTTAAAGAGGTGAGTTATTACATGCCCAATAGAATGTGCGGTCTTCACGAATCCAACCCGGATGCTGGATTCGGGGCATGACACTGCCAACGTGTGAAAATAACCACACCAAAAATACATTCTATCTCAATTTTTATAGACGAACCTCTACCACTGGGGGCACTTTGGTCCATCGATCACCACCCCCATTCGCAGCGGCCATCCAAGGTCAATTTTGACACAGACCCGCATGAAGGCACTCTGCCACGCAATCATCCAAGGCTACCATCTCGCATGCCAACACCACTATGCTTCGGACCACCATCTCTCCCCAGAGCTCCGCTAGGAGCTCCAGTAGTTAGACCCACACCAGGGCTGACTGGATCGAGCCCTCCGATGGATGAAACCATGGCCGTTAGGGCACCACCGCCATGGCTTGGTCCACCACCATCCAGGGAATGCCAAGGACCACATCCCTATCTCCTCCATCAACGAACCAAAATAAGAGATGGCCCTGATCTAAGATATAGTCCGTCAACTCTCCGTTGACTCCAACCCGTGATCAGAACTCACTAATCGCCGCCTCCACCCCTACTTATCGTCCAAGGCTCTTAGCCACCATTGCTGTGGCCATCCACAACTCCATGTCTGCTCGTACCTTCTTCTTTGAGAGCTGGACCACCTTCAAAAATCAATGGATCAGCTCCTCGATCACCACCAATGTCGGTTCTAATGAGACCTAAATCAGACGTTTATTCCCCAACCTTCTCTACACCATCTTTGACTGATCATTCATCGTTGCAGCCAGGCCCTTTGATAGTTTGCAGAGTTGCTCTTCATCACCACCGATGCTATCGATTGTTCAACCTAGTCAGATCGTCAATGATCAATTGAAAGAGTCGAAGCATAAATTTCAAAGTACCAATAAAAACTCGCAATGATCACTATTCAAACATAGTTTTCCATCGGGCTTTCTGAACTTGAACAACCACTTCCCGAATAATAATTCAAAAGCAAGTATATATACATGTGTATTATATTTTGAGGGTCTATTATTGGGTATTTATTAAAATTTGGCATTAATAGTGTGGAAGATCAGAGTATACTCTTAATATGATTTTAATAATAAAATTTGGCATTAAAATTTGGCATTAATATGATTTTAATAATATGCCTCGGCCTGCAAACTGTATATCATGTCATATTAATAATTGGTCTTATCGGTCAACAGCATATTATGATCCTAGATGCTTTGGCCCTGGATAAAGCTTGGAGTATACTCTGATCCAAGATGCAAGTTCGGAGGACTTTGCTATCCACTTTAGAGATATTCATTTATTTATTTATTTTAAGCACATGCAACTGGAGGGCTGGGTGACGAGGAACGGGGGAGAGCGGTGGGAGGGATGGGATAGGACCGGCAATTAATGGAATACCAGCCCACCGGACCAGGGATTTAACTACTGGATTCCTCACACAGGAACATGCAGGACCGGCAATTAAATTGAGGTCTGCTCTCCCCTATTTGTTCGGATAGAGCTCACCTATCAGCTTTTAGTACTTCCGCCGTCGTCCTCTCAACGATCCGAACCGTGATCGAAAACCTCTACATACCCCACGATATCCGCGTGGCACCGTCAAATCGAAATCACAGCCCGATCGTTTCTTGCCTTTGAATATATATATATATATATATATATATATATATATATATATATATATATAATTAAATTTAATTTAAATTTAATTAATTTAAAATTTTATAATAAAAATTCTACATCAATAATTCAATTTGCTAGATATAATTTACTATCTCAAAACTATTTATATATAAAAAAATTATATAATTTAAAAATTACTAATTTATTCATCAAATAATCAAAAATTATATAATTTAAATAAAATTAAATTAAATATATTTTTTAATCATTTGATTCATAAATTAAATATTTTTAAATTATATAATTTTTAGTATATAAATAATTTTAAAATAATAGATTACATTCCATGATTTGAATTATCAATGTAGAATTCTTGTTGTTAAATTTTATTTTGAGCAAATCTTATATATATATATATATTCGTGATTAGCAGGTTGAACAAAGACGCTAGACGGTACTCCCTTGCTTTCTCTTTGGCTTCCAGCTTGCTCTGAGTATTTGAAGGCCATGTCCACCAGCGCTAGCGCTACTCCCCTCTCCTCTCAACGGTACTCAAACTAAAATACCAATTCTTCTTTTGGTTCTTGAGCCTGCCGTTGCCTTGATCCCAAGACCGAGCCAAGATCACTTAGTGATCAAGAAAAATAGGAAAAAACAAAGCATAGATATCTTTGTTTTATAATTTCTCTGATTTCTTCTTGGTCGCTAGTTAAATCAACTTTCATATATTTTGAATCAGGAAAAGGAATCAATCAGTTGGATATCTCTATTTTTTATTTCATTGTCTTTTCCTTTTTATACTTCAATCTATTTTGTCTGACACCCTTTTAGTTTTGTTTTGTAATTCAGCGAATGAAAATACACAGCAAGTTCAAAATGTTTAATCTTTGGGCATAAATCTTCTGAATGTGTAGGCCAATAGATTGTCCATTGCCACCCTACTCAACAGACTGAAATTGTAGAAAGCAACGCGGATTTTAACTTTCTTTTGCAAGTTCTGAGTAGATCTTGAGGATATGATTGTTAAGAAGTTTTGTTATTTTTACAAAAAAAAAAAAAAAAAAAAGAAAGAAAGAAAATGGTTTGAAGGAAATCAGTTGGTTTGCTACCTTATCTTTATATATATGGGAACATGGAAGGATCTGACATGAATCCCTAGGTCTTGCAAACAAGGATGGCATGAGGAGATTTTCATGACCTTGATCCAAGCATCACTGGTTGGTGATTTCCTTTTACCAAACTATCACCCATAAATTGCAAGGTATATAAAAGGTCTTCTTATAGGTGGCCAGAGGCTTGGCTAGAAGGATGAATCATGTGGAAGAGGAAACAGGAATTCCTTGAAATGAGCTTTCTAATGTATGTATTTATGCATGCATATATAAAACATAGAAATGTTTTTCTTTATGTATTTATAGAAAAAAATTTGTGATATACCATTTTCAACTTCTGCAAAGCATGATCTTAGAAACCTTGCTTTGTATAAATTGTTACAAGATAACTATAATTTGTGTATCATAGAATATGCTTTTGAAAAAAGCTAAGAAAAGAAAATGCTTTTTTGACATGAAGTTTTATATTGGTTGCATATGTAAGATCTTCACTCTTCAAGACATCATATTTACAGGGATGTCTTGTGGATGGCTAACTCCAGAATCAATGTTTTTGATTAAATTTCTGCATAAGAGGAAATTTTCAATATTCATCTTTCCTACGTCATGAAAGATTTTGTTTACTACATAGCCCCTCTTCTTTTTTTTGATGCAAGGGTTGGAAGGTTCGCAGACAACCACCCATATTTTATTGCCGCTATGATACATACGTACGTACGTACGTACACACATATATATATACACACACACATACATGCAGTACAGATAGCTTGTTGGTCTTTGAAATTGGTGGGGCTCATGCAGCTGGAAGAAGACTGTTAATTTCTTCCCCAGAGGAACAAGAAACAAGATACATGCTGCCCCGCGCCCCCCCCCTCAGTCCAAAAGGTCAACAATTATTGTTCATTGTTTACGAGCCGGCCCCTTATTAAACCAAAAGCATCACCCTTCTCCCTTGGAAGTACAGAACACTGAAGTCAAAAATTTAGAATTCACTCGGAGATTTCGTTTCCCTATTTCTGAAAGTTAATTTATTTTTCACAATCTCGCGTGCAATAATATTGTGAATTTGTGATAGAAGGGGGTCGACCAATTAAGAAGTTCTTGGAAAAATATATTTTTCCATCTATATATATTCGTGGATGTTATTGTCAGCCCACTGCCTTCCGTATTATGTCGTCTATTAATTTTAGTGGTATATTTGCTGCATCTCTTCATCCTCATCATATAGAATTACCTTCCCCTCCCTTTACTTGTCCAAGAAGCTAGCTGACTGCTACCTAAATTTGAAGGTTGGAAGGCAAGGTAGCCGTTGTAACAGGTGGAGCTTCTGGTATCGGCGAAAGCACCTCGAGGCTCTTCAGAAAGCACGGAGCAAAGATTTGCGTCATCGACATCCAAGATGACCTTGGCCATCGTCTCTGCAAGTCTCTAGGAGGTGAGCCCAATGCATGCTTCTTCCACTGCAACGTGGCCGTCGAAGACGATGTGCGCCGTACCATTGATCTCATCGTTGACAAGTATGGCACCATCGACATAATGGTCAATAATGCTGGGATGATAGACAAGATGGTGCGCGATATCCGCAAGATCAATTTGGATGCATTCAAGAAGGTGTTCGACGTGAACGTGCACGGTGTGTTCCTCGGAATGAAGCATGCAGCGCGTGTGATGATTCCTCAGAAGAAGGGCTCGATAGTGACGGTGGCCAGCGCCGCAAGCGTAATCGGAGGGATGGGTCCGCACGGATACACAGGATCAAAGCACGCGGTACTGGGGCTCACCAGAAATGTGGCGGCGGAACTCGGGAAGCATGGGATACGTGTGAATTGCGTCTCGCCGTATGCAGTGCCGACGGGCCTAACACTACCCCATTTCCCTGGGGGTACGAGCCGGATTGGGTTGAAGGGATTTCTTTCCTACGTTGGTGGCCATGCAAACTTGAAAAAAGTGGACCTGCAAGCAGATGATGTAGCAAATGCTGTGCTCTACCTGGCAAGTGATGAAACCAAGTACGTCAGTGGGCTAAACCTCATGGTTGATGGGGGTTTCACTTGCGTGAATCACTCTTTTTCACTATTTAAAAGAGGATATTTGGGTAATAAGCTCCTCTCTTGGTGATGTAAGTTCAGTTAGCAGGCTTTGTTGTTGGAATTTAAGTCGATCGAGACTGCGCAGATATGGATGCATGCCTAGCTACTATAATAAATTATAATCATCAGAAAAGCCTACTACAATAAGTTCAGATCATGGAAGTGTAATAAGAGTCATTTACATTATGTACTTGATCACTGTCGTGCTTGCTTGTTTAAGATCATTGTAAAATATATGAAGGGATCGAGTTGCAACCATCCGTTTCTAAGTTGCAACATCTTGCTGTATGTTTAGAAAAATTTACTTTTGGAGTACTGAACGTTGTGTCTTCACCAGCATTGCTTTGAAAACATTGGTTATAGTAGAGGGACCAGCATCCTATTCTCAAACGACCGGGACCAACCTCTCCTTTTCTACTGAATGCTTCTTCGATATCCCTGCTATGAGCTTTATGATGCCTCTTTTCTATCTTTCCCTGATGCAAGGGAGAGACGCCTATTTTTTATCATCTTTGAACATTCTCCAATCGGTTTACCTCTAGTAATATCTGCTGAATCTACCACCAAAGAGGAGCATCCTCAGTTTTAAACCTGAGGGTACCTTCATCAAAGATATAGAGTAAAAGATTGGAAGGGTGACTTGATTTTGGACTCTTATTATAAGTTCATCAACAATGATGGCCCTTTTTATCTTTATTATAAAGAAGTTTGGAAGATAGGCACCCCTAATAACTTTCCCAAAGATATCTGTTTGGTTGTGGGTAGCCTGATATGGAAAAATAAATTCCATGTTAGATTATCATGTTTGGTATGTATTGCGGCCAATCCACCTGCGCCTGCGAATCAATCGATTTGAAGACTTTTCTGGGGTGATCAACCTTTGATCGGTTGGCTTATTTGAAAATTAGCCGATCATTAATCAATCGGTTTGAAGACTTTTCATCGGCCAGCTAGCCCTTTTTGTCGTCAATTATCAATTGCCAGATGATGGTCATTGTCTGATGGTCGGCCAGTCACCGATCGATGGACAGGTTGATGAGTTAGGCGTTGGCTCGATATCTTCCAACAGTTGCCCCCTATGCCCAAGTCCGGTATGATAATTTGATATTTTGTCTTGATGCATCGGACGCAAGGGGTTACAACATGGTGCTGCCTCGAATTTCGTTCTATCGCCTATTATTTATGGTCTTCAGGATCTTCGATAAAAACTTATTGTCCGATGCTTTGGGGATTGTAATAATCGTCATTAATAAATGGATGATTGTGGAGCTCGAGAGATTTGATGCTCAGCCACTCTTCGACCGACATGTATTAGCATCTGATGAGGTTTCTGTGCATCTTGACCGTAGGTGGGTCCTATATATACTAGTCACACCCCGATTGTTTTTCTTTCACTACTTTCAACAGTAGTAGCTTTTGAAAACTTTATTTGTTCTCTTGTCCTTTAGCCCCCATGTTCGAAGCTCGAACCTTCCTTTTGACATCTTTATTTATTTTTTTTATTATCGCATGCATGGCTGATCATAGTAGTTCGTCGCGAGGTCTAGCAGCCGAAGCTTTTACTCTGACGACATCGATTGTGGAGTAACTTCGGGATCAGTATCAGATCCCGAAGGGCTTTCAGTTGTAGGCACCTAGCCCCGAGGGTCGGATGAATTCAACTCCGTCGGAATTTATAGCTTTTTATATAAAAAAATCTTAGATCGGGCCTTAGGTTCCCTATTCTGGAGTTCCTCCAGAATATTTTTGATTATTATAGGATATGTTTAGCTCAGTTAGCACCAAACTCTGTTCAACTTTTGATTTTCTTTGCTTTGCTGTGTCGGTTAATCCCGATGACTCCTCGACTTTCTTTGTTTAGACCTTTCTTTGTTCTTTGACCCCATCTGAAGGTCGATGGATGGTGGTATTTTGCTCCAAAAAAGGGGCTTTCTTTTATCATCGATCTTCCATCGTCTATTCATGATTGAAAGATCCAATTCTTCTTTGTTTCTCCTTCCGCTTCTTGGGGCTTTCCATCGGTATGGGAAGAGCCAAATATCCTTTCAAATGAAAATAGTTGGGTGAATCCAATCGATCGAGAAGATTTTCTTCAGCTGAAGGATATGAGAGTTCCCCCACAGAAAGAGCTAAATACCGAAGAGTCTCTGTATGATGCCAAACTTGGTCTGGCACCATCCGTAGGTACACACGGTATCCGTAATTTTGTCTTTCCCTTCATTCGGTTGGTTTTCAACATTGATCTGACTTCATCATTTAGTTTTGTAGGGATGCGTCTTCCTCTTGAAATCTCCACAAATGAAGTCTACTAGTTTGTCACTCAAAAGAGGGTAGCATCTGGCATCGACCCATTGTGCACACCAAAGAAGGGTCGGGCTGTCGATGCTCCTTCGATGGCACTTTCTGGGCAACTTCGTATTCCCATCATCGCCCTACGTGCTCTAGCGGCAACAACATCTTCTGAAGCCCCTCCGATCGTTACTCGATCGGAGAAAGATGTTATCATCATTGATGCTCTGACCGTCGCTCCATCATCGGCAGCTTAATCGACTATCGTTGTGCTTGCCCCCCGATCAACCTCAGCTCATGGGGGGCATTCACAGTCCCCATCCACGTCTGAGTGGATGTCGGTGCCTCTCAAACAATCGTCGGTCGGGAGGAAAGGAAAGGCGCCAGCTTTGTCTGCACTGGTTGGGAGTGATGCTTCCAAGCATGGGTATATGGATTCTAAGCATCCTAACATTCGGGCTCTGAAAGATGGGTCAGCTTTTTCCGACCCTCAGCTGGCAAGGAACTTGGTTCACACCATCCTTCTCCCAACTGATCTAGAGTTGAGGAGGTGTCGGACCTTGAACGAGATGTTCGGGTCATTTTACACGACATTGATTGAGGTAAGCCAATAACTTTCCACTACCTTTTCCTCTGCCTTTTGCCTTCTTCTTTTCTCTCTTCTTCTTCTTCTTCTTTACCAACTTGACTTATTTTTTGTGAATAGTGGGCTCACGACATGGCCGAGCTTGAATCGGCTTATCGTAAAATGGCCGATCTTTGGCATGCGTACTCCGACTCTATGTCGGCCACGAATGTCGAACGCAATGCAGCGATCCATCAGTTGAAGGAGCGAGAAAAGGATGCTACCGCTTGAGAGGAGAGGCTGTCTGATGAAGTCTCCCACCTCAAAGTCGAACTTGGGTCAGTAAGAGTCGAACTTGAGTTAGTTCAAATTGATCTTGCATCGGCTCAGGCAAAGGTAAAGGCCCAAAAGAGTCGCGTCAAGAAGAAGAAGCATGCGATACAAAAATTGAAGAAAGATCGTGATAATTGCGCCAAGAAGGTGGAGGATTGCCATCAAAAGTAGTAATCTGCTAAGGGGGAAGCATCTTCGGCCAAGGGAGAGATTCAGGCTTTGCGAGAGGATCTCTTTTGGACAAAAGAGCTGGACATTGAGAAATTCAAGATCTCGACCAACCTGAAGACCTTGATCCTGTAGAAAAGTGAAGCTTCCTATTCAATCGACTTTGGCGATGGTCGGGATGCTGTCCAACAGCTTTTTTCTGATCTTGACCTCAGCAGCAGCATCATCCTCGATGCTGAAGAAGAAGGAGGAGGAGGAGACGGTGCTGAAGAGGAGGAAGAGGGAGGAGGCGATGGATTCCTACAGATTGAACGGACGATGGTGCTTTCATCACCATTCTTACTTCAACTAAGTTGGCTATTTCTGCAGTTCCCACGGTTCTAGCCGAAGATGTATCGGGTTCCTCCGTGCCAACGGGTTTGACTTCCCAATTGGCGGTTGAAGTCCCATCGGAGAAGGAGGAAGCTACTCCGATTGAAGTCATTCCACTGACGGATGCTGCACCGCCAATCGAAGCTGAAGTCATTCCCAATCGACCTTCAGAGCAGTCGGTCGCCGAATAGATTTTTTACTATCATCTATTTTTGAAATTTATAGTTTTGAATTTTGTAAGGACCAAAGGTCTACTTGTAAACTTTTTCTTCAATAATGAAAAATTTTACTTTCACTTGTTTCCTGTTATGTGACTTTGCTTTATGCATTGCGACTGCAAATATTTTGGTTGATCGATTGTCATCCATTCGTCAGTCAATTTTATTTAACTAACTTTGGCTAGCTTTCAAACTGACATTAGATCAGAATTTTTGCTAACACTTAGCTATTTGTTAAGGTATTTTTAGGTCAGAGATGAACCAATCCTGGGTCGGTTTCCAACCGACTATTTGCCGACTTTTGGTCAATTTTTATCGTCTAACACTTAATCGATTCTCTAAATTGTATGACGATCGGGGGCAAGCCAAACGTCCTTCGATTCAGCCATGGCCAAATCGGCAAAGGTTATATTTGTCACTAGCCAGGGCAAACCAACTAGTCCGCAACCAAAGTTCAATGCTTTTCTTTCTTTATCACTTGTAAAGAGGTTATGCATCATCCGCTAGTTGATCGGTCAGTGATTCTATTGTAGCAAATCAATTACACTGACGATTTGAAGCACTTGACCAAAGGTCCCGACTATCGATCATTCTTCATTCATCGGTTGTTGGACTCCACCGAGTGAAACATGCCAATCAATTATCGATCAGAATAATTAATCAATGGTTAATCAGTCAGATTCTCTTTCATTAGTCAATTTGTTCGATTTCTGACTGGCTAATACGTCGGTTAATCAATTATCGAGTATGGGGGTGACATCTTTGTAGAAGACTTCACAAAACATTATCTTTTGCATTTGTTTAAAATACATGAAGTCGATTTTATTGATAGTATATTTTAAAGTTGTCAGCATTTCATGTTTGGGGGATTTCAACTCCATCGAGAGTTTTGAATCGATATGCTCTAGGTCGAAGGATTTCTGTCACTCTGTAAGATCCTTCCTAGTTTGGAGAGAGCTTCTCTTGGTCTAGAGGTTTGGATATTTTTGCGTTCCACAGGACCAAATCTCTCAGGCAAATCTCTTTTGGTTTAACTCTTCAATTATAATATCTTGCAACTCATTGTTGGTAAGCAGCCATTCTGAGTTACACTTGTTGTCGGACTTCAGGTAACATGTCTTGGTCAGCTCTTCGACGATCCAAATTACTTGACTCATTATACTTTTTCACTCTCACTAGTGGTAGCCCAATTTCAACAGGTATCATTGCCTCTATCTCGTAAGATAGATTAAATGGAGATTCGCCTGTCGAAACTTGTAGGATGGTTCGATAAGCCCATAGTATCGAAGGTAGTTCTTCCACCCAGAGACCTTTGGCCTCGTTGAGTCAATTTTCAAACTATGGAGGATCGTCTGATTCATAACTTTTACTACTTCATTCAATTATGGATGACCGACAGACGTTAGCTTGTGTGTGATATGGTACATCGCACAGAAGTCTTTGAAATTCTAATTGTCAAACTGTCGACCATTGTCGATTATGATTGTATGCAGGAGTCCGAACCTATAGATAATAGATTTTTGAATAAAATCCTCCATCTTATTTTTCGTAATTTGTGCCAAAGATTCAGCTTTCATCCATTTTATGAAGTAATCGATGGCGACAATCAAAAATTTTCTTTGCCTGAATGCCATGAAAAAAGGATCAAGTATATCAATTCTCCACTGTGCAAACAGCCATGGTGCTATGATCGATATCAATTACATCACCGACTGCCATTGGATATTGGCATATCTCTAGCATGGCTCGCATCTTCGAACGAACTCAACCGCATCCTTATGCATCGTTGGCCAATAATATCCTTACCGAAGGATCTTGTAAGCAAGGAATTTGCCCCCCAGGTGGTTCCTACAGATCCCCTCATAGACTTTCTGGAGTGCATAGTCAGCATCAGTAGATCCAAGGCACTTTAATAGTGGAAGGAAGAAAGACCGCTTATAGAGTCATCCTTCCATCATGACATATTGCAAGGCTGTCCATCTTAAATGCTTCGCTTTAGATGGATCATCGGATAGGATTTCTTCGATCAGGTACCTAATAATCGAATCCATCCAACTCGGCTCATCGTCGATTTGCAATACTTCTTCCATCTTTTCGGTACTTGGCACATCGAGATATTCGATGTAAGTTTGGCCAAGTTCGTTAGGGACAGTGACAGCGAGTTGGGAGAGCACGTCGGCCCGAGCATTCTACTCTAGGGATATGCATGATGCCGAAGTATTTAAAAGTAAAAGCTTGATCTTTAATCTTTTGCAAATACTTTTGCATTATCAAATTGCGAGCTTCAAAGTCATCTTTAACTTGTCCAGCAATGAGTTGAGAGTTGGTGAATGCTTTCAATTCTCCGACACTAAGCTTGCTAATAATTTTCAAGTCGGCTAGGACAGCTTCATACTTGGCTTGATTATTTGAAGCTTTAAAGTTAAATCAAAGGACATACTCGATAACTATTTCATTGGCATTTGCCAAGATGAGTCGTACACCGCTCTCAAGAGCATTCGATGCCCTGTCAACGTGTAACACCCATGCCGACTAATGATCGATTTCAGGGATGTCTTCTGCTGACTTATATATTATTTTCCTCTACTCAAAATTGATATCCAAGGTGGTACATTCGATAATAAAATCTGTCAGAACTTGAACTTTCATTAACGGGCATGGACGATATTGGATGTCAAATTTACTAAGCTTTATTATCCATTTTGCTATCCTACCTGAGGTATCTGGTCGATGCAGGATTGACTTCAGAGATTGGTTGGTTAGGACATGAACTTGGAAGTAGAACCGAAGCCATTGTATCGAAATAATCCAAGCATAAATCATCTTTTCCACCTTCGAATATCGAATTTCAGCATTATGAAGCACCTTACTTGCATAGTAGATAGGGTGTTGTGCTTGACTCTCATCTTTTTTGATCAAAATCGAACTAATAGCTTCGTCCGACGTGGCCAGGTATAAATATAGAGGTTCTCCTTCCATAGGTTTTACGAGTAATGAAGGAGTCATCAGGTATTTCTTCATCTCTTTGAAGGATCGCCGACATTCGTCAGTCCATAAGAAGTCTCTAGTCTGCCATAGAGTTTTAAAAAATGGTAGACATCTTTCGATGGACTTGGAGATGAACCGGCTAAGGGCGATTCTTTCGTTAAGCTGTTGTATCTCTTTCTTCGAGGTTGGATGCTTCATATCGATAATTGCTTTTATCTTTTTGGGGTTTACTTTGATTCCTCGATGTAAAATAAGAAAATCAAAAAATTTTCTGAACGTTACTCCAAAGGCACATTTAGTCGGATTAAGCTTCATCCAATGCCGTCGTAGTGTATCAAAAGCCTCTTCTAAGTTTCGAAGGTGGTCCTGACTTTGCAGGCTTTTTACTAGCATATCATCGACATATACTTTCAAGTTTTGCCCAATTTGTGGCTTGAAGATCTTATTCACTAATCTTTGATAAGTCGCTCTCATATTTTTAAGTCTGAATGGCATGACCTTATAACAATAAATCCCTTTATCGGTGACAAAGGTGGTATGTTCTTCATCTTTGAATGTCATCCAATCTAGTTGTAGCCTACAAAAGCATCCATAAAGCTTAGAAGTCGATGTCCCGAAGTCACGTTGATAAGTTGATCTATCTTCGGGAGAGAAAAACTATCCTTCAGACATGCTTTATTCAAGTTGGTATAATCAATACAAATGTGCCATTTTTCATTGGCTTTCTTTACCATGACGACGTTCGCAAGCCAATCAGAATAATGGGCCTCCCTAATGAAGCCTGCAGTAAGGAGCTTGTCAACTTCTTCATCAATTATTTTTTGCCATCCAGGAGTGAACAATCACTTCTTTTGTCTCACCGGCTTAATGCTTGGATTGATATTTAATTGGTGAATGATTACTTCTGGAGGTATACCAGACATATCGGTAGTCGACCAAGCAAATACATCAGTATTAACTCTTAGCAGCCAAACCAATTGTTCATGCTCCATCGCCTAAAGGTGTGACCCAATTTGAATAGTTTTGGTTGGGTCATCTTCCAGCAACGGGATGGAGAGCAATCGTTCAGCTGGCTCACCCCAGTTTTCATCTTTCTGCTGATCAAGGCTTTTCAGTGACAAAGAATCTTCTGATTTATTTTCTCTTGTAGTGATCGTGAGGCATCGTCGGGCAATTTGTTGATCGCCTCGCATTTCTCCGACTCCAGCCTTGGTCGAAAATTGGAGTAACAAATGATATGTTGACACTATCGCCTTGAGGGCATTAAGTCCCGGCCTTCTGAGTATGGTATTGTATGTTGATGAAATTCTGACGATCATAAAAGTCAAGATGATAGTACTCTACCGAGGTTCTATCCCCACAATCAATGAAAGATCTATCTCTACCTCAATATCGATGGCATCTTCCATAAATCCAACTAAAGAGATAGAAACTTTTTGGAGGCATTCTGTCAAGAGTTTCATTTGGAAGAATGCAGTGTAAAATAAAACATTAGTCGAACTTTCATTATCAACAAGAATTTTTTTTACATCGTAATTGGCTATCATCGTCGAGACCACGATAGCATCATCATGGAAAATTTGAATCCCCCTAACATCATCATCTGAAAAGAAAATAGATTCATTGGATTATCGCTTCTTGGTCGATCCTTCTTCAGATGTTGCCCCTCCGATTCTTGGCCGTCCGAAGATCATGTTGATTACTCCAGCCATTGGTCAGTTCTGATGAACTTTCTCTAGAGCAGATAGTTGATCGGCATGAGACTGAGTCGAGCGATCAAGTCGGTACTTGGCTAAAAATCTCCACCAAATGAGAGTCTCGATCTCATCTTTTAATTGAAAGCATTGTTCGGTATCGTGGCCATAGTCATGATGGAACTGACAGTACTTTCTCTTATCCTTCCCTCGATTCTTCATCGATGGAGGTCAGCGAAGATAATTTTCCCCCTCAATTTTCATCAAGATTTGGGCACGTGGAGTGGTGAGGGGAGTATAGGTGTTGTACCGGCTTTTTATATTAGTCAGTATTGTGTTCAGATAGGAGAAGACCATTTTCCTATTTGGCGTAGGCTGATTTGGTCCAGCAGAATGTTGTTCTTTCATTGTTTCTTCTTCTTCTGATCCTTTTCATTTGGTTGGCGCTGGCCAGAAGCATCTTCTTCTACATGGATATACTTATCCGCATGCTCCAAGAGTTTTGCATAGGTCTGGCCAGGGGTGGTTCTTGTCCAGTGAATAGGTGAACTGGAAACCCCATAGACCTTGCTTCATGATCGAAATGGCTACATCTTTGTTAAGGTTTTGAATCTCGAGTGCAGCAGCATTAAAATGCACCATGAAGGCCCGAAGGATTTCTTCCTCTCCTTGCTTGATCGAGAAGAGGGTATCAAAGATTTGTGGCATCCTCCTACTGATATTAAAGTGAGCCACGAAGGAATCTTCAAGCTGCCCAAAAGAGGTAATACTTTTTTATTGAAGCCTAGAGTACCATATTTGAGCAGCTTTTCGAAGGATGGCTGGGAAGCTGATGCACATGAGAGCGTCATTTGTTCCTTGGATCATCATGAGAGCCTTATAGTTCTGAAGATGATCAACTAGATCGGTGGAGCCATCATATGGCTCCACTTGCGGCATCTTGAACCATGATGGAATTGGTTCATCTAGGATGCACGAGGAAAAAGAAGGATCTATTTGGATGTAGAGTTCGTCAAAGGACCCTCCTTTTGCATCCTCTTAGATCTGGGCCAATCGTCGGTCAATTTTCTTAAGTTTTTGCTTGTAGGTATCGAGCTGATGCTAGCGAGGTATCCCTAAGATTGATCCTCCTGAATAACTAGTAAAGGAGGAAGTGATTAAACCCCATGGGGCCTTCCCCTTGTGCTGACTCCAATGAGAAGGCGGGGAAGTGAAGCATCGAGATCGTCGGATGGTTCCTCGTGAATGGCGAGGGGATGGAGTTTTTGCTCATCGGGAGCGTCGAGATTATCACTCTGGTGATGGAGAGGTGGAGTGCCTCGACATGCAATAGCTGTGCCTAGATGGTACCGCCTATGTCACTGGCTCTTGCACCACCACATGCGGCTGTTGTTGGAGGCTGTGTATAGCTTTCATTAACATCCGAACTTACTGCATCAACGCAGCTAGTTGTTAAGCTTATGCATCCATCGTGACCGCTAGTGTGAGGAACTTGGTTTCGCCATAGACGGCAATGGGGAAGGGAGTGCTTCTTGTTGGGATGATTGATCGATGGAGTTGAGCGAGTTACGAGCACGTGCTTTCGCCATCATAATGTGTGACAGAAAGTTACCAGTTGCTTTTGATCTTCGATATTCTCTCCCTCCTATCTAGCGCACCAATCTATTACGGTCAATCTACCTGCACCTATGAATCAATGCCAAAAAATCTTCAAAGATAAGTCTACATTGACCAGAGTTGGCTCCGATGGAGATCCTCCGATGCTTAAGTTAGTTGGATGGACCGATCAAATAGGAATCTGAGAGCAAAGTAATAGAGATTGCTCTAAAAGTATTAGATGTTTCTTTCCAATCTAGCCAGTTTACCTCATTTTTATCGGTGTCAGAGTGATAACCATTTAGTACGTGGGTTCCTCTTCTTCCGACGTAATGCGATCATGGGGAGGTGGTTAGAACTACCCACTAATCATTATTGACCATTTTTCTTGGGGGCAGTTTTATGAGGCTGATCAAAAGTCAAATGAGTTGTTTATAAAACACTCGATGATTGTTCGGCATATCTAGGGCCGATCGATAGTCAGTTGGTCAGCATATCTAGGGCCGACTGATGGTCGATCGATCGACATATCTGGGGTCGATCGACCTCCGATTGGTCGGCTTATTTGAAAATTGGTTGATCATTGAATGATCGATGTGAAGATTTTTTGTCGACCAGCTAGCCCTTTTTATCATTGATTATCAATCACCAGATGATGGTCGTCGTCTGATGGTCGGTCGATCGCCGACCAATGGACAAGTTGGCGAGTTAGGCATTGGCTCGATATCTCCCAACAGTATGAAAATCATGGTCTAGCAATCATGATCTACTTTTCATGGTTGATCCATGATTTTAACGAGCCACTTGGTTGTGGTCCCCTAGGTCCAGTTGGATTAGGACCACCAATTAGATGGTTCTGATTGGTGGATTCAATGATGGGTGGCCTCTATTAGATGTATGCCCTAGAAGGCAGATTGGCCAACACATGTAAAATTTTTTTATAGACATATTTTATAATATTTAACTTATTAATAAAATTTGGATTATTGTCCTTTATTTTTGTATTTTAATTATGTCTATGAATCATCTTTTGGGTTAATATGTTTGATAACATATTCTTAAGAGTTGAGAATTTGAGATATGCATTATTATAATTAACTCATAAACTGCTCTCAATCGTAAGATCAATACGATGATGATGATCGATCTGAAAGATTGGTGTACGATCGCTTTTTTTAGATAGATGAATCTTAAATCTATAGTATAGAAATATCGAAGCAAAAATATAGATACCTGTTAAGAATAAGGATACCGAGCATGACCAATTTTGAGCAGTTATAAAAAAGTCTACCTTCTCGTTAGTAACATTCTCATTTCTGCAGTTGTATATCTAGTTTTCTGATATGAGATGCATTGATAGTTCACCTTGAGGGTGCTATATTTTGACTACATCATAACTTGATCTCCTAGCCATATTGAATCTTGAGGTGTCCGTTGACTGTAGTATATTCATTGTAGAAATTAGTTTGCACCAAGATGGGATTTATCAATCTTGATAGAGGAGTAATCCTATGAAAATCATGAGATTAAGTCCTAAAGTCCATAGTCATGGTAGTGTAAAACATAGAAATGTGTTTCTATTGGATTTCATATTGGACTCAAATCGATTGATTCTATCATATCACAGTTATGAGGTTTGATGAGTTAATCTTAATCTCAATCCTATCGGAACTTATGATAGAAGAATCGAATCACACGATACATGGACCTAGAGGTTCTTTTTTAGTTCTAAATTCTGATGGATTATCACTACATACTACTAAGTGTCACTAGTAGATTATAGGATCAATTAGAATTATTTTGATGATCGATAATTCTAATTGACTGAATTGAAAAGAGTTTTGATGATGTCATTGATGGTGATCATGACATATTTCATTAGTTGAGAAATGTATCCCAAAGCTAATCATCAGCCTATTGATGGTTGAGCTATATTATAATTATAATTAATTTATTAATTAATAAAATATATTTTTGATATTTTTCATCATAAATTTTTCTCTTTTAATGAACTCCATTATTGTGATGAAGTCCTTAGGACTATCTAGTTTTGATAAAGAGAGAATTTATTGATTAGTCCTTAAAACTATTCATGATCAAATGATATGCTGTTAATTAGGATGACAGTGTCTATCGAGTGTAGATCACTATGTGCCATATAGGATGATTATCCTCTTAACCAAGGAGTGTGGAGATACTGGTATGACATACAAGTGAGATATAGGAGCACATCATCATTGAATGTGATTAACTTCGAAGTATTCTACTATCGAGAATATCTCTAATGAGATATAGATATAAGTATCCCTTAGATCTGAGATCATCTCAATGGCTTGCAAGCAACTCACTGTGCTTTGGTACCAGACTAACTGAATTTCTAATTCAGTAACGATAGGCTTTTGGGCACAGTCAAGTACTTACAAAGTCAATGTGTAATCAATATAAGATTGACCACTCTAAGAGTTGGAGAAGAATGTATCACTATATTTTAATATAGCAAAATCTTAGCTAGGATAATCCATGAGATCGATTTGATATTTTAAAATACAATGTGGATAGTCTGATTAGAGTTGATAATTGAACTCTTAGGTATCCTATGAATATTTTAGTCAAAGAAATAAATTATATGAAAACTATATTCACATGGGTTCTAAGGATGTTGTTCTATACATTCGACCTATCCAATCATCGGATACCATTGCTAGATGGTCACTTCAATTAGTATGAAAATTTATTTCTATACTACTGACTTAGGTTCGGATCTATGGGATCACACACATTAGAGTCACGATCTGATCGGATGGTTGATCAATAATTAAGAATTATTCTAGGATTAAACAATCAATACGATTGATGTTTAATCTAGTATAATTATTGCAGGAGGATCGATTAGCAATTAGATTGCTAATTAGCTTAATTTGATTAAGCCAGAGGATTGAGATTAAATTTAATTAAATATGATTTAATTAGATTTGATTTAGACTTGATTGGATCAAGTCCAATTGGTTTTTTGGATAAGCCAAGTGCAAGAAAGAACTAGTTCTAGTTCAACTAGGACTTGGGTCAACCTAATTTTTAATTTAATTAAAATATAATTTAAATTTAAATATAATTTAATCTAATTTAATTAGATTCTTTATTGGATTAGGATCTGATTTAATTGAGTTGGTTTACTTCTGATTTAATTTGATTTGAGAAACCAATTTTTGACCAAGTTATATATGGAATCCTAGTATGACTAGGATTTCATCCTTGCACCATGTTTGCCCCATGCCCCTCACGTCCCATACTCTCTCTATTTTGGCATAGAATCCTCTTTCTCTGATGGTTCACGCATGCCCACTCTCCTTCTCTCTCTCTTATTTGGAATAAGTTATGGATCAAGTTTATAGAAGATAAGTTGTTATGGTTTGTTTGGACTCTATATGATAGAATCCCAACAAACTAAATATGATAGAATTCCAACAAACTAAAACTTCTTCCTTTGTGCTGCCCCCCATCTGATTTTTTTCTTATTTTCTATGATAAAAAAAAGAAAATTTTTGTGCACCTTCTAGGTGGTCCATGGCATGGGATGAGGAGGGGGGGCGCCCAAGTGTTGAGCGCCCTAACAACTTGCCAAATATGGTCTTTTCTTGTCTAGGAATTTGACCTAGACAAGACTCTTCCATATCTCTATATATGGCTCATTTTGGTCTGATTTTTGGATTGATTGCAGACATAGAGAGAAGTTTTAGCCATGTGAAAATCATAGAAAAAATGTTCTTGGGCACTGGATTTTCATAGACACCAATCCAGGTGTCTAGGTGAGAGAAGAAAGAAGAAAAAGAGAGTATTCTTCTAGGGTTTCTTTCATTCATCCTTTTTTCCTCCACTTTTGAAATTTTTTTGAGAGAGTCTCCAATCTAAAATCTCTCCTCTTCCTTCTAATCTTTGAAGAGTCTAAATCTAGAATAAGAAAGCACTGAATCAACCGTCAAAGAAGGATCAGCATAGTATTAGCATACTATGCTGATTTTCTGCATCAGACTTCTGATCGGCATTCATGGGCTCGTATGGACATCACTTAGAAGTTGAACGTATGTGCAGCTTAGAGCTTCATCCTTCAGTCTGAATCAGCAAGTTAGAACATCTAACTTGCATAGGTAATATGGATCTGATCCTATCTTATATATATGCAATAGATCTAATGTAGATCTATGTTAATATGATCAACACCTTTTTCTCTATCATATATTTTTTATTTTTGATTTAATATCATGCCATACTCATGTAATAGGATATTAAATCTAGGATATTCTCTAATTTTAAGAATAAATTTTAATTTATTTCAGTCTTTCACTGCCAGATCTTGAAAAAGTTTCAAGATCTAACTCTGAAATCCTAAATTTGATTTTTTTCAATTGGTATCAGAGCCTAAGTTCATTATTATATGATTATTTTTACATGTTTAGATTATTTTTTAAATTAGATCTAATTTATAATCTAATTATTAAATTTAAAATTAAAAATCATGATCACACGAATTGATTATAAGGTGTCCTACTATAAGGTTTATCCCTTATAGTGGAGAGATTGTCCTAGTTCGTGTAGATCTATTTTTTAACATAAATTTATTAGATATGATCTAATTTTATTTATGATTTATTAAATTTAAAAAAAATTTAGATCTAAAAATAAAAATTTTAGATTGCACGGACTGATTATAAGATTATCCTACTGTAAGGTTTATCCCTTATAGTGGAGAGGTTGTTCTAGTACATGCTAATCTAAAATATTAATTATAAAATTTTAGATTAGATCTAAAAAATATAATGATCTGATTAAAAATATTTTAATTTAATTTTAATCATCATAAATATATTAGATTTGATCTAACATAATTTATGATTAATTGAAGTTGAAACTATTTCAATTACATGAATCTATTTAGATTAGATCTAAAGTAGTTTCATGTTTATCTTATTTGCATTTTGATTATGAATCAAAAATGCAACTTGATTGATAGAACTATATTATAAAAATATTTTATAAATATAAAAATTATTTTTGAAAAGTCAAACTCCAATCCTCAGTGCAAAACTTAATTAAGAATTAAAAAGTTGTTTGATTAGAAACTAGGATTGTAAATTGAAGATCCTAAGATACAAATCAAAACACATTGGGTTAAATGGATTAGTAGAGATTAGGTCCATTAATTACATTAGACCTAGGATTAGATTAAAGAATGGACTTAATTAGAGGTTTGACTAAATCTAATTAATTATTATCTTAGATTAGATTAAGAATTCTCTAGATCAATTACACTAGTTGTAGTTGATCAAGTCCATGTCTTGAATGAGACTATTATTTTGTACCTACTGCAAGCAAGAAACTAATTTCTAACTCTTGTTTGATGCAAGAAAATTATAAAATTATGTAATTATTTCTTTAAGGACCACTGTAACATTTATTTGAAAAATAATAAAGTTGATAGTGGATTTTTTATAAATGGTCTCTTTCAGTTACATGGACATATTTCTGTACATTATGCCAAGTAAAATGTGAATGCCATAGGTTCTAAATGACCTCAAGATAGTATAAATAAAAGGTACTTATGGCACCTAAGGCTAGGTCACATTGAAGAAGATAGAATTAACTGATTGGAGAAAATCGAATTGTTAGGTCCGTTGACTTTCGAGTCATATCGACTCTTTGAATCATGCCTTCAAGAAAAAATGATCAAGCTAGCAACCCTTTATAGAATATGGGAAAAGGATCATAGAGTTACTTGCTCTGGTGCATTCAGATATTTACGATCCATTTAATGTGCTGGCCAGAGAAAGTTTTTTCTATTTTATTATCTTTACTGATGATTTTTTTCAATATAAGTATGTGCACCTTATGCATCATAAATCTAAGACCTTTGAAAGTTTCAAAGAATTCAGACATGAAGTAAAAAAATAAATCAAAATTTTCTTAAAGTTCTTCGATCAAATCAAAAAGATAAATATTTTAATAAAAAATTTCTAGATTATCTCAAGGAATATGGTGCCATAGTCTTACAATGGACTTTGCTTGAAACACCTCAACTCAACGAGTTTACAAAATAAAGAAATTAAACCTTATTAGATATGGTTCGTTCCATGATGAGCTTCACGGATCTTTCCCTCTATTTTTGGGGACATAGCCTTTTAACTGCTATATATGTACTAAATAGGGTTCCTTCTAAAATCGTTCCTACCATACCATATGAGATATGGCATGGTAAGAAGTTAAGTATGAGTCATCTCAAGATTTAGGATTATCTAGCCCATGTCAAAAGACAATAGATGGATAAGTTAGAATCTAGATTCCTTAGAGTTTGTTTTATTGGATCATATCCTAAAGAGTCTTAAGGATATTATTTCTATCTTCCAAAAGACTATTATATGATTGTGAGTTAATATGTAGTCTTTCTTGAAAAATAAATTATTCAAGATGAAGACATGAAAAGATAAATTAGGCTCGAGAAAAAAGTCTCTGAAGAACAACGAGCCTTGGAACCTAAGGAACTAGTTCAGTCTGAGCCAATCCACACAATTCCTCCTCCACCTCGTAAGTCTAGTAGGATTTCTCATCCTTTTGAGAGATACTTAGGTATTATCTTAAAGGACGTAGAGAAAATATTTCTCACATAAAATGAAGTACATGGAGATGATCCAAAATCTATAATGAGACGATATCAGATATCGACTCTAAGAAATTGTTAGAGGTAATGAAGTCAGAAATTGACTTAATACACTCAAACCAAGTACGGACCTTAGTAGATCCTTCTAAAGGTATGGTACCTATTGGATGTAAATGGATTTTCAAGAGAAAGATGTTGGGAATGGTATCCCAAAGCTAATCGTCTGTTGACGATTGTGCTATTTCTTATGCTTGTATATAAATTATTAATAAATAAAATTTATTTTGATATTTTATCATCATAAAATCTCACATCTTCTAATGAACTCTTGTATTATGGCGATGTCCTTAGGACTATTTAGAATCGATAAAGAAGGATTTATCATTTAGTCTTTAAACCTATTCATGATCAAAAGATACGTTGTTACCAAGGATGATAACGTTTATCAAGTGTAGGTCATTGTGTGCCATATGAGTTTGCTATCCTCTTAACCAAGAAGTGTATAGATACTGGTATGACATGCACGTAAGATATAGAGATACATCTGCACTAAATATGATCAATTTCAGAGCTTTTCTACTATCAAGATTTGCTCTGATAGAAATATGGGTATAAGTGTTCCTTCGATCTAAGATCACCACGATGACTCCAAGCAACTCATTGTACTTTGGTGCTGGACTACTTGAATTTTTAATTGAGTGATGGAAGATTTTTAGGCACAGTCAAGTACTTTAGGAGTCGGTGTATGAGGCAAGATGGGATTGACCACTTCGGTTCAGGAGCTGTGTTCAATTATATTTTAATTTAGCAAATCCTTAGTCAGAATAGTCCTAGTAAGGAGTCATGGGGCTAATTACTTTGAGACACGATTTGGATGTATCTTTCAGGATTGACAGTTTAACTCTAAGCCATTCTCATATATAGAGGTTAAAAGGATGAATAATACGATAACCATATTCACGTAGGTTCTGAATATTGCGATTATGACTATTCGACCTATCTGAACATTGAGTATCATTGCTAGATAGTCACTTCGATTAGTACAGAAAGTGGTTTCTGTGCTACTGGCTTAGGTTCGAACCTGTGGGGTCATATACACTAGAGGTTCCTATTTTAGCTCATGGCTGGTGAAGAGTTCTATTGGATTGGGACTCTATGGTCAAGAGTCCCACAAAATTAGGACTCTTCGATCAAGAGTCTTACTATATTAGGACTCTAAGTCCTGATTGTCTGGGACTGTATTATCAAGAGTCCTAGTGAACTGAAACTCTATGGTCAAGAGTTCCACTAGATTGGAACTCTTCAACCATGAGTCCTACTGCTCTAGTACTTTGAGTCCTACTTATTTGAGACTCTATGATCGAGAGTTTAGACTCTATGATCATGAGTTTCATTTATTTCAAACATCGAGATCAAGAGTCCCACTGGTTTGGGACTCTTCGATCAAGAGTTTTATTTTGATGAAACTCTGTTATCCGGATATCCACTGAATTTGGACTCTATATTTATGAGAAATTTAATTAATAATTTGATCACTAATTAACTCAATTTGATGAAGTAATTATTTTTGGATCAAGTCCAATGAAATTAGATTCAGTTGAATTTGATCCGATTAGGTTATGAGATGACCTAATCGTCAAGAAAGTATGATCACTGATTTGATCAGGGGTTGGACTTATTTAATTTTTAATTTAATTAAAATTTAACTAAACTTAATTAAGTCTAAATAAGTTGGATTTAATCTTATCTAATTGGGTCTAACCAATTTAGATTGGATTGGTTCAATTAGATGAATAATTATGAGACTAGTTTGACCTAGTCTTCCATGTGCCACCTCACCCTCTTTGCACCCTTTTTTTTCTTCATGAGAAAGATGTTCTCATGAATTTTTTTCTACACAAAAGAAGGCTTGAACCCTCCCTTCTTACATCCTAAATGGATGGGTTTGATCTGGTTGCAATTTTCAATTTGAATTCAAATAGCAAACCACTTGATCCCAACTCTTCCACACGCCACCTTGACTTATTCGCCCTATATAAAATTTTTGAAATTTTTTTTGGGTGAGATTTTTTTTGATACTTCTCTCCTCTAGTTCATTATCCCTTCCATAGCCTAAAAGAAATAATAAAAAAATTGAGAAGAAAAATTGGGAGAGAAAACTAGGTGCCAAGGTTTGAGTGTTGTGCTGCCCTAGATCTTGATCTAGGGTTTCTATTCTGATTTCACAAGATCTGAACGTCAGATCTTCATGAAATTCTTTTGGCTACATCCTCATCCTCTCTTCTATCCATTATGCTGATCTAGATCATCCAAAGTTTTGGTGGAGGGAGATCAAAATTGTTCAATCAAATCTAGCTATCATGAGCGTTCTTCATCGAGCTAGCACTTAGGAGGAGCCGATCGGGATCAAGACCTCATATGGACTATCCGTAGAGGTTAGACACGTATATGGCTATGTCGCAATAATCAAATCTATCTAGTGATTAGATCGGTGGTGATTCGATTGTGAAGTTCGTCTACCCGTGCAAGGTAACATGTTCTAAACACATAGATTGATAAAATTATTTTACTACTTGCAACTATTTTATTTCCATATTTCAAAGCATGCATGCATATCATATTAGATCCTGATAATATAGGATTGTAGATTAGATCTATATCTCTTTAAAATTAATTAGATTAATTTTTATTGCTGCTATAATTATTTTTCAAAAAAAAATTGAAAGTAGAGCTAGAAATCCTGCTTGCTTCCCATCAAGGGTATCAGAGCATCCATGTTATTTAATATGATTTATGTGCATGTTTAAATTATTTTTTAGATTAGATCTAAATAATAATCTAATTTTTTAGATTTAAAAATAAAATAATATGATCGCATAGACCATAGATTGTCCTACTATAGGATTTACCCCCTACAGTATAGGTTGTCCTGGTACGTGCTGATCTAGATCATTAAATCATAAAATTTTAGATTTGATCTAATATTTTTTATAATTTAATTATATAATTTTAATCTATTTTTTAAACATGAATAAGAGTTTAGATTAGATCTAATTTGATTCATAATTTTTATGTATTATACATAGATCTAGATTAAAACCTATAACTAATATTGTTTATGAAATAAGCCGATACAATTTTTAAAATAGGTCGATCCATTTGATGAATTGTGCTAAGTTGTGTTGAATCTTTCAGAATTTTGAAAAATATTTTTGAAATACCAAACCCTAATCCTCAGTCCAAAAATTTAATTAAGAATTAAATATATTAAATTAGGATCTAGAATTATGAATTAAAGATCCTAAGTCATTAATCATACAATATGGATTATTGGATTAGATGAATTAGATCCATTAATTGGGTTAGATCTAAGATTATTTAAAGAATGGATTAATTTAGAGTAATTGATCAAATCAAACTAAATATTGATTTAGATTAGGTCAAGGACTCTTTAGACTCAATTATAATAGTTGTAGTTGGTCAAGTCCATGTCTTTAACAAAAATCAAATGGACTTGATTCGTGGCTACACGATCGAGTCCGAAATTGTTAGGTTGGTTAAATTAAAACTAATGAACCGAATGGTGCTAAGGTAAGTCTGGTAGTCCAGATCAGTGATTTTTAATTAGGAGCTACTCGCACTGATTCGGTCTTGATGAGTTAATGGTATATCCCTTCTACTGATCTCACTTACCTGGCCATCCTAATGAGTTAGGTTTTGATTAGATCACTTGATGATTTGGGCTCATCCATGTCAATTAGGTAAATCAATGTGACTGATTTAAGTGCTCCTAATGCTGGCTTGAATTAGGTTCTTTTTTTATCTGACTTGGTGAAGTCAGTGGGAGGATCAAATTTGGTTAGTTAATTCTCTTCTCTTTTCTTTAAAAATAAGTTAACCAAATCTTCTAAAATTATTAGATCCTTAAAAATAAAATAGTTATAATGATAACTAGGTTATAGCCTTCCATTAAGTTGAGTGATAATGAGTCCATTAGTTTAATAATCATTAGAGGCCCAAAGGCCCAATGCTTATTGACTAATGGAATTATCATTCATAATATGATGACTTGATCGTATCTTTCTAATGATGGTCAGGTTGGTCGATCAAAGTTGAGCCCGATCATTTGTTGGTCAAATACATCAGATATGGTCATGTTAATAATTGAACCTAACCAGATCTTTTCAGTGGAGGCCAAAGCCTACTGATTAGGTTCCCTGGGCAAAATTAAAATACTAGAAGTTGTTTAGAGAAATAATTGATTATGAACGTACCCATAGATACATATGGATTGACCAACCAAAGTTAGGCTCGTGTGTAGTCTATGTCAATTTTAGTATCCACTAAGAAATTAAAGTAGTTCCTCGAATTAGAGGTTGAGGCTACTAGTTCAAATAAAATAGTTGGAGGACCTTTAGACTAAAGTCCAATAGATTTAATAATTTATATACTAATTAGGTTTGATTTTTCTTAAAGCAAAAATGGCTACTACCTTGTCGCTCCAGTCATTGTTAGACAATGATAAATTAATGAAATCCAACTTCAATAGTTGGTATCAAAAATTAAAAATTATCGTAGAGCATGAGCGGATCTTGTATATATTGACTGATCCAGCACCTGAGGAGCCAGCTTCGAATGCTATAGGAGCAATTCAAGATACTTATCAGAAGTGGCTCAACGACCGCACCACCATTCAATGCATCATGCTGGCGGCAATGAATGACTAGTTCAACTGTAGGTTCAAAAATGCCCAGTCTCAGGAGATGCTTTAAATGTTGAATAACTTCTTTAGCATGCCTAATGACGTTGAGAGATATAAGACTAGTTGTACCATTTTCAATGCTCAAATGAGGGACAAGGCCTTAGTCATCGATCATGTATTGTACATGATCGAGATGATAGAGCGCCTGAGTAAGCTAGGCTTTTTCCTACACGAGTAGCTTAGGAAGGATGCGATCCTTAATTCTTTGGCCAAGTCCTTCCTTTCTTTTCTTACTCATTTTTGAATGACAAAGCCTGCAATAAACTATCATGATTTACTAGGGTTGCTACAGAACTTTGAGAAGGATCACCAGCTCTACAAGAAGATGGTGAATATAGTGGAAGGGTCTTCTTCTAGTCATTGATCCTTTAAGAAAAGAAAGAACAAGAAGAAGAAGAAGAACAAAAAGGTACAACCTCATGCCGTGATGAATGCATAGGATTAGATCAAGAAGTGCAAGTCCGACCAGAGTCAGATGGAGTACTTCTTTTGCAAGAAGCAGGGGCACTGAAAGAGGAATTGTCCTCAGTATATTGCCTCCCTGGATTCGAACAGGTCGATAAAGAAACAAGCTATTGTCAGGCAAGATAATTATATGATAACATCTTGTAACTTCTTAATAGATGATATTATTGCTTGGGTATTAGATACTGAAAGTCTTTATCATATTTGTAATTTGATGTAGGGTTTATAGGTCAGTAAAAGATTTGATGAATGCGAGAGATTTCTGAATGTTGAAGATAAAAGATAAATTTCAGTTCTAGCTTTAGGAATCATGAACCTTGTAATCAATTCTTATAAAGTTGTTCTTAGTGAATGTCACTTCTATCCAAATTTTATTGAATGTTATTTCTATAGGCCTTTTGGTCAAGAACAGTTATCAATTTTCAAAAAAAAAATTGTGATGTCATTTTGAACGGTGTTATGGTTTGTATTGGATTATTGAATAATGATATTTATTTACTACACAGCCTGTTAACGGGTTCAATCTTCCTGTAAACATCCTAGATTAGATGATATGTTAGAAGTCTACCTTTGGCACTGTAGGCTAGGTCATATTAACAAGAATAGAATAAATAGGTTGGCTTAAGAAGAAATTTTTGAAATTGATGATTGTGAATCACTTTTGATCTATGAGTCTTGTCTTCTTGGTAAAATAAACAAGTTACCTTTTACTAGAAAAAGTGAGTGAGCTAGTGAACTCTTAGATCTAGTACATACTGATGAATATGGATCCATGAGTTTAAGTGCTAGAGATGGATA
Source organism: Cocos nucifera (assembly GCA_006176705.1). Taxonomy (NCBI): domain Eukaryota; kingdom Viridiplantae; phylum Streptophyta; class Magnoliopsida; order Arecales; family Arecaceae; genus Cocos; species Cocos nucifera. The sequence continues at coordinate 502,813 of QRFJ01000320.1, forward strand.
TTTCTACTTTATAATCTTCATAGACGACCTATCGAGGTATGGGTATGTCTATTTAATGAGGCATAAGTCGGAGTCTTTTGAAATGTTCAAACTATTCCATAATGAGATAGAAAAATAAACTGAGAAAAGTATTAAAACTTTTCAATCTAACCGAGGGGGTGAGTATCTTTTCAGTGAATTTTTGATATATCTTGGAGAGAATGAAATTTTCTCCCAATGGACTCCTCTTGGAACACCATAATATAATGATGTGTCTGAAAAGAGGAATCGAACCCTATTGGACATGGTTTGATCCATGATGGGGTTTGCTGGTCTGCCTATCTTCTTATGGGGATATGCACTTGAGTCAACCTGTTACCTTCTAAATAGGATTCCGAGTAAGTCTATCTCCAAAATGCCATATGAGATATGGACAGGACGTAAGCTAGTTCGCACCTTAGGATTTGGAAGTGTCCGGCTTATGTTAAATATTTAGTAACGGATAAGCTTGGACCTAGGTCTGACAAGTGTTATTTCATAGGATACTCAAAAGAGACTAAAGGATATTACTTCTACCTAGCTGATGAACAAAAAGTGCTTGTCAGCCTTAAGGCAGTCATCTTAGAAAAGGAGTTCCTAGGTGAAGGGATTAATGCCGCTAAGGTCGAATTTGAGGAAGTTCGGTAGATAGATAAATTGATACAAGTAGCTGAACCTAAACTAAATTTGATCAGATCAAATCTGGAGCCCATTAAACCTATACCCTTAAGACGATCTGGTAGAGTACCACATCAACCGGATAGATACTATGATTTCTTGATCCAGTATGGTGATCCTATTGAACTCAATGAGAATGATGAGGATCCGATCACTTACATGGAGGCAATGCAGAGATCCAACTTTGAAAAATGGCTTGAGGCCATAAAATTTAAAATGGAGTCCTTGAAAGTCAATGATGTATGGACATTGGTTGACCCACCTGAAGGATAAAATCCATAGAGTGTAAGTGGGTCTTCAAGAGGAAAAGGGGTGCAAATGGGAAGGTAGAGACCTATAAAGCCAACTGGTTGTCAAGGAATATTGTCAACATTATGGTATAGACTATGATGAGATATTTTCTTCTGTGGCAATGCTCAAATCCATTCAGATCATGCTTGTGATAGCTGTTCATCTGAACTATGAGATCTGGCAGATGGATCTGAAGATAACTTTTCTGAATGGAGAGCTGGAAGAAGAGGTGTATATGATATAACCTGAAGGATTCACATCCACAAATGAGTCTAAGGTGTGCAAGCTTTAAAGGTCCATTTATAGACTGAAGCAGGCATCTTGGAGTTGGAATATACGTTTTGATAGGACAATCAAGACATATGGCTTCATTAAGAACAGAGAAGAGCCCTATATATACAAGTGAACTAATGGTCCAGCGGTTGTATTTCTGGAATTATATGTGGATGACATTCTCTTAATCGAAAATGCTGTCCCTGCATTACAAGAAATAAAGATTTGACTATCATCATAATTCTTCATGAAGAATTTGGGAGAAGCTTCCTACATTCTAGGGATGAAGATCTATAGAGATAGATCTAAAAAATTGCTCAACTTATCCCAGTCCATGTACGTTGATACTATGCTGAAGAGGTTCAGCATGGAGAATTTCAAAAAGGGCTATATATCAATAGGCCATGAAATTTCTCTCTCGAAGAGGGATTGTCCGACAATACCTTAAGAGAGATAGCATATGAGTAGAATTTCATAAGCTTCGATAGTGAGTTTTATTATATATGTCATGATATGTACGCGATCAGATGTGGCATACTCACTAGGGGTAGTGAGTAAATATCAATCTGATCTATGAGAGAACCACTGGAAGGTTGTTACAACCATCCTAAAGTATTTGAGAAATATCAAGAATTAGTGGCTTATTTATTGAGTCGGACCTGAGACTTGTTGGGTTTACAGACTCCAATTTTTAGTTTGATCATGACGATAGTAAAAATATGTCGAGATATGTGCTTACCCTTAATGGTGGAGCTATCTATTGGAAGAATTCGAAGCAGCATACTGTGACCAACTCAGTTTGCAAGATGGAGTATGTCGCTGCTTCAGATGCTGCCAAAGAAGAAGTGTGGTTGAAAAAATTCATCATTGAGCTTGGAGTAGCATGCCCCCTTGATGGTCCAATTCTGCTCTACTATGATAACTCTAGAGCCATTACTCAGGCGAAGAAACTGAAGGTATACCAGCAAATAAAATATATTCTACACCGCTACCATCTTATCCAGAAGATCGTGGATCGAGGTGACGTCGACCTTCAGAAGATCAACAAAATGAATAACCTAGCTGACCCACTCACTAAAGTTGTTGCGGTGAAGAAGTTCGACAACTTTAAGTCGAAGATGGGTATTAGATACTGCACCAATTGGCTTTAATCGAAGTAGGAGATTATTGAGAATAGTGTCTCAAAACCAATCATCAGTTTATTGATGGTTGTGCTATTTCTTGTACTTATATATGAATTATTAATAAATAAAATTTATTTTAGTATTTTATCATCATAAAATCTCATCGTATTGTATGTAGATAATATCCTCTTGATTAGAAATAATATTTTCATGCTGACCTTGCTCAAAGTTTGGTTATCTAAAAAGTTTTTCATGAAAGACCTTGGTGAGGCATCCTTTATTTTGGAGATCAAGATATATAGAGATAGATTAAGGAGGATGCTAGGTTTATTATAGAAGATGTACATTGAGAAGATGCTGAAAAGATTCTACATGAAAAACTCCAAGATGGGTCTTGTATCCTTTAGACATGGTACTCATCTCTCCAAGAAAATGTGCCCCAACACATCTAAGAAGATTGAGCGCATGAGCAAGATCCCTTATGCCCCCACCAAAGGGAGTCTTACATATGTCATGCTTTATACATGACCTAATATCGCTCATGATGTGAGTGTCACAAGCAAATATCAGTTGAATTTAGATGAAGAGTATGAGGCTTCTGTGAAATATATCCTTAAATATTTGAGAAGAACTAAGGATATATTTTTTATTTTTGAAAATAGAGAACTCTAAGTGCAGGAATATACGGATTCAGATTTCATGTTTGATATTGATGATCGAAAGTCAACATCAGAAAGCATATTCTTGTGCAATGATGGCGCTGTAACTAGAAGAGTTTCAAGCAAATTGTGATGCAAACTCCACCATGAAAGTAGAATACATCGTAGCATCGAAAGCTACATTTTGGTTTAAAAAGTTTGTGGCAGAGCTAGAAGTGATGTTATTTAATGTCGTCCCTCTCTACTACGATAATAACAGCAACATACCCCTAGCTAAGGAGCCGAGGTCTCACTATAAATCCAAGCACATCGAGCGGCAGGTCTATTTCATCCATAATTACCTTGAGAAGGGATATGTCGAGGTGAAGAGAGTCAACACCATGGATAACATGATTGACCTACTAATGAAGCCATTAAATCAACAAAAGACTAAAACCCATCTTGAGAAGATGGGACATAGATTTATAGCCAATTAACTTTAGGTCAAATGAGAGTTTGTTAGATGTATGCCCTAGAAGCTAGATTAGTCGATACATGTAAAAACTTTCTATAAGCATATTTTTTAATATTTGATTTATTAATAAGATTCAAATTATTATCATTCATATTTGTGTTTTAATTGTATCTATGAATCATCCTTTAGGTTAATAGGTTTGATAATACATATTCTTAAGAGTTAAGAATTTGAGATGTGTTATTATAATTAACTCATAAACTATTTTCGATCGTAGGAGCATCATGAGGATGGTGATCGATTCAAAAGATTGGTATACAATCATTTCTTTCAGATAGATGAGTCTTAAATCTATGGTATACAGACACCAAAGCAAAAGTATGGGTACTTGTTAAGAACAATGATACTGAGCATGATCAATTTTGAGTAATCATGAGAAAATCTATCTTCTCATCAATGACATACTCATATCTACAGTTGTATGTCTAGTTCTCTAATTTAAGGTGCATCGACAGTTCACCTTAAGGGTGTTATAGTTTAACTATACCATAACTTAGACTCTTAGCCATATAGAATCTTGAGGTGTATGTTGGTTGTAGTATGTTCATTGTAGGAATTGAATTGTACCAAGATAGGATCTATTAACCTCGGTAGAGGAGGAGTGGTCCTATAAAGATCATGAGATTGAGTTCTAAAGCCCATGGCCATGGCAATGTGAAAGGTAGAAAGAAGTTTCTATTGGATTTCACATCGAACTTGAATTGATTGATTCTATCATATGACAGGCATGAGGTTTGATGAGTTAGTTTTAACCTCAGTCCTATCAAAACTCACGATAGAAGAATTAAATCACACAATAACTGCACCTAAAGGTTTTTTTTCAGTTCTGATAGGTTGGCACTATATACTGCTAGGTATCACTAGTAGATTGTGGAACCACTTAGAATTATCTTGATGATCAATAATTTTAATTGGTTAAATTAGAAAGAGTTTCGATCCATCGAAAAAAATTTTGATGATGTCAATGATAGTGATCACAACATATCCCATTATCATACAGAATTGAACCTATGGAATCATTCAATCAAGAGTTTTGGTATTGGATGTTTCAATTGAACTTATACAATCTAATTGGATTAGGATTTGATCCTATTGGATTCAAGAAAATCATGCTAGCACATGATTGAACCTAATTTCTCCTGCTTTAGATTTTCTATTGGATAGGGCTTCGCTAATTAGATTTGGTTCGCAAGGACACCAAGAGTTGGTGTGCCCTAAGTCTCCTGGAATAGATGAGGATGAGGGGCGCAAAGTTTGGGCTGCCCCCTCTTTTTTCTCTTTCTTTTGTGTGCAAGTATGAGGGGTGCACGCCCCCTTATTTTTCTCAGGGGGCTTGCGCCATTTGATAAGTGTGTGTGTGTGTGTGCGCGCACGCCCTTTGGTTCTCTTCTAGGCATGTGTCTCTTGAGGATAAGAATCCAGATTAAATTTGAATAGGATTCAAATTTAATAGTATAAGGAAGAGGTTGTTTGGATTTAGAATTCAAACAAAGGAGGGAGAACTTGGGATGCCAACCACCCTTATCCAGATAAGGGTGGCAAAGGCCCCATTTGATTTTATTCGACAAAAATACGTGGAGAGTAGAGGAGAAGCGCCACATCTTCTGGGAGTCCTTCTGCTTTAAGTTATTTGACCCGGTCAATAACTTAAAGCCTAAAGACTCTTAGTTTTCTAATTCTATAAATAGAAACCTACCAAATAGTTTGACATCAAAGTTTTAGAAACCGGCAAAGCCTTGCCATTTCTCTTTCATGCCTCCTCCCTCTTCTCTTCACTTCATGCCATTTCTGGGCGTACTGAAAGGGTAGGGTGCCGTCTATGCTAAAGAAGAAGAAGAAGCAATCAAGTATTGATCTAGTCCCTGCCAGTGATCAGATCGAAGGCAGATCCAAGAGAATTCAGATTCAACTTGCTAAAGATGGATCTAAACTAGAGAAGTCATCCAGATCCAAGCTCGAGTAGATACTTGTAGAGGCCAGGTGCATGTGCAGCTCAATAGTGGACCTTGATAATATAAAAAAAATTTTAATTACGGACTATCATTAATTAATTATTTTATTTTATTTTATTAAAAATAGACTGATTATGTGATTCGGATTGATAGACATGCATGTAAGCCTAATATTATTTGTGATCTTTTTTGTTTTGGACTAGGTGCACCTTATTTTGAGTTGGTGTGGTTAGGACGGCATAGTGTAGACTTTGGCCTAACATGAGCTCATGATGAGTGGGCCTATTAGGATTTTATTTTATGTGACTAGGTCTCCTCTCCACTTTCTATAAATATCGTGAGACTAGTTCTCAGGCTTGTCCTATTGAATAGCCACCTATTGAGAGAAAGCTGGTAGAAAATGATCTGATTTTTAGTATTCGTGTGAGCATCCACTATCATTCTTGAAAAATCAATAACAAACATAGGTGCATATCTTTGTGTTCTATTCTTCTACATAGATTCATGAAAAATTCTTCTACATATGGTATCAGTGCTAGAATTTATAGAGGATTAGAATTTAAAAAAAAAAAATGGGATGGATCTTGCCCCTCTTCTCTCCTTCTTCTCGTCGGTGTGGCAGGATCAAGGGCAGTCGTCTATTGCGACAGCGACAGGTGATGTCCTCTTGTCAAAAAAAAAAGAAGGTTGAAGGGAAGGAGGAGACCGTCAACTCCTCCATGCCGAGTGCTCCTCCTCTCCCATTAGCAATGGATCGATGTCGGCAACCAACCGACATGATCGGAGAGAGGACAGTGGTCACCCTCCCACCAACTGCCAGCCCAAATAAAAAAAAAAGGAACGTGAGGGGCAGCAGTTCAAGCCGCCATGCCCTTTTTCTTCTTCTTACACGCCATGGCCGATGGCAGGCATCTCATCGACATCTGATGGTGGTGGTCCACTGATTGGTACTTACTCGATGGCCGTCGGGTCGGATTTAAGGTGGAGAAGAGGCACTGGTGAGCCCTCTCCTCCACTGCCCAAAACATTAAAAAAAAAAATTGAAGAAAGCCCACCATGAGGGAGAAGATGGCCAAACGGATTTTAGGTTTTGGGTTTCAACCCAAAATCCAAACCTAGTTCGATGTTTAAGCCATTATGTTGCAATTTTGTACTTTAATCCCTATCAAGTTTAAAATTTGCTCTAAGTACATAAAAAAAATATAGTTTAGTCCCTATAATTATAAAAATTTGATTTCAATCTAGCAAAATTATATTTTAGTCCTTTTAATGTAATTTATAGTTTGTAATCTCTATTTTATAGTTAAACCCCTATTATTGGTTATTATTTTATAACAGTCCTAAATTTCAGTTTGCTTCCTGAAAAATTTATTTTTGAAAAATATTTTTCAAAAAATTTATATTTGATGTTATTTTTGGCATAATATATCTTTTTGAACTATATAAACATATTACTGTAGCTTTGGAATGTAATATTATACTATATTATGATCAGTGGGATGCATGTTGTTAAGTATCCCATATTAGATTTGATCATTTTAAGCATTTAGTTTTCTATATGGATAATTTTATGGATTGATATGAATATTTATCACCAAAGTGATTTCTTTATGTCAATGAAATTTTTCATCAGAAATATTTTCTAGTTATGACATATAATTTCTATCCAAAGAAGATTATTATGTGTTTTAACTAGAAATTATATAGACTATTATATCATAAGAGTACTCTGACTTTCAAGATCTATCTGCCCAAAGAGGATAAGCTTCTGAATACTATGATATTTCTTTTATGGTCTCGTGTAAAGAGTTCTTATGTAATTGTATGTTCTACCCAAAGGAGAATATGTTGTATAGTGTTTGGGCTCTTATTTATGGTTTATGTCACTATATGACTATATTGTTTATGTATACGTCTATTATCTAATATTTTACATTCCTATTGTTTGTTTGTAGGGTCTCATTTGGTGTTAACAATAATAATATTATCATTGAAGCCTTGACTGAATCAAATTATAAGAGATGGAAATAAGATATGAAATTTACTTTAAGAATTTCTGAGATTAATCTGGCATAGCGTGAGAATAAATTTGATGATCTTAATGACTAGAGTACATCAGAATAAAAATATTATTTTGCTAAATAAAAAAAGTTTAATAGGCTTAGTTTAATTGCTATTAAGAGGTCAATTTTTTAGCATCTTCTGAGTGGTCTGCTAGAGACCAATAATGCTAAGAAACTATTTAATGCAATAGGACAAAAATATCTTATATCTGGAAATACTAAGTCTGGATATCTGATGAAAAAATTGACGACCATGAGATATGATAATATTGAAGATGTCAGAAAATATATTCTGAAAATGGTTCATCTCCAAACCAAACTTAAGGATCTAAAAATTAAACTACCTAACTCTTTTCTAGTATCTTATGCTTTAAATTTTTTAACTACTGAATTCTTTTAGATCAAAATTGTTTATAGTACTCTGAATAAAATCTGAAATATTAATGAGTTGATCACTAAATATGTTGCTGAGGAAGAGAAACTAAAGAAAGAAAAGAGTGAGATTGCCCTTCTTTTCTTCCAACCAAAATCTCATTCCAGTAAAAATTTTATAAAGAAGAAAAAGAATAAATCTGCTGCTCTTAAACAGTCTCAAGATGCTAAAAAATATGATAATAACCCTGGTCAGAATCATTCTATAAGAGATTCTAAAGCTGTCATTGGAAAAGATATCAAATATTTTCACTATAAAAAGAAAGGCTACATAAGAAGTCAATACTACAAGTTCAAATCTTAGTTAGAAAAGAAAAAAATAAGAAGGTAAGTCCCTAGCTCTTGTTTGTTATGAATCAAATATAGTTAATATTCCTGTTGATTCCTGATGGATTGATAGCCATGTCACAACTCATGTTGCCATTTCATTGTAGGAATTCATAAACAAATAAAAATCAAGCCTGAAAGAGACCAAGCTGAAAGTAGAAAATGATCTTGAAGTTGAAATAGAATACATAGGACTTATTAAGTTGTTTTTAGAGTCTGGTTTTGAAATTTCTTTAAAAAATATCTTTGATGTGCCTTCTTTTAGAAGAAATTTGATTTATATTTTCTCTTTGGATAAGATTGATTTTGGTTTTGATTTTCATGATGAAAAAATTAATTTGATATTTAATTATCAAATTATTGATTATGATATTTTGAGTGATGGATTATATAAATTATATTTACCTTATGATAATCTTTATGCTTCTTTGAATGTTGAGAATGTGATTGCAAAATATTCTAGAATCAAAGAAATATCCTTTATATTATGACATAAGCACTTAGGACACATATGATTTTAGGAAAGAATTGATAAACTGATTAAGGATAATATTTTACCTACTTTAGATTTTGAGAATATAGAGACTTATATTAACTGTATTAGGGATAAATTAACTAAGACTAAAAAAAAGGAGCAACTTGTAGTTCAGACCTTCTAGAGATAATTCACGCTAATATTAATGGACTTTATTCTTCTGCAATCTATGGTAATAAATATTTTATCACATTTATTGATGATTTTTCTCAATATGGTTATCTTTATTTGATTAAAGAAAAGTCTAATGCTCTTGAAAAATTTAAAATCTTTAAAATAAAAGTTAAAAAATAATTAGAAAAGATTATCAAAATTATAAGATCTGACTGTGGGGATGAGTATTATGGCAAACATGATGTAGCAGGGCAGCAAATGAATCCATTTGCTAAATACTTACAAGATTATGAAATTGTGGCCTAATATACTAGTAGTTCTGAGCAAAATGGTATGGCCAAAAGGCATAATCGCATCCTTAAAGATATGATGAAGAGCATGATAAATAGGTCAAACTTGCTAGAATATCTATAGGATAAGGCTATTAAAATTATCTTATATATTTTTAATAGGGTTTCTAATACATTTATACCCAAAACATCTTTAAAATATGGATTGGTAGAAAATCTAGTTTAAACCATTTTCGAGTTTGGGATTGTCCTACGGAAGTAAGAATATATAATCCTATAGAGAAAAGACTGATCCTAGAATCAGTCATTGCTATTTCATTGGATATCCAAAATATGCTAAAGGATATAGGTTCAATATCCTAAAAAAGGTAATAAAATTATAGAGTCATAGACTGTAAAATTTTTAGAACTTAATATGATTGATATGGAATCTTTCCGAGGTATTGATATTGATAATAATCAAATTGAGACTATCTCTATTCCTGTGACTGCATCACATGAGAATATAGTTTCTACACCAGTTGATAGAATGAATATTCAGGCACCTAATCCACTTGCTCCTATTATGAATCCTCAATATATTCAGCCTATCGATGAGGTGATATTAAGAAGATCTGTTTGACAGAGGAGGCCTACTATTCTTGATGATTTCTATGTCTATCTTGGAAAAATGATTATAATATTGGACATGTAGTTGATCTAATGACATATTATGATGCTGTAACTTATCCTCAGTCTGATTTATGGATAAATACTATGAAGAAAGAGATGCAGTCTATGGCTAATAATAAAATATGGGAGCTTATTGAGCCCATTGAGCATTGTAAACCTATTGAATGTAAGTGAGTATATAAGACTAAAAAAGATTCTAAAAGAAGGATTGAGCATTTCAAAACTAGATTGGTGGCTAAAGAATTTACTCAGAGAGAAAAAATTGATTATACTAAAACTTTCTCTTCAGTATCTTTAAATAATTTTTTTTTAAATTATTATATCTTTAGTAGCTTATTATAACTTAGAGCTTCATCAGATGAACGTTAAAACTACTTTTTTAAATGGTAATCTCGGTGAGGAAGTATATATAAAATAGTCTGAGAGTTTTTAGAAAAGTGGTAGAGAACATTTATGTCTGTAGATTGAAGAAGTCCATCTATGACTTGAAACAAGCATTTAGATAATGATATTTAAAATTTGATGAGATGGTAACGTCTCTTGGTTTTGAGAAAAATAAGGTTGATCGGTGCATTTATCTCAAAATCAGTGGAAGCAAGTTTATCTTTCTTGCCTTATATGTCAATGATATCTCGCTTGCTAGTAGTGATTATGATTTGCTCAATAAGACTAAATAAATATTATCTAGAATTTTTTATATGAAAGGTCTTGGAGAGGCAGTTTTTGTCATAGGTATTGAAATTTATAGGAATAGATCATGTCATCTATTGGGTTTGTCATAGAAGGCATATATTAATAGGATTCTTGAAAGATTTAATATGCAAAATTGCAAATCATGTGATACGTTTATTGCTAAAGATGATAAATTTAGTAAAAATTAGTATCCCAAGTATCAGCTTGAGAAAGGTTAGATGAAGAATATTTCTTATGCTAGTACTATAGAAAGTCTGATGTATGCTTAGATTTGCACCAGACCTAACATTGTCTTCATAGTGGGAGTTCTTGGTAGATATCTATCAAATCTAGGTCTTCAATATTAGATTGCAGCAAAGAGAGTAATGAGATACTTGTAGAAAACTAAGGACTATATGCTTATCTATAGAAGAACTAATGATCTAGAGTTATTAGGGTATTTAAATTTAGATCTTGCTAGATGCCCTGACGATTTGAAATCAATCTTAGGATATATTTTTATGTTAGCTAGAGGTATAGTACCCTAAAGGAGTATTAAACAGACCATGACGGCTTCTTCTACTATGTAAGCTGAGTTTATTACCTGTTATGCAGCTGTTATTCAAGCTGTTTAACTGAAAAATTTTATTTTAGGACTTTAGATTATTGATTCTATCTTTAGACCACTAACAATCTATTGTGATAATAGTACTATTATGTTCTTCACAAAAAATAATAAATCTTTCAGTGGATCTAAATATTTAGAGTTGAAGTACCTGACAATAAGAGATCTTATAAACAAAGAAGACATAACTATTGAGTACATAGATATAGAGTCAATGTTAACTGATATCCTGACTAAAAGTTTGAGGCCCATATGCTTTACAAGGCATATTGAAAATATGGGTATACCAAGTTCTTTTGATGTACTTGGTTAGTAGAAATGACTTTGTATTTATGTTTTATTATTGCTTTATTGTTATAAACCCTTTACATCTCATTTATTTTTTATATACATTATTGGCATCATAGATTAATGATACATTTATTTTAATTCTTTTGTTTATGTGTATATATTTATTTTAGTATACTTGGAGATATCTCTTATTTATGTACCTATTATATAAAATATGAGACCAGATGTCGAATCTCAGATATATTGTACTATCTCGTCATTGATACCATGTTGAGTATGTGAGGTAGAATGGCTTATTGTTAAAGCTATTAAAATTTTTCTTACTTATTTTGTACCCAAGCATATTGAATAAAAATTAAAGGATTGATAATAAAAATAGTATATATTTGGATCACTTTTGGATACAATTTTCTTGCTACACTATCATACCAAGACTCATGTCGATAGTGTTAGTTATATTTGTAATCATGGATAAGTCTTGTATCAAATAAAGGATGCAATTACTCTCATGATTCAGTATGATTAATACTATTAGATCGAATCAATTCTAAGGTGCTGTCTATGAATTATATGTTTTTCAAAATTATGGCCACGTACTATATTTTTTATTATTCAGCCCGAAAGTCAATTTTAAAAATAAAATATTTTTTAAATTTTAAAATTATAATTAATATTGTCCAAGTAGGAGAATATGAGAATTTTTCTAATTATGGACTATCATTAATTAATTAATTTATTTTATTTTATTTTATTAAAAATAGATTGATTATTTGGGTTGATAGACATGCATGTAAGCCCAATATTATTTGTGATCCTTTTATTTTAGGCTAGGTGTATCTTATTTTAAGTTGGTATGATTTGGACCGTACAGTATAGACTTTAGCCTAGCATGAGCCCATGATGGATGAGCATGTTATGATTTTATTTTATATGGCTAGATCCCTTCTTTACTTCCTATAAATATCGTAAGATTAGTTTTAGGCTTGTCACATTGAATAGCCACTTATTGAGAGGAAGCTAGTAGAGAAAGATCTAGTTTTTAGTAGTCATGTGAGCATCTGCTGTTATTCTTGAAAAATCAATAACGAATACATGTATGTATCTTTGTATTCTAATTTTCTACATATATTCATAAAAAATTCTTCTACAAATCAAACTACCATCATTAAATTATGAAGATCATCTTTTCGTATAAGATAATATAATCATTTCTTTTATACATACTTATATATTTTTATTAATTTAGATCTATGAACTGCATGCAATGCTGGATCAGATAAAAAAAAGCATACGATCCAAACTGATCCGGCATATTATATCGTTCCTTCTGCCTCCATGGTCCAAAGGTTGAAATCGATGGAACCTCAGCCAATCAACTATGGATTTATTTTTTTATTATTTTTATTTTATTTTATTTTATTTTATTTTTATGGGAAAATGATGATAATGTTCCACCCGAGGAATGATATTTTACAGAAATCTCCTTTTGGCTTTTGACCGAAGTTTGTAAGGTGACATCAGTCATGAGTCCATGCAGAAGGGTCCCGCACCACGCCCACTTTACCACCTTCGAGTACCAACAATTTATGATATAACAGCAATTATTTTTATAATTTCAAAAATATTTTTTTCTTAAAATCTTTCATTTTTATTTTATTTTAGATAGTTCCTCTATTTTTTATTTTCAGAAAGACTTGGCTTAACATTTTTAGATGCTTTAGCCTCATGCCCTCAAATCGTGTCTCATCCAACGCTCAACTAATGATTAGATATGAACCAAACCTGTTTGTTAAATTGAGTTGGATTGCATTCAAGTCACGATGGAGTTTAAGTTTGCAAGTGAATTAGTCATGGCAAAAATTTCAAATTGAGAGAAGGAGCAGAAAATTATAGTGCGTATTGCTATCACAACTATGGACATCAGCAACAACATTATTAAGCCGTATTTGAACCTTTAAGCAACAAATAAATAGGTTCTCCGTAGCCGATTATACATATGGACGTGGTGACAGCCACTAAAATTTTTCACTTTGCTACTAAATCTAAAAATTTTCTTATTAATGAGGTAAAGGACATTTCATTTCAGCAGAGCTTACTGGTACCCAACGAGCACTCTATGAAGCTCGACGCTTTCAGAAACTTGAGTTCCTAGATTTAACAAATTATATATATATATATATATATATATATATATATATATATCATGAAATCCTGTTAGTTTGTGAAATATTATTTGTAAAACCTTAAGAGCATTTGACAACTTTAGTGTCGATGTTGATACTGACCTTTTTGCAGCACAAAAATGGCAGGTTGAGGGAGAGAAGAGAGAAAGACATGGCACAAATTTTGGCACCATGATCATTCATATTGCAGGAGATTCCTTAATTTAGCTCAGATTGGGTCACTTTGTTAGCCCCGACCCAGTAGCTGGCCCTACTTTTCCTCTTATCGTTGTCCTTCTTTTATTTTATTTTCTTTTTTTTTTCCTCCTTTGCATATTTCATATATATCATGAAATCCTGTTAGTTTGTGAAATATTATTTGTAAAACCTTAAGAGCATTTGACAACTTTAGTGTCGAGGTTGATACTGACCTTTTTGCAGCACAAAAATGGCAGGTTGAGGGAGAGAAGAGAGAAAGACATGGCACAAATTTTGGCACCATGATCATTCATATTGCAGGGGATTCCTTGAGTTAGCTCAGATTGGGTCACTTTGTTAGCCCCGACCCAGTTCGGGATTGCAAGGGTTGGCCCTACTTTTTCTCTTGTCGTTGTCCTTCTTTTATTTTATTTTCTTTTTTTTTTTCCTCCTTTGCATATTTCATATACCTAATGATTATATGGTGGTGCAATTGAACCAAATTTTTTTTTAAAAAAGGAAAAAATTGTTTTTCTTAGAAGACTTGCTACAAGCATTGTTGGTAGAAGATCTTGGATCTTCTTGCTTGCCAAAAATTTTGAAAAAAGGCTTATGTCAGGCAATTATAGAAATTTATGTGACTAAGGAACCATAAAATCTTGATGCTATTGAACAATTGCTATGAACCATTCATCATATTAGGTCATTTAAGATCCTTATTAAACCCATGGCTGAGAATATTATTTCTCTAATTGATGAGGGGCTTTAAATTCTATTTTAAAGAGTCAAACAAGTCGGTTGAGTTTTAAATTGCAAACTTTATGAGCTAGCTTATTATAGAAAAAAGAAGAGTGCAGTTATACCCCACATTTTCCCACTATGAAAGGAAGTTTGTTTTCTTGTAGTAAATAGATGGGGCACTGTGTATTTTTGGTTTGATGCATGATGCTTTTAAACGAGGAACGTGGTAGGTGAAAGGCTATAATAGTGAGAGAATAGGAAAAAATTTATAGCATGATCTTTACCTCCATACGAAATATTTCTTAGTTGCACAAAAATTCTTTTCAATGGGATTTTTTTTTTTTTTTGGTTAATGTAGCAAAACATCTAACTAGAAACAAAAGTAGATGAAACAGAAATAATTAATTATGGTAGATTGATAGTTAGAATGGTTTAAATATTCTAATTGAATTAAATGTCATGTGAATTAGGCGTTGTAAGGTGTAACTGAATCAAATTTTTTAAGCCTTGCCTGGCTGGGCCTGTGGGCATGCTGGGCCGCGCTTAGTCCGCGGGCTAACCCTTTCTAGGCCCATTCTTCATATAAGCTCCTTTTTAGATTTCTCCTTAATGTGGGCTTTTTGTGCCTTTTTTTCGATATGAATTGTGTCTCGCCATATGCAGGCGGGTCTCACACTACCCCATCTTCCTGGGGGTGATGAAGGGATTTCTGTCCTACATTGGTGGCTTTGCAAACTTGAAAAAAGTGAACTTGTAAACAGATGATGTAGCAAATGCTGTGCTCTACCTGAGCAAGTGATGAAGCCAAGTACGTCAGTGGGCTAAACCTCATGGTTGATGGGGGTTTCACTTGTGTCTCTTCTTCACTATTTAAAAGAGGATATTTGGCTAATAAGCACCTCTCTTTGTGATGCAAGTTTAGTTAGCAGGCTTTGTTGTTGGAATTTAAGTCTACCAAGACTGCGCAAATACGAATGCATGCCTAGCTACTATAATAAATTATAATCATCAGAAAAACCTATTACAATAAATTCGGATCACAGAAGTGTAATAAGAGTCATTTGCATTATGCACTTGATCACTGTCGTGGTTATTTGTTTATGATAATTGTAAAATATATAAAGGGATCGAGTTGCAACCATCCGTTTCTAAGTCGAACCATCTTGCTGTGTGTTTAGAAAAATTTACTTTTGGAAGACTAACATTGTGTCTTTACTAGTATTGCTTTGAAAACTTTGGTTACAGTGGAGGGACCAGCATCCTATTCTCAAACCACAGGGACCAGCCTCTCCTTTTCTACTAAATGCTTCTCCAGTATCCCTACTATGAGTTTTATGCTGCCTCTTTTTTATCTTTCCTTGATGCAAGGGAGAGATGCCTATTTTTTATCATCTTTGAACATTCTCCAATCGGTTTACCTCCATGACTCTACCATCAAAGAGGAGCACCCTCAGTTTCAAACCTGAGGGTAATTTCATCAGAGTTAAAGATTGGAAGGGTGACTTAACTGTAATTTCACCAAAGATATGGAGTAAAAGATTGGAAGGGTGACTTGACTGTGGACTTATATTAAAAGTTCATCAACAACGATAGTCTCTTTTATTTTTATTATAAAGGAGTTCAGAAGACAGGCACCTCTAAGTTTCTCAAAGGTAATGGATCTTGATCCGTCAATGTAGCGAGCCAATTGGTTGCGGTCTCCCGGGCCCAGTTGTCTGACTGGTGGATTTAATGATGGATGGCCTCAGCGTCCGAGCTCTTTTCCATACTAATATAAATTTAAAAATTATTTATCTAAATAATATAGATTTCAACTTTTTTTAGAAATGATGCAAGAGAGGAAATGATAATTTTTGTTCGATAAAATGCCATCCAGTCAGCATTCTACGTGAAACCGCAGAGGAAAAAAAAAAGAATGAGAAAATATCATCTACGATGGTGCTTTTAGAAATGCCATTCAGAATGGTGCTTGTAAAAATGCCATCCGGAATCCCAAACGGCGATTTTAGCCGATTAAAACCCCCTTCTCCCGACTTCCTTCTCTCAGACGAATCGCTCCCATACCTCTCCGATGAACCGCTCCCATATCGGACTTCCCAACTTCCTCCTCTCTTCGGCACTGCCGCCACTCAGGTTCTTTTCTATCCTCTCTCCTTTTTCTCCTATCCGACGCCCTCCCTCTACACCCCCTACTCACCATCCTACGCCCTTCCCCTTCCTCCGCGCCCCCTTACCCCCCATTTGGCCGCCCCACCCTTGCCCATCGGCCATCTTCCCACCACCATCCTTACCGCACCCACACCCTTCCCCTCCTCCCCAACTGGCCTTCCCCCCCCCCTTACCCATCGGCTCCCCGCCCACCACTCCCACGCTTCCCCACCGCACCCCCTACCCCACCACCCCCACTCTCTCACCACCATCATCCTCTTCTATTTTTTTAATTAATTAATTAATTTTAAATATATTTATATTGATTGCTATGTTCATATTCGGAGTTGAATTCGGACATGATTTTTTGTAAAGTCATCGGGCCTAAGTACGACCCAATGTCTGAAAAATAATTTTGGACCATATTCGATTAGAAATAGTGCTCGGCTCATTTTCATATTTGCTATATTCTTAGAAATGGGCTCAGACTTGAGTTTTTCTAAAATCATTGGACCTAAGCCCGATCCGATGCTTGAAAATAATTTTAAATATATTGCATTGCATAGAACCATAGATCCATCTTTTGATTAATGTACATAATCTATGGCATTCATACATTGATATATTTTTGTACGGATGAGAGAATTATGTATATTAGTCAATTAACTTTTCAGTTTGGATAGTTTGAAAATTGTAATTAATTCTATAGATAATTATAGTAATTAAACGATGCGCGATATGGATCGAACAAAATTTCAGACCGCATTTTCCTTTCGTTCTCCTTCCATGTGAGGAGAACTAAGAAAAAATACTGCTTAACTTTTTCTCGATCCGTATCGCGCATCGTTTAATTACTGTAATTATCTATAAATTAATATAATTTCTGAATGGAATGGGACCTAACTTTACCTTTTAATTGATGATAGGATACATTTATTATGTAAACCATTTTATTAAAATAATTAATAATACTAAATATTTTAATTTTGATATTATCATAGATTCTCTAAGAAAATAACCAATACTCGGGTTCGTTTACTATTATATTACGATGGTATAGTAGAAAATGGTATAGATAGCATGCAGTACAATCAGCCTGCGAGCCGGATGCTTAGATTATCATCATCATTATCACATCAAGAATTACTAGATTATTTATACAGTGGTATTAGTATAGACAGAAAAATATAAAATCAAATTGAGGTAG
The DNA here is from genome assembly GCA_006176705.1 of Cocos nucifera. Lineage (NCBI taxonomy): Eukaryota > Viridiplantae > Streptophyta > Magnoliopsida > Arecales > Arecaceae > Cocos > Cocos nucifera. Next base: position 520,799 of record QRFJ01000320.1, read on the forward strand.
AGATTTTCTAATTTATCAGGATAGTTAATGCAAAGCAAGTATATCTTAGTTCTAATTGATGATGATGAAGATGTCCAAGAGATGTTAACATTTTCTTTAAAATTTTTAGAATGTCAATATATTAAATTATATATTGAAAAAAAAATATACCCTCTAATAAAAATACTATTCAAATGATGGTACCGAGGGTTGAGTACTTTAGTGAGCTTTTAACCCAAGAGGACAATACTCCTGAATCTTCCTCACCTTTCTTAAGTCCTATGGTGCGAACTATTGGTGCTGAGGTGACTTCTCCTATGATTACTTTCCCATGATGACTTCTCTTATGGTGACTTTCCCTATGACAACTTTTTCTATAGTGATTTCTCCTATAGTGGAAGTAGCAGTAAATATAGGATATGACACTTAGATGAGGGATAATGATTGGATCAGCATTGGAATAAATTCTGATAGTCGAGATTTTGAGTCAAATGAAAATAAGGCTGAAGAAAAATGGCTTGATGAAGACAATAACAATGATGAAGATGAAGATGGTGATCAGGATGATCAGCTCGATAATAATGTAGAACCTGAACCTAGGATTCATGAATCTTCATAATTTTTTAGTGACTTAAATTTAGATTATGATGATGCTGTTAGTGCTGGTCGAAGATTGAACTATGAATATCAATTTTGGGACTCTTCGATGACTGAATTTTCTATAGGTTTGATTTTTCAGAGCAAAGATGATCTAAAAGGAGCTGTTGATCTTTATCATATTTGAAAGCATCGAACATATAATGTAGTTCAGTCACATTCAAAGTTGTAGTCCATACGATGTGCATCATCAGATAATAAACAAAAATATAAATGAAGGCTTCGTGCTGCATTGTTAAAAAAGCATGAATATTTTCAGATCACCAGATATGAGGGTTCTCATACTTATTTGTTTAGGGGGTTGACTTGAGACCATAAACATGTTAGTGGAAAGATGATTGGCACACTAGTCCAGTATATTGTTGAGAAAGATTCAGATGTTAAAGTTGAAGCTATTGTGACAACTGTTAACGAGTAATTTCAATACACAGTATCATACAGAAAAATATAGTTAGAAAAATAGAAGGCATTGGTTGATATTTATGGAGAATGAAAGCCATCTTATGCAAAATTATCCTATTATATAGCTGTACTTTAAAATGCAAATCCTGATACTGTTGTTTCATGAAATTTTTTTCCAACAAAAAATTTCAATGTGCAGGTTTTAAATTATGTATTCTGGGCTTTCCAACCATCCATCCAAGATTTTAGGTACTGTCGTCCTGTGATCAACATTGATGACACATACTTGTATGGAAAGTTTAAAAATAAGATGCTAATTGCAACAGGAGTTGATGCAGAGAATGAGATTTATCTTTTAGCATGTGTAATTATGAATGAAGATACGACAGCTAGTTGGAGTTGATTTTTTCTTCGACTCAGAACATATATCGCATAAAATAAAAATAGAATATACCTAATTTCTGATAAACATTCAAGTATATTGAATGCCATTGCAGATGAGTCTATTGAATGGAGTCCACGTGCCTATTACCGATACTATTTAAGATATGTCTATAGTAATTTCAATACTCATTCTAAAAATGCATAGCTTAAAAGAGCAGTATAGCAAGCAGGGAGCACTCATCAAGTTTGGAAGTTTAATTTTATCATGGGTAGGATCAGAATAGTGAATGCAGAGGCTTGGAGTTGGCTCTCTGAGTTAGAAAAAGAAAAGTGGATATTGGCACATGATGCTGACATGCGCTATGGTGTCTTAATTATAAATTTATCAGAGATTTTTAATAGTATTTTACGAGGAGCTAAAAATGTGCCTATTACTATTTATGTTTAAATGATATTTTACCATCTTGTGAAATACTTTAACACGAGACGTGCCCAAGCCTTAAGATATGTACAAGAGAATCCAAATGGTTTTTTTACTCCTCATGTTGCAATTAAGATTACTGAATATCAAGTTAAAGCTAATCAGCATAGAGCAACAGTGTTCAATCTCCAAAGAGACATGCATGAAGTGCTAACAAGGAGAGCAAGCATAGAATTAAGAAGTGGAGAAAATTTCCATACTATGACTTTAAATAAAAAAAATGTTCTTGTGAAAAGTGGAGCATTTATAGATATCCCTATTTATATGTATTAGCTGTGTGCCAAGAAATGGCAATACATTTTAATAGATTTGTGGATGATGCATATATAGTTAGGGCATATATGAATGCTTAGAGTGGCGAGTTTTATCCATTATCCCGTGAAGACTATTGGATGTCCATGCAAATGTTTACATGTATTTTTGATCATCATCATTTGAGATCGAAGCAGAAGGGCAGGCTAAGATGATGGATAAATAAGAAGCAAGAATCATTATGATATTTATAAGGAATAGGGTCATGATTGTCATCGCTGTCCTAAGTTACTTGCACACCCATCAACTTTAGGTAGTGGAAGAAATTAAAGGCATCGGAGTGTTGTGTACTGTTCTATATATTTCTAATAGTTGAATTATTTCTATGTATTTCTGATAGTTGAACTATTCTATATATCATATTTATGGTTGAACTATTCTACGTATTTCAGAGTTATATTGTAATCAATTAGTATCATATTTTTATTATTCTATTAAATTTAAGATGTATGTTATTGTTTTAAATTCATTAGTGTATTATGGCGTACGATTGATGGCATCCAGGTCCTCGGGATCGTAGTATTTTTACATTACAGAAGATGCATCGGTCATGATCCATATTAGATGGCATTGTAAGTCTTCTTATTACTATTCATATTTTACTAAATAGATTCTTGTTAAAGCCACATACATTATTTAATTATTATATCTTATTGCAAGAGCCCAAACACCTCCGTATATGATGAGCGGATGCTGACTTATGGCGGACGAAGGATATCCCAGATAGAGTTGTACATTATTTACGATACTTGAGATTTTATGGAGTGTATCGGATTGATAGGATACAGATGGATGTTGGACTTATCACTACTTTACTTGAGAGATAGTGCTCAGAGACACATACATTTCATCTTCCATTCAATGAGGTGATCATTACTTTATAGGATGTCAGTATGCTCACTGGACTACCAGTTGATGGTGAGGTAGTTACAAGAGTTGATTCTATATTTATTATTCTAGAGTGGCAAGCTACATGCTTCCGATTACTAGGATTTGAGTCCGATGTCCAGTTCTTCGATCATTCATGACTGAGGATAGAGTGTTTGGATGATCGATATCGACATTTTCACATTGGCGATGATGCACCAGAGGTGATGGTGCAACAGTATGTTAGAGATCAGGTACTATGATTACTAGGAGGTGCCCTTTTGCTTGATACTTCATCTAACAAGATGAAGTTGATGTTTTTACCACTATTAAAGAATTTAGATTTTACATGTAGATTTAGTTGGAGTAGTGTAGTATTAGCTTGTTTGTATAGGGCTATGTACCATGGTTCATATCATGATCAAACAGAGATTGGTGGTTATCTTATTCTATTATAGGTATATGGTATGTAATTTTAATTTTCAACAATCTATTGTAGCTCTAATTGGAGATATCATATAAAATTTTATTGGAATTGATAGATTTGGGCATAGAAGAGGATGCCGACTATCAGCCCATTGCGGAGATAGTTTCTAGAGATGCCACCAGCGCATCAGGATTCCGATGTTCCATTTAGGCTGGACGCACCTTGAAGATATAGGTATGAAATTATTTATTCTATTACTTAAAATTAAGTTGATGTTTTTATTCCATTAATAATCTAATTAATATGAATAAACTGTTAAGCAGATGGAACGTTGCATTCAACATTCACCATGTGTCGATGAAAGTGGCATAGGTTTATAGGTGCCAGCTGGATACATTGGCTGATACTGATGCACACAGATGGATAATTTTGATTTATGTACCCATATTATTTTATAATATTTATGATCTACTACAAAATGAACTTATTAATTCAATTTTTTTTCTTAAACCTATCAGTTTTTATGGGAGCCATATACAGATGAGATTATGTCCATATTATCATAGTATTACATGGCTTCTCATTATATATAGACTGCTATGGTGCTACTTATTTATTTTGATGTAGTGGAATGGCACCTCCCAGATCATGTGCTATGGTAGTTTGGCCGCATTTAGGACATCTCAGAGCATTTTGATACTAGCCAGCGACTTCATCATATCAATCGACGAGGAAGAGCTCACATTAACTAGCGTATCAGACATGCAGTGTACATTATCATTTGGAATACACAATAAAATCATACAGTTCATGGTGATGATATATTGGAAGACCGTCCATATATTGAGGACTATATAGTTTAGTTTCTTAGTATTACAGTATGGGCCATTGGACAGCGTCGGTATGCAGTTTCAGTATATGAGGGTGAGAGTTCTACTATGTGGATGTTGGTAAGTCCATTAAAATTATGCATTATATATTCTATTCAATGTCATATTAAATTTTATACCTATTGTATATTCTATAATGTATTGCTAATTTTCTTTTTATTATATAACTGATCGGATGTTGGGTCTTATGTTGGACACTCGTCGTGCCCTATCTATGACTAATGAGGACGAACAAACCCAGATACTATGGGAGATAGAGAGATCATGTGCGAGGACATTAATGGTGATTGATTATGATCCAGATAGTAGTGCGCCTTGGCATGGAGCACCCGGTGCACCAGATATAGGATATACACCATCACCACATATTCTACATATGCCATCACCATATATTCCGCAGATGTCATCGCCGCATGTTGCATATATGCCACCACCTTCTGATCCACATATGCCAGGGCTTTCATCTTACTACGTACCCCAGATGACAGCATCAGATTCTAGTTGGCATCAGTATGATCCTTTTGTTACAGGCACATTTTTAGATCCAGGTGAGGAGGTCACTCAGTTCGCAAATGTTTCGACAACATCCGATATTCCTCATATACATGGTCAGGAGACGTCTACTGATGTAGGGGAGGCCCCATCATAGGTGATACAGTAGGAGGAGCGATCATTGAGGACCTTTCTGAGAAGGTCCAAATGACCACAAGCAGCACGACATCCTTGTGGGACTTAGTATTTTTTTGGACTTATACTATATGATTTTATTTTTGTATTATGTGATTTATTTTTGTAAACTTGGCATCCCAGATTGGAGATTATTTTATATATTTGATTTCTTTATTTTAAAGTATTATGATGTTACAGTTTGTGGATATGGATACAGATCTTGAAATTATTATATGGCTTGCCATATCTTATGATACTACCCCCTACCATATCGTACCGTATCGGATCATACCATATCATACCACTTCCATATTAGACCGCATCGTACCATATGATATCCATTTCAAACCATACCATATCGTACCTATTACCCAGCTATGCAATCCAAGAGGAGGGGGTGAATTAGATTTTTAAAATTTTAAAACTAATTTAGAGTTACAAAGATTATGCGATGATATGCAAGTGATATGTGATAGGTATTTTAAGTATAAAGAATAAGTGAATATCAAGAGAGCAAGAATATAACAATGTAAAGATAGAGAGAGGAAAAGTACACCATAAACAAATAAGATTTATAGTGATTCAGTGCCAATCTTACACCTACATCCACTCTCCAAGCTTCTACTTGAGATTTTAAATCCACTAAATATATTCAAACTGAATACAATGTTGAAAACTTTCAATCCTAGCTATCCCAAGCTAGAACACTTATTTTTCGAGTACAAGCCAATCCAATACAATCTTATTCAAGATTAGGATCAATCTTTCCAAGTTTTGGAATTTTTTCAAAACTTAAAACAACTCAAAGAGCAAAGAATAAGAATTTATGTCAATAATACAACTCAAGCTTCTTAAATGAGCAAATAAAAGCTTTAAGAATACTTTATACAACCAAGAAGAAGCTTTTCTGATTTTTCTTAAGGTTGTTGAAGACTTGAATGAGCTTTTGAGGGATTGGTGAGCTTAAAATGAAAGCTTCTTTGCTTGAAGAGGGCTTTTTATTTAGGACTGAAATGAATGCTTGAATCTCTTCTTTTGTTCCTTTTTTGAAAGTCTTTACATCCTCTATAATGGCTGGAGAGCAAAATAGACTCAATTTGTAGTCGTAAGAAATCCATTTTGGAGCATTAAATACAGCTAGGGGTCGACCTCTATGGCAGAAAGTCAAAAAACCCATGTTTTGTAAAATTTATCTTTAGAATAGTAGAGGTCAACCCCTGGCACAGGAGATGACCTAGAGGTCAACCCCTTTGGTGTGCCAGCCAAAGAAAGCCGTGCCATTCAGCCTTTTGATAGGGGTCGATTCTTTTCTTAAAATTTAATTTTCTTTCAAAATATAAATTCAAAAAAATATGAAATTATCTTCAATAGATCATAAATCTTCTATTCTTGCTCTTGAGACTTTTGAATCAAAGCTTGATAAAATTATGATTTTATTTCTAAAATATAATAAATTTTTTTTCAAATCAAAATCATTAGTAATCTCCTCAAATATTTTGTAATCATCAAAATCAAAGTAATAGTACCACTTCCATATCGGATCGTATCATATTCTTCCATATCATTCCATATGATACCCATATTGTATCACCCCATACCGTATAATATCGAGCATCCGATACCGTATCATATCGAATACTGTACCATACCGACCACGTACAATATCATCTCGTATCATGTACCACATCATACCACCTCCATACCTTATCATATTATATGATCATAATATTATAACATAATATTATTAAAATAATAATATTATAATATTATTATATAGAGGTAGACTGGGCTCCGATCGACTAGAGCCCAGCCTACATTTGGTCAGATCTCTGATCATTCGATTCATATGCATCTTAGAACGTGCGTCTGAAAAGGTGCATCAACTAAAAAAATACAAGCACTCGTGCGTCTGAAAAAATCAAAAAAAAGGTCTGCCACTGCCTGAAAGATAGAAGAAAAACCTAAAAGAAATTAGAAAAAAATTCAAAAAAAATTTGAAAAAAAATAAAAAAATAGAAAAAAAAGGTGCCCTGAAGGTGCCTACATTTAATGTAGGCACCTTTTATTTTTTTATTTTTTCTATTTTTTATATTTTTTAATTAAAAAAGTATTAGAAGAAAAAAGAAAAAAATAAAAAGAGAGAGAGAGAGGGAGAAGGCACCTATATTGAATAGAGAGAGAGGGACAAGGCGCCTACATAATGAATGTAGGCGCCTTCCCCCTCTCTCTTTCTTTTTTTTCATTTTTTCTTCTAAGATTTTTTTAATTAAAAAATAAAAATAAAATAAAATAAAATAAAAGGCTCCTAAAGGCACCTATATTTTAAATGTAGGCATATTTTTCCTCTAAATCATTTTCTAATTTTTTTAGGTTTTTTTCTAAATTTTTTTAGTTTTTTTTTAAAATATTTTTTTTGATTTTTTTAAAATTTTTTTATATTTTTTTCAAGCAGCAACAAGCTTTTAAAATGGCATTGAGATAAAAAAAAGCGCAAAAAAAAATGGCAGTAGCATGCTAAAGAAAAGCACAAAAAAAAATGCTTGAAAAATATCTTTGTGAATGGTGTTTTAAAAGCATCATTCACTACTATAAAAAAAAGGCTATGGCAGCGGTTCGTAACTGCTACTATAGTCCAAAAAATTGCTACCATAGACTATAACAGCGATTTTCTAACCGCTGCTACTGCGGCCATCGTTGTAGCTCTATGACAGCAGTTGTTGCAGCGGTTGTTAGAACCGCTGCTATAGATAGTCTATGCAGCAGTTTATAAACTGCTGTAATAAATCGACCTATGGCAGCGGTTACATAACCGCTGCCATAGGTAATCTATAGTAGCAATTTTTTAACCTCTGCCATAGGTCTAATGCAATGATTGACACCTCTATGGCAGGGTTGGCATAGATATGGCAACGATTATAAAACCACTGCCATAGATCTTGAATAATTAAAAAAAATTAAAAAAATTTTATATATATTTTATCTGATAAATATAGATATATAAAATAAGAAAATATAATAAACATAAAAATTATTCTAAAATGCTAAGATTTTATTATTGAATAAAATTTATTATAATATTTTTTTAAAAAAAATAAAATATATCAAAAGTCTCCTAAATCTATATCATCATCGTCGTCATCATCGAGAGCCAGAGCTGGAGCTGGAGTTGGAGCCGGAGCTAGAGCCGAAGCTGGAGTCAGAGTTAGAGCCAGAGCCGGAGCTGAAATACGGGCCAACATATCCTCGAAGTCTGTGACTCCAAAATGCATACTGAACGTCGACATCATGTCTCTCACGATGCCCTTCAAATGAGATGCACGCTCCTCAGTCCGATCTACCTGCATCGCAGCATGATTTGCCCGTGCCAACGCCTCCTCAAGCTCCTTCCGGCTAATGACATCGAAAGTCTATGAAGAGATGCTTGCCTCGGATCAGTAGCTCGTTGGCATGTATTCGGGCCTGCATCGAATCCTCCCAAAGTGCTCAAGCCTCAAGACCTGAGATAGATGGTCATAGGGCCCAGAGGTATCCAAGCCCTCGCTCGCAAGTGCATCTAACTAATTCTATAATTATAAATTAAAATAAAACTTTATAAAAAATACTATAATACTAATCATATATACTAATATATTTAATACTTACAAAAATATGCCCGTTTGCAGCATTCATCGGCCTGTCCGTCTTATCCCTGTGGTTGGATCGGAAGATCTCACTACGGCTGGGCATCACTCCATCTCTCATTAGCTATAACAAAGAATAAATTTATTAGAAAAATGATAAAAAAATATGAATTTAATTTATCTAGTAAGATTTAGAATTAATTACCTCTTTATACACACGACTGGCCATAGACTCCCGGCCTAGAGTGTGCATATACTTCTGGATTGTACGGTTCTTCCGATTCTGATGGAAGGTAACCTAACAAATATTCAAATAAATAATAAATCTTTAAAAATATTTAAATAAAACTTTTAGCATATTAAAAAATTCAAAAGTTAAGCATTTTATCTCGAACTCCTGGCTCCTCTAGTGTCTAATTATCCTCTCCCACTGACTCGGAGGACAGTCCTATATCCAGGAAACAAGCTCCTCCGGAGTGTCTCGTTGGTGCTCGAGCCATCCTCTATGGAGCTTAATCTTATAACCCCGATATAATTTTCTAATCTTCTTCAATCGAACATCTTGAGCCCTCTCATGATCGGGAAAGTCATACCTTCTCTATACAAATTTATCAAAAATCAGTTACAAAATTATTCTAATCAAATATATATAGTGTAAATATATAAATATATAAATATAACTAAGATGCGCATACTTACCCATATCTCCTTCCATATTCAATCCCTAACGGCAACATCCATCAAATGCCAGTCTCTGGGCTCTACAGGAATGATGTCCGATCACCTCATAAGCACTCCAAAAAAGAAATGCATCTTCCGTACAGTCTCCCCTACCAACCTCCCCTCTGCATCGTAATAGATCATCACCTGATGCTGGCGGTTCCACACGTATACCATACGTATGGGACCGCAAAATGTCTGACTGAATGATGCACCTACAATGCAAATATATAAGTATACAAATACTATATAAAAAATAAAGTTATGCTAATATAATAAAAATGTACACTCAGATGCCTGCGTAGTAGCATGTGCCTCAGATATGGGCAATGGTAGAGGCTCGGCTATCGATGGAGTAGATACCATCGATGGAGTAGATGCCGTTAGTGAAGTAGATGTCGACGATGGAGATTTCTGAGTAGCCGATGCTAAGATGGACGGAGTATGCTCCGATTGCTCCTCGGATACTGAACTGCGCGTAACCCATCGAGGGACAGGGGTGAAAGCTAGATGGCATTTCGATACCATCTTGACCTACAACGTTAATGAATATTAATCAATATAACATCGTGATATATCAAATTCTACTCGCTCGAAAGCCAAGCTAGCTCCGTGCCTGAGACAGCCAGCTCCATGCTTGAGACATCCGGCTATGGTTGATAAGTGGTAAAAATACACTAATAAAAGTATTAAATTATAAAATAAATTTATATATTTTTAAAAAATTAATACTTTTATTAATTTTATGTAGGAAAGAAGGCCACCAATATAAAGATCTTATTTTTCTAAATCAGATGAAATAAATTTCAAGCAAAACGGACTTCAAACGAGTCCGAAATTGAATTTCAAAGGAAATGATAAAAAAAAATCAATCGATCTGGTTCAAACTGGTTCAGAAAAATTGGCTCAGCAGATGCCCCAATTCAATCGCGCTCAGATCAACCACCCGCTTATGCCGCACTGACGTCAGAATTTTTCATGGCATATGGTGGACCGCTATAGAGGGCATTTCGGAGATTTCATAGGGACAAGCGCGCTCCGATTGGCTAAAGAAAGTGGCGGTCCATGCAATGTCGGGCTCGCGCACGGTCTACAGAAGGTAATTTGAGAATTCTACCTAATTCGATGGATGCTGTTCACTGAGATTTGATCGAACGACTGAAATTTGTGTGCTGACGAATGATGGATGCAGCTCTCGATCGAGATCCAACGGTTGAGGTTCATTCCTATTTTTAACTAAGAATCTGAAGCTCTCTTGTGCATGATCTGATGGCCCAGATTTGATCTTCAAGGCTGATCCAACGGTCCAAACAAATTCCAACTTGATTTAGATTTTTAAATTAATTTTTGAGTGATTTCTGGCCCATTTGATCATCATCCAACGGTCAGAATGATCTAGATTTCAATCTGAGTTATGTTAGGAGTCTTAAAACTAATTCTTTCGGGACATTTTGAGAGATTTCAATAAAAACTCTTTTCCTTAGCCTATTTAAGGACCCTATTGCTGTTGCTGTCGAGGGAGAGAGTTTTGGGAGAGAGCTTTAGGAGAGAGTTTTAGGGGAGAGTTTTAAAAACAGAGAGTAACAAAAAGAGAGAGAAAGAGAGAGAGAGATCTTCAGAGAGATTTTAGAGAGGGTTTGAGAGTTTTAAGGAAGACAGAAGAGAAAGGGCTTTTATTTTTTTATTATTTTTTTTCTTCTTTTCTTCTTCCAACAATCAGGACATCGATCGAAGGGCTTTTCTTCTTCTTCATCGAGTTTTCCACACCAAGAGCAATGGACAATCAATTTCAGCAATCAAACAGTCTAATTTTTTCATGCTTTTTATTTTATTTGCTATTTTTGAACTTGTTATCATGAACTAAATTTTTTTTTAATAAGACTAAGGTGTAGCCACTCTTTTGATGTAATATTCAGTATGATTTATTTTAAATTTTAAATTTTATTCATGAGAAGTATATAAATCTGATCTTAATGCTTTTAGATTACTGGCCATCTTCTAATTGATCTGATGAATATATATGTTACGGTCCAAATACATCTATATTATTGCTTCTTGATTATATACCTTATATTATGAATCAAATAAGAATTCATATGCATGCAGAAATTTTAGTGCGCTTTAGACGCAGCGTATTTTAATTAGAGAATTTCACAAAACTTAATGTATTGATATTTATTTAAATTACACTTGAATCAAAGAATAATTAATAAATATTGATAATTTTGCTACGTCTGAATCAAAGAGTAGTGAATAAACTAGGAGACTCCACCATCACATGAAATAAAATTAACCTAATAACCTGAATATTGTATTGACTGAGTTGTTGAACCGATTGCTTTAGTAACCCATTGCTCTTAAGTTTAAAACCCTAATAATTACACTCTCTCTATTTTCTTAAAATTTTTAATTATTTCTTTATTTTGTTCTTTAATTTCTTATTCTCATAAATTGATCTTTTAAATAAAACAAAGAAAAGAGCTTTTCAATACTTATTTTCTAATCTTCTAGGGATGATACTCTGCTCACTTACTTTATTACTTGATCGACTGATGCACTTTTATAACTATAGATCAGCACGCATCAAGTTTTTGACATCGTTGCTGGAGATTGTGTCTAAAATAATATTAAAATTTTGATCCTAGCTTTATTTAGGAATTTTATTTTTAATTTTTATTCTTACTTTATTTTTAAAATTTATTCAGTGCATGACATGTACTGAACATAGTAACTTACTATCTTTAGATCCAAAAATTGAAAGGACCATCAGAAGACTACAACAAGAAAGAAACATGGTAGCTGAAGATCCTAACAACATCAATCTAGGATTGGATATGGTGACCGAGGGACAGCATGAAGCTATTTGAGCAATACATCATCCATTAAACGATTACATCACACCATCTGTAGCTGATGCAGCTTCGAGCATCAGAAGACTGCCTGTGCGAGCAAACAACTTCGAAATAAAAGATCTAGATGATTCAATCAACTGTTCAATTCAGTGGACACGTGCATGATGATCCGAATGTCCATATTTCTAACTTTCTTAAACTTTATGATAATTTTAAAATTAATGAGGTGTCGGATGATGCTATTAGATTAAGGTTATTTTCTTTTTCTTTATGGGACAAAGCTAAAAGTTGGCTTTATTCTCTTTCTGCAGTTCTATCATAACTTGGGATGTCCTAGCCCAAAAATTCTTAGCCAAGTACTTTCTACCTTCCAAGACTGCCAAGATGCACAATGATATCACTTCTTTTATGCAAATAGATATGGAGATACTATATGAGGCTTAGAAGCATTTTAAAAAATTGCTGAGAAGATGTCCACATCATTAACTATCCGTATGGCTTCAGGTACAAATTTTCTATAATGATTTATCTTCTACTAATTATTCTATGATTGATGCAGCAGTAGGAAGAACCATTAATCATAAAATAGAGAAAGAAGCCTTTGATCTGATCGATGAGATGGCAACAAATAGCTATTAGTGGCAGATAGAATGCATGATGCCGAAAAGATCAGCAGCTATGTAAGGAGTAGATTGCATGCCAATCTTACTAGCTGAAATTACAGCCCTTAGAGCCGAAGTCAACAACTTGAAGAAAATAGCTATGCATGTTCAGAGCATCACCTATGATCTGTGTGGAGGAGGACACGATACAAGCAATTGCCAGATAGGTAATTCTTTTGCTAAAGCAACTGATACAGCTAATTATGTTGGTAATTTTTTCAGACCATAATAAAATAATTCTTACTCCAACACATACAATCAAGGATGGAGGCAGCACCCAAATTCCTCGTGAAGCAATCAAAATGCAGCACAACAACCACCCCCAAGGTTCCAAGTATCTGAAAAGAAGTCCAACATGAAGGAGCTGATGGTCAAATTCATCCAAAACCAAGAAGCAACTATAAAAAGTTTGGAAGCCAAACTTAGGCAGGATCAAGCAGCAGCAATTTAAAACTTGAAGATGCAAATAGGCTAAATGACTAAGATAATCTTCAAGAGACCTCAGGGATCCTTGCCCAGCAACACGGAGAACAATCCAAGAGAGTAAGTCAATGCTATCATCCTAAGAAGTGGTAAAAAGTTGGAGGAGCCACATCAGAAGAAAGAGACTGAAGAGCCAACTATAAATAAAGAATCATCAACTAAAATTTGTTAGTCACCAAAACAACCAGCAGATGGATGATTTTTAGGTATACAGTTTGTCGATCCAAATGTGAAGCCCTACGTGTCGCCACTATCATTCCCAAAGAGACAAATACAGCATCTGGATAAAAAAATTTCTAACTTTTTTAAAATTTTAAAAAATTTATATATTAATATTCCTTTTATAGATGCTATCACTCAAATGCCCAAGTATGCCAAGTTTCTCAAAAAAATTCTAACAAATAAGAAAAAGCTGAAGGAGCATGAGAGAATAAATTTAAATAAAGAATGCTCAGCAATACTTCAAAATAAATTACCATAGAAGCTAAAAGATCCAGAGAGTTTTACTATCCCTTGCATTATTGGTGATTGTAGTTTTGATAAAGTTTTATGTGATCTAGGAGCAAGTATTAATTTCATATCTTTTTCTATTTTTAGAAAGCTTGGTCTAGGAGAACCGAAGCCTACCACTATTACTCTTCAATTAACCGATAGATCCATCAAATATCCAAGAGGTATAGTGGAGGATGTCTTGGTAAAGGTAAATAAATTTATTTTTTCTATTGATTTTATTGTTCTTGATATGCAAGAAGATTATGATGTACCTCTTATCTTAGGGAGACCCTTTTTAACTACTGGAGGAGCTTTAATAGATGTTCATTAAGGAAAATTAATTCTTAGAGTCTAAGATGAATAAGTTACTTTTAATATTTTTAAAGTTATTAAACATTCCAATGATAATCAAACTTATTTTCGTATAGATGATATTGATAATTTAGTACATGAGAATTCTGTAGAAAATAGGTTTGAAACTATGAAAGCTAGAAATGTCCAATTGAAAGAGGGCTCGACTAAATATGAAAGTATTCCAATTGAAGTGGCACCGAATTGATTCAACTCAAAACTCAAAGAAAGTCATGAAGACTATAAATCAGAACTACTAGATAGGTTTTTTTTTCTTTTTAGTTTTGATCATTTTTCTTTTCTTTTATTTTTTAGTAATTTATTGTTGCTTTATTACTATTTTGGTGTGTATTTTCAATTTTGTAGAAAAAAATCAATGAGAGCTCAAGCAAAATTTTAAAGCTTCAAAGAATCAGACTGAACCAAATCAGATATATTCCTTTTTATTCTTTATTGCATTCTTTATTTTTTTTCTTCATTAAGATAATGTAGAATAAGTTAGGAGGTAAAAAAAATTAACCATATATCAAGAAAAAAATCTTGAGCAAGATAGACTGGATAAGTGATAAAAGATAGAAGTATCTGCTAATGAATGTAACGAGTTAAAAAAGTAGATTAGTTGATCAGACTTTTAGCAGCCTACTTAGGTCATCAAAAGACTATTAGCACTTCTAATTGTACATGCACACTGTTGACGCAGAAACTGATCATCGTCGGGGGTCGCTGGAGTTTAGGCCGACGAGGTCGCCATCGGGGATCTACAAAATAAAATTCCATCCGGAGCCGATGGGGGGTGGCTCTGGCAGGACCCTCCGACGATCAAGTCAGCTTTGACCAATAGGAATGGAGTGCTCGGAATGAGTTTCGGAGCTTGGAGAAGAAGAGGAGAGCTTAGAGATTAGAGATTAGCGTATCTGGAGGGTCCTTTATAGGTAGAGCTTAGTTGATGACGATGGCCATACCACCGCATGAAGTTCGGTACGGAGAGGAAGGCGTCTACTGGTAAGTCGTGGGCTGCATGGAGTTCGATATGGAGAGGAAGGCATCATCAGGCGGATGCTGACAGTCATATTGGCAAGTTGGAGGCCGTGTGGGGTTGGTTATAGAGAGAGTAGTGGCGGCCATATCGTCCGATCTTGTTGCCTGTTGCAGACTGATGGCGATAGTTCATCTAGAGAAGTTTAGACTTGTAGGAGAGTTCGACTGAAGGAAAAGCTCGAAAGAAGTTCGGCTGTAGAAAAGTTCGGAGGAGCTCGACCGGCTGAAGGGATGGCCGCTTGGGGAGTTCGGCCGAGGGGTGACCACTGAGGAGTTTGGGTGCCGGGGGATTTCGTTAAAGCCCGACCGCTTGGAGTCCAAGGAGCTCGACCGTTAAGCAGTTCGACCGACTGAACGGATCCGAAGGAGCTTGAACGCTAGGAGTTCGAGGAGCTCGACCGCTAAGCAGTTCGGTCGGCTGGAGGGGTTCGGCTAAGACCCATCTGCTGGGCATCCTAGGAGCTCTTCTACGGCTACTGGTTGTATTAGGCTAGGCATCGAACTAGACTTCGGCGGAAGCGGGGTTTATCCCCAACACTAGCCCCCCCCCACTCCCGAGTTCAAGACTCGAAGGAAGGGAGTGCAGAAAAGGTGACTACCGAAGTCTTCTTTTGAGCTCCGTGTTGGTTCAGATTGAAGCTCAGCGAAGATCTCATCTCCTACCGTGGTTGAAGTTGAAGCTCTCCAGTCGAGGTTGGTCCAGTCGCTCGGGGGAGACCTTATCTGATCGAGGTTGAAGTTGAAGCTCTCCAACCGAGGTTGACATGGTTGCTTTCTCTAGCCGAGGTTGTATCGGGCACTCGGAGAAGGTCTTATTTTCTATGGTCGAGCTTTCCTTAGGGAAGATCTTATCTTTGACCAAGGTTGTCCATGGTCGCTCGGGAGAGATCTTATCTCTAGCCGAGGTTGTTGCTCGCGTTAGGACGAGGTTCTCCTCCTATTCCTAACTGAGGTTATCAACGATCATTTGGAAGAGATCTTATCTCTAGCTGAGGTTGTCAATGATCGCTCGAAAGAGATCTTATCTCTAGTTGAGATTGATGCTCGCATTAGGATGAGGTTCTCCTCCTGTTCCTAACCGAGGTTGTCAAGGATCGCTCGGAAGAGATCTTATCTCCAACTCGCATTAGGACAAGGTTCTCCTTCTGTTCCTAATCGAGGTTGTCAACGATCGCTCGGAAGAGATCTTATCTCTGACCGAACTTCTCGA
Source organism: Cocos nucifera (assembly GCA_006176705.1). NCBI lineage: Eukaryota > Viridiplantae > Streptophyta > Magnoliopsida > Arecales > Arecaceae > Cocos > Cocos nucifera. Next base: position 537,295 of record QRFJ01000320.1, read on the forward strand.
AAGAGATCTTATCTCTAGTCGAGATGATCGCTCGAGAGAGATCTTATCTCTAGCCAAACTTCTTGGGAGAGATCTTATCTCTAGCCGAGATGGTCGCTCGGGAGAGATCTTATCTCTAGCCGAGGTGATCGCTTAGAGAGATCTTATCTCTAGCCGAACTTCTCGGGAGAGATCTTATCTCTAGCCGAGGTGGTCGCTCGGGAGAGATCTTATTATCTTTGGTCGAGATTTGAGGTCGAGGTTGATTCTCGAGAGAGATCTTATCTCTGGCCGAGCTTCTCGGGAGAGATCTTATCTCTAGCCGAGGTGGTCGCTCGAAAGAGATCTCATCTCTAGTCGAGGTTGATGCTCGTGTTAGGATGAGATTCTCCTCCTGTTCTTAATCGAGGTTGTCAATGATCGCTCGGAAGAGATCTTATCTCTAGTCGAGGTTGTCACTCGCGTTAGGACGAGGTTCTCCTCCTATTCCTAATCGAGGTTATCAATGGTCGCTCGAAAGAGATCTTATCTCTAGTCGAGGTGGTCGCTCGGAGAGATCTTATCTCTAGCCGAGGTTGATGCTCGCATTAGAACGAGGTTTCTCCTCCTATTCCTAACGGACTGTGGGGGCACATAAAGGGCCACTGGCCTCTCCCCCATCTCATCCTTTGTGAACAAGGCCTTCAGGTTGACTCGATCGCTCGGGAGAGATCTTATCTCTAGCTGAGGTTGATGCTCATGTTAGGACAAGGTTCTCCTTCTGTTCCTAACCGAGGTTGTCAACGGTCGCTTGGGAGAGATCTCATCTCTAGTCGAGGTTGATGCTCGTATTAGGATGAGGTTCTCCTTCTGTTTCTAATCGAGGTTGTTAACGGTCACTCGGGAGAGATCTTATCTCTAGCCGAGGTTGTCGCTTGCGTTAAGACAAGGTTCTCCTCCTATTCCTAATCGAGGTTGTCAACGGTCGCTCGGAGAGATCTCATCTCTAGCCGAGGTTGATGCTCGCGTTAGGATGAGGTTCTCCTCCTGTTCCTAACCGAGATTGTCAATGATCGCTCGAGAGAGATCTTATCTCTAGCTAAGGTTGTCGCTCGTGTTAGGATGAGGTTTCTCCTCCTGTTCCTAACCGAGATTATCAACAGTCGCTCGGAAGAGATCTTATCTCTAGCTGAGGTTGTCACTCGCATTAGGACGAGGTTCTCCTCCTGTTCCTAACTGAGGTTGGCTCGATCGCTCGGAAGAAATCTTATCTCTAGTCGAGGTTGTCAACGGTCGCTCGGAAGAGATCTTATCTCTAGCCGAGGTTGACTCGATCGCTCGGGAGAGATCTTTCTCTAGTCGAGGTTGATGCTCGCATTAGGACGAGATTCTCCTCCTGTTCCTAACGGGCTGTGGGGGCACATAAGGGCCACTGGCCTCTCCCCCCATCTCGTTCTTTGTGAACGAGGCCTTCAAGTTGACTTGGTCGCTCGAGAGAGATCTTATCTCTAGCTGAGGTTGATGCTCGCGTTAGGATGAGGTTCTCCTCCTGTTCCTAACCGAGGTTGACTCGATCGCTCGGAAGAGATCTTATCTCTAACCGAGGTTGACACGATCGCTCGAGAGAGATCTTATCTCTAGCCAAGGTTGTCAATGGTCGCTCGGAAGAGATCTTATCTCTAGCTGAGATTGTTGCTCGCGTTAAGATGAGGTTCTCCTCCTATTCCTAACGGGCAATCTGCTTCTTTCCTGTCATCACATAGTTTTCGCATCCAGAAATAATATTATCGAAAGGAAAGAATTTTATTGAAAGGAAGTTACTAGCAGCGCATCCCCAAATTCTGTATTTCAAAGTTGTGGTAGCATTGTTCCTCCATGTTTCTTTGGCAATAAGTCTCGGGGTGGATGACCTCCTCATGCTGGCCTTCTCAATTTGGTGCAAGCTCTTGTCGTGGGGAGATGACGAATCGCTGATGCACCAAGCTCCTCCCAGGGGCAATGTGGATGAGGCCGTAAGGTGGCCGACCTCCTTGCGGTCTCTGGCTATGGCAGTGCCGAGCTTCTTTCCGTCTCTGGCTATGGCAGCACCCTTGGTCGATCTTTTCCTACTTTAGGCTGGTGCCGGAGGAATTTACCCAGCCGCCCCTTTCTGACGAGCTCCTTAATTTCATCTTGGAGCTGGATGCATTCCTCGGTGTCGTGGCCGTGGTTGCGATGGTAGAGGCAGTACTTGTTTCGATCGTGCTTGTTTGAGAGAGACTGTAACCCTTCTGGTCTTGGCAGCTGGTTCTTCACTTCAACGAGAATCTGAGTTCGAGGAGCGTTGAGGAGGGCGTAGTCGCGGAACCTTCCGAAAGGAGGGCTTCTTTGCGCCCCTCCGTCGGGGCTTTCTCGGTGGTGAGCTCAAGAAGTTCGGACCCACCTGCTTTCGGAGGGAGTCCGTGAGTGCGGTCGAACTTCGCTTGGCTCTCCATCGTCTGTCGATCGTTCCCTTAAGGCTTCCTCGTCCTTCAACTTGAAGGCTTCTTCCGCACGGGCATATCTCTCGGCCCGAGCCAGCAGATCGGTGAAGTCCCTGGGATACTTTTTTTCTAGGAAGAACGGTAAGTCATTTTTTTGGAGGCCACCCTTAAATGCGGCCATCGCAACAGCCTGGTCTAAGTCCCGGACTTCCAATACCGCGGCGTTGAATCGGGTGATGTAAGCCCGAATGGATTCCCTCTGCTTCTGCTTGACGTTCATTAGAGAGTCCGAACCTCGACGTGGACGTCGGCTGCTGATGAAGTGAGCCGCAAACTGACTGCTCATCTGATCAAAAGAGAAGATCGTACTCGACTTTCAATGCTGAGTACCAATTTCTAGCTACTCTCTTTAAGGTAGATGGGAAAGCTTGGCACAATATGGCATCCGAAGCATTGTGGAGTAGCATCATGGTGCGGAAGGCCTCCAGATGATCAATAGGATCGAAAGTTTTATCATAGCTTTCCAATCGAGGGAGCTTGAAGTTCGGTGAAATGGGTTCTTACATAATTCGAAGGGAGAAAGGAGGTTCGACATGGACGTCAGCATGATGAGCTGGGGCAACATGGCCGAGCTCTTCAATCCGTCGGTCAATCTTCTGCAGTCTGTGATCGAGAGCGTCGTCTTGGTTGCAGATCTTGGGTGGCTTCTGGCTACAAACGGGAGAGGTCTCCTCCAAAGGAGAATCATGATCCGAACATGGATCCCCGACTCTCTGTTCCCCTTCCCAAGGGGCAGCGGGCACACCGGCCCGAGTACCCTTTCTTGGGACGATTCTTGATGTCTGAATGATGGATTTTCTGATGGAGTCGCCATCAGAGGCCGCTGCATGGCCCGCAATGCATCCACGAGGCCATGGACCTGTCAGACGAGCAGGTCGAACCGCTCCACATTTACCATGGGTACGGATGGAACCTGAGTTTTCGGAGCTGAGGCAGGGGCAGACAGATCTGGACGAGATCGGGATGCGGAGGCCGCTGATCGTCGAGTCGAAGCTCTCCTAGGAGGCATTTTCTCTTTGGGAGAGGGCTCCAGTGAGGAAGAAGAGAGGTCTCCAGAGAGAGAGAAATCATCATCGAGCACTCTTTTAAGAACAAGAAAACCTCGGGGGTTTAGGCCCTTCCTCTAGCGTCAATCTATTGACGCAGAAATCGGTCATCGCCGGGGGCCGCTGGAGTTGAGGCCGACGAGGTCGCCACCGGGGACCTACAAAACAAAGTCCCATCCGGAGCCGGTGGGGGGTGGCTCCGGCAGGACCCTCCGATGATCAAGTCAGCTCTGGCCAACAGGAATGGAATGCTCGGAATGAGTTCCAGAGCTTGGAGAAGAAGAGAAGAGCTTAGAGATCAGAGAGATTAGAGATTAGCGTATCTAGAGGGTCCTTTATAGGCGGAGCTTAGTTGATAGCCACGGCCATACCACCACATGGAGTTCGGTACGGAGAGGAAGGCATCTACTGGCAAGTCGTGGGCTGCATGGAGTTCGGTATGGAGAGGAAGGCATCATCAGGCGGATGTTGACAGCCATACTAGCAAGTCGTGGGCCGCGTGGGGCTGATTACGGAGAGAGTAGTGGCGGCCATATCGTTCGATCTTGTTGCCTGTTGCAGATTGATGGTGATAGTTCGTCTAGAGGAGTTTGGACTTGTAGGAGAGTTTGGCTGAAGGGAAAGCTCGGGAGGAGTTCAGCTGTAGAGAAGTTCGGAGGAGCTCGATCGGCTAAAGGGAAGGCCGCTTGGGGAGTTCGGTCGAGGAGCGATCGCTGAGGAGTTCGGGCATCGAGGGATTCCGTCAAAGTCCGACCGCTTGGAGTCCAAGGAGCTCAGCCGCTAAGCAGTTCGACCGACTGAACGGATTCGAAGGAGCTCAGACACTAGGAGTTCGAGGAGCTCGATCGCTAAGCAATTCGATCGACTGGAGGGGTTCGGCTAAGATCTATCTGCTGGGCGTCCCAGAAGCTCTTCTGCGGCTACTGGTTGCATTAGGCTGGACATCAAACTAGACTTCGGTGGGAGCGGGGTTTATCCCCAACACACACTAACAAGATAAAGTAGGTATTGATTATAAGGCCAACTGAGGATTCAATTATTACTAAAAATTGATAATTAATATACATTCTAATCAAAAAAACTTGAATTTAAGAAAAGAGCTACCTACCTAAAAATAAAGTGTAAAAGATAGAGTATATATGAATTGCCCAAAGCCTAGTAACTGAGTCTCTGCACCTAGGTCAAGTATGAAAATTCATGTAAAATGGTGGAGGGAAGGCCAGGATGTTCAGCACATTAAAAAAAAAAAAAAAAGGCAGTGTGAAAGCTACCTTAATTCATGAGTATAAAATTAGGAATGCATAGAAAATTAACCAAAATAGGTGATAAGAGATGATACATTTATCCTTTAATTTAACACTGAAATGCTAAAGTTAGTCATCACGAATATAAATGCTGTAGATCTTTGATGTACTCTAAGAAAGTTTTTAATTGTACTGACTGCAAAATTTATTTCTGAAGCTCAATGCTTAGTTAGTGATATTTTCTAAATTTTTTGATCTTTAATTCTAGATTTTATCTTTTTGATGGATGATCTTATTGAAACATGGTATTAAATAAAGCATTGCTAAGGGACTAGCAATGACTAAGTTAGGGGATGTGATAAGTGGTAAAAATACACTAATAAAAGTATTAAATTATAAAATAAATTTATATATTTTTAAAAAATTAATATTTTTATTAATTTTATATAGAAAAAAAGGTCAACAATATGAAGATCTTATTTTTCTGAATCAGATGAAATAAATTTTAAGCAAAACGGACTTCAAACGAGCCCAGAATTGAATTTCAAAGAAAATGATTAAAAAAAATCGATCGGTCCAGTTCAAATCGGTTTAGAAAATCGGCTTCGCAAACCGTCCGGCACGACCGTGCTCAGACTGACCGCCCATTGATGCCACGCTTATGCCGTGCTGATGTTAGAATTTTTTGCGGTGCACGATGGACCACTATAAAGGGCATTTTGAGGATTTCACAGGGACAAGCGCGCTTCGATTGGCTAAAGGAAGCAGCGATCCATGCAACGCCGGGCTTGCGCATGGTTTACAGAGGGTAATTTAAGAATTCTACCTGATCTGATGGACGTTGTTTATTGAAATTTGATTGAATAACTGAAATTTGTGCGCTGACGAACGATGGATGCAGCTCCTGGTCGAGATCCAACGGTTCAGATTCATCCTGATTTTTAACTAAGAATCTAAAGCTATCCAGTGCATGATCTGACGGCCCAAATTCGATCTTCAAGGCTGATCCAATGGTCCAAACAAATTCTGACTTGATTTGGATTTTTAAATTGATTTTGAGTGGTTTCTAGCCCATTTGATCATCATCTAATGGTTAGAATAATCCAGATTTTAATTTGAGTTGTGTTAGGAGTCTTAAAACCAATTCTTTTGGGACTTTTTTAGGGATTTTGATAAAAACTCTTCTCCTTAGCCTATTTAAGGATCCTATTGCTGTTGCTGCTGGGGGAGGGAGTTTTAGGAGAGAGCTTTCGGAGAGAGTTTTGGGAGAGAGCTTTAGAAAAAAGTTTTAGGGGAGAGTTTTAAAAACAGAGAGTAACAGCAAAAAAAAGAGAGAAAGATCTACAGAGAGATTTTAGAGAGGGTTTGAGAGTTTTAAGGGAAAGAAAAAAAAGGGCTTTTATTTTTTTTTATTATTTTTCTTCTTCTTTTCTTCTTCCAATAATTAGGACATCGATCAAGGGATTTTTCTTCTTCTTCTTCATTGAGTTTTCCACACCAAGAGCAACGGACAACCAATTTCAGCAATCAAATAATCTAATTTTTTCATGCTTTTTATTTTATTTACTATTTTTGAATATATTATCATGAACTAAATTTTTTTTACTAAAGTTAAGCTGTAGCCACTCTTTTGATGCAATATTCAGTATGATTTATTTTTAATTTTAAATTTTATTCATGAGGAGTATATAAATATGATCTTAATGCTTTTAGATTACTAACCATCTTTTAATTGATCTGATGAACATAGATGTTACGGACCAAGTACATCTATATTATTGCTTCTTGATTATATACTTTATATTATGAATCAAATGAAAATTCATATGCATGCGAGAATTTTAGTACGCTTTGGATGCAATATATTTTAATTAGAGGATTTTACAAAACTTAATGCATTGATATTTATTTAAATTACACCTAAATCAAAGAATAATTAATAAATATTGATAGTTTTGCTATGCTTGGATCAAAGGATAGTGAATAAACTAGGAGACTCCACCGTCACATGAAATAAAATTAACCTAATAATCTGAATATTGTATTGACTGAGTTGGTGAACCGATTGCTTTAGTAACCCATTGCTCTTAAGTTTAAAACCTTAATAATTATACTCTCTCTATTTTCTTAAAAATATTTAGTTGTTTTTTTATTTTATTCTTTAATTTCTTATTCTCATAAATCGATCTTCTAAATAAAGCAAAGAGCTTTTCAATACTTATTTTTCAATTCTCTAGGGACGATATTCTACTCACTTACTTTATTACTTGATCGACTGGTACATTTGCCATAGCTATAGATCAGCACACATCAAGGGTCCTCCCCTAGCCAGCTCGATCACGGCCCGAGCCAGCTTGGCTGCATATCTGAGTCGGCTCGGCTGTGTGCCATCCCCTCGATCACTCCCTCTCTCGATCTCTCTCGCTGGCGATGGCGGCCAGGCCGAACCCCTCCCTCCCAACTTTTTCATCTCTCGATCTTCCTCTCTCCCTCTCTCGATCTTCCTCGTTGGCAAGGTCGGACCCCATCCCTCCCTCTCTCACTCTCTCGATCTCCCTCGCTGGCAAGATCGGACCCCATCCCTCCCAGTGATGCTGGCGAGATCGAACCCCCTCCCTCTCTCTCTCTCGCTCTCTCGATTTTCCACTCTTCCTCTCTCAATCTTCCTCACCAGCGAGGCTAGACCCCAACTCGTTAACAGATCTAGTCTACAGCCGCAGACATGGCATGACCCAAGGCTACCACCATGGCACGGCCAAAAAACTATGACATATAGATAATTATAATATTTATAATAAATATTTATAATATTTATTATAAATATTTTATAAATTATTATAAATATACATGATTAATAAATAATATTATAAAATTAAAAAAAATTTATACCTGGGGCTATAGAGAGTGGGTCATACTGAAAGCTCCGAGGATCGCCGGCGATGATGCTAGAGGAGGAGGACGGCACTAGAGGTAACCTGCGAAATAAAAGAAAGATAGTGAGATAGAGAAGAGAGAAAAAGAGGAAAGAGAGAGAGCAGGGGCAGCCGGGATGGGGGTCGGGGGAGGGGGCATAGTGATAAGGAGGCCGAAGGAGGCTTCGCACTCGATCAGAGGAGGGTCAGAAATGGTGGTGGTGGTGGGGGTGGGGTTTTATGGGGGCCAATGGAGGGTTGAGGGGGCTCACTGGAAGGGGGTTTGGTTTTGCACCGGGGCCAGAGGAGGATAGAGTGTGGGGGAGGGGTTTCACGGGGGGGCGGAGGATCGAGGGTGGATGGGGGTTCGTCGGAGGGGGGTTTCACAGGGGGTTGAGGGAGGGTCGGATGGGGGTTCGCTAGAGGGGGTTCGCTGGAGATCGAGAGAGGGTCGGATGGGGGAGTGGGGGGTGGGGTTTCATGGGGGGTCGAGCAAGGGTGGAGGAGGGTTTGCTAGAGGGGGTTTTACGGAGGATTGAGGGAGGGTCGGATGGGGGTTCGTCGGAGGAAGATTTCGTTGGGGGTAGAGGGAGGGTCGGATGGAGGGGTGGGAGGGTCGGATGGGGGGGTGCGGGGAGGGGCGGTCGGGGATGGGCCCCCGGAGAGGGAGGGGGAAGGAGGGGCGACGCCAGCCAAAGGGGAGGAGGGGCGATGCCAACCGGGGGGAGGAGGGGCGATGCCAACCGGGGGGGAGGAGGGGCGACGTTGACAAGGGGGGAAGAGGGGTGATGCCGTCCAGAGGAGAGGAGCTTCATCGACGACGAAGAGGAGGGGGAGAGAGAGAGAGCAAGAGAGATCGAGCGCGCACAGGAGAAAAAAAATTTGAAAATTTTTAACCTAACCTACGATAGTGGTTATCGAACCACTACTATAGATCTTTGACAGTGGTTATCAAACCCCTGCCATAAATCTATCGTAGTGGTTATCCAAAACCACTGCCATAGATCTACGATAGTCATTATAGAACCGCTGCTGTAGATCTATAGCAGCGATTTTTGATAACCGTTACCATAGGTAGAAAATATTTTTTTTTATTTTTTTCTAAATATTATATAATTTTAAAATTTAATGTCCATCTTCACCATTCATTATCTAAATAATTATCATTAGAGTGTCGTCACAAAAGGTCGCCTCAATCCGATGGCCCTAGCTTCATCGATTAGAAAATTTGATTTCGACGATCACAAACGACGATGCGATGATCTAATAGATGGAGACCTCCGATGGGTCCAAAAATCTGTAACGATGATCTCGATGATGTTTGTAGCATACTAACAAAGTTTTACTTCAATCGGATATCGTTATTATGGTCAATTTAGTACGGAATAATTTCGGTCGTTAAATTAGAAATAAATGATCAAAGGGTTAAACGGCATTCGATTATGAGATAATTTTTTAGTTAAATAATTTTTATTATAATTTTAAATATTTTATATAGTGATGATAGTAAAATTTAAATCATTTTCGTATAAACTGTTCATGTTAAGCAGATATTTCAAAAGCATGAGCATAGCAACTAGTGAAGTTTTAGAATGATTATCAGAAGTCGTATAGTTTTAGATCGTTCTTCATCTCACGAGTTGAATTTTATAATCACCACTATAAAAAATGATTAAAATAGTAGCTAAAATCATTTATAAAAAAAATTATCTCATAATCGAATATCATTTTGTCCTTTGATCATTCGTTTATCATTTAACGGCCAAAACTAACCTATACTAAATTGACCAAGATAACGATATCCGATTAAAATAAAACTTTGGTAGTACGTTACAAATATCACTGAGATAATCATTGAAGATTTTCGGATCTATCAAAGGTCTCTATCTATCAGATCATTGCATCATCGTTTATGGTTGTCGAAATTAAATTTTTTTGATCGACGAAGCTAGAGCCATCGGATCGAGGCAACCTTTTGCGACGATACTCTAATGATAATTATTTAGATAATGAATGGTGAAGATGGGCATTAAATTTTAAAATTATATAATATTTAAAATATATATATATAGCAGCGATTATAATTAACCACTACCATAAATTAGATTATAGCAGCGGTTTCTGCTAATCGATGCTATAAGTCTGACTTATGACAGCGGTTTTCTGTAACCGCTGCTATAGATTCGACTTACGGCAGCAGTTTTTTATAACCGCTGCTATATGTCGGACCTACGGTAGCAATTACAAAAACCGCTGCCATGGATCCGATTTATAGCAGCGGTTAACGAAAATGCTGTCTAGGAGCTATGGCAGCGGTTTCAAAAATCGCTGCTATAGGTCATTTTTATAGTAGTGATTCTGAATTATATTTTTAGAAATATCATTCAAAATGATTTTTTTTTTTTTCTATTCCATGTAGAGCTAATTGGATGGTTGGGAGGGTGATTGGATCTAAAAAAATGCTATTATAAATGATATTTTTTTTGAATATAAAATTATTATTGATATTTTTAACTTTTATATTATTTTAATAATTAAATTAAAATTTATATTAATTAAATAAATAATTTTTAAATTTATATTAGTACAAAATAAAAAAAATAAAAAAGCTCTCAGCATCCATCATCCATCCGTCCGGCCCACGTGTCCGACGGTAATTAGATCGCCATTGTCCAAGGTTGGAATCGATGGGACCTGAGCCAACCGAGTTCACTTTCTCTTTTTTTCGACTTTCTTCTTTACTTTTATTTATTTTATTTTATTTTACTTGCGATAAAATGATAGTAATGTCCCACCTAAGGAACGATGATGCTTCACTGAAATCCTCTTTTCGCTTTTGACCGTGACTTGAAGTTTGTAAGGTGACGTCAGTCATGAGTTCACGCGGAAAGGTCCCCGCACCACCTTCTAGTACCAACAATTTCTCCGAAAATTAAGTTGTAAATATTTATTTATATGGCCGATTGGGAATCGGGGGATAATATCAAGAAAATAAATGGGAATCACGTGGAAGAAAATATCTAGTCTTTGGTCGTTAAGATGGTTGGGAGATTCATATGCATATGGTGCGGCCCCCTAGAAATTTAGAGAGCTAGCTCGCTTGCTTGCTACCTACTTGTTAATTAATCTCTCACTTGAATTGAATTATGGTCGATAAAACGTGGCCACATGGGCAATTAAGACAGGCTTAGGGATGACTGGATCTGGTTGGGTAGCGTCCCGTGGAACCCATTCCCTGAAGCTGGATGGTGAGGACAACTTTTAAATGCACAAAATTCTCATGATGGTGATGAGAGAGAATATATGTATATATATATATAAGAGTAGTCCATTTCTTGCTGAGAACTTGGTAGATCGAGATACTAGCAGCGAGTGTGAAGTATAACCACTCAGGTAGCAGGGGAATATTGGAAAAATAGCAGTCGGCAGTTGTGGAACATAAGTAGTGGTAGTAGTCGACAGTTGTGGAAGATAGCTTGTCCCTCCTAGGTGATGTCTGACAGGGTCAGGGTGAATATTCCTCAAGAAAAACATATAGGTATATGGTCAAACTGAAAGGAGCAAGGATTGGAACTCAATTATAAATTATTAATCACCATAAGGTGCATCTTTTTACAGTCTCAAAATTCAAAAACATGGATTGCTGTATGCAAGTATCAGTTCTCAAAGACTGAAATTAAGCACTTCTTGTTATGCATCTACTGCAGTCAAAAAAGAAGAATTATAGAACAAATCCCATGTTACATTTAACTTAATATAGATTGATAACATGGCATCAGTCTACTCTCTTTTCACACTATTAATATTTTCAAGGGAAACTGAAGAAACCGCAATTGTAGTTTGATATATTTTCTTTTTCCCTTATTTATATGAGATAGGGTTGATACGAGTATTATTGTAGAATAAAAGAAAGGTAAGGAATGCAGTTTTCTTAATTTGATTTCTGAGAGAAAAATTATCGATTATAAAAGAGGAGAGAGGATGGTTCTAGATGTGAGCCCATGAGGGGAAGGGATTATGACCCATTCTTTATTTTTTTTATACAAAATCTTCCTGAGATAATAATATAAAGATTTTTCAAGTCATAAAATATTTTTAATTTGGATTATAATAATATTTGGCAAAATAAAATAAATAGTTAAAAGTCATTACTTGCAGTTTCTCTCTTCGTGATTTAGATTTTTTTCCAAAATCTTTCCCTCTTCTCTTAATTCTATGTTCATCTTTTTCATTTTTGCTAGAACTAACAGCTTTTTAACAAAAACAAGAAGTATCATGCAAAATATAACAATAAAATCTAACAAAATGAATTAGATTAAAAAAAAAAAAGCAAGGTTTTAAACAATGGTTTTATAATTGTCATACACTATTATCTTTTAATAGTTTTGGTGCATCTTTCTTAAGTTATGTATAATAATGAAAGAAAAAGATAACAACCACCATAACAAGTTATTTATGATATTATTTAGTTTTATAATGATCACTTATAATATAAATAACAAAAATTATTTTCACTTGTAATTTTCTCTGGATGTAGCACTAATTTTTTAAAATTTAAAATTTCATTAAAAAGAATAATATTCTAATTTTTCATTATTGCCCATTATACTATGGTTGTAGTACCTAGTATAATAATGATTATTTTAATATAAAATTTTGAAATGCTATTCTTTAAGTTAGATAGTAGCTATTCCCAAGTGTTATAATGGTTGCTAATTATTTTGGTGAGGTTCATTATTTACAATAAAGACTAAAATGATGATTAGAATATATGAAAAAAGAGGAAAAAAATGATAGCTTATTGATTGCAAGGATCCAAAGCTCCCACTGGAAAGCGAAATGAGATCTCATCCAGCCGCAACAAAAGAATTATTAGATGGATGAAATAAATCCATCAAATAATTTCATGCTACCATGAAATGAGTTCATTTAGAGCGACTATATGAGTCGCCCTATGGTAGGACGACTTGCTAACTGATAAAGCAACTCACTAACCAGCTATAACTTCACCGTGACCTTCTTCCCTCTTTTTCCATAATCTCTTCGTGCTAGGGTTCCAGCTGTTGCATGGCTCATCTCTCTCAGCTCCTCTCTCTCTCTCTCTCTCTTTCTCTCTCGTGCCCCTTCCATCTCCTCTCTCTCATGCCCCTTTTTGGCCGACACCCATCCGTGGGCTTCCTCAATCGTGGGCTCGCATTGTTGATGATGCTAAGCATGACACAGCTCGCCTGTCTACTTGTTGGAAAGTTCATTATCCCTTAGGTATTCAGGTCAATCTTCTTAAGTACTACTCATTTGAGATCAATATGGCTTTATATTTAAATTTTTTCCTTCAGCTCTGTAAGTTGCAAATTGCAGTCTGAATAAGCCGAGCTTTCAGAACTAATCTTTATACTTCAACAACAACCCATATCCCACCCACGTGAATGGATTTGCATAGATCGAAGTGTGATCTATCAAGGTTCATGAACATTTTTTTGCGAGCTCTTGACCCAATGTCCATGTTTTGCAGTACTGACCATACTAGTTGGTACCATCTATACTGCCTTGTATTGTTGATATAAGGGTTTCTAGTTTGAGGGTTCTAGTTTTGCCATCCACATATTAGTATTGATGCAATGCATCTATATGGCCAATATAAGGATGCTCTTATGATAGTCATAGGGAGGGATGGAAATGAGAATATCTATCATCTGGCATTTGCCATTTATGAAGGTGAGAGCCGTAGTAGTTGGTCATAGTTTTTATGGCATTTGCATCATTATATGGCATGTGACCATATGGGGATCAGCATGGTCTTAGACTAGCATAAGAGCATATTAGCTATTATTTCAAATGAATCTATTGGATGGATAACACTGTATGGATATTATAGATTATAACTTAGATATATTAAGATGAACCTAAATGATCGATTCCATGATGCAGCATTTTTGGCTTATTTTTATCAAACTACAAAGCAAAACCAACCATGGCAGTTCGATCGAACCATGCAACACATTGAGAAAATATAGCTTAATTTCTTCATACCTTAAAAGATATCCACTTGATGATCCAAGTACATAGTTACTGGCACATGACATTGATAGACGTAGGTATAGAATAATGAATATGAATCTATCTGAGAGTTTCAATAAGATGTTGAAGGAGGCTCACTCTGAAGGAAAATCCTAATTTTTCAGATCAGGTTCGTTCAGATCTGATCAGATCAAGAGATATATTTCAAAAAAAAATTTCTTTGATCCAAATTAGATCTAAGATATTTTAAATCTGATTATTATTATTTTAAAAATTAAAATAAAATTAGATAAATTAAATTAAATTTAATTTATCTTGAAGTGGGTAATCCTATTACCCGTTGATGATCCTATAAGCAGCGGAAGGTTCTGGATCTAGCCACGCAAGTGCCTGATCTCTATCGATATCTACTCAGATTGGATCTAGAGATTCTCTTCTTCTCTATCACGTCTCCAAAAATTAGATCTGGATCTGATCTGAAGGATCTTCAAAATTTTTTTTGAAGATCAGCAGTCATCCTTTGCAGCAGCGCAGCCTTCTAGCTTTCACTCGCCTTTCTCTTGTCTAGATTGCACCAACCAAGGTCCAAAACCCTTTTGGACATGGAGAGGAGAGGGAGAAGATACTTTGGCATGGAGGAGGAGAGGAGAAAAGGCCTTGGGGCATGGAGATCTCAATTAATTCAGATTCCTCTTTGAGTTGGACGCAGGGATCTTATTTATAGACTAACTGTGATCCAACTCCTCTTCTTCCCAACCAATCACAACTCTTTGTGAAATCAGATCTAAATCTGATTGGATGGGAAATAGAGTCCCCTGGATTCCTCCTTAGAGGGTGCCTAAGACCAGTCAAAGTTGGTTCTTAGGAGAACTCTAATTGGAAATCCAAAAAGGAGATGGAGTCCCTGTCCAATAGGGACTCCTGGGTGCCTCCAGCTTGGGCACACGCCAAGGGTGGCGTGCGCCCTCTTCCTTGCCAGGTTCTGGTAGGGGGACAGGCCCCCACCAGCTCTCCAATAGGTGCATGACATGTGGACAAAAGTCAAAGTATCAATGGTCAACATTTGACCAGTCAAAGGTAGACTTTTGACCAAAGTCAAAGAACAAGAAATGGCAGGTGACCAAAAATGGTAGGTAATATCTTACAAAATAAGACAACCTTTTCTGACTTGGACAACCTCCAGTCAGACCATATGAAGGCCTCTGATTGAGCACAAACTCCTTTGGCTCAGTCAGGACAACTTATTTATGATAGTAAAAGAAGAACGTTAGGTTCAATCGAGTGCTAGCACGATTTTCTTGAACCTAATTGAATCTCATTCAGATCAATTGAACTAGATCAGTTCAATTGATGATCACCAGATTCAAACCCTTATTTGTGTGATCCAGTTAGGTTCAGTTCTGTATGGTAATGGGATATGTCATGATCTCTATCATCGACATCATCGAAACTCCTTTCGATGGATGGATCAGAACTCTTCTGATTCGAACAGCTAGAATGATCGATCATCTAAATCATTCTAATTGCTCCCAAAATCCACCAGTGACACCTAGCAGTATATGGTGGCAACCCATCAGAGCTGAATGCGAACCTCTTGGTGCAGCTACCTTGTGTGATTAAGTTCTTCTATCTTGAGCCCGATCAGATTAGGGTTAAGGTGAACTCGTCAAACCCTAGTCTCTGTCATATGATGTAATCATTCGATTCAAGTCCAATGTGAAAACCTAAATAGAAACTCTTTCTATTATTTCACTCTGCCATGGCCATGGACTTCTGGACTTGATTCTCATGATCATCATAGGGCTGCTCCTCTACCACCGAGGTAGATAGATTCCATCTTGATGCAATCCAGTTTCTACAATGAACATGCTATAGCCAACATACACCTCAGGATTCCATATGGCTAGGAGACCGAGTAATGGTGTAGTCAAACTATAACACCCTCAAGGTGAACTGCCGATGCACCTCAGGTCAAAGAACCAGACACACTACTGCAGCATCGAGTCAGTCATTGACGAGAAGGTAGACTTCCTAATGACTACTCGAGGTGGTCACGCTCAGTGCCCTCATTCTCTAACGAGTACCTATACTCTCGCTCCGATGTCTCCACACCATAGACTCAAGACTCATCTACTAAAGAGAAGCGATTGTACACCAACCTTCTGGATCAATCACCATCCTCATGATGATCCTATGGTCGGAGCATTTTATGAGTTAATAATGATTATTCATGTCTTAAATTTTCAACTCTTGAAAATATGAATTATCATTACCATTAACTCAAAGGATGTATCACAGACACTAAATACACATATGTGATAGAAAATAATCCATTTTATTGATTATTAGTCAAAATTATAATTTTGCCCCTAGAAGTGTATTACAAGTGTCAGCCAATTCTGGCTTCTAGGGCACATATATCTAACAATCTCCTCACTTATCCTAAAGCCAATTGGCTACAAGTCTAAGTCCCATCTTCTCAAGGTGGGCTTCGATCTTCTGCTGGCCCAACGGCTTTGTAAGTGGGTCTGCCATATTATCTGCAGAGTTGACTCTCTTGACCTCGATGTAATCCTTTTCGAGGTAATCGTGGATGAGGTGGTATCGCCGCTCAATATGCTTGGATTTCTGGTGAGACCTCGGCTCCTTAGCAAGGGCTATGGTGCCATTGTTGTCGCAGTATAGAGGAATGGCATCTGATGGCATTACTCCAATTTTTGCAGCAAACTTCTTGTACCAGAATGCTTCCTTCGCAGCCTTCTGATGCAGCGATATATTCTGCTTCCATGGTGGAATCTGCTATCACCATTTGCTTGGAACTCTTTCAGCTGACAGCACCACCATTGCACACAAACAGACTCTCAGATGTCGACTTTCGATCATCTATATCGGACATGAAATCCGAGTCTGTGTATCCCTGGACTTGGAGTTCTCCGTTACCAAAGACCAACATCATATCCTTAGTTCTTCTTAAGTACTTAAGGATACATTTCACAGAAGTCCAGTGTTCTTCACCTGGATTTGACTGATATCTGCTTGTGACACTCACAGCATGGGCTATATCAGGTCGTGTACATAGCATGGCATACATGAGGCTCCCTATTGTAGAAGCATAAGGGATCTTGCTCATGCGTTCTATTTCCTCAGGTGTGCTAGGGCACATCTTCTTGGAAAGATGAATACCATGTCTGAAGGATATTAATCCCCTCTTAGAGTTTTCCATACTAAACCTCTTTAGTACTTTCTCTATGTACATCTTCTGTGAAAGTCCTAGCATCCTATTCGGTCTATCCCTATAGACCTTAATTCCTAGAATAAAGGATGCTTCACCTAGGTCTTTCATGGAGAATTTCTTGGACAACCATAATTTGACTGTTGTCATCATGGGAATATCATTCCCAATAAGGAGGATGTCATCCACGTACAATACGAGGAAGACAACAGCGCTCCCACTGATCTTTTTGAAGACACACGGTTTCTCTTCATTTTTGATGAAACCAAATATTTTGATCACATCATTGAAATGAGTGTTCCAGCTCCTGAGATGCTTGCTTAAGTCCATATATGGACCTTTGCAGCTTGCAAACCTTGTGATCAGTATCACTGGATGTGAAACCTAGCGGCTGTTCCATATAGATATCTTCCTCAAGATATCCATTCAAGAACATCATTTTCACATCCATTTGCCATATTTCATAATCGAAATAGGCTACAATGGCAAGCAATGTGTAGATGAATTTTAGCATAGCCACTAGAAAAAAGGTATCCTGATAGTCAATGCCTTCGCATTGACTATAACCTTTTGCCATTAGTCTAATCTTGAATGTCTCCACATTTTCATCTGCATCAATCTTTCTCTTGAAGATCCATTTACATCCAATAGGTACTATACCTTTTGATGGATCTACCAAGGTCCAAACTTAGTTCGAGTGCATCGAGTCAATTTCTGACTGCATTATCTCTAGCCATTTCTCGGAGTCGATATCTGATATCGCCTCGTTGTAGATTTTGGGGTCATCACCATGAGCACCATTACCTACGAGGAATGTTTCCTCTACTTTCTCTGAAATAATACCTAAGTATCTTTCAGGAGGACGGAAAACTCTTTTCGATCTACGAGGTGGAGGAGGTAGTGTTCTTATTAGCTCAACCTGATTTGGTTCCAATTGGTCCATAGCTCGTTGTACTTGTGAGACTTTCTCATCAAGCTTGATCTGCTTTCTAATGCCGCTATCTTGAATAAACTATTTTTCAAGAAAGATGGCATGTCAACTCACAATCACATTGTGGTCTTCTAGAATGTAGAAATAGTATTCTAATGACTCTTTAGGATATCCTATGAATCGAGCTCTAAAGGACCTAAACTCTAACTTGTCCGCTTGTTGTCTTTTGACATGAGCCGGACAACCCCAAATTCTGAGATGACTCAGACTTAATTTTTTACCGTACCATATCTCATACGGCGGAATGGTTTTAGAGAAAATTCTATTCAGTAGATAAATTAAAGTTAACAATGAGTGTCCCTAAAGAAAATCAGAAAGGTCTGTGAAGCTCATCATGGATTGGACCATATCTAATAGTCCGATTTCTCCGTTCTGAAATCCCATTGAGTTGAGGTGTTTCTGATGGAGTCCATTGAGAGACTATGCCATTTTTCTTAAGATAGTCTAGGAATTTTCGACTAAGGTATTCACCTCCTCGATCTGATCGAAGAACCTTAATGGATTTTTCAGTTTATTTTTCTACTTCATGTCTGAATTCTTTGAACTTTTCAAAAGCTTCAGACTTGTGTCTCATAAGATACACATATCCATACCTAGACAGATCATCGATAAAGATAATGAAGTAGACAAAATTGCCTCTAGCCGGCACATCAAATGGGCCGCACACATCTGTATGTACTAGGGCAAGAAGATCTGTGGCCCTCTCCCCATGTCCAACAAAAGAAAGTTTAGTCATTTTGCCTTAGAGACAAGATTCGCAAGTTGGATATGACTTGGAAGTCAATGGACTTAATAGCCCATTTTTCTCCAATTTATTGATCCTATCTTCTGCTATATGACCTAATCTCAAGTGCCATAGATATCTATCATTTGGACTATCCCTAGATCGTTTGGCATTCACATTTTGCTCGATAGTTAGAATAGGTACATCAATATGTAGCTGATAAAGACCATTATTGACGCAGAAACTGATCGTCGCTGGAGACCGCTGGAGTGGAGGCCACTCAGGTCACCATCGGAGACCTGCAAAATAGAGTCCCATCCAGAGTCGATGGGGGGGTGGCTCTGACAGGACCCTCCGACGATCAAGTCAGCTCTGATCAATAAGAATGGAGTGCTCGAGAATGAGTTTCGGAGCTTAGAGAAGAAAAGGAGAGCTCAGAGATTCGAGAGGCTAGCGTATCTAGAGGGTCCTTTTTATAGCGGAGCTTGATGGTGATAGCTGCAGCCGCGTGCTGGTGGGCCGCTCGAGGTTCGATGCAGTCAGTCTCATGAAAAGATGTCGTATGCGGTGGGTTGATGGTGACAGCCATCGCCGCCTGATAGCGGATTGCTATCGCTTGCGGCGGATTGATGGTGATGGTTGTAGAGCTTGCAGCGGACTGATGGTGATGGCTGTAGAGCCAGTCGAATGAAGGGTCGAAGGCCTTCATCGTGTGCCCATTTCGGAGGAGTTTGGGCTCCTAAAGAGAAAGCTTGGAAGGAGTTTGGCTCCCATAGGCACCTGGCCGGAGGTACGCGGCTAAGGCTCGACCACTGGGGAGTTCGGTAGGAGCTCGATCGGTCGAAGGGAGTGCCATGGAGGAGTCCGGCTCCTAAAGAAGTCTATCCGAAGGGTGTCTGAGATGAGTCCAGCTCTCGAAGAAGTCTGATCGAAGAGGAAGCTTGGAGGGGAGTTGGGCTCTCGTAAGCATCTGGCTAGAGAAGTGCGGCTGAGGTTCGACCGCTGAGAGTTCGGAAGGAGCTTGGTCACTAGAAGTTCGATCGAGGGACGATCGCTGAAAAGTTTGACTGCTGAGAAGTTCGAAGGAGCTCGGTCGGCTGAGCAGCTCGAGGAGCTCGACCACTAAGTAGTTCGACCGCTGAAGGGGTTCGGTCCTGACACTGGGAGTCCGAAGAAGCTCGATGGCTGAGGAGTTCGAGAGAGTTTGGTAGCTAAGTAGTTCGATCGATTGAACGGATTAGAAGAAGCTCGGCCGCTGGGCAACACATCTGCTGAAGCCCGTCTGCTGAAGCTCTTCTGTGGCTATCGGTTGCATTAGGCTGAACATCGAACTAGACTTCGACGAGAGTGGGGTTTATCCCCAACACTAGCCCCCCCACTCTCGAGTTCGAAAATCAAAGGAAGGGAGTCCAGAAAAGGCGACTATCGAAGTCTTCCTCTGAGCTCCGTGCTGGTCCAGGTCGAAGCTCGAGGGAGATCTCATCTTCAGCCAAAGTTGATGTCGAAGTTGAGGCTCGAGGGAGATCTCATCTCTAACCAAGGTTGAGGTAGGCCTCATCCACTGCGATCGAGGTCGGAGGTTGAGCTCCTCGGGGGTGATATTGTCTCCAGCAGTCGAGGTTAATACGGTCACTCGGGAGGGGTTTGATCTCCAGCTGGGGTTGCCTCCGATCTTATTCCTGGCTGAGGTTGGCACGGACGCTCGGGAGATTGCTTATCTCTATCCAAGGCTTCTCGGACGCTCTAGCCGAGGTTGTCTCGGGCGTCTTGGCCGAGGTTGTCACGAACCTTATCTCTATCCGAGGATTCTTGGGTGCTCTAGCCGAGGTTGTCTTAGGCCTTATCTCTATCCAAGGCTTCTCAGGCACTCTGGTTGAGGTTGTCGTGGGCCTTACCCATAGCCGAGGTCGTCGATCGCTTCGAGAGAGATCTTATCTCTAGCCGACGTTGATGGAGATCCTATTTCATGCAGACTTTGGAGCTCGGACTTGGACTTTGCTCACGCTAGGATGAGGTTCTCCTCCTGCTCCTAACGGATTATGGGGGCGCATTTGGATCGTCATCCGTCTCCCCCCATCTCGTCTAAGGTGGATGAGGCCTTGGACTTTGCTCGCATTAGGACGAGGTTCTCCTCCTATTTCTAACAGGCTGTGGAGGCACATTCGGATCGTCGTCCGTCTCCTCCCATCTCGTTCTTTGTGAACGAGGCCTTCGATTTTGCTCGCGTTAGGACTAAGTTCTCCTCCTGTTTCTAACGGGCTGTGGGGGCACATACGGACCATCATCCGTGCCTTTTCCTCTGTCTCATCCTTTGTGAATGAGACCTTCGCTCGGAAGAGATCTTATCTCCAGCCGAGGTTGTCTACGATCGCTCGAGAGAGATCTTATCTCTAGTCGAGGTTGACTCGGTCGCTCGGGAGAGATCTTATCTCTAGCTGAGGTTGATGCTCGCGTTAGGATGAGGTTCTCCTCCTGTTCCTAATCGAGATTGACTCGGTCGCTCGGAAGAGATCTTATCTCTAGCCGAGGTTGTCAACGGTCGCTCAGGAGAGATCTTATCTCTAGTCGAGGTTGACTCGGTCGCTCGGGAGAGATCTTATCTCTAGCCGAGGTTGATGCTCGTGTTAGGATGAGGTTCTCCTCCTGTTCCTAACCGAGGTTGACTCGGACGCTCGAGAGAGATCTTATCTCTAGCCGAGGTTGATGCTCGTATTAGGATGAGGTTCTCCTCCTATTCCTAACCGAGGTTGACTCGATCGCTCGAAAGAGATCTTATCTCTAGCCGAGGTTGTCAACGATCGCTCGGGAGAGATCTTATCTCTAGCCGAGGTTGACTCGATCGCTCGGAAGAGATCTTATCTCTAGCCGAGGTTGATGCTCGTGTTAGGATGAGATTCTCCTCCTGTTCCTAACCGAGGTTGACTCGGACGCTCGAGAGAGATCTTATCTCCAATCGAGGTTGACTCGGTCGCTCGGGAGAGATCTTATATCTAGCCGAGGTTGTCCATGATCGCTCGAAAGAGATCTTATCTCTAGCCGAGGTTATCCACGATTGCTCGAAAAAGATCTTTATCTTTAGCCGAGGTTGACTCGGTCGCTCGGAAGAGATCTTATCTCTAGCCGAGGTTGTCAACGATCGCTCGGAAGAGATCTTATCTCTAGCCGAGGTTATTGCTTGCATTAGGACGAGGTTCTCCTCCTTGTTCCTAACCGAGGTTGACTCGGTCGCTAAGGACAGATCTTATCTCTAGCCGAGATTATCAACGGTTGCTCAGAAGAGATCTTATCTCTAGCTGAGATTATCGCTCGTGTTAGGATGAGATTCTCCTCCTGTTTCTAACCGAGATTGACTCAGTCGCTCGGAAGAGATCTTATCTCTAGCCAAGATTGTCAACGATCGCTCGGAAGAGATCTTATCTCTAGCCGAGGTTATTGCTCGTGTTAGGATGAGGTTCTCCTCCTGTTCCTAACCGAGGTTGACTTGGTCGCTCGGAAGAGATCTTATCTCTAGCCGAGGTTGTCAACGATCGCTCGGAAGAGATCTTATCTCTAGCCGAGGTTGTCGCTCGCGTTAGGACGAGGTTCTCCTCCTATTCCTAATGGGCTGTGAGGGCATATAAGGGCCACTGTCAGGGTCTCTCCCCCCATCTCATCCTTTATAAATGAGGCCTTCGCTCGGGAGAGATCTTATCTCTGGTCGAGGTTATTGCTCGCATTAGGATGAGGTTCTCCTCCTATTCCTAACGCGGTAATCTGCTTCTTCCCTATCATCGCATAGTTTTCGCATCCAAAAATAATATTATCGAAAAGAAAGAATTTTATTGAAGGAAAGTTACTAGCAGTGCATCCCCAAATTCTGTATTTCAAGGTCGTGGTAGCATTGTTCCTCCACATTTCTTTGGCAATAAGTCCTAGGGTGGACGAGCTCCTCATGCTGGCCTTCTCAATTTGGTGCAAGCTCTTGTTGCTAGGAGACGACGAATCGCTGATGCACCCAGCTCCTTCCAAGGGCAATGTGGATGAGGCCGTAAGCTGGCTGACCTCCTTGCGGTCTCTGGCTATGGCAGTGCCCTTGGCCGATCTTTTTCTGCTTCAGACTGATGTCGGAGGAATTTACCCAGCCACCCCTTTCTGACGAGCTCCTCAGTTTCGTCTTGGAGCTGCATGCATTCCTCAGTGTCGTGACCGTGGTTGCAATGGTAGAGGCAGTACTTGCTTCGATCGCGCTTATTTGGGGGAGACCGTAACCCTTCTGGTGTTGGTAGTTGGTTCCTAACTTCGGTGAGAATCTAGGTCCGAGGAGCGTTGAGGGGGGCATAGTCGCAGAACCTTCCGGAAGGAGGGCTTCTTTGTGCCCCTCTATCGGAGCTTCCTCGGTGGCGAGTTCGAGGAGTTTGGGCCCGCCTGCTGTCGGAGGGGGTCTGCGAGCACGATCGAACTTCGCTCGGCTCTCCATCATCCGCCAGCCGCTCTCTCAAGGATTCCTCATCTTTCAACTTAAAGGCTTCTTCCGCACGGGCATATCTCTCGGCCCGAGCCAGCAGATCGGCGAAGTCCCTAGGGTACTTTTTTTTTCAGGAAAAATAGCAAGTCATTTTTTTGAAGGCCGCCCTTGAGCGCGGCCATCGCAACAGACTGGTCCAAGTCCCAAACCTCTAATGTCATGGCATTAAATCGGGTGACGTAAGCCCGGATGGATTTCTCCTGCTTCTGCTTGACACTCATCAGGGAATCCAAATCTCAGCATGGACGTCGACTGCTGACGAAGTGAGCCACGAACTGACTGCTCATCTGGTCAAAAGAGAAGATCGTACTCGGCTTCAATATCGAGTACCAATTTCTAGCTACTTTCTTTAAGGTAGATGGAAAAGCTCGGCACAGTATGGCATCTGAAGCACCGTGGAGCAGCATCATGGCACGGAAGGCCTCCAGATGATCAACCGGATCAGAAGTTCCATCGTAGCTTTTCAGTTGAGGAAGCTCGAAGGTCGGTGGAACGGGTTCTTGCATAATTCGAAGAGAGAAGAAAGGTTCGACATGGACGTCGGTATGATGAGTCGGGACGACGCGGTCGAGCTCTTCAATATGTCAATCCATCTTTCGTAGTCTGCAATCAAGGGCATCATCCTTGTTGCAGATCTTGGGAGATTTTCGACTACGAATGGGGAAGGTCTTCCCCAGAAGAGAACAATGATCCAAACATGGATCCTCGGCTCTCTGTTTTTCTTTCTTCGGGGCGATAAGTATGTTGGCCCTGGTACTCTTCTTTGGGACCGATTTTCGATATTCCAATGGTGGGTTTCCTGGTGGAGTCGCCACCAGGGGCTGCTGTATAGCCTGCAATGCCTCCGTTAGGCCACGGACCTATCGGACAAGCAGGTCGAACTGCTCCACATTCATCGCAAGTGCAGGTGGAACCTAAGCTGCCGGGGTTGAACAGATGGATCTGGATGGGATTGGGCCACGGAGGCCGTCGAGTGCCGTGTCGAAGCTCTCCTGGGAGGCATTTTCTCTTCGAAAGAGAAAAGGAAGATCTCCGAAGAGGGAAGAGAAAAGTTACCGAGCACTCCTTTAAGAACGAGGGAACCTCGGAGGTTCACGCCCTCCATCTAGCGTCAATCTGTTGATGCAGAAACTGATCATCGTCGGAGACTGCTGGAGTGGAGGCCACTGAGGTCGCTGTTGGGGACCTGCAAAACAGAGTTTCGTCCAGAGCCAGTGGGGGGGTGGCTCCGACAGAACCCTTCGATGATCAAGTCAGCTCTGGCCAACAAGAATGGAGTGCTCAGGAATGAGTTTCGGAGCTTAGAGAAGAAGAGGAGAGCTCAAAGATTTGAGAGGTTAGCGTATCTGGAGGGTCCTTTTTATAGCAGAGCTTGATGGTGACAGCTACAGCCGCGTGCTGGCGGACCGCTCGAGGTTTGGTGGAGTCAGTCTCATGAAAAGGTGTCATGTGCGGCGGATTGATGGTGACAACCATCGTCGCCTGATAGCGGGTTGCTATCGCTTGCGGCGGACTGATGATGATGGCTGTAGAGCTTGCAGCGAACTGATGGTGATGGCTGTAGAGCCAACCGAATGAAGGGTCGAAGGCCTTCGTTGTGTGCCCATTTTGGAGGAGTTTGAGCTCCTGAAGAGGAAGCTTGGAAGGAGTTCGGCTCCCATAGGCGCCTGGCTGGAGGTACGCGGCTAAGGCTCGACCGCTGGGGAGTTTGATAGGAGCTCGATCGGTTGAAGGAGGTGCCATGGAGAAGTCCGGCTCTTGAAGAAGTCCGTCTGAAGGATGTCTGGGATGAGTTCAGCTCTCGAAGAAGTTCGACCGAAGAGGAAGCTTGGAGGGGAGTTGGGCTCTCGTAAGCATCTGGCTGGAGGAGTGCGGTTGAGGTTCAACCGTTGGGAGTTCGGAAGGAGCTCGATCGCTAGAAGTTCGACCGAGGGACGACCGCTGAAAAATTCGACCGCTGAGAAGTCTGAAGGAGCTCAGCCGGTTGAGCAGCTCGAGGAGCTCGACCGCTAAGCAGTTCGACCGCCGAAGGGGTTCGGTCCTAACGCTGGAAGTTCGAAGAAGCTCGGCGGCTGAGGAATCTGAGGAAGTTTGGCAGCTAAGTAGTTCGATCGGTTGAACGGGTTAGAAGAAGCTCGGCCGCTAGGCAACCCGTCTGCTGAAGCTCTTCTGCGGCTACTGGTTGCACTAGGCTGAGCATCGAACTAGACTTCGATGGGAGCGGGGTTTATCCCCAACAACCATTAATAAGAAAACCATTTGCAATTTTATTTCTTTCATAAAGAATGTTACAATGGTCCTTAAAGAAGGTAATCACATAGCCTTCTAGTGCTAAGCATGAAACAGAAATTAAATTTCTGCTAGTTGCAGGCACATAATAACAGTCTTTTAAAACTAAGTCTAAACCAAATGGTAATCGAAGAGGGTATGTTCTTACGACTACTGTAGCAACTCTTGCTCTATTACCGACGCGTAGGATCATGTCTCCATCCCTCAACCTCCTGCTATCCTCAAGACCCTGCATGAAAGTGCACAGATGAGCACTAGAACCAGAGTCAAGCACCCAACTGGATGCAGAAGAAATCGTAAGGTTAGACTCAATAACGAGCATACCTCCAGAAGGACCTTCCTTCTTGTTCTTCAGGGTGGCCAGGTAAGTAGGGCAGTTCCGCTTCCAATGGCCGTCGCTGTTGCAATGGAAATACTTTTCCTTTGACATCGGCCTTTTTCTTCGGCTCTGCCTTCTTCTTCTTTGTTCCTTCCACCTTTCTGCTTTTTCGTAGACTTCTTTTTCTTTCCATAAGACTTTCTTTTGGAAGAAGTCCGTTCCATAGCAAGAACTGAGCCTTTAGAACCTTTCATAGAAAGCTCAGCGGTAACCAGCATATTCATTAATTCGGCCAAGGAATTTTGAAGTTTATGCATGTGGTAATTCATGATGAATTGCCCATATGCATCAGTCAAGGATTGCAGAATAATATCATTCTGCAGATCCAAGTCTAACTTCACACCGAGCTTCTCAAGCTCTTCCAAGTCCTTGATCATTATCAGACAGTGATCTTGGACTGACTGCCCATCACGCATCTTAGCCTTAAAAAGTCATTTTGTGACTTGATATTTGGCTGCGCGACTCTGTTCACCAAACATCTCCTGCAGGTGAGCCAACATTTGGCGAGCAGTCCCGATATCTTCATGTTGGCGCTGGAGCTCATCAGACATCGAGCCCAACATGTAATATCTGGCCTTATTATCTTCGTCTATCCATTTTCTCAGAGATGCTCTCTGTTCAGTGGATGGACGGGCTGGTAAGGTGGGAGGGTCCTGGTCCAATACATGGGTTAACTTCTCAGAACCCAAAATAATTTTGTAGTTCCTGAGCCAATCTTTATAATTGGGATCCGGTCAGTCTATGTGTGTCCAGGATACGTGCCTAATGGGTTGGACGCAGATATTTTTCTGTAGAGAGTCAAAGATTCTAGTTAGATACTGTAATTATGACTTGACCAATTTATTTAAAAATTTTATTTTTAAATAAATTAGCTCCCACTATTTTTTTGGATCCCTACACTTTCTCTGTAGAGATGCGAAAATCTTCATGATTAATGATTTCTAGTGGGTGGTGCGGTCTCACCAACTGACTCATCACCTCACCTAACAGTTATTGGTGATGGGTTAGCCAATGAGTGAACAACTCTTGTTCAATGATTCTCTAATCATGGTGCACCCAAACTTGGTCTCTAATTCATGAATCTCACCGTATCCGGAATATTGATCCACTCCTTAGTTAAGTCAGACCCACCATTTGCATAGACTGGATTCCTAATTGAGTCTCTCACCGTATCCGAAATATTGAGCCCAACTCATCCTCCAGCCCATAGCATCCAATGCCTAATAGACATGGTTGCATCTTTCCGGTGCAACTGAGCCACTGTATCCAGTCGAGAACAATCAACCCCGGGAAGGGCCCGCACATCTACAATGGTGGAAGACCTCAGACTTAATCTTTTCTTAGGAAGAATTGATTCAGGTCTCATTAAACTAGACTTATCATAGTCATAACAATTATGACTAACCTAGTGGCATGGGTTAGCTCGGATTATTGACCACCTCAGATCAGAACTGTGTCAACAGATATGGCCAGGTAAGTGAGATCGGTGGAAGGAATATGCCATTAACTCGTACAAGAATGCATTCAGGTCGAGTAGCTTCCAATTAAAAATCAGTCGGTCGTATGTGCCAAACTTACCTTAGACACCAAATTATTGAGCCAGAACCAATTGGGTTAGCCTACAATCCAGACTCTAACCTCTGAGCCTAATTAGGTCTTGCTTGATCGTGACTCGATCTTGACCCAGACTTAATCCTATTAGGCTGGTCAATTTAAGCATTGTTGATCCCATCTAACCAACTCTTGATTCGGTTTGATCAACCGCTTAGACCTAATTGAGCTACCCAAGCCCGAACCCAGTATTATGAATATGTCTTAGATCTAAAATTCTCAATTTTAGATCTAATTAACATTCCATAATCTTAATTTTTAATTAAGTAGGGTTCATAAACAAAATATGCACAATAAATCCTAGGGTTTCAGGATCTAGGGTTTTGCAGAAAGTAAGTTTTGGATTTCTGATTAAGGACGAACACGCAGCACCCCTACACATCATAAGAACATCCCATCGAATGGGAAGAGAGGGCCTTTAAACTCTTCTTTATTCTTATGACCGGACGGCCAAGAGGAATGCCTTAATCAGGAACATGCAATACTACAAAACAGTTTTAGATCTATATCATATATCTCATATACAAATTAGATCTAATCATGGCATATTTTGCATACATCTCATGTATCGAATCATGCATATTTTTAGATCTAAATTATCTCATAATAATCTAAAAAATTAGATTTAAATTGATCTAATCAAAATAAATTCTAATCTAGATAATTATGTAGAACTATTCTACAACTAGTCTAGACATGCATCGATCATATCTCATATGATATTTAAAATTAAATAATTTTTATTTACTATTTTTTAAATATTATTATAATAATTATAATATTAAAAAATAATAAATAAATTAATCTAAAATATGATTTAATCATATTAAATTGCAAACATGCAAAACTATTCTATTTTGGAACTAGTCATGCATATCTTCTAATCTTAAATCTAGATTATTTAATTTTAATTTTTTTTGATTTCAAATCTAATCACATCTCATGTGATATCTAAAATTATTTATTTTTTAATTAAAATAAATTTAAAATTAGATCTAAACACTTTTAGAACCATGGCTCTGATATCAATTGAAGAAAAATTCTGATTTTTTGGACCAAATTCGTTCAGATCTGATCAGATTAAGAGATATATTTTTTAAAAATTTTTTTTTAATCTAGATCAGATCTAAGATATTTTAGATTTGATTATTATTATTTTAAAAATTAAAATAAAATTAGATAAATTAAATCAAATTTAATTTACCTTAAAGTGGGTAATCCTATTACCTGTTAATGATCCTATAAGTAGCGGAAGGTTCTGGATCTAGCTACGTAAGTGCCTGATCTCTACCGATATCTACTCAGGCTAAATTTGGAGATCCTTTTTTTTTCTATCACATCTCCAAAAATTAGATCTGGATCTGATCTAAAGGATCTTCAAAATTTCTTTTAAAGATCAGCAGTCATCCTTTGTAGCAGCTTTCACTCACCTTTCTATTGCACCAACCAAGGTCCAAAACCCTTTTAGATATGGAGAGGAGAGAGAAAAGATGCTTTGGCATGGAGGAGGAGAGGAGAAAAGGCCTTGGGGCATGGAGATCTCAATTAATTCAGATTCTTCTTTGAGTTGGGCACAGGGTCTTATTTATAGACTAACTATGATCCAACTCCTCTTCTTTCCAACCAATCATAACTCTTTATGAAATCAAATCTAAATCTGATTGGTGAAAATTGAGTCTCCTGGATTTCTTCTTAGAGGACGCCTAAGACCAGTCAAAGTTGGTTCTTAGGAGAACTCTAATTGGAATCCAAAAAAGAGATGGAGTTCCTGTCCAATAGGGACTCTTGGGCGCCTCCAGCTTGGGCACACACCAAAGGTGGCATGCGCCCTCTTTCTTGCCAAGTTCTGACAGGGGGGTAGGCCCCCACTAGCTCTCCAATAGGTGTGTGACATGTGGACAGAAGTCAAAGTGTCAATGGTCAACATTTGACCAGTCAAAGGTAGATTTTTAACCAAAGTCAAAGAACGAGAAATGGTAGGTGACCAAAAAAAGGCAGGTAATATCTTATAAAATAAGACAACCTTTTTTGAATTGGACAACCTTCAGTCAGATCATATGAAGGCCTTTGATTGAGCACAAACTTCTTTGGCTCAGTCAGGACAACTTATTTATGATAGTAAAAGAAGAACGTTAGGTTCAATCGAGTGCTAGCACGATTTTCTTGAACCTAATTGAATCTCATTCAGATCAATTGAACTAGATCAGTTCAATTGATGATCACCATATTCAAACCCTTATTTGTGTAATCCAGTTAATTCAGTTTTGTATGATAATGGGATATGTCATGATCTCTATCATCGATATCATTGAAACTCCTTTTGATGGATCAGAACTCTTCTGATTCGAACAGCTAGAATGATCGATCACCTAAATCATTCTAATTGCTTCCAAAATTCACCAGTGACACCTAGCAGTATATGGTGGCAATCCATCAGAGCTAAATGCAAACCTCTTGGTGTATCTACTTGTATGATTAAGTTCTTCTATCTTGAGCCCCGATCAGATTAGGGTTAAGGTGAACTTATCAAACCCTAGTCTCTATCATATGATATAACCATTCGATTCAAGTCCAATGTGAAAACCTAAATAGAAACTCTTTCTATTATTTTACTCTGCCATGGCCATGGACTTCTGGACTTGATTCTCATGATCATCATAGGGCTGCTCCTCTACCACCGAGGTAGATAGATTCCATCTTGATGCTATCCAGTTTCTATAATGAACATGCTATAGCCAACATACACCTCAGGATTCCATATGGCTAGGAGACCGAGTAATGGTGTAGTCAAACTATAACATCCTCAAGGTGAACTGCTGATGCACCTCAGGTCAAAGAATCAGACACACCACTGCAACATCGAGTCAATCATTGATGAGAAGGTAGACTTCCTAATGACTACTCGAAGTGGTCACGCTCAGTGCCCTCGTTCTCTAATGAGTATCTGTACTCTCGCTCCGGTGTCTCCACACCATAGACTCAAGACTCATCTACTAAAGAGAAGTGATTGTACACCAACCTTCTGGATCAATCACCATCCTCGTGATGATCCTATGGTCAGAAGCATTTTACGAGTTAATAATGATTATTCATGTCTTAAATTTTTAACTCTTAAAAATATGAATTATCATTACCATTAACTCAAAGGATGTATCATAGATACTAAATACACATATGTGATAGAAAATAATCTATTTTATTGATATTAGTCAAAATTATAATTTTGTTCCTAGAAGTGTATTACAAGTGTCAGCTAATTCTGACTTCTAGGGCACATATATCTAACACACTCATTACCAAATATTGCACTTATTCATCTTTCCTTCGAGTGCTTGTCAAAATGATTCAGTGTTAAATGTGTAATAGCAGCATGAAGGAGGGAGGCTGATAGGATATTCACCAATAAAATTACACGTAAGTTAAATGGATGCTAGCTAAAGTTTAAAAAGCATGGTATGGTTAAGTACAATATCTGATTAGGTTTGTATGAGATTCAGTTAAGATACAAGTATTATAGCCTCGATGAACCCGATTATATATAGACAGTCGACTTAGGGGCATGCACATACATATATTAGAAGTGGTAGTTATTATACTACCCATGTTCTCATTATTCATTGTATATGTCAATGAAAACTTGAATTGGAAGTAATCCATGAATGACTATTATACTATTGGACATTATGAGCAGTCCTATGTCCTATCTTCTATCCTCCAAAGAATCCTCGTTATTGGTCTGAATGGACTGCACCCAAACTCATATCGTATTCATCCACAAGATGACATAGAAAGGGATGTCCACAATCGAGGAGGATCCAAAATGATATAGATGCAATAAAGAGCCAAAATATCGTACGGCATGGACGATGCAAGAAAATGGGGTACAATTGGTAGATGTCCCCAATGGCATTGATTTATCTGTTTGTTCATATGACATGCAGACTGTCCTTATGTATTGCTTGTGTTCTTTTTAAACTATTTTGATTACACAATCATGTCACATAAATGCTTGAAAAAAATTATAAAATTATCCTATTATTATTGTTGGCATTTATGTTAAATTTATCATTTTTGATATTTCTTATTATCTTTGATGTTTCTTATTATCTTTGATATTTCTTGGTCATAAGTTCGTCTTTTTTATTTTGTTATAACAACAATAGATATGACATGACTAGTTCAGACTTCGATGTGCATCCAAAGCTGACAGACCCTACCATGCTATAACTCCAGATCCGTCACCATAGTGACTACATATATTCTGGGGAGGATATATATGAAGCCCCTATGCTATAGACACAGAGGGTTTACCACGATGCATGCCTGGTGGTCACATGAGAGGATCGCATAATATCTTCATATGGCTGATTTTTATGGAGTACTTAGAATATGCGATAGCTTGATTAGGCCCTCATCACAGTACTAGTAGAGCGATGGCATTTGGAGACTCACATATTTCACCTCCACATAGAGGAGGCAATGATCATGTTATAGGATGTTGCTATTCTCCTTGAGTTACGGGTGCATGGGCTTGCCATTATTAAGATTATGCAGATCATCTAGTTGGATCTCTACAAGGAGTTGTTTGGAATCAGACCATTAGAGATGATGTTGTCAAGGTCTTCGCTGAGATTTCATTGGCTTCACCAAACATTCCACTACTTACCAAATAATGCAGATGATGATACCATGCAAAGGCATACTCGAGCATTTATTTTGTGCCTTATTGGGGGCCATCTGTTCATCAATAAGTCTGATTCCTACGTACAATTATGGTACTTACCCCTACTACGTGATCTCCATCATATAGATAGTTGAGTTGGGGCAGCGCTACTTTAGCCTTTTTGTATTGCAAGCTCTGCAGGGCTACTAGTAGCCTTTTTGTATTGCAAGCTCTGCAGGGCTACTAGGCCAGATGTACGTGAGATAGCTAGGCCATTGGCGTTGCTACAGCTTTTAATATGAGAGCATTAATTTATACATCAAATGACCAAATAATGTGCTCCCCAGGATAGGAGCCCACCAGCTGGTGCTGGGAGATGATGCAATAGGACATGGCCCATTGGATGAGGATGACGCTGGTATTGAGGGTCCATTTGGTGGGATACAGCATGACCAGACTAATCTACTGGAATGCAAACATGTAACTAGTAGCATTGATTTCTTATGATAAATGACTACATATTTTAATAGAATAACATATTGACTTTATTTTAGATAGGTGGAGGACTCGACTGACTGGTGCTAGCCACCCAGTGCCACATACAGTCATATACTATAGAGATCAGCTTGACCAACAGTGCGACAATCAGATAGTATGGGTATCTTATACATCAGAGATATTGGTCGCATTACATCAGGTATGTCGATTGGATCAGCATATATGGAGGATATGCATACCTCTTATTTACTTCGACAACATGGAGATCTATTATCCAGAGCATGTGATACGATAGTTTGAAATGCATTAGGGTGTCCTCCTACCGTACGACACTCGGGATGGCCCCCATAATCTAGATTGATGAGGGGGGCATCGCCATTATTGGGTTCAAGAGCACTGGGAGTATATTGATGCATAGGAGTGACGAGAGAAATTGATTGTGGTTGATCTAGCTATGTTCACCATGATAAATTATTATGATCCATATCTGGAGTGATATAGGAGTATCACTAGGCAATTCATCTTGCCATTGATGAGTGAGCAGCCCAAGATGAGGTTCCATTCTTTAAGCAGCATGATGGATATTATGGTAAGTATATTTTGCTTTTTTATCTTATTTTATTATGTCATTCTTATTATACTTATGAATAATATCTATTTTTTCTTTGATACTGATAGCTTCAGAGGATCACATCGCTATACCATTGGGCAAAGGGCAGCTTCCATTCAGTCACTATTAGATGCAAGGACCGAGCACTTTCTAATATCATGGATGATCTTGTCGGTACTATGCAAGTCATCTCTAAGAATAGACAAGTTCATACTACACTGTTGATGGATGATCTGAGTACCTCATCATATGCCAATCATACCTCATATCCTAGTTTCTCAGACTTTGACCTCCCCATAAATGATACGTCTATGTCATAGGGGATGAGTGAGCTGGGAAACACGTCATACCGATCTGATGAGTAGCACGTTGATCATACATATGAGAGGGCCAGAGGCGGTGGTAGACTAAGGATTTTTCGAGGTAGATGTCAGGAACACATTGATAAGCTGAGCATGACAACACCTCTCTCCCTACCGATCGATACCGTGCTCGAGCCATCACAACAACGACCATAGATGAGATGTGTCTACAAGAGATGCATACAAAGAAGGCCTCAATACCTTAGTATATACGTCTCTCGATAGTTTTAATAGTTGTATATATTTCTTTTTGCTAACAAACTTTGTAATGATCAACTATTGGTTTACATTATTTTGAAATTAATGTTACAAGGATTTTAACCTGGATGCACATGCTAAAATTTTTATTGGTGGCACAAAAAAATCATTGCTAAGCTTGATATAGATTATATGGCTAGAGTTTGGGATTTTCCACCATCTCTAAGATATCCTATAGTGTTAATTATAAATGTATTTTTCATATGACGTATATAAACTTAGATTGATTCTAATGTCTTTGGAGATCAATTTTCTTTTGACAGAAAAGAAGAAAGAATACAGAGATTAATTACAAGATCAAGAACTCCTACTTCTTCCTCCTTGCTCTTTTTAGCCATTTTGCGCCTGTGGGGACATGCTATTTAAATGGAGTATAGCTAGGAATCCATAGTGCCCAAAGTCCTTTTTTTGCTAGAAAGTCATTAACCGATAACAGCCAACAAGTACAAGTAGCATGAGCTTTTATTCCACAACTCCAAGACAAAATAAACAAGGTATAGCTCTCAAATGATTTGCCTAATAGACTCTTGTTGGAAGAATTTAGTGTCAGTTTTTATATTTTCCTACTCTTACATAATAAAGAATTCAAGATATCTTAGAGATGGTGGTCGGTAGCTCATTGTTGAGCTTGATACAGGTTATAGTTTTAAGATTGCCCCAACATAGGGCGACTGATAAAGTCATCCTAGGATAATTTATAGAGTCATCCTATGGTAGGGCAACTCATACAGCTGTTCTATCATAGGGTGACTAAAGCCTATTTAGCTAAGCTTTTGGAATACTATAAGGTACTTTCTAACCATCCAAAAGCACTTTTGGATGATACGATAATATTTGGTAAAAAATCAGAAAGTTATTTTAGCTTTGTCAGAAAGCTAAAAAGGTCTATTTGAAAAAGCTCCATTTTGAAATTTTTCCTAAAAATACTTTCTGACTAATGTTGGAAAGCTATTTTAATATAAATAAAATTTTCTTAATGACCAAAATACCTACTAATAAATTTCATAATTACATCTTATATCATATCATATTATCTCATTATACTATAAATATAATATAATATAATATTAAATAAATATTATAATATATTATAAATATATAATATAATCTATTATAGTATTATTATATTATAAAATATAATTTGATATAATAATAAATAATCATATAATAATATTTTTATATTATAATAATATAATATGATATGTTATATTATAATTTATTATTAGATTAGATTATAATCTATTATATTATATAACACTATTTATTACATCATAATTATAATATAATATGATACTAATATAATATAATATAATTATATTATATTTATAAATAAAAATTATTATATTTTAAAATATTATATTATTATTATTATCATATAATATAATACAATAATATAATATAATATATACTATATAAATATATAACATAATATATTATATTATTATTATATCATAAAACTATAATTGATAAAATAATAACTAATAACATAATAATATTGTTATATTGTAATAATATAATATAATATGTTATATTATAATTTATTATTAGATTAGATTATAATCCATTATATTATATTATATTATTATAGTACATTATAATATATAATAATAATTAATATTTTAAAATATAATAATATTTAAATTATAAATCATAATATAATATGATATAATATTATTAATATTATAATAATATAATATAACATAATGATATTATAATAGTATAATATAATATATTATATTATAATATATTATTAGATTAGATTATAACCAATATATTATATTACATTATAAATTATATTATGATTATAATAATATTATATGATATTATAATATTATGGTATATTATTTGATAATAATATTATATAATATAATAATATTTTAATATATAATGATATATAATATAATATAATATTATTCTCTATTATATAATATTATGTAATATCTTTTATTATCATATTATCATATCAAAAATATTTTTTTATTTTAGTTACCGAATATATGTTAAAGTTTTAAAGCACTTTATAAATATGGTTATCAAATAGTAAATAATTTTTTATAAAAACTCCACTTCTAAAAGCTCTACTTTCAAAAGCTCCAAAAAAGCTCTATTGCCAATAGCAATTCCAAATAGGACCTAATGGCTATGCATCCCTTCAATTGGTGTTAATATTGATGATAGGATGATTGTGTCTTCGATAATATTTTAATAAATAGTTTGAAAAAATATTATTTTAATAATTTATTTAAAAAAAATTATTTTAATTAAAAATCATCAATCTTTTAATGAAGGCATCCTCCTAGGGATGGCAACGAATAGAATTTGGATAGGGTAGTGTACTATCCATTCCTAAATTCAAACTTAATATCCTATATTCAAATCTTGCCCAATATCCATTTCCATATCTAATAGGTTCGAGGTTACCCACGGATAACCCATTTTTCCATACTCCATACCCAGAAAAATAAACAATCAAAATAATTTTATGCATATTATCAACCAATAAAATTATCAATTTAACATAATTTATAAGTACAAATTTATAGAAATTAAACATAGAAATAGAATTACAATTTAATATAGAATATATTTATTAAATTTATTATTTTATTCATAAAAATTTAGTATGGTGTTGAAAAAGTAATGAACTTGAATACAATTTAATATTTTATATATATAAAAATATTAATTATTTTATTTTATAATAAAAAATATTAAGTTAAAAAGAAGCTTGAGATGCTAAAAAATAATGAGAATGAAGAAAAAATATATAAATATAATTTAATAATTGATGAAACTAATATAGTTATCATAAATTATCATATTAACTATAAATTATATATATATATATATATATATATATATATATATATATATATATATATATATATATATATATATATATATATTTATTTATTTATTTATTTAAATATTTAATATATATTTGGATATGGATTCGAATATTATTCGTTCGGATTTGGATTCGAATTTAAATAGAAAATAGCACATGGCTGTGTTATGGTTTCCGGGTTTTCACAAACCGAATCCAAACTCGATCAAATCTTTTAAGAGCGCTCATGCTCGCAACCACCTACCAGTGCTTGTTTAGGTGAGCTGGGCGGGATAAGGAGGCAACCATGTCCACCGGCGGCGAATCCGATCTTCCTCTTTCCCCTCAACGGTACGCGAACCAAACCCCCAACATGTCGATCCATCTCGAACCTGCCCTGCTTTGATATTTCCGACAAAAGATTGCTGTTGTTTTCAGATGTCTGTTTTCTCTTTTTTGCTTCTTTTGATTTCTATTTCTTGATCCGTTAAAAATAACAGCTGGATATGCTAACCCGCTGCTGTATCACTAGATTGACTTGCACATATATGGATCTAGAAAAGAAGTTGATAAAATTAGTATTGTAATATGAGTTCTTGAAGTTCCAAATAAAATCCAAAGTGTTTCCACCTTCAGTTTTAACTTTTTTTTATCAACGAATGAAAAGTTTTTAGTTTTTACTTGGAAGTAGATTGTTAGCATGTCCACTGAAACTTGCATATGGTTCTTTTTCTTTTGTTTGTACTTTGGGAAAGATTACAGAAGGTAGGGCCTTGATAAAAGCAGCATGCCCCCAAGAGGACAGTAGCGCAATAAAATGTTGGGATTGGAAGTTCAAGATCACTCCCCGCCCTCATGATCATTCCCTAAAAATGCTATAATTAAGCTTGATTAAGTAGGGAGGCTGCATAGAATTTGTGTCTCATATATCAATTTAACTTCATTTTGACCTATTAAGCTGTAGTAAATGCTCAATTCAACCATTTATATTTGGATCATTGAATACCAAGTTTTAATATATTTTTCCTTGATTATTCAACCTTCTTGAACCTTAGCAAAACTTGTCATTGTGGTCCATTTGTGAGCTCTTGTCAATTGTTAGGATCAAAAGCCTATTTTTACTTACCTATCAAATGTCTGAGTTATGATTTCTTTTGAACCACCTGAACAAACATATTCCTTATCCGGAAGCATTTATGTCATCACAGAGAATGCCAACACTATGCAAGTATGCATTCGTTTGTTTATGTTTTGTTGTTAAAGATGTTTCCAAGGATACTCTCTTTAATTAGTAACTCGCTTGGTTCATAAAGATAATTGCATCTTCTAGATCATCCTTGGTTTCAAGTTATCTTGCTCATCAATCAAAATATCCTTAGAGTAATCCATTATTATTACAAAATACATACGTTCTTGATACTTTCAGTAATCTTTATTTTTGTTGAGAGGAGGGAGGGGGGTAACCCCCCACCTAGCCAGGTGGGTGAAGGTGGGCTTCGAACCTAGGCCATTCGGTGCCACAGCCCAATGACTTTTCCAACCATATTAGTTTTGATACCTTAGGTCAAAGATGAATTTCATGCATCTTCTGCTGTTTAGATCCGACATGCATACTCTATCAATACTTTGCAATTGGGACACACTAGTATACCAAAAGTACACAAGTCTATCAAACAATTTGTAGCTGGCACCAACATAACTATTTTTCATTCTCTATTTTTTTGTTTTTCCTTATAATTTAGACCAATTTTAATTGCTTCATACCATATCTAAGACATTTTAACAAATTATTTTCGTTTCTAGTGAATACATCCAAATTTTCCATTAGAAACCATTTAGACATCCATGTCCATTGTTATATAACATATGCTCTGCATTATTTAAGTAACATCGAAATTGATTCACAAGCAGGACAGAATGGATGATTAAGAAACAAAACAAAGTGTCAAAATTCTCAAAACTACTAACTAGGCAAGAACTAGATGCATTGACCTGTAAGATATTTGCAAGATCCTGACCAAGATCAGAATAGGGGAAACCCACCATAGAATATCAGCTATCCTGTAAGCTTCTGGACATTGTTTGATAGGGAAGGAAGGGGCTAGCTTTGCGTCACGCTGGAAAAACTTCAGGGGGACATCTTGCTGCTTCTGTTCCTTAATACTATTTCAAATCATTTCTCTTCTTCATCTGCCTTCTTCTAAAATCATGTTCCTAATGTTAGTCCGAACTCAACCAAAGAGAGAACTCCATGTGTGTGTTGAGAGAGGGAGGGAGGGAGAGAGAGAGTCTTCTCCATGGAAACCATAAATATGATAATGGTAGGCTCTGTGGTTTGATGGCAGAAGCTGGAATGTGGTCGTGGAGTATGGAAGGAATATAAGATGGGTTAGATAAGGATCAGCTGAGAGAGGTTTCCAGGGAAGAAGAGGTGTTGTTTTTCAGAGAAGGCATTGTTTTGTTTTGAGAAGCATAGAGTTCCACTTCTTTTGCAAGATGTGGGAAAAATAAAAACTAAGATGAGTAGATTGCTTTTGTTCCCATGGAAACTCCAATTTTCCATAAATTTTCAAACTTTAAACTGTTATCCAAATAGGTTTGAGGATTGGATTTCCATTATGCTTAGGATTTCCTTGGAATATCCTCATCCCATGGAAAACCATGGAATTCCGTTGCATCCAAACACATCCCTAGTCTCTTGTTTGAATCTTCTAACCATGCTAGTATTTTGATTAATTCTATTTAACAATTGCTTTTGATCCCTTTGACCTTCTTGCACCTAGTCATTTGGTTGTTATATATAGATATCTTCTGCGAACTGTCCACTTGAAATTGCTATTTTTAGCAACGTGCTGAGTCTTATATATTTATTTATTGCATACATGATTCTTATAATTAAATCTAGTTAAATGTTAGAATGTTTGAAGACAATAAATTCATCATTGTTGATTTTAACTAAGGTTTCATGTCTCAATACTGAGTATTGTACTGATGTATTTCTAGCTTTATGGGACACAACATGGCATAGTACATCCCCATACTAGTTCATGCTAAAGGTCTTAAGCTAAAACAACGTATACCATGTATTGGTACCATTGTTAGCTGTTCTATCCTAAATGTTCAGTTCAAAGTGTACTGAACCAAACCTATGCGGAACAAGATGGTTTGCCTTGTCCACTTGGTAAATAGGTCAAACCAGCTCCAATTAGATTAAACGCTCCTGGCTCACTTTAAAGCCCATCCACCTTGGCCTTTCAATTAAACCCTCCCCCATCCGCCGCCCCCCCCCCCGGCGCACTCCCTACCCTCATCTTTGTTCGTGATCTCTTGAGAACCCCCTCCTATGCCTATCACGATTGTAATCAACCCCTTGGGCATAATCGATAAGTGTTCCCCTCCCTTTCCCTCTCACTCTCCTAGGATTGGAATTAGGGTTTGCCAAGGGCCTACCCCTTCCTCCCTCTCTCTCTCTCTCTCTCTCTCCCCTGGACAATGACCGACGAGAGCTTTTGAGCCCTCTCTCCTTCTGGCTCTTCCAATTTCCATATGCTTTGGAATGTCACAGTATGGACCTATACCATGCTGAACTAGTCACTGGTTGGTATGCCCTTTGGTACTGGTTCGGTGAATCTTGATCAATAAAGTATTGTATTAGGCTCCTGTACTATACTGGTCCTCTACTAGTACGATATCTATCCCCAGTATGGCTTGATACATAAAGCCTTCATTGTAACCCTTGGCTATTAATCTATCTTATATTTCCTCATACCTCTCCATTAGGTTTAAACTTTATTATGCATGCCCTCCTGGAGTATATAATTTGTCATTAGGAGGAAACTTTTGCAGTTCAACTATTGTTGTAAAAAATATTAGTCATCATACATGACTTTGATAGCTAAGTGCTATCAAGCAATAGCTACAACATGATATTGAATGGAGGTCTTTCAACAAAATCCTTGCAAAGTCATTCCACTTATAGTTTCTTCCTAGATGTCTTAATTTATGATCTCAAAAATTATCATCAATTTTAACTTAAATTTGTGGGTCTTGCATGTCTTGTTGGAGGTCTTGTCCACGTGGCTATGTAATAGGTACACAAGGCCTCCTTGTATACACAGGCATTTCCATGTGAGCTGAAACTATGAAGATGGTCCCCAAATGTGTTGGTTAGTCCACAAGGTTATCGGACCTCGTGGCCTCCCTATTTAAAGTAGAGATGGTCGGTCAACTTCTAATGTCTCAATAGTCTTATTAGAAGTAATTCTAATTCTTCTATGGGTTTTAGGTCCAATCGCCTAATTTAGGCCAAAGTATGCATTGGTTTGTTTTTCTTAAACTTCTTGGCTTAATGGCCATTAAATTGTAGGTCGTAGGAATTGCAGTAAGATAGTATAAACAAAAAGTAAAGATATGCAACTTTTTAGCTCACATGGATGTCAAACAATCTTACTATATAAGGTACATTGTTGACTAACTTCATTGTAGCTTAAGCTTTTGGGTTCTGGTGGTTAACATGGTATCAGAGCGAAAGTCAGGGCTGAAATCTCCATGCAGGACAATTTTTTCATACCTCCCATATATTATCTTGAGTCTTTTCTTCTCCGACTTGTTCTTGGTTGTTGCTTGAGTTGCCAACTTGTTATCTTGAGTAGTTTATCACTTGTTTGCCTTCATGTGCATGATCCAGCCTGCACGTGAAGGGGTTTTAAGGCCTAATATACATTGATGACCCCTACCCTAAGAACTTAAGCTTTTGAGATCTAGTGGGTAGTTAACAATGAGAACCCCATTTAAAGCTAAGCATCAAGATCTCTCGACTAAAGCCATCTTGTTTATTAATTGAAAAACATTTTTCTTGTCTTCATTAAAATTGGGATGGTTGTCTTTTAGTTTCAAGACCATTTGAGGATTATAGCCTTTTCAGATCTCATAAAAGTATTAGGTATTGTATCTTAGATAAGACTTTCTAGGAGCCTATTGACATCTATAATGAGAAATCCATAACAATAACCATCAAGCCTTGTCTTGGTTATTTGATATCAGCTTATGATTTTTGTCACACATCTGATCCAAAATCGCGAGTCAAGGGTCACAATAACCATGCATACTCATGGATAAATCTCCTTACAAACATATAAGGTATCTCATCATGATATCATAAAGCAATAGCGGAATAAAATTCAAATAATTAATATTCAACTTTAATTTAAATAACTAAATCAAATATCTTTCAAAATAATATTTTATAGTTTTGCATCAGCTTCAATAAATTCTAATCTAAAATAAAGATATCAAATTCTACTTCTTATTCACTTTCCCATATTGAATCTCCAAGTCAAGTTATACCTTTGAACATGTAAAAATACTAAAATATAGAGTAATGGACTAGACAACCCAATAAGCAATGTACACTTTAGCTAGATAAATTCAACAATAATAATATATTGAAAATAAGCATGCAAGGTGCATCAATTCAAAATTTAATTCACGTATACGATATTTTTCAAATAATAAGCATGCGGATGCAATCCTTTTAAAATTCGATTTTGTTCAGCCATCAACTTGATCAAAGTGCCACTGCATAACCTCCAATGGTAGGATATCAAAACACCAGCACATAACCCTTATTGGAAGGGTATTAAAATACCATCGCACAATCTCTACTGGCAGGGTATTGAGTACCAGCGCATAACTCCTACTAGCAGGGTATTAGAATACCTGCATGCAACTATTAGTAGGATATTAAAGTACTAGCACACAACTCCCATTGGTAGGGTATTAAAATATTAGCACATAATCTCCATTGGCGGGTATCGAAATACCGGCATTTAACCCTTACTAGCAAGGTTCAAGTCATAGTCAGGCTGTGAGTCAAAATCGATCAAAATATTTTTTTCTTGAAGATATTTTTTATATTTCAAATCGAATAATTTATAAATCCATATGACATTGAAATCAATTGATATAATACATAGCAAATTCAATATGTTCAATCATAAATCATTTAACATATTGGAAAAGGATATATTCGACAATCCAAAATACCATGCATTGAATTTATAAATCATGAATAATTCAATACAGAAAATATTTTATAATTTATCGATAAATCTAGAAAAAGTGCAGGATTACTTACCTTATATGTACTTCAACAATCCAAATAATTCTAGAATTTCTTTTCAAAATATTTAATTAATATATCATATCGCATTATCCCTATTGTTGGATGTCTTTTTGTTGAGACGGCTACACCCCTATATAAAATTAAGTCCAATAATTAGAAAGGATGTGGTTAATTATAGAAAGATAATATTGATGGTAGTTACATTCAATGGTCTAAGTCGGTATGGTCATCTTATTAAGATCAAACTAGAATACGGATGGTTCAACAAAGATCGAGCATGATCAAATTTAGGATTTTGAAAATCGGACCAAACCATCTAGTTCAGGCTGTACCGAGCCATACCGGCACCAAATCAGATTGGTTCAGGCCTGGTTTTCGGCATACCAAAAAAAAATCGAACCGCCTAGTTTGGTCCTGAATTGAATAGTTTGGGCTTGAACCGGATGGTATGCCATTGTATCGAGCTAAACCATCCAGTTCGGCTCTTTTTTAAGTCTCTAACAAACAGAGAAGAAGTCTTTCGAGACTTCTCTATTTCTTAATCTCTCTGTTTCTCACTTTCTAACTTTCTAATATTGAGAGCGGTGGGAAGACTCCGAGAAAACATGGATTAAAAAGGCTTTTTCTCTGTTTCTCAATCTCTCTCTATTTTTCACTTTCTAATACTGAGAGCGATGGGAAGACTTCGAGAAAACATGGATTAAAGCCTTAAAGATCCTCTTCCAGACGGTTTCATCGAGTGGACGTGAGTGCAATTGGTCGACCTTTGCCCTTGTTCATAGCAAGCAAAGAAATCATCTAAAATAGAAACACCTCAATGATCTTGTATATGTGCACTACAATTTGAGGTTGAGACTCAAATGGATCAAGAAGGAAGCTCAGCTGAAGTACTCGGATCCAACTATGAGTGATTTTGTTAATGAAGATGAAAATCCAATGATCGAATGGGTTATGAGTTGCAGCAGGAGTCAGTGCTTGATGAGCTAGGACCACTTCCATGACCAGCCAGTTTTGTTGCTAGCGAGGCTGGGGTGGATGCCTTCTAACGGGCAACATTCCACATAGGCCTCCAGCTAATACACCATAGTATCTATCCTTGCATCTAGACAGAGAAAGGCATGACGAGAGGGCAAGCAGCTGCTACGCACAGAGACAAAAGAAAAGGAAAGACATTTGCAGCCCTAGTAGAGAGGGAGTATTTGGTTCACTCAGATTCAGATATCAGGCAGAGCAATGATGATAACTCTTTAGCTAGATATGGATCTGATGATCATCAAGGGACTGAAGGATAGGAGACACAGCCGGTTGATGGTCTTCAATTTACTAGTAAGTCTTAATTTACGCACGTCATGCAGGATAGGGACCACGGTACATGAGTTGGTAGAGTCCACGATGATACTATTTTATATAGATGATGGGCTCCATAAGGTCGTTCAGGATATGATACAGCTACAGATGACCTCGCACATAGAGTAGAGATCCATAGATGTATCAGGTTTATTCTCATATCTCTTACCTGCAACCACAGGTAGCCTATAATCCTTACGGATATAGATATGGATATGGTGCATTGGAGATATTATCTTCTGATGGCTACCATCCTATGCAGTTCAGAACATCTTATGGATCGGAATTTGTTACATGTATATTTGGATGGGCTCCTTCACAACCATGCTATCAGTTCGAGGATACCTCTTAGAGCCAGAACCTTAGTGAAAGTTCGAGGATGACT
Organism: Cocos nucifera; assembly: GCA_006176705.1. Lineage (NCBI taxonomy): Eukaryota > Viridiplantae > Streptophyta > Magnoliopsida > Arecales > Arecaceae > Cocos > Cocos nucifera. The sequence continues at coordinate 581,799 of QRFJ01000320.1, forward strand.
TATAATTCAGCATGCCTACCTTATGGAATGAGCACAGAGGATTATAATGGTATTAGGCTAGAGGGATGGACTGATATTTTTCCTGATTATGTAAATGATCTTACTATTTATAGACATTGATGGTCAATCAGATTTTGATGATTGGTACGTATTGAGTATTTTTAGATTTTTTAATTGATTTAAGCATTTTAGGATCCAATGATATCTAGTCCATGTATTGATTGTTTAGGATGCTAAATAACATAATGTCACATTTAGATTCATGTCACACATGATTAAAGGTATATCAGAGTAATACAAATATCAATTAATATCACCAAATATCAATTTGGGCTTTAAAACATTCAATAATCCATAAAAACTTGATTGGACACCCCCCCAAAAAATAGCGAAAATATCCAAAAAAATTGGCATGCAGGTCCTACCGTATCATGTACCATACCAAATCGGCCGGTTCAGTGACCGATACGACCAATACTAGTTTTCAAAATCTTGATCAAATCAGTAATGTTCGGTAAAAGTCAAAGTGGAGGTCAATATAGTACTTGATGATCAAAGATCTATTCGATCAAATAACTTCATTTAATCAAGATCACTAAAGATACAAAAATTCAATGAGGATAAAAGTCAAGGTGGAGGTCAATACAGTACTTGACGATCAAAGATCAATTCGATCAAATAACTTCATTTAATCAAGATCACTAAAGATACAAAAATTCAATGAGGCCAGTAAAAATTAGATCTTATGATAATTGACAAAAGCTCAGATGGTGCGGAGCTACCCGACTAGTAAGGTGATTCGAAGTCTCTCTATCCGATCAACTTAAATTTAGAGAAACAAGGCTTGAATCTTTCAGTGGGTTCATAAATCAAGCAAAAAGAATGTCAGAGAAGAGAGAAATCAACAAGATGGAACAAGACTAACCAAGCGACACTATCCGATATCCCGATCAGTCTGATCAAGATGATCAAATTGTGATTGAACTAGTGTACAAATGGTTCAATAGAAACCATGGATGATCAAACTAATGGTATCCGAGTCTGGCCAAGGTGGATGTTAGTCTCCGGTCCGGCGACTGCAAATCAGGATCCTTTGCTAAGCTTGATCAAAATCATCAAAAGAATATCCTTCATTAGACTAATCTTAGAAAGAGAAAACATCATAGAGAGAGATAATTCTAGAAAGAAAATATTATAGAGAGAAAGTAGAGAGAAATTAGTGGTAGCATGTGAAGAGAGAGAAGGGAAAGAGGGAAGAGAGAGAATCTCTTTTTTCCTTGTCTTCTTTTCTATTTTTTTTCCTTTTCTTTTCCTTTCTTGGTGAAATGGGGACTCTTGCTCCTTATTTTCTAGAACAGAGGAGCCTCCCCTATGGCCAAAGGTGGCCATGGTCGATGGTGATTGGGGCCATGATGGTATGAGCATTCTGCAATCGATGGTCGGTAGTGAAGATGGCCGGAGAAAAGGAAAAGAAAATCAGAAGAAATTAAAGTAAAGCAGGGAACAGAGCACCCATTCTCTCAAATAAATCTGACAATTTGCCATCCAGAATCTGACCTCTGTGGGCTTGGAAGGATGGGGAGGAAGACTAGTTAAAGGATTAAGGGATTTTTACCTTGCCTCTTATGGTGTTTGGCTGCAATTCAGGCAAGCACGGGAAGAACTTTAGGGAAAAAAACTCCGGCGATCTCCTTTAATTGGGGCCTCGGTCTTTGATGGAAAGAAGAGGGAAGCCCTCTTCCCCTTAAATAGGGCCAAAGGAGAGGAGTTCAACTCTTTCCCAACGTGGATTTTGACTCCCATTAGGATTCAATCGGGAGAAAGTTAGGAGTCTCCTCTTAATTTTTTCTTTTTTCCCACCGCTTTAAGATTCATGCGGTTTATTTTAGCTGGATTGTGGTATCACAATTCTAATGAGGAATGACTGTAACTTTTTATGCACAGGCAGGAACGCAGAGATCTTTTTGTCTATCCATCCAACTATAGTTGTCGAGAAAAATATGAGAGATAGAAAGTAGAAAAAGAAAAAAAGTGAAAAGGAAAAATGAGGTGGATGTCTTGGTTCAATCTATCATTTGTAGTCTTTTTTTTTCTAAAAAAAATGTGATTCCAATATTCAGGCATTATATGGAAAACTGAGAAGTTTACCAAGAGCTTAGAAAGGTAAACCAGATTTAAAATCCGGATCCCAAGATAGTTTTACCTAAGAATCAAAAAAATATTATGAGAGTGTTGAAACATCAATCATCTAAATCTCAATCTATAAAGAAGCCTTGCAACGGAGAGAGTTATTCCAAGTCCAGCAAGGATTTAAGGAAGGAGGGAAAACAGAAAGAAAAGGAGTTCTTGTTGTTTATGCAACAAGACAGGTTAATTTATGAGACAATACAACTGCTACAAAGGAGAACAGCCCTATGACACTATTGTTGTAGAATAAATGGTTGCAATGATTGTTGACATCCTTATAGTTAAATGATAGATGGAAGATTATTTTAGGTGCCATTTGCCAGACAACTTTCTATAGGAGGGTCTAAAATCTCACTATGCCAGCAAATCTAGGCAATTTTCAAACTCTTCACGAATGTTATCATTTATAGAAAAACCTGCTGCTTTCATTCTATTCTGGAAAGTTTCTCTTCTAGCTTTCAACTATGTTATATTTGTACACCTAACAGCAGTTTCATTTTTCTCAGGGAACTGTATAACCATGACATTTGTTTTGTATTTGATTGCCAAATATTCAATATTATTCATATTGTCTCGTATGACTTTTCATGGCAGAAGATCTTTTCTCAGTAAAAACTTTGGGTTTCAAATGTAGTATGAATATCATGATCATGTGGTTTAATGATAAAGATAACATTCTTCCTAAATCCAAGCATATGTTTTGACATTCTTAAGATTTATGTAATACCCTGTACCAAAGCAGGCCCAAATTTTTAAGAAAATGAGAAGAATAAGCCAGCATGTGCAGCACATGCTGGAAATCGCAATCCATGAAATTAGAACTCCTGAAGGAGTTCTTTTCTTCTTCGACGATGACTTCGATCTATTTAGGAGTCAACTTTTTCCGGCCCCTATCTAAAGCCTTTGATCTCTCCTTGAAGCCAACCACCTCAAATCTTAGCCCCAAGTCAGAAATCGCTGGTGTTTCTTCGTCTCGGATGCGCTCCGTCACTGCCCAATCGCCATGGCTAACCCTCGTCGGCAACAAGATGATTATCTCTTCTCCCTCATGCACTTGATTTTCCTGACCCTTCCCTCGCCTATGAAGCCACCATCAGTTGGGATTGCACTGGCGATGTGTTGGATTTGGTCATGAAAAAGGGCTGCCCCATTTTCTTCTTTTCCTATTGTTTGAACACCATCTGGCTACTGTTCCACCGCCGTGCTGCCGCTAGTCTTTCGATAGTGAAGCCTTAACCACTGTTGGCCATGGCCATATCCCCTGTTCTAGTAATGAAGGGGAAACCGATCCCCTATTTTGCCCAGGGAAAAGAGATAGGAAAAAAAGAGAGGAGAAAAAAAGAAAGTAAAGAAAAAGAAATAAAGGGAGAGGGTTTCTCTCTCTTTCCTCTCTCTCTTTTCTCTCTTAGCTTGCATCCCCATTTTCTCTCTTTTCTTTCTCTCTCCTCATGGAGTCCTCTCTTTAAGATTGATTTAGTAAAGGATTTTCTTTCAATGATTTTGATCCGACGGTGAAAAGGATCTTCATCTATGTTCGTCAGGCAGCGTGCCAGCACCAACCCTAGCCAAGCTAGATTCTTTTAGATTCGATGATCCGTGATTTTCATTGGACTATACATATATTAGTTAAATCGTGATTTGATTAAATCATCTTGATCGGACCGATTGGGATGGCGGACAGTGTTGCTTGATCAATTATGTTCATTGGATTTGAGCTGACCCGAATCATCTTATTGGTCATGTAGCTCCATACCATTTGAGATTTTGTTAAGCATCACAAGATCTAGTTTTTATTGATCTCTATCGAATCCTTGTACCTTAAGTGATCTTGATTAAATGAAATTATTTGATTGAACTGAAGTTTGATCGTTGGGTAGCGTACCAACTTTCATCTTGACTCTTTCTAATACTACTAATTTGATCACCTTCGATCTGTATTGAATCATTTATATCCTAGTCTAATCATGATTAGATAAAATCATCTCGATTGGATTGACTAGGATGTTGGATGCTACCACTTAGCTAGTCCTACAAGGGTGTCGGAGCTTAACAATTTTTATTTTAATTAGTTATGGCTTAAAACTAATAGAAGAATATATTTTAAATAATAGGTTCTGAAGAACCCTTTTAGGATTGATTGAATCTGTCCGTTCATTATTATTATGTAAAGATAAGTAATAAACCATCTTTTCGAGATATTTTATTTAAATTTTTTTTTTGAAAGTAAATAATTAGTCTTTATTTTATATAATTGTATTTGAATGGAGAATGATTTGCAAATTTGAGATTGTTTTTGAAAAACTATGATTTATTGATTTGTTATGGAATATGCATATATTGACTGGAATTATGATACATGTTACTTTGCAAAAGTATTTTCGTGTACATTAGATTTGAGCTCTCAGTCTATGTTTAGTGGACCCTACCAATAGGGGTTATACATTGGTATTCAGTGGATCTTGCCAATGAGGGTTGTGCATTGGCATTCAGTAAATTCTGTCAATGAGGGTTGTACATTGATATTCAAGCGATCTTGCCAATGGAGGTTATGCATTGGCACCCTGATTATTATTGAGCTCTAGCCTTGCCACAAGGTATAAATGTGGTCATAGTCAAAGGTTGTTGAGTTATACGTGATTTATTTCGAATCGGATTTATGATTATGTATGTATATAAATATTTGAAAGGATTTGATTTGCATTAATTAGCATAGAATTTGTTCCTATGTTTATTCATGGCATTTGATTTTGAATGTCATGTCTTATAATAATATCTTAAATGTCTAGTTTAGATATTCATTATTTACTGGGCTATTGAGCTCATTACCTCTCTTTTTAGATTGAAGATTCTTAATTACGGATGTGGATACTACGTTGGGAGTGAGTTTAGAAGCGAGAGTCGACATTATCAATCGAGTTTAGACAGATTTATTATTATATTTTATAGGATTATTATTTTATATTTCATTGATATAAGATCTTTTGAATATTGTTGGAATTTTATTAGAGATTAAAGTTGCTTTTAGTTAGTTAAATTTTAGACTTAATTTGTTATTAATTCCATTGTGATGCATTGATATCGTGTTTGGAATGCTTTGAATGCTTGTGGAGAGTTCTCGGCAGTTGCCATTACCCTTAGGCTCGCGATCTTGGATCATGGGCATGATAATTTATATGGTATTAGAGTATAAGTGGACAAAACATAAAACATATAATTTAGGCATAGGATGAGTGTAGGTGGGTAGATGCTAAGGACATTAAGATCAGTAGTATGAATATCATGATCATGTAGTTTAATGATAGAGATAACATTCTTCCTAAATCCAAGCATATGTTTTGACATTCTTAAGATTTATGTAATACCCTATACCAAAGCAAGCCCAATTTCTTTTTAAAAAAAGGAGAAGAATAAGCCAGCACTTGCTTTGCACGTGCTGGAAATCCTGATCCATGAAATCATAACTCTTGAAGGAGTTCTTCCTTCTCCAATGATGACTCTGATCCATTTGGGAGTCAACTTTTTCTGGCCCCTATCACTAACCACATCAAATCTCAGCCCCAAGTTAGAGATCGTTGGTGTTTCTTCGTCCTAGATACACTCCGTCACCGTCCGATCGCCATGGGTAACCCTTGCCGACAACAAGGTGATGATCTCTTCTCCCTCATCCACTTGATTTTCTCAACCCTTCCCTCGCCTATGAAGCCACTTCAATTTGGATTGCACTGGGGATGTGTTGGATTTGATCATGGAAAGGGGCTGCCCTGTTTTCTTCTTCTTTCACTATTGTTCGAACACCGTTCGGCCACTGTTCCATCATCGTGCTACCACCATACTTGGCCATCGGTCTTTCAGTAGAGAAGCCCCGACCACTGCCGGCCATGGCCACCATCGGCTGGGTTGTCCCTTGTTCCGGTAATGAAGGGGAAATCAGTCACCTGTTTCACCAAGGGAAAAGAGAAGGAAAAAAAAGAGAGAAGGGAAAACATGGAAGAAAGTAAAGAAAGAAGAAAAACGAGAGTTTCTCTCCCCTCTCTCCCCCTTCTCTCTCAGCTTGCATCTCCACATTCTCTCAAAAAAAATTTACTCCCTTTCTAGTTTCTCTCTTTAAATTATTTCTCTCTTCATGGATTTCTCTCTCTAGGTTTGATCTAGCAAAAGGGTTTACTTTCAATGATTTTGATCTGATCCTAGTGAAAAGAATTCTTATCCATGGTTGTCTGGTAGCGTGTCAGCACTGACTCGGTCAGACTAGATTCTTTTAGATTTGATTATCCATGATTTTTGTTGGACCATATGTATACTAGTTCAATCATGATTTGATTAAATTATCTTGATTAGACCGATGGGGATGCTAGATAGTGTCGCTTGATCAGCCCTGTTCCATTGAATTTAAGTTGACCCAATAGAGAGACTCTGAATCACCTTGTTAGTCAGATAGCTCCGCACCATTTGAGCTTATGTTAAGCATCATAGAATCTAGTTTTTATTGGTCTCTATCGAATCCTTGCATCTTATGTGATCTTGATTAAATAAAATTTTTTGATCAAACTGATCTCTGATTGTTAGGCGGCATGTCGACCTCTATCTTGACTCTTGTCAAATACTCTACTAATTTAATCACCTTCGATCTCTATTGGACCATCTGTATCCTAGTCTAATCATGATTAGATGAAATCACCTCAATTGGAGTGACTAGGATGTTGGATGCTACTGCTTTGCTTGTCCTATGAGGGTATTTGAACTTAGAATTTTTATTTTTAATTAGTTGTGGCTTAAAATTGATAGAAGAGTATATTTTAAATAATAAATTCTAACCCTTTTAGGATTGATTAAATCTGTCCGCTCATTATTATTCTATAAAGATAAATAATGAATCATCTTTTTAAGATATTTTATTTAAATAATTTTATTTTAAAAATAAATAATTAGTCTTTGTTTTATATAATTGTATTTAAATGGACAATGATTTGTAAATTTGAGATTGTTTTTGGAAAACTGTGATTTATTGATTTGTTATGGAATATGCATATGTTGACTGAGATTATGATACATATGTTACCGTGCAAAAGTATATTCGTGTATATCGGATTTAAGTTCTCAGTTTAACCATGTTCAGTGGATCCTGCTAATGGAGGTTATATATTGGTATTCAATGGATCCGGTCAAAGGGGGTTGTACATTGGTATTCAGTGGATCCTACCAATGGGGGTTATGCATTAGCATTTTGATTATTATTAAGCTCTAGCCTTGCCACAGGATATACATTTGGTTATAGTCAAAGGCTGTTGAGTTATATGTGATTTGTTTCGAATTAGATTTATGATTATGTATATATATGAATATTTGAAAGCATTTGATTTGCATTAATTAGTATGGAATTTGTTCCTATGTTTATTCATGGCATTTGATTTTGAATATCATATCTTATGATAATATCTAAAATGTTTAGTTGAGATATTCATTACTTACTGGGCTATCGAACACATTCTCTCCTTTCTTTCTAGATTCAAATTCTTAATTGCGAACATGGGTACTTCTTTGGAAGTGAGTTTAGAAGCGAGACTCGACCATATCAATCAAATTTACATATACATTTATTATTATATTTTATAAGATTATTATTTAAGGTTTAATTGATGTAAGATCTTTTGAATGTCATTCGAATTTTATGAGAAATTAAAATTGATTTTAATTAGTTAAATTTTGAATTTAATTTATTATTAATTCTGCTGTAATACATTGATATCGTATTTGGAATGTCTTGCATGTTTATGAAGAGAGTTTTCTATGAGTATACAGTGGTTGCCATGATCCCTAGACTTGCAATGGGGCTTGACAATTTATGGCTTTCTAGAAGAGAGAGGAAGTTGTGTAGTTCTTTTCTTTATGAAAACACCTGAAAGAAGTAACCCATGAACATGGCCCTCTCTCTGTTAGCTAACTCATAGGTTTTGAAGATGCTCCAACATTATGGAGAGTGTAGTTGTAGGAATATGACAAAGAGAGAAGCATTAAAAAGGAATATGACAAACCTATGAAGAGCTTTTGTGCAACTAATTATTATCCTGGAATCAATTATTTAGCTTTTTTATCTAGTCCTAGAATGAACATCTGCACTTTATGCTGTACAATATTGAATGATTTGCAATGTTGAATAAGAAAAAAAAGGGCCAAGCACATAAGATGTGTAGCATGGTAGACCTCGGAAGGCTAAGGTGGGGAATGATTTGATTAACGGAAGCAGGGCTGACAAATGGTATGGACATGTTCAGTAATTTTGAACAAATTCTTGGGAGAAGAGTGGTTCATATGTGTCTGGAAGTTTCCTAAAGAAGGAGCACAACCCAAAAGATACATGGTTCATGTTGCGAGAAATGATTTGAAATAAGTTGTAGATTGTGATTAGTCTTGACAAAAATTAACAAGAACTAGAGATGACGGATTCATTAAGATGACCTGGATAAGGCTTGATAGCAAGGTTTGCCATATCATTCAATACCATCCGGTGCCAAACCGATATATAGTCTCGTACCAGACTGACACTCGGTACATTTTGCCATCTAGTATTGTACCGCATACTAACACTATAATAGGATAGTACTGGTATAAGATCTGATACCGAGTTGGTGAACCTTGCTTGATAGTCATGGTAATAGTTATATTTGTGAGAAATGTATGAAGAAATGGCAAATTCTTAATATTTAAGATAGAAAAGCGGAAGGACTAATAAATTTAATAAACAACTCAGAATTTGCTAAAAGTCTGTTTAACAATTGTACTTCCAACATTTAAATGGTAATATTTTGGATAATTTTGGAGACTTGCACGCTAGGATTTCATGCAGCTTGCTTCCCTCCATTCTCCCATTCACCAGTTTCTTTGAATTGGACATCCCTGTAGTGTTGATGCCATCTATGAATGGATTTTATAGTTTATACTATATGAAGTAGAGCATGCAACATTTATAAAGGGAAAAGTACTAAGAAGAGAAGCATCTATTACATTTTAACATTTGGCTAAATGTTTCCAAAGGAGCATGCTACAATCAAGTGACCGCCACTCCATGATCTTCTTTTATTTCAAACAAGTTTCAGAACTTTTCATGCAGTAATCTTCTTCTATTTTACAAGTACTAAGGAATCATGTAATTTCTAATTATTTGAGTTAATGACTTGAACCATTTTAAAATGGTCTGAAACAACAATGGGGAAAAAAGAAATCTTATCTCAGAAGTAGAACAACCCCCTACCTCCCAAACCCACCCCCAGGAAGAAAGGGGAAAAAGAGAGGCACCAATTGCCTAAGTTGAATACTATTGTTAAAATGAAAAGTAGAGAATTACTGCTCATGGGAATATAGCTACCTGATTTATTTATTTATGTTTTTGAAAAATGAAATTTTCAACTAGTAAATTTTCTAAATAGTTCTTAAGCAAAATAAGGCCCAAAATTTAAGTTTTGGACAAAGTTTTCAAGTTTTGGCTGTGTCTGGATCTGGTTTCAGACCGACCACAGTTCTTAGAGTTTCAATAGTTTCAGTCACTTGTATTCAAAACTGACCAAGACAAAAGCAACACAGCAAGGCTAAAAGCCTTATTGGATGTTCCTCTTATTTTTTAATTCGATCTTTCTCATGGGTGATAAGTTGAATTTGTAGATTTTTTCTTTTTTTTTTTGCAAATTTGATTTTTGCTTGTACTACACTCCACTCGCTTCACTTGCTCTAATCCAGGAAAAATGTCCCTTTTTGACTATCTAGGGTTGGTAAATTCAACATATTCAACAAGGGGAACCTGGAATTGCATCTCAATAATATGACTGAAAGATTCCACGGGCTAGATCCAGCAAGTCTCAAGGGAATTGAGATGTCCGCACTAGTGGTCCTTTGGCCTGGCTAGAGCAATTAGTTAACCAATCAGTAGGAAAATGTTGAAGGATTTGATGTGATCCTTGCATCCATAGATGTCTTGCAAATAGATGTGGGATGACTGGATAAGTGGTACGAGTTCTTGTCCTTGTAGAACAGGTTGTTGAATTGCCTTGTACACGGATCCTTTAGGAACCATAATGTGCTGAACAAATAGTGGGCTTCTCAGGTGACTGAGAGCTTCGCTAAAAGGACAGAGCACATGGAAGTGGGAGATGAGAATTTCTTAAAATATGATAATATGTTTATTTATGCACGTGTGCTTATATGTGTGCCCATTTATACTGTATATAGGAAAAACATTTTGTAATATCACTGCTTAAAACTCCTGCAAGCAAGATCATGTTCATGTTGATCTTGCTTAATTATTACAGCAGTATTTAAGTTTGATGTATTATGGACCATGTTTTTTGTAAAAAGAGTAAAAGGAAAAGGATATTTTGCAATGAATTCACCTTTTTGGTATACAAGATTTTCACCATTTAACACATTGTATCTAGAGTGTTGTCTAATTATGTGGATGAGTGGACATGGATTTGAAATTAACCTTTTGAATTACATGCCCAATAAGAGGAGATTTTGAAAATTTATCTTTCCTTCTTTATGAAACATTTTGTTAAGCTTGATTTGCTAGCTTCTATATGTACATGGAATTGGAAATAGAAAATTTCTATCCTTTCCATCTAGAGGGACAAAATTATTTATCTCTGAAATTTAGAACTCACTTGGAGCTTTCATTTCCTTTCTTCTTTTGTTTCATTACTCCATGTTATAGACAAACAAGCTGGCGTCTCTTCTCTTTTCCGACTGTCATAACCATGAGAACTGACAAAGTTAGTGCATTGTGTTATTTCTTTCTTGCCTCTCTTCTTAGTCTTCCTCAAACTTGAATGTATCTTGCACCAATTTCTTTTCTACAGGCCTATGTATGGAAGTTTATTTTCACCTAGAATATGTTGCACTAATAGGGGGATGAAAGAGTTCTAATTATAATTTTTCCATTTACTTGCTCTCAAATGTTGTCTATTGAGCTTTACATTAATTGTTTTTCTCTCAAAGCCAATATTTTTATCTGAATCATAAAGAAATATTCCCCTTCGGTTCTCAAAGAAATGTCATAATATTTGACTGTGAAGACTGGAAGGGAAGGTTGCTCTTGTAACCGGTGGAGCTACGGGTATTGGTGAAGGCATTGTCAGGCTCTTCAGGAAGCATGGTGCTAAGATTTGTGTTGTTGATATCCAAGACAACCTTGGAAAGCAACTTTGTGAGTCACTTGGTGGTGACCCCCATGTCTGCTTCTTCCACTGCGATGTTACCATCGAAGATGATGTTCACCATGCCATTGACTTCACGGTTCGTAAGTATGGTACCATTGATATCATGGTCAATAATGCTGGGATCACTGGCAGCAAGGTGGGGGATATCCGTGATGTTGACTTTAATGAATTCAAGAAGGTGTTTGATGTGAACGTGAATGGTGTGTTTCTTGGAATGAAGCATGCAGCGCATGTCATGATTCCGAAAAAGAAGGGCTCCATTATATCACTGGCCAGCGTAGCAAGTGTAATTGGAGGGATGGGTCCGCATGGATACACAGGCACCAAGCATGCTGTGCTGGGGCTCACTAGAAACGTGGCAGCAGAACTGGGGAAGCATGGGATACGTGTGAATTGTGTCTCACCATATGCAACCCCCACAAGCCTCTCTATGCCTCATTTGCCTGAGAATGAGAGGCAGGAGGATGCACTGAAGGGGTTTCTGTCCTTCGCTGGTACCCATGCCAACTTGAAAGGTGTGGACCTGATGGTAGATGATGTAGCACAGGCTGTGCTCTACTTGGCAAGTGATGAAGCCAAGTACATCAGTGGGCTTAATCTGATGGTTGATGGGGGTTTTACTTGTGTGAACCACTCACTACGACCATTTGACTGAGGATGGTTGGCTAGTGCCTCCCTCTTTCGGTCATTTCACTTTAATGTAGCAGACTTCATCCATACCATAAATGCTTGACCCAGCTGTGGATGTATAATATAATGAATTCAGGCAAAAGATTTTATGAGCCATTTACATTATGTACTTAATCTATTGCAAGGGAGAATGTTATTTGATAAATGGTGCTGCAGGCAGTTGATGAGATCATGCCTTCTGTTTCTTCTATGTTAATTTGCAGTCATCGATTTTTTTGAAATCCTTTTTAACCTGAAAGTTTAGATGAGAATGCAAATGGTGAACATCTGGAAGAGTTAATTAACAATCTTCACAGATCAGTTCATTTACATCTTGAAAGGTCATGTATTTATTTTGTGAATATTACCGTCACTGTGCTGTGGATTCCCGAAAAGCTCACCAGAATTTGGGACACTTGACTTGGTTGCTCGCAGTTGCACCATCCGAGTTGTTATGACTTTGATAGGGACACCTGGTCAATGAATTGTGATCCAAAGGCTATGACCTGGTGTAATGTCCTTGGCGATTAGCCTTCAACCGACCTGACTGTTTTAGATGGGCTGTTCTCGTTTGGGTTCTTGAAATTAAGATGTTTAGGGTTAACCTAGTTTTTTGCTAATTAATGTTTTTGATTCTTATCTAAATCCTTTTTGCGTCTTGAGGTGCAGTTTGTTTTGAACTTGGTAATTTGAGTGCAAATTATCTGTTTCATTCATGCTATCATCTCTATTTAAAAAAAAAAAAGGCTTCACTACGCCACTCCCGTTCCTCCAATTCCCATGTTGGTGGGATGGCGACACCAATCCCTTGGAACTTTACTGCACCGGTGCTCTCAATAGGGAATGGAGTGGTGCCAGGAAGCAGCACCATGTAAGGTTCCTTCCAACTTATGTTAAAAGTAATATTCTATTAAAAAAGTCTATACCCATTTTGTGACATGGCTTCTTAGTGATTTTAGCTTCTTGACTTCCTGTTACAAGTTTTATGATGCCTCTTTCTCATCTGGTTAAATTCTTTCCAATTTACGACAAAAAATGTCCTGTGGATCCAAAACTTAGGCAAAGATCTGAAATCACCTAAAACTCTCGAGTTATGAACCCGTCGGAACTTAACCTAGAGACCCAGGCATGGAAGACATGGATTAAACCCAACCGTAGCTGTTCAAAGGTGATGCAATAACAATTTACGAAGGAAGGTGTCTTGCCTTCAAAGAGTTCGTACCTGTTGCCCCCGGAAGGAGTGCGTGCCTTAACAGTTTCAATGGCGATCCATTGTTAGAGTAACGATGTTATCGAAGGCGGAGCTCAAGTTGGAGGCTCGGTTTTTTGAAAGGACGATCAGCCTAGAAGGGTGAGGGTCCGACTTCACTTTCCAGACGGCAGAAACAACCATGACAGTTTTACCTCAAAAGGCAAAGAGAACCAAATACAGCTAGATTTCCTTCCCAAATGGGTGCTAAAAGCCAATTCAAATGACATCAGATACATGTAAATTGATAAACATATCCCTGGATTGTAATAATGTTCCTTTGTATTGAGTTTTTAAGGAGTTGTTTTGCTAAATGAATTATTAGAGTAATTAAAGAGTTAAGATACAAGAAACATTAAAGAAATTCGTTGTTTTATCTCAACCAAATGATCCAGGAAGAAGATGGATAAGTATGTGTTTCTCAATACTCAAACATCCTTAAGATTAAATCAATATATTTCATTCCAAGAGACAAGAATAACATTTTCCTTGTATAAGCATCTCCAAGGACAATGAGAGAATTTTGCCTTGCAAATAGCATGTTTCCATCTGGGGCCTAAACTGGTTTTACCAATACCACACAATGCTGTACGTACCCTGATCGACTCAACACCAAAGAAAGGTCCTCTCTTGCATGCATCTGGAATCTTGAACAACCAGATTCAACACCGTGGTGTCACATAACCACCTTACTGTTTACCAGACCATTTTTTCCATGAAAGAATAGCCAGTTTCTTCTGTTGAAGTCTTTGACCGCTGCAGAATTGCCTCGGCATTCAGACCAAGTCATCTGTTTTATGTCCTCGTACCTGACAAGCATCAATTTCATAGCTTGAAGTGGCAACTGTGAGCTTCGATTCAAGATTCAAAGTGGCACGGCCTCCTCCGTTGGCATTGGCATTGGGGCACATTGCTTGTAATCAGCAATTCTTTTGTGAGCTTTGATTCAAGATTCAAAGTGGCACAGCCTCCTCCATTGGCATTGGAGCACATTGCTTGTAATCGGGAATGCTTTGCATCATAGAGCTATACAATAAAAGTCAACTGAATCAAAAGCCAGAAAGCCTGATGCCCTACACAGTGACTTCACTTTCAGTAATGTCCTAGTCCACAAAATGAGGTTTCCATGTTCTAAAATGTCCAGCTTTCAACAATAAGTCAGCTGTAAGTAATTGTTCTTCTGATGAAAGAAGCTTCACATTCATAAAAAAGGTCAGAATGGTTGGAAGATTTGCAGGATGCCTTCTTGCTGATAAGCCAATGTCAGCACCATAAAAGGAAATTTTGCAACCAAATGTAACATGGAACCTGATCTTGCATAAGTCAGTGTGAAGTTTAACAATGAAATATAAATTCTCATCTTCAACCTTCAGTCATGGGTTGATCAGAAGTAATCAGATCACAGCAGGAAGCTGATTCCCTGATCAATTGAACTTCATCATCCTCAACACTCTCAGAATCAGAACTGGCATCACAACTTTCCATCTGTACATTTTCCACATCAACATCTTGTGATGATCCTCGGAGCCGTTCCGAGTCGCTGCTCAACTGTGCAAGTAGATCTTCCTTCTTCACAACATTAAACATAATTCCGTTATTAATCCTTTCTGCCTGTAACATATCTCCTTCAGAAACCATAATGCTGGTGGAAGCAGCTACAGGAACTCTATTGCTACCTAGCTCAGAGTCTGTGTTCTCTGAGCTTCTATCAGGGGTTGTTACTCTAGAGTTGCTAAGGTAAGGATCCCTGCCAACCATCTGAGTCGTCAAGGAGTTGGAGTTGGCTGTTAAAGCATCAGCCTCATCCTCCCTTGACCAAGGCCTGTTGAATTCTGTGTCAAGCTCAAGGCTTTGCACAAAGTTGACGAATTTGTTTGCGGAGGCTGTCCTCATCAGAGGTCCACCACATCTTGTCCAAGAATTTAGGTAATTTAGGTCCATATTATCTGATTCACTATCACTTCCATCATGCACACTTCGTTGGACACAACTGTTTCTGTTTGGTTGTCCCCCTATGAGGCCAGTTCCATGGTGGACTGAAGCAGCAGCATCTACAAGACCATCTTCTTCAAGAGATCCTGCTGAGTTCTCTCTTGCAATGCAGTTCCATGAAGGGATCCTCCTTGAAGCATTAAATCTGAAGGTGTTTGTTTGTCCTTGGGAAGCAGCTGCTCTCTCAGCACTTCTCTTTAGTCTACGCATGTGGTTAAGAAGGGCAACACACTGATCCAATTCAAGTTCAATAGCACAATTTGCCTTGATAGCAGAAAGTTTTTCCCAGGTGCATCTCCTACCTTGGTTGGCAGCCTTTTGGAGTTCCGCATAAGATGGGTTTTGTATAATTTTTGAATACTGATAACAAAGAAGAAAAAACTAAATAATGTCAATATTAACACAACAGTTTGCAATTTGGAGCTTGAACATAACACCAATGAGGAAATGGAAGATGATTGGCACCTGAGCAAGTGTAGCAGGCATAACTACAGTGACATCACCCTCCCAATCCTGAGCAAATAACTTAGCTATTCCCCCCAATGGAAATCCAAGCTCCAGAATTTGATTGCATCGATGTTTAACCTCCATCTCAGCAAGATGAGCAAGCTAGAATTATAAAGCAAATTAGTCTGATGATTAAAACAACAAAAGGAAAAATAAAATAATATCCCCATGTCGGGAAGGTATGATGCATAAGATGGAGGAGCTTAAGAAGATGCAGCAGTTATAACAAAGTTGTTACCCCATAACATGCAGGATGAGAATTTGCTTACATCTTGTGTTTGTTGTAATCATGTGGTCATCATCCTTAAGAGTATTAGGTGAAAAGGGGTTTATTAGGTGCAGCTAATTTGAAAGATTTCTATTATTACATTTACTAGTTTATGTACAACATATTACAACCGAGTTTTAAGGAAGAAAAGGCATTACTAAGTAATCATCAAGATAAACATACAAAGGACAATTAGAAAAGGGCTTGAAGTCCATGAGACACTACCTTGGCAGCAAAGTTACCCCCAAAAGCTCTCACAAGTTCCTTTAGCCTCAGCAGTGGGACAATGTGTGGATTGGCTTGGCTGACAATGAAATGATTGACATTAAACAACTCCTTCAGTTGCATCATGGGCAAATCACTCTCCAAGCTTCCATCTCTCCATCGGCGAGCTGAATCTCCTAGGGCCTGCTCTGGGCCCAACAAAAAGGGTGCATGGAAAGGGACAATTTCTCCAAATCTATCCTTTGCCATCAGCTCTTGAGCCTCAAAAAGGCCAGGAAATGCACAGGAAGCAGTCACAGCACTCCATATAACGACATGAGGTGATGTCAAATAGTTAAGGCATCGCGGTGGCTCATGCTTTCTAGGAGAACAAACAGTGATACCAAGAATACGGCCTGTCAAGTCGTAAGCCTCTTGAAATGTTAGATTGCTTGTAAGATCCCTCAACATCCTTTGCAATTGCCGAATCTCATGAACTGCCCCATGTATCATAACCCTCTTAACCACTGCAAAGATTCCACCCATCTGGTCAAAAAACTGTAATGAATGCCAAGAGTCCTCAAAGAAGCTCTCCAGCTCAGGCCATGATCGTGTTGCTACAATTGCACACATAATTGAACCTACACTAGATCCTGCAATTATCCGAGGAAGAAGCTTATGTTCTACTAAAGTTTTCACCACACCCACATGGAAAGCTCCTAATGAAGCACCCCCACTTAAGAGTAGTGCTGTCCTACCAAAGGCATGCCTTGTCTCATGCATGAATGCAAGCTTCTCTTCCAAGAGCAGCTCATCAGAATCAGAGTCACATACCATTTTTAGTTGAGCCGAGACCTCATCAATGTACTCCTTAATGAGTTTTGGCACCTGCCAATTTAACCATATTCGACAAAGCAAAGAATCAGACAGATGCTAGGAAATTTTCCAACTTGGTAAATAAGGCAGCAAAAAATTTGACTGGGGCTACCTACACACACATGCATGCATAAAACACAGAGGCACAGAAATATGCATGCAGATACAATACAAATACCTGCAAGCAAACAAAGACTCATGCAATGTAATGTTTAGAAAAGGCATAGGCATTCAGATGCCAATGAGGCTGGGGACAATCCTTTGGAAGTAAAGTATAAGGCTCAATACTTTTTCTAGAAGGTTACTAAATGTAAGATATCAAGAAAACAAACAAGGATGGGGGTATTATACTTAGATTTGTATGTGAAATTAGATATAGTTCACATATTTCACTTGTGTAAGGCATGCAGATGTTCACAGTTACAGCATAAATACATATCTTATTTGAGGTTTCAAGTGCCAGCCCAAGTTGATTCATGGCAGCTAGAAGGTACCATGCTAGTTCAATGTCAGCATGATCTGCATGACCTATTAATTCTCTTCTTTTTAACATATTTAATTAAAAGGGTAATAAGTCCCTTTTTATTCTTTATTTCTGGCATGGCATGGTATGTGCTGCACTGACTGGTACATGCGACACCCACTAGCACCAGCACCTATATTCCTGATTTTACCATACTAGGTCCAAAATTTAAGTCCACATGAAATGTCATGAAATCCATTTTGTTTCTTCTATTTCACTGTAAAATGTTATGTATGCCTTAAAAAATGGTGTTTCCTTAAGAATATAGAGGAAAATTAAACTTTTGTCATGTTTGTCCTTAATGTGATGGGCTGTCATCATTTAGTAGTTTATTCAATTAATGTTGAATGTTTGGAGTTGTATCAATGAGATTTTGTTAGGCAGTTCAGCAAGGAGCTACCATAGTAGGAACTGCCTCCTTGTCTAGGAAAGCTCCTTGCTTTTGCAAAAGGCATAGAAGGTACAAGAAGAGCATCGTAGCAATAGGTATTTGGTCATTGAAGAATAGAACAAAAGAGTTGGTTTAGAAATGGGGTTACTTATATTAGCAAGGAGCCCAACAGTCTTATCTCAGCTGGTTGGCTCATTTCTCCTGAGGGCTTGCTCTTAGCACAGCTCTAGGGTTGGTCTAGGTTTCAAACTATGGTAGTGGCACATTATCACTACATTTCTTGAAAAAAAACAATGTTTGCAAGGAGAAAGACAAAAGTGGGATGAATATATTCTAACTAAGAGAGAAGATGGCTTATGTTTGAGTTTTTATGTTTTGGAACCAAAATGTGGCAGGGAATTTAAAGGGAGGACGCCAAAGGACTATGTTAAAGAATTTTTTACGGAAGAGGTACCAAGAGAATTTTGAGAGGATGAAAAGAGCAAGAACGGTTCTTAAGAGCATCAAAACAGAGCTATGAGTAACGATATAAAAATTAGCGAACAGGTGCAACAATTCCCATTAATGTGATTTAAAATGCTAGCACTTCCAAATTGTGCAAAAATTGTAACAATGGTATGGAGAGTAAGGGACTAGGGAAAATCTTTGCCTCACTACCTAAAAATCTCCAATAATATAGATACAAATTATAAATAAATCCAAAGAGTTTAACATGTTGGCATTAGCCAAGCACACATATAGCCAGAAAAAATTTTCTGGTTAGGACAACAAATCCATAAGATCAGAAAGGACGGAAATATCCACTCTCAGGATGGATCTTTTTATCAATGCGGAGGCGGAGGGCTCTGAAATTTACTGCTGGGAGCAAATTTCCAGCAAAGACATGCAATAAGCAGCAGATTTTCAGCAAGGTATGTACACAACAAGTTAAATTACATCAATTCGTTATTCATGAAAGATCAAAAGCAAGATATAAAAGTAATTCCAATTAGTTTGCAGATCAGGTGGTGACCGAAAGGGTTATTACCTGAAGTCTGCCCTTATGGAGCGCAGGGTTGCACATGTTGCCCAAATTCCTGAGCAAATCGGCACGCATACAGAAAACTATGTCCCTCAGCGAGCCCTCCTGCCGCCGGTGCCGGAGCTCCCGCAGCTTGTTCCTCACCAACTCCTCGTCGTACAGATCCGCCTCGTTCATCCTCGGCGTCTCCTTCTCGAGCATCTTGGCCGCGTGCGCCCACTCCTCGTAGGTCAGCGCGCTGCGCATCATGTTCCGCCAGAACTTCCGGCGGTACGCCGACTCCGCCCGCGACCGCACGTTGGTGCACCTCCTCAGCAGGAAGGCCATCGCGGTCACCATCACGAGAATCCCCTGCGGATTCTTCGGGTGGAACCAGGAGATCAAGGGGACGACGGCGGCCCGCATCCGGCGAAAGGCGGCACGGAGGAAGCGCAAGATCTGCTGCCGGAGACTGGAAATCGAGCTGCAGAAGAGTATCCGGAAGGCGATCGTCCGGCCGACGATCGACGACGGACCGATGGAGAACGCATCAACGCTCGCTTCATTGGTGATATCCATTACCGAAGCTGGAATAGGTTGTTCGGAAGACGAAGAAGAGGAAGGAGAGGAATTGCTATAATTGTAGGAGACGAGATGGCGCCGGGGATCGTGGGAGAGAGAGAAGAGAGGATAAGCGAGAAAACGGGAAAGGATAAGGGAGAGTAGGATCCGACGTAATCGGGAGTCAGACGCGGGGGATGGGACAAAGGGAGGCAGCGAGATGACGGGAAACAGGTGCCGTCGCGTTTGGAGTTAGATATAACCGATTAAGTCGGCGCCTCCGCGGCTCGACGAAGAGGGGTCGATTTTTATAAAACAAGAAACAACGAAGTACGCACTTCCCGGTTTTTGTTATTTAGGAAAGTATCGGCAAGGAAAGCGGGGAGGTGGTGGTGCCGTACGGGACTGTCTCATCGTAGTTGCCAACTTCTACTGGAGGTAGGCGGGCCAGGCCTCCGCGGGCCACAACGGGGACTAGAGCCGGTCCTAATGACTACTGCGAGTTGATTATATCGAAGGTCTCGGTGCTATTTATTAAACCCTCCGTCATCGCATTGTCCTGACTAATTATATTATAGATTCGAATATTTTTCAATTTTTACAAGGGCTTGGGGTTATATGACAACCTTATTTCTGATCGAAATTTTAACCGACTTTGTAAGTGTTGGCTGATATACAACATTACGTTATTTGGCGTGCCTCTATCAACTCTTGATAGAGGGTTACTGCTTACATGTACTCCAGAACTACGTGATTGCCATCCAAGCAAGGGAAAGGGCCAGCGAGATGACCTCCTTTGATCGTACGACATTCATGTGGATCTTTTTTAATGTTAGATCAAAGTAGTCTTCATTAGATGGTTGCAAAAGAGAAAGCAAGGATGTGAGGGTGTTTTTTTCTTCTTTCTTTTTTTTTGTGTGGGGATCAGAAGGAAATTTTAAAAACAGAGTAAAAAAGAGAAGAGAAAGCAGCCCTGACCTCAAATCTTATAAAATTCTTGAGTGCCTCGATAGCGTGTAGCTCCTCTAGCCCTCCTTGTGATACAACTCAAAGACTCCCATCACTCAAGAAGCATGGAAATGAAAATATAGGGAATGATTGACTCTTTAAATTTTGTAATTGGCAAAAAGAATTTTCTGATGGTAGGACTTTGTCATCAAAATATTTTAATGACAAATACTATCATCGGACATCCTATTAGTATCCTAATGATAGAGACTTGCCGTCGGGATGCTACCATATGATTGGACTATTTTACAATATTATAGGTGGTTACAAGGGTTCCAAAATTCAAATTTTAAATACGATCGTAAGAGAATCCTATTGAAAGGTTGTAACACCAAAATAGAACCTTAAAAGGGGAAAATTGAAAATGGACTTCCAATGGTATAGGGAATCAATCATTGGAAGGTTCTCACAACAAAACCGTGCCACCAGAATGCTGAGCGCCGTAGGCTCGATGGATGGTGCATGAATAGCGTGCTATCTGCCTTGATGGTGGGGCCCTAGGCTGCGCGATGGACTACGCTATCAAAAAGGAAAATACTTATGTTAGTCATGAGCCAAACAGAATGGAAGAGAGAAAAAGCGAAAGAGTTTGCTTGACGGACTAAAGAGGATAAACTAAACACGGTTCACACTTGGTGGTACGTTAGTGCAAGCCAATAACTCAAGCCCACCGCATCTCTTTTGGTGCTTGATGCACGATGCAAAAATAAGGCAATATTAAACTCTTGAAAAAAATATGAGTAAAACTTTGCATATTGCATGCGACGTGGTTCATATAGCCACTATTTTTTAATGCACGATGATTTTATTTTTGATTTAAAATTTTGAATGATAAAAATATTTTTTTTTCTAAAAAAATTATGATCACATTATTATATCCAATGGCCATATTATGACTTCATAATTTGATCATAAAATATCATTAAAAAAAAATAATATTTTTATTATTAAAAATTTATAAAATTTTTAAATAATAAAAATATGCTTTTCTCTTTATGACTGCTGGAAAAAAAAAAGTTATGACATTTTGTACATAGAAAATCACAATATAATTATAGGATGTCATAATTTTTTTTTAAAAAAAATATTATTTAAAATTTTAAGCAAAAAAATAGAACTACACGCATTAAATACATCTTGGAAAGCGGTGGCTACGTGGCCTAATTATATGGAGCAGTGTATTTTTTTTGTATCACATGCGGTGCACAAAATATTTCTCTTGAAAAAAATCAAGAAAGTTAATAATTTTTCTAAAAAATGAATTTTGAAAATGGGATAGGGACGAATCCTGGTAAACTCTCGTTTTGGGGACTTGCTCAAAAAATGGGATACGTAGCCACCCATTCTTAATGCATGTCTTGACCTCGATGGCCAAGGCATACAAATCTTGTACGTGGTCATCAAGCCCATATCGAGGCCACGAATAATGGATGAGTAGAAGTTGTTGATGATCATTTTGACCTGATCATACCTATCAATCACTAGCTGAATTCATGTCGCCATGACGTGCCACCAATTGGTCCTCATTCTCCTAGATTTTCTCATAAAATAGATCAGTCATGGATGGTAGGTAAAGGATTTGATAGCTTTAATGTTTCTTAAAAATATAGTAGAGAAGTATCTATGCAGCTTATGGTCCTGAGGCTGTAAAACCAGGAGGATTCCATAAAAGGGCTGAGCATCGGTATTCAACTGGGTTAGTTTCCTTCTCATAAAGGCTGAACTTCACCAATTTAAACTAAGAGAAAAAGCCCCTTAAAGGATTCTACACATGCCCGCCATAAGAATTAAAAAAACATAAGAAAATATAGACATGTCATAGACTTTATATAAAGAGCTTGAAAGAGGACCAACACTCGAACTACGGATGAAAAGACCGTGATAACTCCTATAGGACCAAACATGGAATCAACAATTGAGAGGAAACATGGAGGAGCTAAAAAAATTCAGAGCTGAAATTACTGCTAGTAATCCTTGTTTCAGTTTGCTAGAGTAATGAGTGGTTTAAAGTTCCATATGTCAACAAAGCGCTTATAGGTTTCTTCATGCAAAAATGTTTTGAACTGAAATATTCTGTCATTCCATTCCTTCTAAATAATCTAGGGGCTAAACTAAGCTAGACTCACATACTTAGGTGCTGAGATGGAGGAAACTATTACTCATTAAAAAGCTTTTGCATGGATCAAAGGTTGAGATTCACATTAAGTTTGTCTCCTATTTTTTTTAAAGCTTATTAGTGAAATCATACGTCATGAAGAGGTGATTCGCTATTTTATCTTAGCAGTTGCAAAGTATGTAATGAGAGATAGCTGGAATATTTCTTTTCAACAAGTTATGAGATATGAGGATCCTATTTTGGTACAGAAGAAGCCAGGCAAAAAATTTTATTTTTTGGGAATAGAGAGAGACTAGATGAGTATAATATAGTGAGAAACCACCCCTCCATGGAAGAAGAAGTTGTAGCAAGGTTTGGTAGAGAAGACTCCATTTGTCTCCCATTTCCAATAGACCTTGTCACTACTACTGGTTAGTCCTTCATTTTGAATAAGGTTGGAGAGCTATCGACAGCTGAATTTGTAATTAGCATTCATCACATCTTTGAAGAGACCTATCATGTTAGAAGCACTGAAAAAACCAACTACTGAAATAAGTGGGTTCAAAGACAAGACAAAGACATCAGGGATGATTTCTTTAAGTGGTCTATCTTCCACCCAATATCAAATCAGAAAGAAACCAATTTACCATCACCAACTTTGAATTTAATACTTTGCAAGAAATAATTTTGAGTTTTTGAAATGCCCTTCCAAACCATTAAGGCATTTTTGAGAAGACTTGTCTTACTAATAGTGGAAGGTTTGCAATGAAAATATCGATTAATAATAAGCTGATGCCAAAGCTTTGATGAATTATTGTATAGACTCTACCATCTCTTTAGAAGCAAACAGTGGTTCAATATTCTTAGATTGATTACTCCTAAGCCTCCAAGATGTTTCGGCCTGCAAACCTTTATCCATTTAATAAGGCAGCGAGCGCTATGGCAACACTTGTCTCCTCTCCATAAGAACTTCATTCTCTTCCTATCAATTTTTTTAATGACTTATTGAGAGAAGAAAAAAGTGGACATCCAATATGTCAGAATTGCACTTAAGATAGCATTGACCAATTATAATCTACCATCCAAAGAGAGCATTTTACCTTTCCAAGAATCTAATTTCTTATCTATCTTTTCTATAATAAATTATCAATCTAAAGATTTGGGTTTAGATTGTTAAAGAGGAAAATTGGGATGCTTTGTTGGGAGCTTTGAGGTAGCACAATCCAATAATTTAGCATATCTATTACATCTATCCACTAAGATACCCAAGCTGATTAATGAGCCCTTCTCAAAATTAATTTTTAAGCTGGTGAGGAGCTCGTATGAATAGAGGATGAATTTGATGTTTAAAACATGCACCTTTGATTTGTCATTGAAGATTTGTATGTCATTAGCAGACTGAATACAATAGATGCTGTTGCTACAAATTTTTGGCTCGAGTCGGCTAGGTTGGAGTTATGCGGTGATGGCTGGATCTATAAAATAAATCTCTTGCCAGAGTTAGCTCCAACAAGGACCTTTCGATATTTAAGTCAAAAATTTGAAACAGATAGAAAGATGTGAGCATGAAGGAGATTGTGCTTACCTTGAGGGTCTCTTATGGACCTCCATTTATAGATGAAGGTTTAAGGCACCGTGGAAAGGTAAGAGTGCCAGGGGCATTGTTCTTGCCTCATTGGGTGCAATACATCCAATATTACCTACTTGATTTGATGAGATTTGGAGAGTTGTTATTACCTTATCTGTCCGTAGTTAGCTATTTTCAATGATCATGTAATTTGAAAATCCTATTTCCATCATAGATATTAAATTATTTATGATGAAAAATTTTCATCATAGATAATCAATGAAATTTTTTTAATTTTAAAAAATAAATAGCAGATATTTGCGATGAAAATTTTGCATCATAAACAACATATTTTTTGCGATGGAAATCAATTTTACATCACAAATAATAGTTATTTGTGATGCAAAATTTTCATCACTAATAATCGATGAAAATTTTTTTTAAAAAAAAATAAATAGCAGGTTAAGTATTTACAATGAAAACTTTTTGTTGCAACTAATCTATATTTGTGACATAAATTTATATTTTCATTGCAGATATTAAATTATTTACAACAAAAAATTTTCATCATAGATAATCGATGAAAATTTTTAATTTAAAAAAATAAATAGTAGATTATTTATGATAGAAATTTTGTATTGCAAATAACATACCTTTTACAATGAAAATCAATTTTACATTGCAAATAATAGTTATTTGCAATGCAAGATTATCATCACTAATAATCGATAAAAAATCAAAAATTCTTTAAAAAATAAATTATAAATTATTTCTGATGAGAACTTTCTATTATAAATTATCTATATTTATGATAAAAATTTATATTTCCATCATAAATATTAAATTATTTATAACGAAAAATTTCTATCATAGATAATCGATAAAAAATTTTAATTTTAAAAAATAAATAATAGATTATTTATAATAAAAATTTTTATCATAAATAATCGATGAAAAACTAAAAATATTTTTAAAAAATAAATAGTAGATAATTTATGATGAAAATATTTTGTAAGTTTAAAAAATAATTTAAGTATTTTATGATCAATTTTTAGATTATAAATTTATATTTTGTAATTAAAAAATTAATCATAAATATATTTTAGAATCGAATATAATTTTTTTCTATTTTTCTTTGAATATGATATAATTTTAAAATTTAAAGTCCATCTTCATCATTCATTATCTAAATAATTATCATTAGAGTATCTTCATAAAAGATTGTCTTGATTCGGTAGCTCTAGCTATATCGATGAATAAAATTTGATTTCGATAATCATGAATGACCGCATGATGATTTAATAGATGAAGATCATCGATAGATCTAAAAACTTACAGTAATGATTTCAGTAATGTTTGTAGTATACTATCAAAATTTTACTTCAATTAGACATCATTATCATAGTCAATTTAGTACAGAATGATTTGGATCGTTAAATAAAAACTAAGTGATCAAAAGACCAAACGACATTTGATTATAAGATGATTTTCTAGATAAATAATCTTTGCTACTATTTCAATATCTGTATGGTGGTGATCGTAAAATTCAAACCCCACATATATGAACCATCCGTATTAAGTAGATCTTATAAAAGTATAAGTATAATTACTTAAGAACTTTAACATGTGTATCAAAAGACATATAGTTTTAGATGGTTCATATATGCATGGTTTGAATTTTATGATCACCACCATATAAACGATCAAAGTAGTAGCAAAGATCATTTATCTAAAAAATTATCTTATAATCGAATGTCATTTAGCCTTTTGATTATTTATTTTTTATTTAACGGTCCAAATCATTCTGTGCTAAATTAATCATGATAATGATATCCGATTGAAGTAAAATTTTGATAATATACTATAAATATTATTGAGATCATCATTATAAGTATTCAGATCCAATGATAGTATCTATTTATCAGATCATCATGTGGTCATTTATAACCATCAAAATTAAATTTTAGTGATTGACATAGATAGGGCTACAAGGTTGAGGTGGTCTTTTATAACGATACTCTAATGATAATTATTTAGATAATGAATGATGAAGATAGACTTTAAATTCAAAAATTATTCCATATTTAGAGAAAAATAGAAAAAAAGATTATAAGAAAATAGAATTTTTACGACATAAGTATTTGCTATGAAAATTTTGTTATAAATAATTTTATTTATGATGTAAATAAATTATGCATCATAAATATTAAATTATTTATGATGTAAATTTTTTATCATAAATAATTAATAAAAAATTTAAAAATTAGAAATTTTTTAAAAAAATTATTGATTATTTATGATGAAAAATTATGTTTCATTGCAAAATAAATTTTTATGGAATTTTTTTGGTTAAATTTTTTTAGATGAAAAAATGTTCAGAGGGAAAAAAAATTTTGGCAAAAATTATTAATGATGAAAAAATATATTCCATCACTAATAACATTTATTAGTGATGTAAATTTGATTTTCACTATAAATTAATTTTTTGAAATTTTTTTAGAGTGAAAAATTTTAGCAAAAAAAATTGGTGAAAATTATTAGCATCAGATTTATCATATACAATGCTAATAATATTTTTAGTGATGGAAATTTTTTTGCCTAAAAATTCATTAAAAATCAAAAAATACTTTCAGTTCCATCACTTCCATCTCCGCAAAACCCTCTCCCTCTTCTGTGAAACCTTCCCCCCTCCCTCCGAGGCTTCCATCGGTGAGTGAGCCCCCATCGTCACCACTGTCACTACTGGTCTTTCTCTGATCGTCATCACCGCTGTTGTGAGGTAAACCCTTTGTTTTTGGCTTTATGGGAATGGGAGGAGCAGGGGGGGTGAGCAGAGCGGGCCAGGAGGGTAGGGGTGACACAAGATGGGGTGGAGGATGAGGATGGGGTAGGGGGCATGGGTGGAGCAAGCCAAAGGGTGAGTGTGACGCACGGTGGGACAGAGGAATAGGGGTGTCGGGGTCGCATGGGGTGCAGGGTGTGAATGGAGCGGGCCAAGGGGGTGGGGATGATGCGAGGTGGGGTAGAGGATGATGGGTGGAGGGGCACCGCAGAAAGTGGGAGGCAGTGGTGATGGGCCGAGGGGCAATGGTTTTGGTGGAGGAGGGGTTATAGCATGCAGGAGAAGAAAAAAATAAAAAAATTATTTTTAAAAATAAATAATTTATTAATAAAAATAATAAAAATAATAATAAGTATTAAAAAATAGTAATAATAAATAAAATTAAATAAAATATTAAAAAATAAAAATAATTTTTTTGTAATGAAAATAGTTAGATTTTTAAAATAATGATAAAATATTAAAATAATTTAATGCTTTTACTTGTTTAGTCTTTGTATTTTATTATGATTATGATTTAATATTTTAACTAGGATTAGCCAAATCCTTCAGTAAATTTTTAACGCATATAACTATTCAGTCTAGGATCGGATCTGGGATCTGGGTCAAAATCCAATCTAGGATCTAGGTCACGATCCGTGTTAGATCGAGGTCAGGATCTGGATCAAAATCTAATCCAAATTTATGTTGGGATCTAGGTACGTCTCTCTATTTTCATAGAGAGATGCATGGTAGTGATTTAATGCATGCATTGATGTAACCTTAGACCTCCAATCAAGAGTCGGTCCCATAGTCTCCAAAATGGACTCTGTGAACAACTCTTGAATGTCCTAATTTGGATAGTTCAGAAATGCATTAATTTTTTATTATTATCATGATATTTTTTATTCTATTATGAAAAATTTTATTGCAGTTATCTCATTTTTTCTCTAGGTATATATTAGATGTAGTTAAAATATGATCCATCTATATATATCATATACTTGGAGAACTATAGAAAGATACTATTGAATTTTTTCCGAATATAGAATAAAGACATGATACCAAAATGAGTCGTATATATTAGTAACTTAAGCGATACAAGAGTAACATATTTGAAGGATCCAAAGTATCGAGATGATCGGCATGTCGTACAAGGAATAATACCTAGAGGTATATATAACAAGTATTTATGTATTTTACGCTATTATTGTTCGATAATGGTATGCAATACAATTCTATTCATTAGCATTTATATATTTTTTGCTATTATTATTCATTTATATATTAAGTTAGTTATATGTATGGTTTTATAAGCATTGCAGGTATGACGCCAAGAGGGAGACGACCACGTTCGAGTTCCCAGCCTCCCCCTGAGGATAAGCCTTCCTCCATTTTCATTGCCACACCATCAAAGCCATTAGAGGCTACTGCAAGGTGGATCTGAGTGATATTTTAATATTTTTTATATAATAAAATTTAATTTTAATTGTATCTATTAGGTTTATAGATAACTATCATACTAATAATTTATTTATTGTTATTTTAGGCTATTCAGTGCAAGTGGTGAGGCAAGGGCAAGGTCCATCGAAGAATCTCACTCTGGAGCATTGGAAATGCAAGCACGAGAGATAGCATCTTCGTATTGAGATTCTGCTTGGCTATACCATGCCCATTAGAGGTTGGTGCAAGCTATGGTGGACTGAGCTGGGCATCATATGTCACAGCTATGCCCTATGATGCTTTCTAATTGGCATCACATTACACCGGCTTAGAGGAAGATCTTTTATAGCTACTTATAGATAAAATAACATTTATAGCCATTTACAGGTAAAATAATATTTAGTAAAATATTAATTAGCACTATATTCTTATAATATTTGTTATTGGCAGACTATATTTGATATTGTTGATTTTGAGCATAATTACATGCGACGAGCTATGGATGATCATCTATGCTCATGTTTCAAGGATTATCGACATCGCATTCAACACCACTAGTATGATATTATGTAGGACCAAGAGGTGGAGGCAATGTGGTAGTGGCCATATGATAGCATCAGTATTGAGGATTGGGCTATCATATACCGCAGGTATAAGAACCCAGCATATCAGGTAAAGCATCTAATTTTTTTTAGAATTTAATAATTAAATTATTTATTTTTAAATTTAGTTAGTTACTTACTAATTTGGCTATTAACTATATATATTCGATGTGCTCAAAATGCTGCTAATCGAGCAAGATAGACCATCTCACACTATGGGGGTTTGAGGCCATTCGCTCACCATATAGAGCAGATGGTAAGTATTACTCTAAGAATTAATTTTGATGATTACAAAATATTTATGGAGATTACTAATGATTTTAGTTTAGAAAAAGAATAATGTACATTTCAGGTTGCACAAGATTTTTCAAGTTTATTAAAGAAATTTGAAGACAAGCAAAATCATAATTTTATAAAGTTGGAGATTAAAAAAATCTATTTTGGAAGCCTTAAGAATAAGCCAAGAAGAATTCTGATCTTTTGGAGGTAGTTTCATGATTTTTGGATGCATAAAATAGAAGAACATCAATTTTTGGCAAAAGAGTTGACCCCCATATCTACTCAAGCTAAAAGGGCTGATTAGCATGCTCGTTTTTGAGTGACACATAGAAAGGGTCTACCCATGAGTCGACCTCTGTTGTTTTGCCATCTAGAAATAGAAACTGGGGTCTTTCTATTCTATCCCTGTGACGAAAAATCTCCGTAATGGCTAGTTTTTCAGTCATTTTTAGTTGTGTTGGGGATAAACCCCGCTCCTACCAAAGTTTAGTTCGATGCTCAGCTTAATGCAACCAGTAGCCATGGAAGAGCTTCAACAGACGGGTCTTAGCCAAACCCTTACAGTCGGTCGAACTACTTAGCGGCCGAGCTCCTTAGACTCCCAGCAGCTGGGCTTTAGCCGAACCCCCAGCGGTCGAGCTTCTTCAAATCCGTTCAGCCGACCGAACTACTTAGCGGTCGAGCTCCTTCGAACTCCTCAGCCGTCGAGCTCCTTCGGACTCCCAGCATCTGGATCGAACCCCTTCAATCGGTCGAACTACTTAGCGACCGAGCTTCTTGGACTCCCAGCAGCCGAGCTTTAGCTGAACTCAACCGTCGAGCTTCAGTCAAACTCCCACAAGAGCCAAACTCTCTCCGCGTTATTCCAGTCAGATGCCTGCGGGAGCCAAACTCTCTCCAAGCTTTCTCTTCATTCGAATTTCTTCAGGGGCCGAACTTCTCACCGATCAAGCTCCTACCGAACTCTCCAGCGGTAGAGCCTTAGCTGCGTACCTCCAGCCAGACGCCTATGGGAGCCGAACTCCTTCCAAGCTTCTTCTTCAGGAGTCTGAACTCCTCCAAAATGGGCACACGTCGAAGCCCTTCAACCCTTCATTTAGCCCCAAGTAGCTCAGTATCGAGATAGCTGCAGCCATCACCATTAGTCCACCGCAAGCGACAGCGATCTGCTATCAGACGATGATGGCTATCACCATCAACTCGCTGTAGACGGCACCTTTCCATGAGACTAACTCCGTCGGACCTTGAGTGGCCTGCCAGCACATGGCTACAGCTGTCATCATCAAGCTCCGCTATAAAAAGGATCCTCTAGATACGCAATCTCTAACCCCTGATCCCTAAGCTCTCCTCTTCTTCTCTAAGCTTCGAAACTCATTCTCGAGCACTCCATTCCTATTGGCCAAAGCTGACTTGACCGTCGGAGGGTCCTGCCGGAGCCACCCCCCCACCGACTTCGGACGAAACTTTATTTTGTAGGTCCCCGACGGCAACCTCATCGGCCTCCACTCCAGCGGATTCTGACAACGATCAGATTCTGCATCAACAGATTGACGCTAGAGAAAGGGAACCCCAAACCTCCGAGATTCCCTTATTGTTAAAGGAGTGCTCGACGACGATTCTTCTCTTCCCTCTTTTGGAGATCTTCCTTTTCTCTCCCAAAGAGAAAATGCCTCCTAGGAGAGCTTCGATCCGATGATTGACGACCTCCGTAGCCCGATCCCGTTCGGATCCATCCGCTCCCGCTCCAGCCCCGGTGACCCAGGCTCATCCTATAGCCGTGGTGGACGCAAAGCAGTTCAACCTACTCGTCCAGTAGGTTCGTAGTCTCACGGAGGCAGTGCAGGCAGTGCAGGTGATGCAGGCCATGCACCAGCAGGCCCCAGTACCAGCTCAACTGGCGCAGGATTCTTCAGAGTCATGTGGTCCAGTCCAAGGGCGACCGACATGGGCTATCCGACCTTCAATCCTCAAAAAAAGAAGGCAACGGAGGGAGAGCCCCTGCTCGGACCGCGGCTCGACCTAGGGTGAAGCTTCGCACCTATTCTACAAAAAAAACCTTGAAGATCAGAGACCGTGAAGATCTCCTGGATCGAAGGCTCTTAGAAATGAGCCGACGAATCGAAGAACTTCATTACACTCCCTCCTCATGCGGTAATGACATCTGCACTGACCCTCCTTTTTCATAGAAAATCATGCAGGAACCAATCCCGCCGAACTTCAAGCTCCCACAGTTCAAGAGCTACGATGGGACCACCGATCCGGTCGACCACTTAGAAGCCTTCCGGACAACAATGTTGCTCCATGGCGCACCAGACGCTATCCTGTGCTGGGCTTTCCCCTCTACCCTTAAAGGGGCCGCCAAGAACTGGTACTCGGTGCTCAAGTCGAGTACCATCTTATCAATTGACCAGATGAGTCAATAGTTCATGATCCACTTCATCAGTAGTCGGCATCCACGCCGAGGTTTGGATTCCTTAATGGCCATCAGGCAGAAGGAGGGGGAACCCATCCGGGCTTACTTCACCCGATTCAATACTGCCGCACTGGAGGTCCGGGACCTAGACCAGTTAGTCGCCATGGTTGCTCTCAAGGGCAGCCTTCAGAAGAATGACTTACTGTTCTCCCTGGAAAAGAAGTATCCCAGAGATTTTTTCGACATGCTTGCCCAGGCCGAAAGTTATGCCCGGGCAGAGGAGGCCTTCGAGGCTAAGGATGATGAAGCCAGTGGCAAGTGGCGAATCGATGGGCCAGGTAGGCCCGTCGAAGAAAGAAAGCAGACTGAAGCTCGACCGCATTCCCGAACTTCACTTGATCGTGGGGGAGCCCGAACTCCCCCTCAGGCTCGAAGGCAAAGAAGCTCCGACGGAAGGGCGCACCAAGGTTCCCCCCAGTGCCGAAGTTCTCTCCGATGATGATGATTTCACAACTATGCCTCTCTTAACGCTCCAAAGACTCAAGTACTGATGGAGATCCGGGAGCGACTTCCAAGATCGGAGAGAATGCGTTCCCATCCTAGCAAGTGCAATCCCAACAAGTTCTGCCTTTACCATCGCAACCATGGTCACGACACTGAGGAGTGCATCCAACTCTAAGACGAGATCAAAGAGCTCGTCAGGCGAGGCAGACTTAGCCGATTTCTGTGAAGACGGTCTGAGGAGAAGGAAGATCGGCTGAGAGCGTTACCGCCAAGTGGAGAAAACTAGCAAGAAGATCGGCTGCCCCTTGGCGTCATCAACACTATCTCAGGGCGACTTCAGCAAGGGGAGGCCAGCGGACCCGAGGGACCGATGAAGAGGCGAAGGACCATGGAACCCATGACCTTCACCGAGGTGGACGGCAGGGGATCTAATTTCCGCACAATGATGCGATTGTAATTTCTTTGAACATTGCTAACTATGATGTACGTCGTATTCTGGTGAGGTATTGCTACTCGATCACCCTGCATAAGGGAGATCAGCCCGACCCTTATCTTGTTGATGGACTGGACGTCCGCGATGACCTCACTGAGGAGCGGGGCAAGCCTACAGAGGACCTCATCTCTGTGCCCTTGAATGATGGAAACTTGAAGCACGTGATGCAGATCGGCTCCAACTTGACGGTCGAGGTTCGGGAGCAGCTCGTCGCTATTCTCAGAAGAAATGCGGACGTCTTCGCTTGGACCCCAGCGGATATGCCGGGGATCGACGCTGAGGTCATAGAACATCGGTTGGTCGTCGATTCGAGGCACCGACCGATAAAAGAAAAGATGCGCCACCATGCCTCAGAGAGGTAGAAAGCGATCGCCGAAGAAGTAGACAAGCTCCTCAAAGTCGGACTCATCCGAAAGGTTAACTATCCGACCTGGGTCTCGAACGTGGTTCTCGTCAAGAAAGCGAATAACAAGTGGAGGATGTGCATCGACTTCAAGAAGCTGAACAAGGCCTGCCTGAAGGACAACTACCCCTACCCAGGATCGACCAGCTAGTGGATGCAACCTCGGGCTATGAGCTCCTCACCTTCATGGATGCCTTTTTTGGTTACAGCCAGATACGCATGGCGCCCGACGACGAAAAGAAGACCGCCTTCATTACTGACCGAGGTCTTTATTGCTACAGGGTCATGCCTTTTGGACTCAAGAATGCAGGCGCAACATACCAGCATTTGGTTAATAAGATCTTTAAGGAGCAGATCGGCCGCAACATGGAGGTGTACGTAGATGATATGCTCGTCAAAAGTCGAGCTCCAATAGACCATCTGATCGACCTTGAAGAGACCTTCGGTGCACTCAGAAAGCACAAGATGAATCTAAACCCGACCAAATGCACCTTTGGTGTGACCTTCAGAAAATTTCTCGAATTCATGATGTCGAGATGCGGAATAGAGGCAAACCTACAGAAAATTTGAGTCATTCAAAAAATGACCATTCCAAAGACGATCAAGAAAGTTTAGTGCCTGGCCGAAAAGATGGCATCCCTAAATCGCTTCATCTCAAGGTCGGCCGAATGATGCATGCCCTTCTTCAAGGTTCTCAGGCGATCGAACGACTTCTGTTGAACGATGGAGTGCCAACAGGCATTCAAGGAGCTTAAAAACTACCTCGGCACGCCCTCGTTGCTGGCAAAGCCCAAATCCAAAGAAGAATTATTCTTGTATCTAGCTATCTCTCTGGTGGCCTTGGCGGCAGTCCTGGTCAAGGAAGAAGCAAAGACGCAACGACCAATCTACTATGTGAGCCGAGTTCTGAGGGATGCGGAGATCAGGTACTCTAGGTTAGAAAAACTAACTTACTATCTTTTAATTGCTACTAGGAGGCTCCGATCTTACTTTCAAGAGCACACCATAATGGTCCTCATGGACCAATCAATAAGAGCAGTCCTCCATCGAATAGATGCTTCTGAAAGAATTACAAAATGGACAATCGAGCTCACAGAGTTCGACATCAACTATCGGCCCAGGCCATCGATCAAGGCTCAGATACTGATGAATTTTATGCTAGAATGCACCATTCCAATTGAAGCCGAGCTCGAATCGAGCGGGACCAGCACCAGAGTGAGGCCGAACTTCGACGAAGCCAAGCTGTCGTAACCGAACCTTCCCGAAAAGAGCACCAACCTTCCTGAAGCTTCTTGGGCTCTGCACGTGGATGGTTCGTCCAACTCCATTAGAGCTAGTGCGGAGCTGGTCTTGGTCAGCCCCGAGAAAGTCATCATCGAGTACGCACTGCGTCTCGAGTTTTCCGCAACCAATAATGGGGCTGAATATAAAGCGTTGATCGTTGGATTAAAGATAGCAAGGAAATTAAAAGTAGATTGGCTTCAAGTCTACAGTAATTTCTAGCTGATGGTTGGTCAAGTTGGCGGTGGCTACGAGGTACGAAAGAAAAGCATGATGAGGTACCTCGGGAAAGTGAAGAATTTGATCCCGACCTTCGACAGTTTCGGCATTCAGCACATCCCGAGGGCGGAAAATACAAGAGCCGATCTTTTCTCTAAGTTGGCTGCTTCAACCCCGGTCGAACTACCCAAAGAAGTATTTTTGGAAACTTTGAAGTGCCCGACCATAGAGGAATCTCAAGCCATTCTATAGACAAAATTCGAGTCTAACTGGATCGACCCATTGATTGCCTACCTTGAAGAAGGGGTCCTTCCCCGTGATCAAAAAGAAGCTCGGAAGCTCAGGAATCAGGCCTCCCACTACATCTTATACGAAGGCAGGTTGTATAAGAGGTCATACTCCCTCCCATTGCTGAGATGTCTTCGACCTTCGGAGGCCGACCTCGCGCTATGGGATGTGCACGAAGGACTTTACGGAAGTCACGTAGGAGCCAGATCCCTATCGCAAAAACTACTCCGATAAGGGTACTACTGGCCGACCTTGTTTCATGATTTCGTGAAATACGTAAAGAGGTGCGACCGCTGTCAGAAGAATGCTAGCGTGCAAAGGTAGCCGGCATCCGAACTCACCCCACTCAGCTCACCCTGGCCATTTGTGCAGTGGGGAATGGATATACTCGGCCCCTTTCCAACGACATCTGGGCAGCGGAAGTTCCTCCTGATCGCGATCGACTATTTCACCAAGTGGGTCGAAGCCGAACCACTCGTGAAGATTACCGTGGCCAAGGTGCAGGACTTCGTCTGAAAGTCACTAGTCTATCGGTTCGGCCTACCCCAAACCCTCATAACCGACAATGGACGACAGTTCATTAGGGCAAGGTTCGTCGAGTTCTACGAAGGACTAAACATCTCTCACCGCTTCACATCGGTGGCTCACCCGCAGGCTAATGGGAAAGCTGAGATAACCAATCGGATCCTGCTGTAAGGAATCAAAGCAAGGCTCGATAGGGCAAAAGGGGCCTAGGTGGACGAACTCTACTATATCCTCTGGGCATACCGAACTACTCAGAGGGTGCCGACCGAAGAAATATCCTTCATCTTGGCCTTCGGTATTGAGACAGTTATCCCGATCGAGCTCAAGCTTTCGTCTGCACGAGTTGTGAGCTTCAACGAGTGGCACAACCCTCAGGACCTCAGAGTCAACCTTGACCTTTTGAAAGGAAAAAGGGAGGAAGCCCGCGTCCGGATGGTGGCCTACAAATGGAAGGTGGCTCGGTACTACAACTCTAGGGTTAAAAATAAGACGTTCAAAGTGGGAGACTTAGTGCTCCGGTGAGCCACTGTCGCTCAACCTCAGAGTCAAGGGAAGCTCGCCCCAAATTGGGAAGGTCCATATGAGGTGATGGAGGTTATCCGATCTGAAACTTATCGTCTGAAGAAACTTGAAGGGATAGTACTTCTCCGATCTTGGAACTCAGAAAACCTAAGAATGTATTATCAGTAGACTTCCTTTAAAAACTTTTTTGCTCTGCATTATTGATTTCTGGTATAAGAATTATGTGATGGCAGAAAAAAAATGAGCGAAAGTGGCCCGTTAGGAACAGAAGGAGAACCTCGTCCTAATGCAAGCAGGTCGAAGATCTCTAAACCTCGGCTGCAGGAGATAAGATCTCTCCTGGGTCAACCTTGACCGTGGGAAATAAAATCTTTCCAAAGTCGAAGGCCTCGTTCACCTTAGTCGAGATGAAGGGAGAGGCTCGGACGATGGTCCGCATGTGCCCCTATAGCCCGTTAGGAATAGGAGGAGGACCTCGTCCGAACGCGAGCAAAGTCGAAGGCCTCGTTCATAAAGGATAAGATGGGAGGAGAGGCTCGGACGATGGTCCGCATGTGCCCCCATAGCCCGTTAGGAATAGGAGGAGGACCTCGTCCTAATGCGAGCAAAGTCGAAGGCCTCATTTACAAAGGACGAGATGGGGGGAGAGGCTCGGACGACGGTCCGTATGTGCCCCCATAGTCCATTAGAAACAGGAAGGAGGACCTCGTTCTAATGAGAGCAAAGTCGAAGGCCTCAGTTCACAAAGGACGAGATAGGGGGAGAGGCTCGGACGACGGTCCGCATGTGCCCCCACAGTCCGTTAGGAACATAAGGAGGATCTTGTCCTAACGTGAGCAAAGTCGAAGGCCTCATTCATAAAGGACGAGATGGAGGGAGAGGCTCGGATGATGGTCCGCATGTGCCCCCATGGCCCATTAGGAACAGAAGGAGGACCTCGTCCTAATACGAGCAAAGTCGAAGGCCTCGTTCACAAAGGATGAGATGGGGGGAGAGGCTCGGACGATGGTCTGCATGTGCCCCCACGGCCTGTTAGAAATAGGAGGAGGACCTCGTCCTAATGCGAGCAAAGTCGAAGGCCTCGTTCAGCTTAGACGAGATGGAGGGAGTGGCTCGAACGATGGTTTGAATGTGCTCCCACAGCCCGTTAGGAATAGGAGGAGAACCTCATCCTAACGCGAGCAAAGTCGAAGGCCTCGTTCACCTTAGACGAGATGGAGGGAGATGGACGACGATCCGAACATGCCCCCACGACCCGTAAGGAACAGGAGGAGAACCTCGTTCTAACGCGAGCGCCTGCATCAACCTCGGCCAAAAGAGATAGGATCTCTCCCGAGCGACCATGTCAACCTCGACTGGAGAGCTTTAACTTCGAGCTCGACTAGAGATACGATCTCTCCCGAGCACCCGTATTAACCTTGGCTGCTGAAGACAATATCGCCCCCGAGGAGCTCAATCTCTGACTTCGATCGCAGCGGACGAAGCCTCCCTCAACCTTGGTTGGAGATGGAATCTCCCCTGGGCTTCAACTTCAATATCAACTTTAGCTGGAGATGAGATCTCCCCCGAGCTTTGATCTGAACCAGCACGGAGCCCAGAAGAAGACTTCGGTAGTCATCTTTCCTGCACTCCCTTCCTTCGAGTTTCAAACTCGGGAGTGGGGGAGCTAGTGTTGGGGACAAACCCCGCTCCTACCGAAGTCTAGTTCGATGCTCAACCTAATGCAACTAGTAGCCATGGAAGAGCTTCAGCAGATGGATCTTAGCCAAACCCTTACAGTCGGTAGAACTACTTAGCGATCGAGCTCCTTAGACTTCCAACAGCTGGGCTTTAGCCAAATCCCCAGCAGCCGAGCTTCTTCGAACCTGTTCAGCTGGCCAAACTACTTAGTAGCCAAGCTCCTTCGGACTCCTCAGCCATCGAGCTCCTTCGAACTCCCAGTGTCCGGACCGAACCCCTTCAGCTAGTCAAACTACTTAGCGGCCAAGCTCTTTGGACTCCCAACAGTCGGACTTTAGCCGAACTCAACCACCGAGCTTCAGTCAGACTTTCGTAAGAGTCGAACTCTCTCCAGGTCATTCCAGCCAGGTGCCTGCGGGAGCCAAACTCCCTCCAAGCTTTCTCTCCGATCAAATTTCTTCAGGGATCGGACTTCTCACCGATCGAACTCCTACCGAACTCTCCAGCGGCCAAGCCTTAGCCGCATACCTCCAGCTAGATGCCTACGGAAGTCGAACTTCTTCCAAGCTTCCTCTTCAGGAGTTCGAACTCCTCCGAAATGGGCACATGTCGAAGCCTTTCAATCCTTCATTTGGCCCCGAGCGGCTCAGTATCGAGACAGCTGTAGCCATCACCATCAGTCTGCCGTAAGCGATAGTGACCCGCTATTAGGCGACGATGGCTATCACCATCAACCCACTGCAGACGATACCTTTTCATGAGACTGACTCCGTCGAACCTCGAGCGGCCCGCTAGCATGCGGCTACAGCTGTCATCATTAAGCTCCGCTATAAAAAGGACCCTCCAGATATGCAATCTCTAACCCCTGATCCCTAAGCTCTCCTCTTCTTCTTCAAGCTCCGGAACTCATTCTCGAGCACTCCATTCCTGTTGGCCAGAACTAACTTGATCGTCGAAGAGTTCTGCCGTAGCCACCCCCCACCGACTCTGGACGGAACTTTATTTTGCAGGTCCCCGATGGCGACCTCATCGGCCTTCACTCCAATGAATTTCGGTGATGACCAGATTCTGCGTCAATAAGTTGCATTTAATACTCCAAAATGGATCTTCAATGGCTAAAAATTGGATCTATTTTCTCTCCAGCCATCATAGATGGTATAAAAGCTCTCAAAAGGAGGGAACATACAAGAGATATCAAGTATTCATTTTAGCCCTAGCAAAAAAGAACTCTTCAAACAAAAGAAGCTTTCATTTCAAGTTCACCTATCCCTCAAGAGCTCATTCAAGTCTTCAACAATCTTGAGAAAAATCAAAAAAAATTTCTCTTTTATTATGTAAAGTATTCTTAAAGTTTTTATTTGCTCATTAAGGGAGCTAAACTTGTATTTCATTGTTGTTAACACTCATACTCTATTTTATTATTTTGATTATATTATGGGGGATCCAAAACTTGGGAAGGTTGATTCGAACCTTAAATCAGATTATTTTGGATTGGCTTATGTTGGGGATAAATTTCACTCTCGTCGAAGTCCAATTTGATGCTTAGCCTAATGCAACCGGTAATCACGGAAGAGCTTCAATCAAGAATTCTTCCTCCAGCAGTCAAACCTCAGTCAAATTCCTCCAGCGGCTAAACCTTAATCAAACTCTTTCAACCGATCGAACTCTTCAGTGATCGAGTCCTAGCCAAACTTTCCAACGGTCGAACTCCTATCAGACCACTCCTTCAGTCAGATTTCTATAGGAGCCGAACTCCTTCCAAATTTTTCCTTCAGTTGAACTCCTACAAGAGCCGAACTTCTTTCGGACTCCTCATTCAGTCAAATTTTTACAGAAGTCGAACTCCTTCCGGATCTCTTCTTCAGTCGGACTTCTAGATTTCTATAAGAGCCGAACTTCTTCCGAATCTCTTCTTCAGTCAGATTTTTATAGAAGTCGAACTTCTTTCGAACTTCTCCTTCAGTTAAGTTTCTACAAGAGCCGAACTCCTTCCGGATGTCTCCTTCAGTCAGACTCCTACAGGAGCTGAACTCTTTTCAGACTCCTCCTTTAGTCAAATTTCTATAGGAGCCAAACTCCTTCTGGATCTCTCCTTTAGTTGGACTCCTACAGGAGTCGAACTCCTTCTAGACTCCTCCTTCAGTCAAGTTTCTACAGGAGCCGAACTCCTTTCGGATCTTTTCTTCAATCAAATTTCTATAGAAGCCAAACTCCTTCTGAACTCCTCTTTCAATCGAGTTTCTACAGGAGCCGAACTCTTTTCAGATCTCTTCTTCAGTCGAATTTCTACAGGAGCCAAACTTCTTCTGAACTTCTTCGATCGAACTCCTTTTGGACTTCTCCTTCAGTAGATTACACTTGAATGATTTCCTCTAGACGTATTCTCTTCAGGAGTCCGAACTTCTCTGAAATTGATATATATCAAAGTTCTTCACCAACTAATGTCTGTTTCCTCTAAACTATGGCTATTAAATCTCGACAAACAGTCGCTATCAGTCTGCTACAAGTGACACTATAGACGGTGCCTTCCTCTATGACAAACTTCATCAGGCCTCGAACGACCCACTGTTGGATAGTATGGCTGTCACTATCAGCCTGATAATATCTTTCTCTCCGTATCAAATCCCATGTGACCTCGAGCGGCCCACTACCAGACTATATGATCATCACCATCAATCAAGCTCCATCTATAAAAAGTGATCCTTCAGATACATTTTCTCAAAGCTCTCTTCTTCTTTCCAAAACTCTACCGAACTCTTTTCTAAGCACTTCATTTTTATGGGCCAAAAGAGCTGACTTGATCGTCGGAGAATCCTACCAGAGCCACCACCACCGACTCTGGATGGGACTTTATTTTGCAGGTCACCAACGGCGACCTCATCCTCCATTCCAGCTCATCCTGATGTCAACCAGATTCTGCAATAACTGCTTGTACCTAAAAAGTAAGTTTTCTAGCTTGGGATAGCTAGAGTCAGAGGTACCGATATTATAATCTTA
Source organism: Cocos nucifera (assembly GCA_006176705.1). Taxonomy (NCBI): domain Eukaryota; kingdom Viridiplantae; phylum Streptophyta; class Magnoliopsida; order Arecales; family Arecaceae; genus Cocos; species Cocos nucifera. The sequence goes on from QRFJ01000320.1 coordinate 622,569, forward strand.
TTGAATATATTTAGTGGATTTGAATTTTTAAGTAAAAGCTTGGGGAGTGGATGTAGGTGTAAGGTTGACACCGAACCACTATAAATCTTGATTATTTATGGTGTGCTTTCTTATCTTCTATCTTTTTTTTCTTATTTTCTTGCATGCTTACTACTTATCTCCTCACTTTACTTAAGTCACCCATAATTTATCACTTGCTTATTAACACATAATCTTGTAATTCCAAATCAGTTTTAAAATTTTAAAAATTTAATTCACCCTCTCTTCTTGGGTTGCATAGCTGGACAACAAGTGGTATCAGAGTTCGATGCTCTAGCTCTATTTTGATTTAACTATCAAAGAGCCAAAGATCTATGGTAACTCAACTCGGTATCTCTTTAGCCAAGGGGCAGTTCACAAATCGATCTTTACTTTTCAAAGGATCAAACTATACCTATTGAAAAGCTTGGATGTGAATTTTTATTCAAGTACTTGACTATGATATGTAGAGTATCATAGTTAATGGACCACATACATCCACTAAGATAATTGATGGTGTAGAATCAATCAAAATCAAAAAAATAGGATGAGTTTGATAAGAAAATGGCTTAGCTCAATGCTAAAGCCATGAATATTTTATATTGTACTTTAAATGCTAATGAGTTTAATCGCATTTCAATATGCATGTCAGCTAAAAAAATATGGGATAGGTTAGAAGTAATACATGAAGGCACTAATCAAGTCAAAGAGTCAAAAATTAACATGCATGTGCACAAATATGAACTACTTAAAATGGAGCATGATGAGTTAATAATTAAAATATTTACTCGCTTTATGGATATTATAAATGGTCTAAAAAGTCTTGATAAATCTTATTCTAACAGCGATCTTATGAGAAAGATTCTTAGATTCTTAACAAGAACATGGGAGGCCAAGGTGACCATGATTCAAGAAGCCAAGAATTAGAACGTCTTGCCATTGGAGGAGCTTCTAGGATCGCTTATGACACGAGCTAAGTATGAAACAACATCAAGAGGAAGATGTCAAGAAGAAGAAAATAATCATCCTCAAATCCACCATTCACCTAGATGAAGAAACTGATAAAATGAAAAATGAAGAACAAGATGAAGAATTAGCTCTCATCATTAGAAAGTTCAAAAGAGTTTTGAAAAAAAAAATAAGGGATGAGGAAGAGGCCACCTACAAAAAAGGAGCATAGCAAGGAGAAGGATAAGGAGCAGCCCCTTATTTGTTATGAATGTAAAAAGTCGAGACACTCTAGGTCCAAATGTCCACAACTCAAGAAGGGCCCTAAGAAGTATAAGAAAAAGACTATGGTGGCTACATGGAATGACAGTGATAATTCAAGTTTCGAAGAAAAAAGTCACATGAATAAGCCAACTTATGCCTTATGGCACATGAAAATGAGGTAAATATTGAAACTTCTAATAGTTTTACTTTTGAAAAACTCCAAGAAGCATTTTATGATTTAGTTGATGATTTAAAGAAGTTAAGGATAAAGAACAAAGAATTAAAATCAAAGAATCAATCTTTACTAAAAAAAAAGAGATAATTTCAAATGAGAAATTGATTTTAACTTAAAAAAATTTGAACTTGAAAAATGAAATTGGTAAGTTAAAATTTATGGTAGAAAAATTTATTCTTAGCTCAAGTAAACTTCAAATGATACTTAAAAATCAAAAGACCATTTATCATAAAATTGGCCTAGGCTATAATCCTCTTAAGAAATAAAATTTTTTGAAAAATATCTTTGTGAACTCATTAAGCAACAAGTTTTCAAATATTACTTGCTTTAAATATGGTAAAGTAGGACATAAATTCTATACATATTTTTCTAGCAAATCTGAAAATTCAAATATGAAGAAAATATGGGTTCCAGAAGGAACCATTGTGACTAACTAAAAAAGACCTAAGAAAACTTGGGTACCTAAAGTTAAAACTTGATTTTTGTATGTAGGTGTATCTTGTATCCCAAGGAACAAATAAATAATGGTATTTTGATAGTGGGTGCTCAAGATACATGATCGGTGATGAATCTTAATTCATCATACTTGATGCAAAAATTGGAGGGATGGTCACCTTTGAAGATAATGGTAAAGAAAAAATCATCGGTATAGGTAACATTGGTATCACTCACTCTAAGTATATTAAAAATATTTTATTAGTAGATGGTTTGAAACATAATCTCTTAAGCATTAGTCAATTTTGTGACAAGAATTACAAAATCATTTTTGAATCTTCATTATGTATTGTAACTAGTCCCAATGATGATAGCATTAAATTTGTTAGGCATAAGCATGGTAATGTTTATATGATAGATTTAAATGATCTTTCTATGATAAACATGCAATGTCTAGTAGCCATGAATACCAAAATTAATTAGACTAGTTGGCTTTGGTATCATAGACTTGCACATATAAGCATGCATTCTTTTTCTAAAATTATTAAAAAAAAATTAGTTACTAGTTTATCTAAATAAAATTTTGAAAAGATAAGATTTATGATGCATGCCAATTAGGTAAGCAAACTAGATATTTATTTAAATAAAAAAATATTATTTCAACTTCTAGGCCATTGGAATTGTTGCACATGAATTTATTTGGACCCATAAAAACTACAAGCTTAAGTGGCAATGATATGGTTTTGTAATTATCAACAATTTTTCACGTTTCATATGGATTTTCTTTTTGGCACATAAAGATGAAACTTTTCATGTTTTCTCAAAGTTTTATCGAAAAGTCATAAATGAAAAAGATTTTTCAATTCAAAATATTCAAAGTGATCATGGAACTAAATTTGAAGATCAAGACTTTGAAAAATTTTATGATAGAAAAGGCATAGACCATAATTTTTCAGCACCAAGAATATCCCAATAAAATGGGGTAGTAGAAAAAAAAATAAAACTCTTAAAGAAATAGCCCGTAACATTCAATGTGAAAGCAACCTCCCAAGATACTTTTGGGCAGAAGCAATTAACACGACATGTTACATTTTAAACCATGTCTTAATTAGACCAATTTTAAAAAAAATATCTTATGAGCTTTGGAAGAGAAGAAAATAAAATATTGCATATTTTTATATTTTTAATTGCCGATGTTTTATTTTGAATAATGGTAAAGAAAGATTGAAAAAAATTGATGCTAAATTTGACAAAGCCATCTTTCTTGTATATTCATCTTCTAGTAAAGCCTTTAGAATTTTTAATAAAAAAATCTTAGTAGTAGAAGAGTCAATACATGTTGTATTTGATAAGACTAATGATCTTTCATCAAAGAGAGTGGAGGTATTGGTGGTGCAGATCCTATTATAAAAGGGATGAATGAGCTCATCCTAAAAGACTTAACAATTCAAAATAATGAAGAACATGAGGACAAACAAGAAGATGAAGGTAAGGAACAACAAGAACAACTTGAAGATATAAATGATATTCTAAAAGAATGGAGGTATGTTCACAATCATCCCCAAAGAACTCATTATTGGTGATCCTACATATGGGGTAAGAACTCGTTTCGCACTTAGAGATGTTTATAATCACTTTGCATTTGTATCATATTTTAAATCTAAAATTATAGATGAAGCTGAAAAAGACTATAATTAGATTAATGCAATACAAGAAGAACTTAATCAATTTGAAAAAAATAATGTATGGACTTTAATATCAAAATCTAAAAATCATCCTATAATTGGTACAAAATGGATATATAGAAATAAATTGGATGAAAATAAAAATATAATTAGGAATAAAGCAAGATTGGTTGCAAAGAGATATAATCAAGAAGAGAAAATTAATTTTGATGAAATCTTTGCACCAGTTGTTAGATTAAAAGTCATTAGACTTCTACTTACTTATGCTTGCTTTATGAATTTTAAGTTATTTCAAATGGATGTTAAAAGTACTTTTCTAAATGGATATATTACTGAAGAAGTATATATAGAATAATCTTTTGATTTTGAAAATCATGCCTTTTCTAACCATATTTTTAAATTAAACAAAGCATTACATGGACTAAAATAAGCACCTAGGGCTTGGTATGAAAGGTTAAATAAATTTTTGCTTAATAATGATTTTTTAAGAGAAAATGTTGACACTACCCTTTTCATTAAGAGAAATCATGTTGATATTTTAATAATATAAATATATATTGATGATATTATATTTGGATCGACTGATGAAAGTCTATGTCAAAATTTTGTTAAGCTCATGCAGGAGAAGTTTGAGATGAGCATGATGGATAAACTTACATTCTTCCTTGAACTTCAAATCAAACAAACAAAAGAAGGGATCTCCATTAACCAAAGCAAGTATACTAATGAGCTACTAAAAAGATTTGGGATGGAGAGCTCCAAAGCTATTGGTATCCCCATGAGCCCATCATGTAAGCTTGACAAGGATGAAGGAGATAAAAATGTTAACTCAAAATTTTATAGAGGCATGATTGATTTCTTATTATATCTTACTATTAGTAGATAAGATATCATGTTTAGTATTTGCTTATATACTCATTTTCAATCTAATCCAAAAGAATCATATTTAAATATTATTAAAAAAATACTTAAATACCTAAAAAACTTAAATCCTAGGATTTGAGTACTCTAAGAATTCATCAATTGACTTAATAGGATATTCAGATACAGATTTTACTAGATGTAGATTAGATAAAAAAATACTAATAGAACTTGTCCCAATTTTTAGGAGTTAACTTAATCTTTTGGTTTAACAAGAAGCAAAATTCGGTAGCATTATCTACGGTCGAGGTCGAATACATTACAACCAGGAGTTGCTATTTACAAATCTTGTAGATCAAGCAATAATTTAAGGACTTTGACATCAAACTTAACAAAATTTTTATAAGATATGATAATACTAGTATCATCAATTTAACTAAAAATTCAATTCAACACTCTAGGTCAAAATACATTGAAATAAGATATTATTTCATAAGAGAGCATATTCCAAACAATGATGTAATTCTTGATTATATTTGTATTGAAAAATAATTAGCTGATATTTTTACAAAGACCTTAAGTGAAGATAGATTTTGTGAGATTAGAAGAGAATTAAAAATTATTAATCCATCAGCATAAGTATCATTTTGATTCCAAAGTTTCTTTTGTCAAAAATTTCTTGAACTAAGCTTATCTCTCAATTTCCTATCTTTAAAATGCTCAAATCCACTCCTCCAATGATCTTTTCTGTGAGTGAAATTTCTTTCCTTAATCTCACCTTTTTATCTTGAATTTTTCTTATTTTTTGAAATTTTCTGACCATGAGCCGGCCCTAGGATTGACCCTAGGGCATTTTGGTCATTTTCTCCCTTAATGCATCGGGCGGCTTAGCTAATTTGGGAATTAAGTCATTTTTTTTGGCCGAACAAGCCAACCCTCTTTCTTCCTTTGTTCATCGTTCAACCAAGCCAAAACTGCCCCTTCCTCTCCTCTCTCTTAGTGGCTAAAATCCCTCTAAATCCCTCTTCCACCATGTTCTCCTCTTCAAATCGCTCCTAAAGAAGCCTAAGCTCTCTCTATTTTCTCCCATTTTGGGTAGATTTAAAGTTCTAAGAAAACCCTTGCCCCAAAATCCTTTTTCTCCCACCGATGGTTGTTCACCCTCAAATCCCTCTTCTCTCTCTCATAATCTTCCTTTTCTTGAGTCTCTTGAGTTGGATTCAAGCTTCCCTTGCTCGGAATGGCCCCAAGAATGAAGTTGCCGCAAAGGCGAAGATCAACCCGTGGCTTGGAGGAAGAAGAGAGAAGGAAAAGGGTAGCTATAGCATCTCCACCAGCTCCAACTCGTGCTTCTAACCCTGTCCCTACTCCATCTCCATCTTCTCTCACCCCAAGCAAGGTACCCCTCTCTGTCTGCAAAGTTAAACCTAGGAAAAACATAGACTTTAGATTTTTTAAAAAAGTAGGGTTCAGTGTGATTTCTAAAATTAAAAGTCAGGGATAGAAGTTTTACTATCAGTTGAAGGAAGTCACATATGTCGATTTAGTAAGAAAATTTTATCTAAATTTAAGTTATTCCAATGGAATAGTAAGATCTCTTGTGAAGGATGTTGACATTGTTCTAGACCCAATCTATTTAGGAGAGATTTTACACTTACCATGTGAAGGGTACAAAGAAATGAAACTTACACATAAAGAGGATGGACTTCGGATTATTTTTTAGAATGGTACTATTAGAGATCAAAACAAGTTAGAAACTAAATTTTTTTCTATAGAAATGAGACTCCTTCACCATGTTGTCACCAAATTACTAGTTTCGAGGAGTGGTAGGCACAACCTGTTATCCAATAGAGACATCTGTATTATGTTCCATGTGATCTTTGAGACCCTCCTGAACCTTCCTGATCTTATGATTAAGGCCATGAGGGAGACCCTAAATAGATCTAAGGCACACTTGCCTTATGGTATGGCCCTCACCTTAGTATTCAAGAGATTCGGTGTTAGCTTTGAGGGGGAGGCCATTGCTGGATTATCCCACACAAACATCATCAATCACCATACTTTGCATAGAATGGGGTTCTCTAAGAATGATGGTGGTTGGTCGAAGGGAGCTGAGGAGGATGAGGATAGACCAGAGGAGGAAAGACCATCTTCACTACCTCATGAGTGGAGAGCTTCACTGAACATTCAGTTTCTATCAAATCAAGAGGCTGGTCCTTCGGAGTCCTTGAGGAGAGATTCATCCGTTCCTCAGTCTAGGAGTAGAGGAGATCCCACTGTGATTAAACTTGCAGATGATCAGCTCCGATTGATGTCTCAGCAGATTGCCACTCTCTTATTCCAGCAGTTTGCCAACAAGAGTGTATCCGGATTTGCTCAGGGGGAGAGATCTCAGACTAACCCATTACCTGATCAATTGATGGATCCTCATATCTCTACAGTGTTTCAAATGCTTACAGCCTTGACTGCTCGATTTGAGGAGCTTGATGGTTCTATTCTGAGGTTGACTAAGTGAATATTGGATCTTCAGAGATAGATGATAGAGCTAGGGATCTTCAGTCGAGCAAGTTTGTTCCTTTGATTTCTGCTTTGTTTGCTGAGGGTGATAGTCTTCATCGTGCATTGGAGATCAGGATTAAGTCTTTAAAGGATGAGATCAGAAGTTCCAATGATGTTGTCACTACGATGATTGGTTCTCTCATGCAGTCTCTGTTGAGAGCAGTAAGGTAGCTTGACTCCATTTGACTTATCCTTCTGTCCTAGACCTCATCTTCTTTTGCAGCCGAAACTTCTCGCCCTCCTATTCGTGTTACTCCTTCTTGTGCTAGTTCATCTTCTTGAGGTTGAGGCAAATATGGCCGTAGTCATGCTCGTGGCCTTACTCTTGACCTTCCTTATGATATCTGCAATTCTGATGGAGATTCTGACTCTAGTCATTCTGGCAGATTCCATCTTTAGAGTTAGCTCTATCAAACTTATGCTTTTTAGGATCTAGCTTATGGCCTTTGTACTTTTGGGTTGTTTGACATGGATGGTTATTTTTTTTGTTGTTATCCATGACTTTTGTATGGCCTATGTAGTTTGACTTGACACTTATGTATTGTGACTACTATGACTTTTATATAGTGTGAAACTTATATATATGACTTTTCAGTCATATTTTGGATATATATATATATATATAATCTTAGCTCTTATGAATGTTGTTTGGATTCTTTCTTATGAATGGTATAAATTGAAGTGTTATGATTTCTATTACAGTGCACTATGAGAAATGTCTTGTATGTGAGCAAATTGAAATGTCTTATATGATTGCTGTATGCTTTCTCTTTATAAACTTTTATTTTAGCAGCAAAACATCAGGAATAAAGTGAGCGAGAGTCTTTCTCACTTTCTTTAAAAACTTCTTAAGATGTCAAAAAGAGAGAGTAGAGAAATGGTATCAGATGTAAATTGGGCAGTGCAATAAGCAAAATTAAATAGTCAAAAAAAATTGTAATAAGCAAGCAAAATTGTAAAAGCAAACAATCTTATAAGCAATCTTTAAACTACTCATGATGCATTTTATTCAAATAATTGGCTATAATGTTCAAGTGATGTATCTTTGTAAATTTGAAAATTTTTATTCTATGCTTTCAATGTTTAAGTGATGTATCTTTGTAAGTTTGAAAATTCTTATTCAATGCTTTCTTAGTCAATGCTTCATATATGTTATATTTTTGCTTATGCTCAAGTATTTTGTCTTCATTAGAAAAGAAAAGATTGTTGCTCCAAGAATTAATTTTAATGATTACAAAATATTTGAGAAAATTACTAATGATTTTGGTTTAGAAAAAGAATAATGTGCATTTTAGGTTTCACAAGACTTTTCAAGTTTATTAAAGAAATTTGAAGAAGGACAAAATTATAATTTCACAAAGTTGGAGATCAAGAAAATCTATTTTGGAAGCCTTAAGAACAAGCTAAGAAGAATTCTGATCTTTTGAAGATAGTTTCATAATTTTTGGATCCATAAAGTAGAAGAAAATCAACTTTTGGCAAAAGGATCGACCCCCAGGTCTACTCATGCTAAAAGGGCTGATTGGCATGCTCATTTTTTAGTGGCATATAGAAAGGGTCAACTTATGAGTCGACCTCTGCTATTTTGCCACCCAAAAATAGAAACTAGGGTTTTTCTGTTCTGTGTAACAGAGGTCGACCTAAGGTTAACCCCTGTGACGAAAAATCTCTATAATGACTAGTTTTTCAGTCCTTTTCAACTGTATTTAATGCTCCAAAATGGGTCTCTAATGGCTAAAAATTGGATCTATTTTCTCTCCAACTATCATAGAAGGTATAAAGGCTCTCAAAAGAAGGTAATATATAAGAGATATCAAGTATTTATTTTAGCTCTAGCAAAAAAGCTCTCTTCAAGCAAAAGAAGCTTTCATTTCAAGTTTATCTTTCCCTCAAGTGCTCATTCAAATCTTCAACAACCTTGAGAAAAATCAGAAAAGCTTCCTCCTTTGTTGTGTAAACTATTCTTAAACTTTTTATTTGCTTATTAAGAAAGCTAAACTTATATTTTATTGTTGTTAATACTCATACTCTATTTTATTATTTTGATTTAAGTTTCAAAGGTTCCAAAACTTGGAAAGATTGATCCGAACCTTGAATCGAATTATTTTAGATTGGTTTGTATCCGAAAAATAAGTTTTCTAACTTAGAATAGCTAGAGTCGGAGGTACTGATGTTATATTCTTGTTGAATACTTTTAGTGGATTTGAATTTTCAAGTAGGAGCTTGGAGAGTGGATGTAGATACAAGGTTGGCACCGAACCACTATAAACTTTGATTGTTTGTGGAATGCTTTCTTACTTATCTTCTATCTTCTTCTTCTTATTTTCTTGCATATTTACTACTTATCTCCTCACTTCACTTAAGTCACCCATAATTTATCACTTGCTTATTAACACACAATCTTGTAATTCCAAATCAGCTTTAAAATTTTAAAAATCCAATTCACCCCCCTCCCTTCAACTTGGATTGTATAGCTGGGCAATAGTAAATAATTTTTATTTAGCATATTTTAACTCTTTAACTATTTAAAAATTTATTTATTAATTATTCTCAAATTATAGAGAAATATAAAAAATGATGAGCTTCCTGATAGGATCAAGATCTACCAGCAGACCCATCAGCGATGGTCAAGGGAGTGGATGGTGAGGAGCCAGGAGCTTTATGTAAGTTTTTTCAACTATTTTTTAATTAGTATTTTGATTTTCAGTACAAACTTAGAATAGCCATAATTTTAATATTTAAGATCGTATGATAGGGATTAGATCCCAACCTACCCCTGAGGGCTCGATCATACTCATAAATGACGAAATCTGTGATCAGGTGCTTGGTACAAAATTTTATTATATTAGAGGGCTAAGGTATGGGATCAGAATTTTTTCATCCTCATGCTCATCCAGGACTGACGTCCATGCTGTCTGTGATGCCTAGTTAGCGAAGATATAGAGACAGACTGCTGAGGATCGATAGTAGATTGATAAAATCGATAACTAATAAGACAGATGATGGAGCAGATGGTACAGATGGAGCTAATGAGACAGTAATAGGCCGATCTGAGCTCCTCCATCCATTCTCTTTCTTTCGATGTTGATGCTTGACAGCCAGCAGCTTATTTTTATATTTTTTATTTTTATTTTAGAGCTCTTGTAATTATTAAATTTATTTTTTTATAATTATATTTTAATATAATGAAATGATCAAATTTATTTATGGATTTATTGTATGAATTTTTTACTTTAATTTTATAAATTATAAATATAAGTATTAAAAATATAAATTAAAAAAATATATTTATAAATTATTTTTTAAAAATATATATTTATAAATTATTTTTAAAAAATATTATATTTTAATTAGTGATGAAATTATTTGCTATGGAATATATGTAGCAAAAAAAGATTATTTACAACAAAAATTTTTCATTATAAAAATTTTTTAAAAAAAATTAATTTTTTAAAAAAATTATTTACAATAAAAAATTTACATCATAAATATTTTTTTTGTGACGAAAATATTTATGATGCAATGTTTTCATTGCAAACAAATAATTTATTTTATTTTTGAAAAATATTAAGTTTTTTGCAATGAAAATATTCTATCATAAAAAAATTGATTATTAGCGATAAAATTTATATTTTTATCATAAAATATTATTTATGATCCTATTTTTAGTGACTAATTATTAGCGATAAAATTATTTGCGATGCTTTTTTTGCATCGTAAATATCTTTTTTTGTTGTAGTGAGAAAGATCAATCTTGCCTATAATATCGGTCAAGGTCGGCTTCTAGTGATGCGTCAAGCCAGTCGGATTGATCAAGGGTTAGCCCATCTGAAGTTATCGTTATCAGTTTGAGGTGGGATTTTTCTATCCCCATGACAAATGCTGTTAGTTAAGTTAGTAGATCTAATTTCTTTTATTAATTTTTGAATGTTGCTATCTTTATAATGCGAACCAAAACATCTGAAACAAGGATGAAAAGGAGTGAGGAGATAGAGGGTCACATTGTTTGAGTCCTTAATGAACTTTGATCCAGTTAAGAGGTTCACCATTGATTATTGAGGCAATTTTGATGTTTGAAGAATGTTACAATGGATCAATGTTCATTCATTATCACATCAAACTTTTCATTAGAATCTCCAAGTTTCTGTCATATGTGTGGCTTAAGGAGGGGTAGCAATGGGCTCATAAATATGGAAAGTGGAGTGGCTTGAGGAGGTGCTATACATGCACTGATTATATCATGGCTGAGATTGTGGTTTTGATTCTAGAGGTGGAGGTGGAGGTTGTTGATGGTTTTGCTTTGCAAATGGTGTGGCAGCTGGTGTATTTGTTATTGCTCTAGCAGGCTCCTCTTGACTTCGGGCTATACATCTCTCATCCTATCCAAGGGCTGAAATTATTCAAGAATCTTCTTGGAGGAGATTCGTGTAAGGCATCCTCAAAATTGTGTCTTCCATAACCATCATCATCCTGTTGATGGCGAATAGAATTACTAGTTGCATGCATGCGAACTTTTTCATACTTGGACATCATAATTTTAGATTCTCCAGTTAATTTGATGTCTTTCAGGTATTGATGTTTCCTCTTGGGTAAAATATGGATCAACTAGGGTAATACTCTTCTAGCCTAAACACTAAGTGTCATAATCTCACCCCGAACACCAGGTTGAATTTAATAGTGAATGCTTGAAAAAACAAAGTCAAAATGAATTTAGAAAGTCTAATTCTAAGTCCATCTCCACCCAATACGAAACCAATGCTTGATCTGTAGGTTCTAGCCTTATAGACATGATCTCTCTCTCTCTCTCTCTCTCTGTCTCTCTTTGTGGAATTCTCAGTGAATTCTTGCTCTAGAATGAGCCTAAAGCTGGTCCGACCCAGCCCATTGACACCCCATCCCTCAAAATATCACATATTAACCAAACAACAGTCTGCTTGCAAAGGTCAATCCAATATTGGCTTAATAATTTTAACTTCTATTCCTGTTCAAGTGGTAATTGAACTAAAGATGTCTCCATTCTCAACTACCAGCCATCAATGTATAATGCAACCTATACAGGATGGGTCTGACTTGCTGAATTACAAGCTATCATGTGATACATGGATGGCTGGCGTTTAAGAACCAAACATCTCCAAGCACTCTGGAGAAATGCTATGAACGCATATGGTACCGCTTCGTGATATTTTACTTTCTAACTCTTTTAGCTATATTCATATTAGTACTCCATTTTATCAAAATAATAATAATAATAAAAAGAATGCATACTTATTTTGGAGTTTAATCTTTTGGTTTTGATGAACATTCCATTTTGACAAATTTCATCACTGGTAGGCTGCTACTAACTTGGTGCTGGTCTCTTGATCCTGGAGAGTGAAAAGAAACATAAAAAATGGCAAGTGCCTTGCTACTCTTTTATATTATTTTATGAAAAGGTAGGAGATATCTTGACCATTCATTTGATAGGGGAATTTAGAAAATCTTGTTCTGAATGGATTAGCAGTAGGTTAACTACAAATGACCGACCTGCCTTATTTCTTTAATTTTATAAGAAGAAAGATTATTTTATAATTCATGTTTTGATTTTGTTGAACAAAGTGAGATGGTTTTTCTTTAAAACAGAAAAACATTAAATATTTTTTGTTCTGAAATCTTGTTCTTCCCTTATCTCCATCCACCTCGCTACTGCCACCCTCACCATCCATCTCCAAGTCATGCTTCACCGACTGTCTTTTCCATCGCCTCCCTCTCCATTTGTCTTCATTACTACCAAGTAGTTTCAAAACTCTAAAATGTGTCGAGTAGAGAATGGTCACCTCTTGATAATGCTTGCGAGCATGCCATCATCTTCCATCACAATACAAAGATTCACATGAATCTGAGGAAGGAAAAGGGCCCAGATGTCCCCCCCGGCCCCGGCGGCCTTGAGAGTGAGAAAGAACTCCTCTCTAGCCCCTGCTTGCCTGCCAAGGGCATGAAGAGAGTTATCGGCATGCAACTGGGGGTGGACTTCAATAGGTTATATAGCTCGTTGCCATGATAGAAGTTGGCAAGGGCTTCTTAACATACCCATCGCACGTAAAGTGCTCGACTAATGGCCTTGTGGCCAATGAGCACATCCTCCCATTATCTAGTAATGTCAGCGTGACTGTGGAGAGATAGAAGCTTTGTCACAATATAGGATCTTACCCAAAAAAATTAGCTGAAAGATATTATGTAGATTTTCTAACCCTATATAAGTAGTATTCAAGATCTTTCCATGAAAAAATCGATGTATGACTAGATATACGCCCACATGGGTCTCACATAGTCCCCCTTTAAATCCTAGCATCCTCACCAGGCTAAGGATCCAAATATATACTTCTATTCGTAGATATCATGATTGGCCTGTGGTCAGCCTAACAAACCTGTGCTGTATTATCCTTTAGTCTACATAGGCGATGGCCTGAATCGACTTTGGTACCATTTGTAATAATCCATATCTCACCCAAAAAGGTTAGCTAGAAGATATTATTTTGATTCTTTGGTCCTGTATAAATGCTCAAGATCATTTTAGCGAATAACCAATATGAAATTAACAAACCTGCACAAGTCTTCATAAGCTCTTTAAGAAGAGAGCATGGTAGATCCCATACATCCCCCAAAGCATCGACCCCTCGGTGAGATCACCAGAGCCAAGATCACAAGGGACTTAAAGATGACATGGTGGTTGGGGTTGGGGGAGGCAATGGTGATGGAGGAGGGGTCATGGAGGGAGAGGACTTGAAGGTCATAATCAATATCATCGGCACCATCATCATAGGGGTAGCGAAGGCCAGAGAAGTTGAGGCCAAAGCCAAGGATGATGAAGTAGATATAGGTGTGAAGGACTTATTGGCGATGGCATGAACTGTCCGTCAATGAACTTGACATGGGGATTGACAATAATCGTGAGGTCAATCATCTCCTCCTAGTTGAGCTTGCTATCATTGTGGCAATGCCACCTCTCTCTCTCTCTCTCTCTCTCTCTCTCTCCCCTCATCTCCTCCTAGTTGAGCTTGCTATCATTGTGGCAATGCCACCTCTCTCTCTCTCTCTCTCTCTCTCTCCCCCCCCCCCATGATACCAGGGCAAGTATTGGGGCTAATATGGGGAGAAGGGATTTTGAAAAAACCACTAACTTTCAAAATAATTACTGAACATGCCATCTTTTTCAATTCCAAAATTTCTATCATATTTGAAATATTAACCACACCAACCATGCGCTTAACCGGCTATGGCCGATTGCCAATGGATGAATCAACACCATCCATGATGAATTGGAGGGCCAAAGAAAAGCTGATGGTAAAAGAACCTAGAAGCCCTTCAAAGTAACATAGTATAAGCCCATGAAAAATAGAAGAATAAATTTATAAATAGAAAGAAAATGGTTTCCTTCTCATGAAGAGGAGAAAATCAAACAATGTACAAATTATTCATTTCTTAAGTCAACTGTATTCGAGAGAAGCAAAGAAGCCAAGAAAAGAAAAGCATGTGCTCCTACATTCACAGCAGGGACCCAGTTCACTACACAATGCCCACCAGGGAAGCAAAGGATGGAGGAGAAACATGTCCCCCATCATGTACGACCCAGTTCACTACACCTCGCCCACCAGAGAAGCAAAGGATGGAGGAGAAACATGTCCTCCATCATCAATACCAGGCGGTTTTGACCAATATCGGCCCTTCCACATTACTTTGGCTGTGACACTCGTTTATGAGATGGAAATACATTATAATTCGTGTTGATTCTTGGATTCCACTAGCAAAGATTGATTTCAAGAACTATGGCATATTGGCTGAGTTAGCCAACATGAGTAAATATAAATTGGGTTACAGGGCTCAATGCAGCTTGAATCAAGTGGAAATTTATATAGCGCTCCTTGCTTTCATGAAGCCAGAATCCGCGCATCACTAAACCATTCCCCAATCTCAATGTAATCTGACGAACACCGTTTTAAAATCCAAATCATGAACCAAATGTAAACCATGACATCATCATGACAAGATAAACATATCACTTATGAATTAATTGTAAAAAAACAAATACAAATGATGTATGTTTAAAAGACCTCAGACAATCCAATATATTTAACACAAAAATCTAGCAGAATGGTTGTCATATAGGTGTTCTCTGATAACTGATTCACAAAGAGAAAAAAGAAGAACTCACAAAATAGAACTGTAAATTATGTTGATCAAATCCACTATAATCAGTCAGTTTTTCTACAAATTGTCCATAATCTAATGTAAGTTAGTTATTTTCAAGAGAGGCAGGGTAGAAAATAATAATAATAATAATACATCATGTAAGTCCTCATGGAAGAACGCCTCAGTTCACTCCACCTTGTCCATTGAAGCAGGGGCAAATGAAGGACCCATCATCATGTCCTTAAACTCCTCAAAACTAATGAGCCCATCCCCATCCTGATCGACTCCCTCGATCATCTTCTTGCACTGCGCCATCGTCGCCCCCTCTCCGAGGCTCCGCAGCACCTTGTCGAGCTCGTCGACCGATATCGAGCCATTGCGGTCCATGTCGAACACCGAGAACGCTTGCCGGAGGTCCTCAAGCGCTGCCCTGGCATCAACTTTATTGGTGTTGAGCTCCAAGAACTCTTCGAGGCTAATGTAGCCATCCCCATTGAAATCAGCCTCCCCCATCATGATCTCCAGCTCCTCGTCGGTGGGCGGGTGGCCGAGGCATCGGAAGATGGCGGCGAGCTCGGAGGAAGATATCCTGCCATCGCCATTGGAGTCGAATTTGTTGAAGACCCTCTCAAGTTGCTTGGTTGGCGTCTCGGCTGCCAACGTCGGCGTCGAGGGGGCGCTCGACGACGGCGGTGACGGCTTGGATTTGTTCCGGCGAGGGAGGATGCATCTCATGAGACCCATCTGAAATTAGTTTCAAGATTGAAAGAAGAAGAAGAAGAAAGAGAGGTAGGTATGAATTGAGGAACCTGGGGAGAAGCAATTGGATGGTTCTGGGGTGGCTTGACGAAGAAAGAGCTCCAAAAATAGGTGGGAACAAGAATTGGGGGGAGCTGGTAGGGGATTCTTGCCAAGTTTGGAGCGGTTTTGTAGGAGGGAGAGGATTCCTAGTCGGCCTCTGATTGGGAAAACCGACAGCTGGCTTCCGTTAAGGTTTGGGTTTGGCATTTCTGGCATCCGGCTATTTGCCCGAGGTGGTAACGGTTAGATTCTTTTTTTAGGTGGGATTCACGGAGGGTGAAGTCAAACATTCTACCTCATTAGCGGTGGAAACGAGGAGGAAGAGTTTTTTTTTTTTTTTTTTTTTCAACGCCATCACCTCTCAGTTCTTGGTCGGGCCAATGTTGGTACGATGTATAAGAGATTGTATCTTTACCAACTCACCTTCGTTTCGGTGAATCCACCATTTAATCACTCGCACAAATATCAAAGCACTCCGAATACCATCATTCACCTATCTACATAAATCTCAAAACGGCCAGCGGTGGATCCAAGATTTATGTAAAGAAAGATGATTTTTTTTTTTTGGTGTGTGATGCAAAAGATACAAACCCAAACACCTTTGTGTTTGGTGTTTTCCTGATTCTCGTTGTTGAATGATGGGGTAACTGAAGCTTTGGCTATAATTAGATCGAGTGATTTCAGCTGAAGTGGAGAGATTTGGTCTGAGCTGGGCTTGATTTGGACTCCCAAATCTGAGCTGGGCTTGATTTGGACTCCCATTCAAAGACAAACCCAGCCCAAGCCCATCTAAAGTGTTCGACAAACTCTTGCTTTTATCTAAACTGAATTTGTTGTAATTTTTAATACAATATTTATCTACCTACTGTTGCAGAATCTGATTGACGTAAGAACGAGCTGGAGTAAAAAAGGATGAGGTCGCTATCGGTGATCTGCAAAATAAAGTTTCATTCGAAGTCGATACTGATGGCTCAGACAGGACCATCCGATGATCAAGTCAGCTCTTTTGGCCAACAAAAATGGAGTGCTCAGAAAAAAATTCAGCAGAGTTTCGGAAAGAAGAAGAGAGCTTAGAGAAAACGTATCAGGAGGATCCCTTTTTATACACGGAGCTTGATTGATGGTGACGGCCATACCGTCTGATAGTAGGCCCATGGAATTCGATACGGAGAGAAAGATATCGTCAGACTGATGTGACAGCCATACCATCCAGTAGTGGGCTGCTCGAGATCTGATGGAGTCTGTCACGGAGGGGGGCGCCGCCTGTAGTGTCACCTGTAGTAGACTAATGATGACTGTTTGTTGAGATTTAATAGCCATAGTTCAGAGAAAGCAGGCATTGGTTGGTGAAGAACTTCAACATATATCAATTTCAGAGGAGTTCGGACTTCTGAAGAAAATATGTTTGAAGGAGATCATTCGAAAGTAATCCGCTGGAGGAATCCAACTGAAGGAGAAGTCCGGAAGGAGTTCGACTCCTAGAGAAGTTCGGCTGAAGGAAAAGTCTGGAAGAAGTTTGGCTCCTATAGAAATTCGACTGAAGGAGAGATCCGAAAGGAGTTCGGCTCCTATAGAAATACGATTGAAAGATGAGTCCGGAAGGAGTTCGGCTCATGTAGAAATTCGACTAAAGAAGAGATCTGAAAGGAGTTCGGCTCCTGTAGAAACTTGACTGAAGGAGGAGTTCGAAAGGAGTTCGGCTCCTATAAAAGCTTGACTGAAGGAGGAGTTCGACTCCTGTAGGAGTCCGACTGAAGGAGAGATCCGGAAGGAGTTCGGCTCCTATAGAAACTTGACTGAAGGAGGAGTTTGGTTCCTATAGAAATTCGTCTGAAGGAGAGATCCAGAAGGAGTTCGACTCCTGAAGGAGTCCAACTAAGGGAGAAGTCCTAGAGGAGTTTGGCTCTTGTAGGCATCTATCTAGAGGAGAGATCCGGAAGGAGTTCGACTCCTGTAGGCATCCATTTGAAGGAGTCCAGAAAGAGTTCGACTCCTGTAGGTGTCCGTCTAAAGGAGTCTGGCTCCTGAAGGAGTCCGACTGAGGGAGAAATCCTAGAGGAGTTTGGCTCCTGTAGGCATCCATTTGGAAGAGAAATTCAGAAGGAGTTCAGCTCCTGTAGGCGTCCATTTGAAGGAGTCTGACTCCTGAAGGAGTCTGACTGAGGGAGAAGTCCTGAAGGAGTTCGGTTGGAGCTTGATCGGCTGAAGGAGTTTGGTTGGAGCTTGACCGTTGAGGAGTTCGGCTAAGGTTTGGCCGTTGGAGGAGTTTGGTTGGGGTTCGACCATTGGAGAAAAATTTTTGATCAAAGCTCTTTCATGATTATCAGTTGCATTAGGCTAAGCATCAGGCTGAACTTCAACGGAAGTAGGGTTTATCCCCAACAATAGTCCCCCCACTTCCAAGTTCGAAATTCGAAAGAGGAGAGTACAAAAAAGTCGACCGTCGAAGTTCTTTTCCCGGCTCTACACTCGTTGGGATTGAAGCTCGGAGAAGATCTTAAGTCCAGTCGAGGTTGAAGGAGATCTTATCTCCTATTGATGTAGACATTGAAGCTCGGGGGAGATCTTATCTCCAGTCGAGGTTGAAGGAGATCTTATCTTCTGTTGATGTTGCAGCCGAAGCTCATAGGAGATCTTATCTCCAACCGAGGTTCAGGAAGATCTTACCTCCTATTAACGTTGCGGCCGAAGCTCATAGGAGATCTTGTCTTCAGTCGAGGTTGACGTTGAAGTTGAAGCTCGGAAAAAATCTTGTCACCAGCCGAGATTGAAGTTGAAGTTGAAGCTCGAAGAAGATCTTATCTCCAACCGAGGTCCAGAAAGACGAGATTGAAGGAGATCTTATCTCCTATTGTTGTCGGATACAATGGGACCATTGTCGGAGCCTTTCCTCTCATCCCGTCTAAAATGAACGAGGTCTTCGGCTTTGCTCGCATTAGGACGAGATTCTTCTCCTATTTTTAATCGATCGTGGGGGCACATAAGAGCTGTTATCAAGGCCTCTCCCCCCATCTCATCTAAAAAGAATGAGGTCTTCGACTTTGCTTCATGTTAGGATGAGGTTTCTCCTTCTGTTCCTAACGGATTGTGGGGCATATAAGGGCCGTTGTCGAAGCTCTCCCCCCATCTCATCTAAAATGAACAAAGCCTTCGACTTTGCTCGTGTTAGGTGAGGTCCTCCCTATTCTAACAGATTGTGGAGGCATATAAGGGCCATTGTCGGGGCCTCTCCCTCCATCTCATCTAAAATGAACAAGGTCTTTGACTTTGCTCGCATTAGGAGGAGGTTCTCCTTCTATTCATAACGGACTGTGGGGGCACATAAGAACCATTATCAGGACCTCTCCCCCCATCTTGTCTAAAATGAACGAGGCCTTCGACTTGCTCATATTAGGATGAGGTTCTCCTTCTATTCCTAAGATGGCCACTATTGATTGCTTCTTCTCTATCATCAAGTAGTTTTTGCACCAAAAAATAATAATGTTGAAATAGAGGAGTTTTATTGAAAAAAAATTACTAGCAGTACATTCTCAGATTTTTTGAGTCTCAAGATCGTGGGAGTGTTATTTCTCCGAGCTTGTTCAGACGATAAGCTCCGGACCGGACGATCTCCTCTATTTCATATCAACCTTTTCAATTCAGGATAAGCTTTTTTTGGCTCTGAGGCTAAGAGATGGTGGCTCACCGAAGTACTAGGCCCCCCAGAGATAGCATTGATGATGTCGGAAGGTGGTTGATCTCCTTGTTGTTCCTCGCTCATTGGTGGTTCTAGCTGCAGTAGTGCCATTGGCTTTCTTCAGACCATCATCTATGGAGCATTGGGGGGGGACGTAGTTGTGAAACTTTCAGGAGGGAGAACTTCTTCACATCCTTCTGTCGGGACTTCTTTGATGATGAGCTCGAGGGGGAGTTCAGCCTCACTTGCACTCGAAGAAGTCCATGAGCATGATCGAACTTCATTCGACCCTCCATCAGTCGTGGGTTTGCTAGACTCGTCCGTCTGCCGCTCTCCTATGGCTTTTTCATCCTTCAATTTGAAGGCTTCTTCTATACGGACATATCCCTCGACCCAAGCTAGCAGATCGATAAAGTTCTTAGGATACTTCTTCTCCAAGAAGAACAGCAAATCGTTCTTCTAAAAGCGGCTCTTAAGTGCGCCATCGCAACTGACTGATCTAGGTTCTGAACCTCCAATGCAGCAGCATTAAATCGGATGATGTAAGCCTGGATGGATTCTCCCTCCTTCTGCTTGATGTTCATCAGAGAATCCAAACCTTGGTGTGGATGTCGGCTGCTGATGAAGTGAGCCACAAACTGATGGCTCATCTGATCAAAGAAGAAGATCATACCCTACTTCAATGTCGAGTACTAGTTTCTTGCTGCTTTCTTTAAGGTAGATGAAAAAGCTCGACATAATATGGCGTCTAGTGCGCCATGGAGCAGTATCATAATCCGGAAGGCTTCCAGATGATTGATCGGATCAGAGGTTCCATCGTAGCTTTCAAATTAGGGAAGCTTGAAGTTCGATGGAATGGGCTCTTGCATAATTTGGAGAGAGAAAGAGGGATCGGTGCGGATGTTGTCAGGGTGAGCTGGGGTGATGTGGTCGAGCTCCTCAATCCGCCAATCCATCCTCCATAGTTTTTGATCGAGGACGTCAACTCGATCGTAGATCTTGGAAGGCTTCCAACTGTGGATGGAGAAGGTCCCTTCCGGAGAAGAATCATGATCCAAGCAAGGATCCTCTGCTCTCTGTTTCTTCTTTTCTGGGGTGATGGGTATGCTAGCTCAAGTGCTCCTCCTTGGGATCGGCTCCTGACATCTTGATGGTGGGTTTTCTGATGGAACTACCATCAAAGGCTGCCGCATGACCTGCACCATTTTGGTGAGATCCTGAATCTACTGCATCAGCAGGTTAAACTACTCCAGATCTACCATGGCCATCGATGGAGGTGGTGGTTGAAGCGTCGGTGTTGAAATCGGAACAGACGGATCTGATGGTAGAAGTGGTAGATCTCCTGATAGTTGTCTTCTTTGGAGGTATTTCTTGGGATTGAGGGAGAGGATGGAGATGAACCTTAGTGAAGAAGCTGTTAGATATATGTGCCCTAGAAGCCAGAATTGGCTGACACTTGTAATACACTTCTAGGGGCAAAATTGTAATTTTAACTAAAAGCAATAAATGGGTTATTTTCTATCACATATGTGTATTTAGTGTCTGTGATACATCCTTTGAGTTAATGGTAATGATAATTCATATTTTCAAGAGTTGAAAATTTAAGACATGAATAATCATTGTTAACTCATAAATTGCTCCCGACCATAGGATCATCACGAGGATGGTGATTGATCTGGAAGGTTGGTGTACAATCGCTTCTCTTTAGTAGATGAGTCTTAAGTCTACGGTGTGGAGACACCGGAGCGAGAGTACAGGTACTCGTTAGAGAACGAGGGCACTGAGCGTGACCACCTCGAGTAGTCATTAGGGAGTCTACCTTCTCGTCAATGACTGACTCGATGCTGCAGTAGTGTGTCTGGTTCTTTGACCTGAGGTGCATCGGCAGTTCACCTTGAGGGTGTTATAGTTTGACTACACCATTACTCGGTCTCCTAGCCATATGGAACCCTGAGGTGTATGTTGGCTATAGCATGTTCATTGTAGGAACTGGATTGCATCAAGATGGAATCTATCTACCTCGGTGGTAGAGGAGCAGCCCTATGATGATCATGAGAATCAAGTCCAGAAGTCCATGGCCATGGCAGAGTGAAATAATAGAAAGAGTTTCTATTTAGATTTTCACATTGGACTCGAATCGAATGATTACATCATATGACAGAGACTAGGGTTTGACGAGTTCACCTTAACCCTAATCTGATCGGGGCTCAAGATAGAAGAACTTGAATCACACAGGTAGCTGCACCAAGAGGTTCGCATTCAGCTCTGATGGGTTGCCACCATATACTGCTAGGTGTCACTGGTGGATTTTGGGAGCAATTAGAATGATTTAGATGATCGATCATTCTAGCTGTTCGAATCAGAAGAGTTCTGATCCATCGAAAGGAGTTTCGATGATGTCGATGATAGAGATCATGACATATCCCATTACCATACAGAACTGAACCTAACTGGGTCACACAAACAAGGGTTTGAATCTGGTGATCATCAATTGAACTGATCTAGTTCAATTGATCTGAATGAGATTCAATTAGGTTCAAGGAAAATCGTGCTAGCACTCGATTGAACCTAACGTTCTTCTTTTGCTATCATAAATAAGTTGTCCTGACTGAGCCAAAGGAGTTTGTGCTCAATCAGAGGCCTTCATATGGTCTGACTGGAGGTTGTCCAAGTCAGAAAAGGTTGTCTTATTTTGTAAGACATTACCTGCCATTTTTGGTCACCTGCCATTTCTTGTTCTTTGACTTTGGTCAAAAGTCTACCTTTGACTGGTCAAACGTTGACCATTGACACTTTGACTTTTGACCACATGTCATGCACCTATTGGAGAGCTGGTGGGGGCCTGTCCCCCTGCCAGAACCTGGCAAGGAGAAGGGCGCACGCCACCCTAGGCGTGTGCCCAAGTTGGAGGCGCCTAGGAGTCCTTGTTGGACAAGGACTCCATCTCCTTTTTGGATTCCAATTAGAGTTCTTCTAAGAACCAACTTTGACTGGTCTTAGGCACCCTCTAAGGAGGAATCCAGGGGTCTCTATTTCCACCAATCAGATTTAGATCTGATTTCACAAAGGGTTGTGATTGGTTGGGAAGAAGAGGAGTTGGATCATAGCTAGTCTATAAATAAGACCCTGTACCCAACTCAGATTGAAAGAGATATGATGAGATCATAGTTTCCCCATGCCCCAAGGCTGCCTCTCCCCTCCTTCTCCATGCCAAAACCACCTTCTCCCCTTGCTCTCCACGTCCAAAAGGAGTTTTGGACCTTGGTTGGTGCGATTCAGATCAAAGAAAGGCGATCAAAAGTAAGAAGGCTGCGCTGCTGCAAAGGACGACTGCTCATCTTCAAAAAGAGTTTTGAAGATCCTCCAGATCAGATCCAGATCTAATTTTTGGAGGCATGATAGAGAAGAAGAGGATCTCCAGATCCAACCCTGAGTGGATACCGGTAGAGGCCAGGCGCTTGCGTGGCTAAGATCCAGAACCTTCCGCTGCAAACAGGATCATCAACAGGGTAATAGGATTACCCAGATCAGGTAAATTAAATTTGATTTAATTTATCTTTTAATTTTATTTTATTAAAATAATAAGAATTCAGATCTAAAATATATCAAGATCTGATTAGATCAAGAGAAAAATTTTTGAAATATATCTCTTGATCTGATCAGATCTGAACGAACCTGGACCGGAAAAATCAGGATTTCCCTTCAACTGGTATCAGAGCCATGGTTCTAAATTATTTAGATCTGATTTTAAATTTATTTTAATTAAAAAATAAGTGATTTTAGATGTCACATGAGATGTGATCAGATCTAAAATCAAAAAAATTAAAATTAAATGATTTGGATCTAAGATTAGAAGATATGCATGACTAGTTCTAAGAATAGAATAGTTCTATAGAATAGTCTTGCATGTTTTTGATTTAATCTGATTAAATCATATTTTAGATCTTTTTTATTTACTATTTTTTGATATTATAAGTATTATAATAACATCTAAAAAATAGCAAATAAAAATTATTTAATTTTAAATATCATATGAGATATGATTGATGCATGTCTAGACTAGTTGTAGAATAGTTCTACATAATTGTCTAGATTAGAATTTATTTTGATTAAGATCAATTTAAATCTAATTTTTTAGATTATTATGAGATAATTTAGATCTGAAAATATGCATGATTATGATACATGAGATGTATGCAAAATATGCCATGATTAGATCTAATTTGTATATGAGATATATGATATAGATCTAAATACTGTTTTGTAGTATTGACATGTTCCTGATTAAGGCGTTCCTCTTGGCCGTCCGGATCATAAGAACGAAGAAGGGTTTAAAGGCCCTCTCTTCCCATTCGATGGGGTGTTCTTATGATGTGTAGGGGTGCTGCGTGTTCGTCCTTAATCAGAAACCCAAAACTTACTTTCTGCAAAACCCTAGATCCTGAAACCCTAGGATTTATTGTGCATATTTTGTTTATGAACCCTACTTAATTAAGAATTAAGTTTATGGAATATTAATTAGGTCTAAAATTGAGAATTTTAGATCTAAGACATATTCATAATACTGGGTTCGGGCTTGGGTAGCTCAATTAGGTCTAAGCGGTTGATCAAACCGAATCAAGAGTTGGTTAGATGGGATCAACAATGCTTAAAATTGACCAGCCTAATAGGATTAAGTCTGGGTCAAGATCGAGTCACGATCAAGCAAGACCTAATTAGGCTCAGAGGTTAGAGTCTGGATTGTAGGCTAACCCAATTGGTTCTGGCTCAACAATTTGGTGTCTAAGGTAAGTTTGGCACATAGACGACCGACTGGTTTTTAATTGGAAGCTACTCGACCTGAATGCATTCTTGTACGAGTTAATGGCATATTCCTTCCACCGGTCTCACTTACCTGGCCATATCTGTTGACACAGTTCTGATCTGAGGTGGTCAATAATCCGAGCTAACCCATGCCACTAGGTTAGTCATAATTGTTATGACTAAGCCAAGTCTAGTTTAATGAGACCTGAATCAATTCTCCCTAAGAAAAGATTAAGTCTGAGGTCTTCCACCATTGTAGATGTGCGGGCCCTTCCCGGGGTTGATTGTTCTCGGCTGGATACAGTGGCTCAGTTGCACCGGGAAGATGCAACCATGTCTATTAGGCATTGGATGCTATGGGCTGGAGGATGAGTTGGGCTCAATATTTTGGATACGGTGAGAGACTCAATTAGGAACCCAGTCTATGCAAATGGTGGGTCTGACTTAACTAAGGAGTGGATCAATATTTCGGATACGGTGAGATTCATGAATTAGAGACCAAGTTTGGGTTTACCATGATTAGAGAATCATTGAACAAGAGTTGTTCACTCATTGGCTAACCCATCACCAATAACTGTTAGGTGAGGTGATGAGTCAGTTGGTGAGACCGCACCACCCACTAGAAATCATTAATCGTGGAGATTTTTGCATCTCTACAGAGGGAGTGTAGGGATCCGAGAAAATAGTGGGAGCTAATTTGTTTAAAAATAAAATCCCTAAACAAATTGGTCAAGTCAAAATTACAGTATCTAACTAGAATCTTTGACTCTCTACAGAAAAATGTCTGCGTCCAACCCATTGGCACGTATCCTGGACACACATAGACTGACTGGACCCAATTATAAAGATTGGCTCAGGAACTACAAAATTATTTTGGGTTTCGAGAAGTTAACCCATGTTTTGGACCAGGACCCTCCCACCTTACCAGCCCGTCCATCTGTTGAACAGAGAGCGTCTCTGGAAAAATGGATTGACGAAGATAATAAGGCCAGATATTACATGTTGGGCTCGATGTCTGATGAGCTCCAGCGCCAACATGAAGGATATCGGGACTGCTCGCCAAATGTTGGCTCACCTGCAGGAGATGTTTGGTGAACAGAGTCGCGCAGCCAAATATCAAGTCACGAAATGACTTTTTAAGGCTAAGATGCGTGATGGGCAGTCAGTCCAAGATCACTGTCTGACAATGATCAAGGACATGGAAGAGCTTGAGAAGCTCGGTGTGAAGTTGGACTTGGACCTGCAGAATGATATTCATTCTGCAATCCTTGACTGATGCATATGGGCAATTCATCATGAATTACCACATGCATAAACTTCAGAATTCCTTGGCCGAATTAATGAATATGCTGGTTACCGCTGAGCTTTCTATGAAAGGTTCTAAAGGCTCAGTTCTTGCTATGGAACGGACTTCTTCCAAAAGAAAGTCTTATGGAAAGAAAAAGAAGTCTGTGAAAAAGCAAAAGGTGGAAGGATCAAAGAAGAAGAGCAGTACACCAAAGAAAAGGCGACTGACAAAGAAAAGTGTTTCCATTGCAACAGCGACGGCCATTGGAAGCGAAACTGTCCTTACTTACTGCCACCCTGAAGAACAAGAAGAAGGTCCTTCTGGAGGTATACTCGTATTGAGTCTAACCTTACGGTTTCTTCTGCATCCAATTGGGTCTTGACTCTGTTAGTGCTCATCTAGCACTTCCATGCAGGATCTTGAGGATAGCAAGAGACTGAGGGATGGAGACATGATCCTACGCATCGGTAATGGAGCAAGAGTTGCTGTAGTAGCCGTGAAACTAACCCTTTCGTTTACCATCTGTTTAGACTTAGTTTTGAAAGACTGTTATTTTATGCCTGCCAGCTAGCAGAGATTGATTCTTGTTTCATGCTTAGCACAAGAAGGTTATGTGATCACCTTCTTTAAGGACCATCGTAACATTCTTTATGAAAGAAATAAAATTGCAAATGGTTTCCTTATTATGATCTTTATCGCTACATATTGATTACCTGTTCTAACTATCGAGCAAAACGTGAATGCCAAATGACCTAGGGATTTTTCAAATGATAGATATCTATGGCACCTGAGATTAGGTCATATAGCAAAGATAGAAATCAACAAATTGAAGAAAAATGGCTATTGAGTCCATTGACTTTCGAGTCATATCAACTTGTGAATCCTGTCTTCAAAGCAAAATGATAAACTCCCTTTGTTAGATATGGGAGAGGGCCACAGATCTCTTGTCCTAATACATACAGATAGTCGGCCATTTTGATGTGCTGATTAGAGATAATTTTTATCTACTTCATTACCTTTATCGATGATCATCTAGGTATGGTATGTATTATGAGACACAAGTCTGAAGCCTTGAAAAGTTCAAAGAATTCAACATGAATAGAAAAACGAACAGAAAAATCCTTAAGGTTCTTCGATCAGATCGAGGAGGTGAATACCTTAGCGAGATTCCTAGACTATTCTCAAGGATAATGGCATAGTCTCTCAATGGACTCCACCAGGAACACCTCAACTCAACGGAGTTTTAGAACGAAGAAATCGGACCCTATTAGATATGGTTCGATCCATGATGAGCTTCACAGACCTCTCTGATTTTCTTTGGGGACACTCATTGGTAACTTTAATCTATTACTGAATAGGGTTCCCTCTAAAATCGTTCCTACCACACGTATGAATATGGCATTGTAAGAAACCAGTCTGAGTCATCTCAGAATTTGGGATGTCCAGCTCATGTCAAAGACAAACAACGGACAAGTTAGAGTTAGGTCCTTCAGAGCTCGATTCATAGAATATCCTAGAGAGTCATTAGGATACTATTTCTACATTCCAGAAGACCACAATGTGATTGTGAGTCGACATGCCATCTTTCTTGAAAAATAGTTTATTCAAGATAGCGGCATTGAAAAATAGATCAAGCTTGATGAGAAAGTCTCACAAGTAGAACGAGCTAAGGACCAAGTTGAACCAAATCAGGTTGAGCCAATAAGAACACTACTCCTCACCTCGTAGATCGAAAAGAGGTTTCCCATCCTCCTAAAAGATACTAGTATTATTTCAGAGGATGTAAGAAAATGTTCCTCGTAGGTAATGGTGCTCATGTGATGACTCAAAACCTACAATGAGGCGATATCAGATATCGACTTCGAGAAATGGCTAGAGGCAATGCAGCTACAGAAATTGACTCGATGCACTCAAACCAAGTCTGGACCTTGGTAGATCCACCAGAAGATATAATACCTATTGGATGTAAATGGATCTTCAAGAGAAAGATTGGTGTAGATGAGAATGTGGAGACATTCAAGGCTAGACTGGTGGCAAAAGGTTATAGTCATGCGAAGGCATAGACTATCAGGATAACCTTTTCCCCAGTAGCTATGCTAAAATCCATCCCACATTGCTTGCTGTTGCAGCCTATTCGATTATGAAATATGACTAAATGGACTGAAACGACATTCTTAAATGGATATCTTAAAAAAGATATCTATATGGAACACCCTAGGTTCACATCAGTGATACTGATCACAGATTTGCAAACTGCAAAGTCCATTATGGACTTAAGCAAGCACTCGAGCTAAAACACTCGTTCAAGATTGATCAAAAGTTTGTTTCATCAAAAATGAAGAGGAACCATGTGTTTTCAAAAAGTCAGTGGGAGCGCGTTGTCTTCCCGTATTGTACTGGATGACATCCTCCTTATTGGGAATGATATTCCCAGTTGACATCAGTCAAGTGTGTTGTCAAGGAATTCTCCATGAAAGACCTAGGTGAAGCATCCTTTATTCTAGAAATTAAGTCTATAGGGATAGACGAATAGGAGCTAGGACTTTCACAGAAGATGTACATAAAGGAAGTACTAAAGAGTTTAGTATGGAAAACTCTAAAGAGAGAATAATACCCTTCAGACATGGTATTCATCTTCCAAGAAGATGTGTCCAGCACACCTGAGAAATAGACGTATGAGCAAGATCCCTTATCTTCTTCCAATAGGGAGGCCTCATGTATGTCATGCATTACACGACCTGATATAGCCCATACTGTGAGTGTCACACAGTTATCAGTCAAATCCAGATGAAGACACTGAACTTCTGTGAAATGTATCCTTAATCTAAGAAGAACTAAGGATATAATTTGGTCTTTGGTAATGGAGAACTCCAAGTCCAGGGATACACAGACTTGATTTCATGACCGATAAGATATCGAAAGTCGACATCTGGCAAGTTCTAATTTTATGTGCAATGTCGGAGGCTATCAGCTGAAAGAGTTCCAAGCAAACGGATAGCAGACTCCACCATAGAAGCAGAAATACGTCATGCAGAGCTCGAAAGGAAGATTCTGGTACAAGAAGTTTGCTGCAAAAAATTAGAGAATGCCATCAGATGCCATCTCTATATACTGCGACAACAATGGCGCCATAGCCCTTGCTGAAGAAGCCGAGGTTCTCACCAGAAATCCAAGCATTATTGAGTGCGCGATACCACCTCATCTGATTATCTTGAAAGGATATGTCGAGGTCCAAGGAAGTCCGACTCCACAGAATAATGGCAGACCCACTACAAAGCGTGGGCCAGCATAAGTTCAAGCCCCACTTATGAAAGAAGATGGTAACTAGACTGGTAGCAATTGCTTAGGATAATGGGAGATTGTTAGATATATGTGCCCTAAAAGCCAGATTGGCTGACACTTGTATACACTTCTAGGGCAAAATTATAATTTTGACAAAAGAAATCAATAATAGGTTATTTTTTTATCACATATATGTATTTAGTGTCTGTGATACATCCTTGGAGTTAATGGTAATGATAATTCATATTTTCAAGAGTTGAAAATTTAAGACATGAAATAATCATTGTTAACCATTAAATTGCTCCGACATAGGATCATCACGAGAAATGGTGATTGGATCTGAAGGTGGTGTACAATCGGTTCTTCTTTAGTAGATGAGTCTTTAAGTCTATGGTGTGGAGACACCGGAGCAAGAGTACAGATACTCATTAGAGAACGAGGCACTGAGCGTGACCACCTCAGTAGTCATTAGGGGGTCTACCTTCTCAATTGACTGACTCGATGTTGCAGTAGTGTCTGTGCTTCGTTTTTGACCTGAGGTGCATCCGGCAGTTCACCTTGAGGGTGTTATAGTTTGACTACACCTTACTCGGTCTCCTAGTCATATGGAACCCTGAGGTGTATGTTGGCTATGACATGTTCATTGTAGGAACTGGATGGCATCAATGGAATCTATCTACCTCGATGGTAGAGAGCACCCTATGATAATCATGAGAATCAAGTCAGAAGCCCATGGCCATGCAGAGTGAAATAATAGAAAGAGTTTCTATTAGATTTTCATATGGACTCGAATCGAATGATTCATCATATGACAGAGACTAGGGTTTGACGATTTACCTTAACCCTAATCTGATTCGGGGCTCAAGATAGAAGAACTGAATCACCACAGGTGCTGCACCAAGAGGTTTCGCATTCAGCTCTGATAGGGTTGCCACCATATACTGCTAGGTATCACTGGTGGATTTTGAGAGCAATTAGAATGATTTAGATGATCGATCATTCTAACTGTTGAATCAAGAAGAGTTCTGATCCATCGAAAGGAGTTTCGATGATTGTCAATGATAGAGATCATGACATATCCCATTATCATACAGAACTGAAACCTAACTGGGGTCACACAAACAAGGGTTTGAATCTGGTGATCATCAATTAAACTGATTTAGTTCAAATTGATCTGAATGAGATTCAATTAGGTTCAAGAAAATCGATGCTAGCACTCGATGACCTAACGTTCTTCTTTTGCTATCATAAATAAGTTGTCCTTCTGAGCCCAAAGGAGTTTGTTCTCAATCAGAGGCCTTCATATGGTCTGACTGAAGGTTGTCCAAGTCAGAAAAAGGTTGTCTTTTTTTATAAGACATTACCCTGCCATTTTTGTCACCTGCCATTTCTTGTTCTTTGACTTTGGTCAAAAGTCTAACCTTTGACTGATCAAAATGTTGACCATTGAACTTTACCTTTTGAACCACATGTCATTGCACCTATGGAGACGTTGGGTGGCCTGTCCCCCTGCCAGAACCTGATAAAGAGAAGGGCGCACGCCACCCTAGGCGTGTGCCCAAGTTGGAGGCGCCTAGGAGTCCTTGTTGACAAGGACTCCATTCCTTTTTGGATTCCAATTAGAGTTTTCTTCTAAGAACCAACTTTGACTGATCTTAGGCACCCTTCTAAGTAAGAAATCCAGGGGTCTCTATTCCCATCAATCAGATTTAGATTTGATTTCACAAAGGGTTGTGATTGGTTGGGAAAGAAGAGGTTGGATCATAGCTAGTTTATAAATAAGACCCTGTATCCAACTCAGATGAAGAGATATGATGAGGATCATACGTTTTCCCACGCCTCTAAGGCTTGCCTCTCCCTCCCTCTCCATGCCAAACCACCTTCTCCCTTGTCTCCACATCCAAAAAGAGTTTGGACCTTGGTTGGTGCGATTTCAGATCAAAGAAAGCGCGATCAAAAGTAAGAAGCTGCGCTGCTGCAAAGGTCGGACTGCTCATCTTCAAAAGAGTTTTGAAGATCCTCCAGATCAGATTCAGATCTAATTTTTGGAGGCGTGATAGAGAGAAAGGATCTTCCAAATTCAATCCGAGTGTGATACGTAGAGCAGGTGGCTATGGCTAAATCCAAACCTTTCGCTGCAAAACCAGATCATCAACAGGGTAATAGGATTACCCAGATCAGATAAATTAAATTTGATTTAATTTATCTTTTAATTTTATTTTATTAAAATAATAAGAATCAGATCTAAAACATATCAAGATCTGATTGGGATCAAGAGAAAAATTTTTGAAATATATCTCTTGATCTGATCAGATCTGAACGAACCTGGACCGAAAAATCAGGATTTTCCTTCAGAAGCTCCATAGGATCGACTGAGCACTCTTTTAAGAATAAGGGTACCTCAAAAATAGAGGCCCTTCCTATAGCACCAATTCTATTATTGTAGAATCTGGTTGACACCGAGATGAGCTAGAGTGGAGGAGGATGAGGTCGCCGTCGGTGATCTGCAAAATAAAGTTTCATCCGAAGTCAGTGGTGGTAGCTCCAGTAGGATCCTTCGATGATCAAGTCAGCATCTAGTCTCAGCACGAAATGCATGAGCTAGCTCAGAGAGAGTTCGGCAGGAGTTTTGGATAGAAGGAGAAGAGAGCTTAGAGAAAATGTATCTAGAGAATTTCTTTTTATAGACGGAGCTTGATTGATGATGATGGCCATATCATTTGATAGTGGGCCGCTCGGGATCGTATGGAGTTTGGTATGAAGAAAAAAGTATCGTCAGACTGATAGTGACAGCCATACCATTCGGTAGCAGGCCGCTCGAGGCCTGGTAGAGTTTGGCACGAAGGAGGGCGCTGCCTGTAGCGTCATCTATAGTAGATTGATGGTGATCGTTCATCAAGATTTAATAACCATAGTTCGAAGAAAGCAGGCATTGGTTGATGAAGAACTTTGACATATATCAATTTCAGAGAAGTTCGAACTCTTGAAGGAAATACGTCTGGAGGGATCATCTGGGAGCAATCCACTGAAGGAATTCGATCGAAGGAGAAGTTCGGAAGGAGTTCGGCTCCTAGAAAAGTTCGATCGAAGGAGAAGTCCAGAAGGAGTTTGGCTCCTATAGAAATCAACTGAAGGAGATATCTAGAAAGAGCTTGGCTTCTATAAAAACTTGACTGAAGGAGGAGTCCGGAAGGAGTTTGGCTCCTATGAAAATTCGACAGAAGGAGAGATCTGGATGGAGTTCGGCTCCTATAGAAACTTGACTGAAGGAGGAGTTCAGAAGAAGAGTTCAGCTCCTGTAGGAGCTTGATTGAAAGGAGTCCAGAAGGAGTTCGACTGCTGTAGGAGTCTGATTGAAGGAGAGATCCAGAAGGAGTTCGACTTCTATAGAAACTTGACTGAAGGAGGAGTCCAAAAGGAGTTTGACTCCTATAAAAATCCATGTAGAGAAGAAATTCGAAAGGAGTTCGACTCCTCAAGGAGTCTAACTAAGAGAGAAGTCCTAGAGGAGCCCGACTTCTGAGGCATCCGTTTGGAGGAGAGATCCGGAAGAAGTTCAACTCCTATAGGCATCCATCTGAAGGAAGAGTCCGAAAGGAGTTCAGCTTCTATAGGCATCCGTCTGAAGGAGAAGTTTGGAAGGAGTCCGGCTCCTAAAGGACTCTGACTGAGGAAGAAATTCTGGAGGAGTTTGGCTCCTGTAGGCATCTGTCTGGGGAAAGATTCGAAAGAAGTTTGGCTCCTACAGGCGTCCGTCTGAAGGAGGAGTCCGAAAGAAGTTTGGCTCTTATAGGCGTCCGTCTGAAGGAGGAGTTCGAAAGGAGTCTGACTCCTGAAGAAGTCCAACTGAGGAAGAAGTCATGGAGGAATTTGGCTGTTGGTGGAGTTCAGCCTCTGAAGAAGTTCGGCTGGAGCTTGGCTACTGAGGAGTTCGATCGACTGAAGGAGTTCGATTGAAACTCGACCGTTGAGGAGTTCGGCCGGCTGAAGAAGTTCGGCTAAGATTTGGCCGTTGGAGGAGTTCGACTGGGGTCCCGATCATTGGAGGAGAACTCTCGATCGAAGCTCTTCCATGATTACCAGTTGCATTAAGCTAAGCATCAGGCTGGACTTTGATAGGAGCGGAGTTTATCCCCAACAATAGTCTCTCCCACTCTCGAGTTCAAAATTTGAAGAAGAGAAGTACAAAAAAGTCGATCGTCGAAGTTTTTCAGACTCTGCACTCGTTGGGATTGAAGCTTGGAGGAGATCTTATCTCCAGTCGAGGTTGAAGGAGATCTTATCTCCTGTTGACATAGACGTTGAAGCTCGGAGGAGATCTTATCTTCAGTCGAGGTTGAAGGAGATCTTATTTTCTATTGATGTTGCGGTCGAAGCTCGTGAGCCTCCTGTTGATGTTGCGGTCGAAGCTCGTGGGAGATCTTGTCTGCAGTCGAGATCCAGAGAGATCTTGCCTTCTGTTGACATTGCGGTCAAAGCTCGTGGAAGATCTTATCTCCAGCCAAGATTGATGTTAAAGTTAAAGCTCGAGAGAGATCTTGTCTCCAGCCGAAGTTGACATTGAAGTTGAGGCTCGGAGAAGATCTTATCTCCAGCCGAGGTTAAAGTTGAAGTTGAAGCTTGATGGAGATCTTATCTCTAGCCGAGGTCCAGGAAGCTCTTGCCTCCTGTTGACATTGCGGTCAAAGCTCATGAGAGATCTTATCTTCAGATGAGGTTGAAGGAGATCTTATCTCCTATTATTGTCGGACACAATGGGGCCGTTGTCGGAGCCTTTCCTCTCATCTCGTCTAAAATGAACGAGGCCTTCAGCTTTACTCATGTTGGGATGAGGTTCTCCTCCTATTCCTAACAAGCTGTGGGGGTACATAAGGGCCGTTGTCCGGGCCTCTTCCCATTTCGTCTAAAAAGAACGAGATTTCAACTTTGCTCACATTAGGACGAGGTTCTCCTCCTGTTCCTAACGGGCTATGGGGCATATAAGAGCCGTTGTCGGATCTCTCTCTCCATCTCGTCTAAAATGAATGAGACCTTCGACTTTGCTCGTTGTTAGGATAGAGGTTCTCCTCCTAACTTTCTTAATGGACTGTTGGGGGCACATAAAGCTGTTGTGGTGGTCTTTCCCCCATCTCGTCTAAAGAATAAGTCTCGACCTTGCCAAGTAGATGAGGTTCTCCTCCTGTTCCTAATGGACTGTGGGGACACATAAGGATAGTTGTCAGGGCCTCTCTCCATCTCATCTAATGAACGAGGCCTTCGAACTTGCTCATATTAGGATGAGGTTCTCCTCTGTTCGCCACTATTTGATGCTTTCTTTTCCATCATTAGGTAGTTTCGTTGTTACCAAGAAATAATGTTGAAATGGAGAGTTTTAATTGAAGAAAAATTATCAGTAGTACATTTTCAGATTCTCTAAGTCTCAAGATCGTGGGAACATTATTCCTCTGAGCTTCTTCAAGTGATAAGTTTTGGGCCGGATGACTTCCTCTATTTCATATGGGTCTTTCCAATTCAGGGCAAGCTTTTCCTGACTTTGAGGCTGAGAGATGGCAGCTCGTCGAAGTACTAGGCCCCTCAAAGATAGCATTGATGATGCCGAAAGGCGGTCGATTTTCTTGTTGTTCCTCGCTCATTGGTGGTTCTAGCTGCGGTAGCACCATTGGCTTTCTTCAAACCGTCATCTGTGGAGCATTGAGGGGGGGTGTAGTTGCGAAACCTTCAGGGAGGAGAACTTCGTGCCCTTCTATCGAGGCTTCTTTGATGACGAGCTCAAGAGAGAGTTCGACCTCGCTTGCGCTTGGAGAGAGTTCGTGAGCACGGTCGAACTTCATTCGACCCTCCATCAGCCGTAGGTTTGCTAGACTCGCTTGTCTGCCGCTCTCCTACGACTTCTTCATCCTTCAACTTGAAGGCTTCTTCCACACGGGCATATTCCTCGGTCCGAGCTAGCAGATTGACAAAGTTTTTGGGGTACTTCTTATCCAGAGAGAATAGCAAATCATTCTTTCAAAGGCCGCTCTTGAGTGCGGCCATCGTAATTGACTGATCCAGGTTTCAAACCTCCAACGCAGCAGCATTAAATTGAATGATATAAGTCCGGATGGATTTCTCCTTCTTCTGCTTGATGTTCATCAAAAAATTTGAATCTCGACGAGGATGTCGGCTACTGAGGAAGTGAGCTATAAACTGATGGCTCATCTAGTCAAAGAAGATGATCGTACCTGACTTCTATGTCGAGTATTAGTTTCTTGCTACTTTCTTTAAGGTAGATGGAAAAGCTCGGCATAATATGGCATCTGGTGTGCCATGGAGCAGCATCATAGTCCGAAAGGCTTCTAGGTGATCGATCAGATCGGAGGTTTCATCATAGCTTTCAAATTGGGGGAGCTTGAAGTTCGACAAAATGGACCCTTGCATAATTTAGGAAGAGAAAGGAGGATCGGTGCAGATGTCGTCATGGTGAGCTGGGATGACGTGGTTGAGCTTTTCAATCTGCCGATCTATCCCCCGCAGTTTCTAATCGAGGACGTCAACTCGATCATAGGTCTTGGAAGGCTTCCGACTGTGGATGGAGAAGGTCCCTTCTGAAGAAAAATCATGATCCAAGCATGGATCCTTTTCTCTCTGTTTCTCCTTCCTAAAGGTGATGGGTATGCTAGGCCAAATGCTCTTTCTTGGGACTAGTTTCTGACATCCTGATGGTGGATTTTCTGATAGAATCGCTGCCAGAGGCTGCTGCATGGCCTACACCATTTTGGTGAGGCCCTGAATCCGCTGCATCAGTAGGTTAAACTGCTCCGAATCTACCATGGCCATCGATGGAGGTGATGGTTGAAGCACTGATAATGGAGCAGGAATAGATGGATCTGACTCAGACCTTAAAGAAGAAGGTCGATAGGGTCGATTGAGCACTCCTTTAAGAATAAACGTATCTCAGAAACTAAGGGCCCTACTTCTAACGTCAATTCTGTTAGTGCAGAATCTGGTTGACGTCGGAATGAGCTGGAGTTGAGGAAGATGAGGTCACCGTCGGTGACCTACAAAATAAAGTTCCATCTGGAGTCGGTGGTGGTGGCTCCGGTAGGACCCTCCGACAATCAAGTTAGCTCTTCTGGCCAATAGAAATGAAGTGCTCAGGAGAGAGTTCGATAGAATTTTGGGAAGGAAAAAGAGTTTAGAGAAAACGTATCTAAAGGATCTCTTTTTATAAACGAAGCTTATAGTGGATTGATAGTGACAGCTGTAGCCGTCTGATAGCGGGCCGCTCGAGGCCTGATGGAGTCTGTCATGGAGGGGGATGCCGTCTGTAGCAGACTGATGGCAAAAATCGTAGCTATCCAGTACTGAGCCGCTCGGAGCCACACGAAATTTGATATGGAGAGGAAGAGGTGTCGTCAGACTGATAGTGATCGTTTATTAAGATTCAATAATTGAAGTTTGGAGGAAGTAGGCATTGGTCGGTGAAGAGCTTCGACATACATCAATTTTAGAGGAGTTTGGACTTCTGAAGGAATCCAATTGAAGGAGAGATCCGGAAGGAGTTTGGCTCCTGAAGGAGCTTGACTGAAGGAAGAGATCGAAAGGAGTTCAGCTCCTGAAGGAGCTTGATTAAAGAAGGAGTCTGAAAGGAGTTTGGCTCATGTAGGAAATTTGACTAAAAGAGGAGTCCGAAAGGAGTTTGGCTCCTGTAGAAATACGACTGAAGAGGAGTCCGAAAGGAGTTCGACTTTTGTAGAAACTTGATTGAAGGAGGAGTCCGGAAGAAGTTTGGCTCCTATAGAAATTTGACTGAAGGAGGAGTTCGGAAAGAGTTTGGCTTTTGTAGAAACTTAACTAAAGAAGAAGTCCGAAAGGTGTTTGACTTTTGGAAAAATTCGATTGAAGGAGTCCAGAAGGAGTTCGGCTCCTGCAGAAATTTGACTGAAAAAGGAGTCCGAAAGGAGTTCGGCTCCTAGAGAGATCTGACTAAAAGAGGAGTTCGGAAGGAGTTTGGCTCCTATAGAAATTTGACTGAAAAAGGAGTCAAAAAGAAGTTTGGCTACTGTAGAAATTCGACTGAAGGAGAGATCTAGAAGAAGTTTGGCTAGCTCCCATGGAAACTTGATTGAAGGAGTCCGAAAGAAGTTCGACTTCTGTTAAAATTTGACTGAAGGAGAGATCCAGAAGAAGTTCGACTTCTGGAGGAGTCCGACTGAGGGAGAAGTCTAAAAAAAGTTCGACCGTTGGAGGGGTCCGACTGATGAAGAAGTTTGGGAGAAGTTTGGTTGAAGTCTGAAAGAAGTTCGGTTGGAGTTCGATCATTAAAGGAGTTCGACTGGGTTCGACCGCTGGAGAAGTTCGACTACTAAATGAGTTCGATCGCTGGAGGAGATCAATTGGGGTTCGACTGCTGAAGGAAGAATTTTCGATTGAAGCTCTTCCATAATTATCGATTGCATTAGGCTAAACATCAGACTGGACTTCGATGAAAGTAAAATTTATCCCCAATAATAGTCCCCCCACTCTTAAATTCAAAATTCGAAGGAAGAGAGTATAAAAAAGGTGATTCCGAAGTCCTTTTTCAGACTCTACACCATTGAGGTTGAAGTTTGGAGGGAGATCTTATCTCCAGCCGAGGTTGACGTTGAAGTTGAAGCTCGGAGGAGATCTTATCTCCAGCTAAGACTGAAGTTGAAGTTGAAGCTGGGAAGAGATCTTATCTTCAATTGATGTAGACATTGAAGCTCAGGGGAGATCTCAGTCCGACCTTAAATAAGTTCTCCTCGGTAAGGAACCTGGACAGCGGGAGGGGAAAGAGACTAAAGATCTGACTCAAGGCCTCTCCCTCGGCATCGGACGGCATTGGAGGTCTGACGGCCGATCTATGAGGTTGCCCTCATGATGTACTGAAACCCTATGGTTGCTCGATCGAAACAAAAAAGAAGTGCTCCTTCTAGTTGTGCACCGAGGAAGGAGCACTTCAAAAAAGGCGGCATCCTCTCCGAGGAGAAGCGTACCACCACTCGACCTCCATCAGATGCTCCTTTAAAGTGAAGTAAGCTCGAAAAAAGCGGAAGATAGGCTCGACCTCGAGAAGGAGACAGTGGGTGAAGAAGCCTAAAATTGATCACCAGGAGTTTGGCACCAAACAACAAAAGCTAATTCTATATAGGTTTAGAAGCTCGACGATTAAAAAATGAAAAGACAATCTGAGGCCGGCCTTCAGCGATTCCTCATAAACACCGACTCATCCAGGCTGAGGAAGAGCTATACGCTCCCCGGGACCAGCGACCTCTAACTTAAAATCATCGGGGACATGGTATTTCATCCTAATGACTTTCAGGTCCTCCAAGGAGAAGACAGAATCTATTCTGAAAGGACCACAGTCCGAAACTTCATGTTCTTTGGATTGGCCTGGAGAACCTATTACCCCAGAACCGTGATCCTCGTCAGAAGGGTTATCCGAGCCCCAAGAAGATCGGGACAGACTAGATTGACTCATGAGTGTAGAGGAGACTGATCTAAAGGGCGAGGAGGCCGAGCAACGAGGTGAGTTAGGGCAGGATCGAGGGTGGCTCGGCTAAGTTTGAGCTATTTCTCATGCAAAGTATCGGAGTTCATCCTTTAAGCAACAGCAGCAGTCAAAAAGAGTAATATTGACCCTATTTATAAGAGGCATGGATGGCTCCGATCTACTCCCATTTCATCTACCCTTTTAGATATTTGCTAGGTATCAGATATCCATTGGTCAGGATGGGTAGACCCGGAGCAAAGCAATGGACGGTTAGATTTCATGGCTGATAGACTTCTCCCAATCTTATTATGCTATCGATCTCCAACACTGCAATGCGGACACGATTTGGAGATCGATCTCGGCTTGGATAGGGTACTTACATCGATCGCTCAGAGATGGATCGACCTCGTAAGTGGAGGGCAAACTATTGTGGAATGGGGCTAGTGTGGCTTTGGCTTGTTTAGGGTCGACCGCCGACCTATCTCAATGAATCGTCTGAGCGGAATGATGTGATACTTCGCCCGCGGTTAGCTGTAGGTCGGCTTAAGCCGACCTACAATTTCGGTCGACCTACTAAAAATCGTCTCCTGACAAAATAAGGTAGGCTTTCATACCTCATCCTCGTCGAGTTCAGATCGACCGTTAAGCTACATGAATAGGCTCATAGCTCGTCAATGATTGACCTACAACCATCCCTGTAAAAACTGCGTTCTCTCCAAATCGAAAAACTTGGATAAATGAAGAATCTTTCGCAATCCCATCTCCCAGAAAGAAAAGAAATCTTCCGAATCAATCCAGGATGACTAACTCAAAAAGCCATTAGAGTCCAAAATGGATACGACTCCAACTCCTCCCCTATAAATAGAGGAGCTCCGGGATCCTCCAGATAGGTCATTCAATTCGACGCTTTCTCTGCTCATTGTTCTTCAATCTCCTAACTTGAGCGTTGGAGGGTCTTTACCGAAGAACACTCCAGTGTGGACTTTATTGTAGGTGAATGGATGAAGCTCTAGCAAAGTTCATCCTCGACCTCATATTTCTCGGTGGCCGAGCTCCTCCATCCTCATCGGTCGACCTTAAACCGAGAGATCCAGGAGCAACAATAATATCTATCTACCTTTGGTGATTGGTGTTGTTAGGGTGTTCATAAAATTGAGCAAGATCAATGTCTCAACTAGGTTTATGAAAATGAACCTAATTTTGTTTTTCCTTCGAGTTTTTCTCTCTCTCAAAAATAAAGACCTCATAGAATAATAAATCTTTAGTTAATTAATGTAAAAATTAGTAATTATAAATTTAAAATTTTAAAATAATAATTAAAGTAGTTGCTAGAAATTTATGATAAATTCTAAATAGTTACAAGGCAAAACATAAACCGACTAATTTCATGAGTTACATTTATTTTCTTTTGAGCAATACCCAAGATTTGAACTCTTGAGAGTTACTGTCAATTGAAAATATAAATACAAGATGTTTTTTTTTTTTAATTTTTCTCCAGCAAATTAAGTGTTATTGTCTGTACTTCTGTAGGTGTTGGAGATAAAGCTTCGGCGCTATACTCACTAATTGCTCGGGAGAATAACTAAAATTGATAGGTTAGATTTGACATGGGATGGCATATAAAAAATGTCGTGGTTTTACTGGATTAGCCTGTTGGAGATTCACTAGTTTTATTCATCAAATTTTTAACCTTAAACAAGAACAAATTGCCCTTATGAAAGAAAAGCAAAAAAAAAGAAAGGCAAGAATTACCTGCTCTGGTTCCCTCTTCTCAAAGGAATTGTCCTTATCTCCATTTAAAGAGAAATATAGAGTAACATAACTATTTATAACTAACAATATATATAGTATTCGATGGAAAAGTTTTATACTAGTTGAATGATCTTGAGTTATGCTTCAGCTAGGTCACAATGGTTACAGCAGCAAATGGTCATGATCCATATGACAACAAAACGGAACTATAAAAAGAAAAATGGTAAAAATGACTTTAGGACAACTATTTAGTGCGCCGGGCCATACCATTAAGGTCAGCCATCAGCTATTTTGACTAGTACCTAAAACCATGGGCTAGATTTTGATTTGATCACTTCGCCGGATCTAATGGATATCAGTACATTGTTTTATTATAAATCATAATAAAACTAAAGATCTTGGTGTCAAGATTAGCACCAAATAAAGCAGCTAACCCAATTGGAGACCATTATTTCTATTGATGGCAGTAGTCTAGTGAGATAATTAGGGCGAGCTTGGAGACCCACCCTGGAGGATTGCTGGTAGACAATGTTTGGTGTACCAGAATAATTTTCATGGTAATGTTTCACCAACTTTTAATTCTCTAATATTGAGGTAATACTGAGGTGCGGCTAATTTCTTCTATGAAACTTGCACAGGAAAGAGACATCTGTACGTAGAAGACGAAAAAGAAAAAGCTCGGATAACCACTATATAGCTTACAAACATAAAATATTTTAGGATGAATTTGCTATTTATCCTTCTCATGTTTTAGAACAATGACAGGAGCACTGTAAATTATTTAGCAAAAATAATTACGAAGTGGCTATGTAGCTGGCTAGAAGTGGTTATATATTATGATGCAAAAATCAATATTAATTGCACATATTTTCCTTGGCTCGAAATTTAGAAGGAATAGGATTAACATCTAACTAATTGTGCTTTGATGTAACCTAATTTATTCTATAATTTCATAATTTTTGACACCCTCAATAATTTATGGCTAAGTTTAGTTTTCTTCAATACCTTTTCTTACAATATATAAGTCTATTAACATAAGAAAAATATTTAGGTAATTTACTGATAAGTAGTTACTTGTATTGAGTATATGGTCCAATTGTTTGTATGGTATGAGTAATTATGGATTGAGCAGTAATGCATGAAGCACAGTCATGCACTAGGATAAGTCGAAGCAAAATTATCATGAATGAACTTGATATCACGGTACAATGTTATAAAAAGAAGATTTTTGAACTTGAAGAACATGCTTCTTCAATTCTATTTATCAATTTTCTCTTCAAAAAATCCTCGATTTAGATTTAAAATATCTTAAATTATTAAACTTGTGCATCCTTCCTTTTTAATAAAACTATGGAAAAAAATTCTTTCCTTCGTATAAAATGGTCTCACTTATATTCCTTTTATTTTCTTCTCCAATAAACTTTATATTGAGTCAAGAGAATCTCAAGATTAGTAGAATTTGAAATTATTGAGCCTTCTAGCATATCTTCCATATTTACTAAATGACTTTTGTATTGACAATCAATCTAAAATCAAATTAAACATTTTCTATTTCAAGACTTTAAATTTATAAAATAACTTATTTAGTTCTTCAAATTTTTATATTCTTTTTAATATATTATTATCTAACTTTCAACGTTCATTACATGTGCATATATACTTGCTAGTATTCTAAAATTGAACCATAAAAGTGCAAAAATTATCCACCCATTCAATTGCTCACAAATTCCCTCCCAACTATCCTAAATTCTATTGTAAGTACATAGTGTAAAGTTGAAGGAAAATTGCTACCACCAAACTGTGATTATCCTCATAATCAACTTCTAACTTAGTTGGTTGGCAGCTTTCCCATAAAGGCTAGTCCTTGAAGGAGATTTAGGGTCCAAATAATTATGTGAAAATCTATGCAAATGTGTGTTTAGTCCCATTTTAGTTATTTCGGAAACATCTTGAGTATTTATGCATGGCCCAAAACTCCAAAACATCTTTCTTTCTTTTTTTTTTACTTCCTTTTTTAAAGTGAGGTTCTGGAGTCATGAACTAAATCTATTCTAAAAACATTTGTAATGATCCAGAAACTCACTTAAATTTTTAAGTGAGGTTCTAGAGTCGCCAACTAGATCTATTTTAATAACATTTGTAATGATCAAAAAACTTATTTAAAAGAATGATCAGAAGATATTATCTGAATTTCTTAACCTTATATAAATATCCTAATATCTTTTTGGAATATCCAAAATAGGACTAAACATATTCTTAAACGGGTCTTCACACACCCTGGACCTCCTGACAAGCCTCTATTAACCAATTTAGTTAAAGTTTAAGTAATCCTACATTGGTAGGAGCAAAGATATTGCTTTAACTCTACACCATGTATCTACAATAGAATTCAAGATGGTTGGAAAGAAATTTATTACTAATAAAAATCTTGCAATCGTAGAATACATCTTTGTTGGCCTTTTTAACTTAGTTTCTAGGCTATTACAAATGGTATCATAATAGATCTAGCTTATAACCAAATAAACTAGGAGATATTATAGCACGAGCTCTTTTTAAACTAACCATGAACTGATCATGACAGTAGTGATTGTATTTTATTTGATTTGTGTCTTAGTTGGATGAGGATGATTGAGCTTAAACAGACACAACGTAAGGATATATATGACCGTGTATTTAGGCCCATATAGGTTGTGTGCTATGAAAATTTTGGGTACCTGGACAAGACCAAGAAATCTAAAACAGACCAAATAGGCCAGCGGTGATAAAGCTTGTCAGGTAGAATTCAAATT
Organism: Cocos nucifera; assembly: GCA_006176705.1. Lineage (NCBI taxonomy): Eukaryota > Viridiplantae > Streptophyta > Magnoliopsida > Arecales > Arecaceae > Cocos > Cocos nucifera. The sequence goes on from QRFJ01000320.1 coordinate 665,624, forward strand.
GATTGATTTGCTGCCCTAAAATTACATTGATTTAATCAAGTATATTGGTATAGAATTTGGTTGTCGCCAGATCGAGCTGGAGTGGAGGAGGATGAGGTCACCATCGGTGACCTATAAAATAAAGTCCTGTCCGAAGTCGGTGGTGGTAGCTCCGGCAGGACCCTTCGACGATCAAGTCAGCTCTTCTATCCAATAGAAATGGAGTGCTCAGGAATGAGTTCGACAGAATTTCAGAAAGGAGAAGAGAGCTTAGAGCCTAGAGAAAATATATCTGGAGGATCCTTTTTATAGACGGAGCTTGTAGCAGATTGATGGTGATAGCTACAGCTGTCAGGTAGTGGGCCACTCGAGGTCTGACAGAGTCAGTCACGGAGAGAGGCACCGCCTGCAGTAGATTGATGGCGACAGCCATCATCGCCTGGCAGTGGATCGCTGTCGTGTGTGGCAGACCGATAGTGATGATCGTAGCCATCCGATATTGAGCCGCTTGAGGCCACATGGAGTTCGGTATGGAGAGGGAGAGGCATCGTCAGACTGATAATGATCGTTCATTGAGATCCAATAATCGAAGTCTAGAGGAAGCAGATGTTGGTCGGTGAAGAGCTTCTACATACATCAATTCCAAAGAAGCTCGGACTCTTAAAGGAAACACATATGGAGGGGTATCATCCAGGAGCAATCTGCTGTCTGACTGAAGGAGAAGTCTGAAAAGAGTTCGATCGAAGGAGAAGTCTGGATGGAGTCTGGCTTTTAGAGAAGTCTGACCGAAGGAGATGTCTGTGAGGAGTCCGACTTTCGGAGAAGTCCGACCAAAGGGGATGTCCGAAAGAAGTTCGACTTTCGTAGGAGTTCGACTGAAGGAGAAGTGCGAAGGAAGCTCAGCTCCCGTAGGAGTTCGATTGAAGGAGAAGATCGAAAGGAGTTCGGCTTCCATAGGGATCTGACTGAAGGAGGAGTGCGGAAGGAGTTCGGCTCTCATAGGAGTTCGACTAGAGAAGTGCGAAGGGAGTTCGGCTTTCGTACGAGTCCAACTGGAGCTCGATCGTTGAGAAGTTCGATCGGTTGAAGGGATTCGGCTAAGACTCGACTGCTGGAGAGTTCGAAAAGGGCTCGACCGCTAAGAAGTTCGGCCGGCTGAAGGAGCTCGGCTAAGGCTTGTCCGCTGAAGCTCTTCCGTGACTACCGATTGCATTAGACTGAGCATCAGACTAAATTTTGGTGAGAGCGGAGTTTATTTCCAACAATAGTCCCTCCACTTCCGAGTTTGAAATTCAAAGGGAGTACCAAAACAGGCGACCGTCGAAGTTCTTTTTCGGGCTTTGCATCCGTTGAATTTGAAGTTTGGAGAAGATCTTATCTCCAACCAAAATTGATATTGAAGTTGAGGCTCGGGGGGATCCCATCTCCAGCCGGAGTTTAGGGAGATCTTATCGTTTATAGGAGCTCGAGGAAGATCTTATCTCCAGTAGCCGAGGTTGACTCGATCGCTCGGGAGAGATCTTATCTCTAGCTGAGATTGACTTGGATGCTCAGGGGAGATCTTATCTCCGACAGTCGAGGTTGAAGATAAAGCTCGAGGGAGATCTTATCTTCAGCAGCCGAGGTTAAAGGTTGGGCTCGGGGGAGATCTTATCTCTAGCAGTCGAGGTTGAAGGAGATCTTATTTTCTATTGACGTAGACTTTGAAGCCCGATCTTCGACTTTACTCACGTTAGGACGAGATTCTCCTCCTGTTTCTAATGGACTGTGGGGGCATATAAGGGCCGTTGTCAGGGCCTCTTCCCCCATCTCATCTAAAATGAACGAGGTCTTCGACTTTGCTCATGTTAGGACGAGATTTTTATCCTATTTCTAACAAACTATGGGGGTATATAAGGACCGTTGTCAGGGCCTCTCCCTCCATCTCGTCTAAAATTAATGAGACCTTCGACTTTACTCACGTTAGGATGAGGTTCTCCTTCTGTTCCTAATGGGCTGCGGAGGCACATAAGGATCGTTGTTAGAGCCTCTCCCCCCATCTCGTCTAAAATGAACGAGACCTTCGACTTTGCTCACGTTAGGATGAGGTTCTCCTCCTGTTTCTAACGGACTGTGGGGGCACATAAGGGCCATTGTCAGAGCCTCTCCTCCCATCTCGTCTAAAATGAATGAGACCTTCTACTTGCTCATATTAGGATGAGGTTCTCCTCCTGTTCCTAACATGGTTACCATTGATTGCTTCTTCCCTGTCGTCGGTAGTCTTTGCACCGAGAAACGATAATATGGAAATAAAAAAAATTTATTAAAGTAAAATTATCGACAGTACATTCTCAGACTCTTTGAATCTTATGGTCGGGGGAGCGTTGTTCCTTTGAGCTTCTTTTGATGCTAAGTTTCAGGCTAGACGACCTCCTTTGCTTCATATGGGCCTTTCCAATTTAGGGCAAACTTTTCTTGGTTCTGAGGTTGAGAGATGGTGGCTCACCGAAGTACTAAGTCCCCCCAGAGATAGCATTGATGATGTCGGATGACGGCCGATCTTCTTGTTGTTCCTTCCTTATTAGTGGTTCTGACCGCGGTATCGCCATTGGATTGCTTCGGGCTGACGTCTATGGAGCATTGAGGGGGGTGTAGTTGTAAAACCTAGGAAGAAAACTTCTTCGTGCCCTTCTATTGGGGCTTCCTTGATGATGAGCTCAAGAAGGAGTTCAGACTCGCTTACGGACGGGGGAGGGCCCATGAGCGTGGCTGAGCTTCATTTAGTCCTCCTGTGAAACCTTCTAGGGAAGAACTTCGTATCCTTTTGTCGGGACTTCTCTAATGATGAGCTTGAGGGAGAGTTCGATCTCGCTCCACTCGGGGGGAGTCTGTGAGCATGGTCGAACTTCATTTCATTCTCCTGTAAAACCTCCTAGGGGGAGAACTTCGTATCCCTCTGTCGGAGCTTCCTCGATGACGAGCTCGAGGAGTTCGGACTCGCTTGCGCTTGGAGGAAGTCTACGAACGTGGTCGAACTTCTCTCAACCCTCTATCAGCGGTGGGTCTATCAGACTCATCCGTCCGTCGCTCTTCTATGACTTCTTCATTCTTCAATTTGAAGGCTTCTTCCATACGGACATATCTCTCAGCCCGAGCAAGCAGATCGGCAAAGTTTCTAGGGTACTTCTTCTCTAGGAAGAATAGCAAATCATTCTTTTGAAGGTCGTCCTTGAGTGCGGCCATTGCAACAGACTGGTCTAGGTTCTGGACCTCCAACGCGGCAACATTAAATCGGATAACATAAGTCCGGATGGATTCTTCCACCTTCTGCTTGACATTCATTAGAAAATTCGAATCTCGGTACGGATGTCGACTGCTGATGAAGTCGGCTGTGAACTGATAGCTCATCTGGTCAAAAGAGAAGATCGTACCTGACTTCAATGTCGAGTACCAATTTCTTGCTACCTCCTTCAAGATAGATGAAAAAGCTTGATATAATGTGGCGTCTGATGCATCATGGAGTAGCATCATGGTTCGGAAGGCCTTGAAATGATCGACTGGATCAGTGGTTCCATCATAGCTTTCAAATTGAGGGAGCTTGAAGTTCGGTGGAATGGGTTCTTGCATAATTCGGGGAGAGAAAGGAGGATCGATGCAGACGTCGTCATAACGAGCCGAGGTGACATGACGGAGTTCCTTAATCCGTCAGTCCATTTCCCACGGTCTGTGATCGAGGGCGTCATCTTGGTTGCAGATCTTGAAGGGCTTTTGGCTACAAATGGGGAAGGTCTCCTCCAGAGGAGAACCATGATCCGAACACGGATCCTCTGCTCTCTGTTTTTTCTTCTCAGGAGCGACGGGTATGCTAGTCCAAGTACTCTTCCTTGGGGTCAATTTTCGACATCTTAATGGCAGATTTTCTGGTGGAGTCATCGTCGGGGGCTGCTGCATGGCCTGCACCATTTCGGTGAGGTCCTAAATCCGTTATATTAGTAGGTTAAACTGCTTTAAATCTACCATGATCGTTGGTAGAGGTGGAGGTTGGAGTGCTAGCGATGGAGCAGGAATGGATGGATTTGGCCCAGATCTGATGGCAGAAGTGGTAGATCTCTGAGTGATCGCCTTCTTTTGAGGCATTTCTTGAGATTGAGGAAGAGAGTGGAGATGAACCTTAGAGAAGGAGGTTGGCAGGGTCGGTTGAGTACTCCTTTAAGAACAAGGGTACCTAAGAGACAGAGGCCCTTCCTCTAGCGCTAATTTTATTGGTGCAGAATTTGGTTGTTGCCGAATCAAGCTGGAGTGGAGGAGGATGAGGTCACCATTGGTGACCTACAAAATAAAGTCCTATCCGGAGTCGGTGGTGGTGGCTCCGACGATCAAATCAGCTCTTCTGTCCAATAGAAATGGAGTGCTCAGGAATGAGTTCGGCAAAGTTTCGGAAAGAAGAAGAGAGCTTAGAGCCTAGAGAAAATGTATCTGGAGGGTCCTTTTTATAGGCAGAGCTTGTAGCGAGTTGATGGTGATAACTGCAGCTGTCAGGTAGTGGGCCGCTCGAGATCTGGCGGAGTCAGTCACGGAGGGAGGCACCACCTGTAACGCCGCTTGCAGCAGATTGATGGTGACAACCATCGTTGCCTGGCAGCAGATCGTTGTCGCGTGCGGTGGACCAATAGTGACGATCGTAGCCATCCGATACTGAACTGCTCGGGACCGCATGGAGTTCGATATGGGGAGGGAGAGGCATCGTCAGACTGATAATGACCGTTCGTTGAGATCCAACAATCAAAGTCTAGAGGAAGCAGGCGTTGGTCGATGAAGAGCTTCTACATACGTCAATTCTAAAGGAGCTCGAACTCTTAAAGGGAACACGTCTGGAGGGGGATCATTCGGGAGCAATCCGTTGTCTGACTAAAGGAGAAGTCTGAAAAGAGTTCGACTCCTGAAGGAGTTCGACCGAAGGAGAAGTCCGAAAGGAGTCTGGCTTCTAGAGAAGTCCGACCGAAGGAGATGTCTGCAAGGAGTCCAGCTTTCAGAGAAGTTCGACCGAAGGGGATGTTCGGAAGAAGTTCGGCTCCTAGAGGAGTCCGACTGAAGGAGTCAGGAGGGAGTTTGGCTCCCGTAGGAGTTCGACTGAAGGAAAAGTGCAGAGAAAGCTTAGCTCCCATAAGAGTCCAACTGAAGGAGAAGATCGGAAGGAGTTCGGCTCCCGTAGGGATCCGACTGAAGGAGGAGTGCGGAGGAAGTTCGGCTCCCGTAGGAGTTCGACTGGAGGAGTGCGGAGGGAGTTTGGCTCCCGTACGAGTCCGACTGGGACTCGGCCGTTGAGAAGTTCGGTCGGTTGAAGGGATTCGGCTAAGACTCGACCGCTGGGAAGTTCAAAAGGAGCTCGACCGCTAAAGAGTTCGGCCGACTGAAGGAGCTCAGATAAGGCTCGTCCGCTAAAGCTCTTCCGTGACTACCGATTGCATTAGGCTGAGCATCAGATTGGACTTGGGTGAGAGTGGAGTTTATCCCTAATAAAGTGGGTGGAGCAATCCTTCCTGACCTAAACAAATAAGGGGTCTCAGCCTCCATGCATCCCTTTCATCTAAGAGCAAATGCAGCAACATCATTTGATAACCTTGTTTATCAACCGTATTCAATTGAGGATCCAAAGACCGGTCCCAAACAGCAGGGCCACCAGCTGAAAGCAAGGGCGGTGACGGCCAATTCAGTCTCCTCTTGGACGGGAAAAAAAAGAAAACGGGCATGGCCGCGTGACGAGGACGGACCCCAGCGCCTCTCCCACGCCACTAACGTCTCCCTTGCTCCCATCCATCACATACATATTTGGCTTCTTCTCTCCGGCGCCGCGTGGAACCCCACTTGCCGTGTCTTATGGACTCCGCGGCCGAATATGTCCCATCCACCGCCCTTTGCCTCCACTCTTTTTTTGAATACCACCGACTCGAGCTTAAGCATCAACTCCACTAAATTTTTGAGAAAAAGTATCAACTTAAATAGTGAAAACAAAACGTGATAAGAGATGAAGATATCAACATAATGGTTTAAGTAACCTAAGTTTATTGGCCATTATAATGTATAACCATCATTTATATTTCAACCAACAAACCATCAGCTGGTACGTAGAGCTATTGAAGAAATGTTTAATTAGCAAAAGATGGTTAATAGATTCAACTTTAAACCCAAGTTAGTTCTATCCAGTCGCTGGGGACAGAAGGTTCGGCAGTTGAGGAATTCACCCTGAGAATTTTACACGACCATGATCAATGATTTTTTTCACTCAAAATGTATAACTCCAACTTTGAAATTCACAAACGCTTAATGACCGAGCTTAATCGATTGGACGTCAGATTCAAAGTTCAATACCTTGGTCACATATATTACAATCAAGGGCACCTTAAAGCCTTCCTATAATGAGTTGGTCTTCAACTAGAGCTCAGCAAGTTGTCACATGTACAACTAGATCAAGTGTATGCTTGCCTCAGATGTATTCTAGTTTAATGGTAGTGTATTTGCCACCATAGGAGTGCATCACATCCATCAGTTGCATCGCAAGAACTTTGGATTATCTTCCTTCGAGAAAATTAAAAATAATATTTTCAATTAATCTACCCAACTCTAGGAGAGAGTAAAGAACAGGTCAAGCCAAGGTGAGCATCCAATATTCATTATAGCAGTTTAAAAAGGTTCTAGAAAACCTTAGCACCTCTTCCATCCGGAAAGCCTCCCAACTTTAAAAAAGAAGGAATAATCACAACCAGCCAGCTGCGTGAGTTGCCAGTCCTAAGCTCATTAATTTACAATAAGGATTCACACGGTAGCTAACAGCATGATGCACAAAAGAAATGGGTCTCTCCATCAATTTTATATATGAGCCGTATCAATCATGGCTGTCCCAACCTCAAAAAATGCAATTAGTGAAAAAAAATTCGCCTTTAGAAAAAGTCCACCCACTTACACAGGAATTCAAACTTTTGAAGAATCTCTAGAGTAGTTGGTCTCCTTACCCTTTTCTCCATTCACAACCTTCAATCCCCACAAGAAGACTTCCTTGCAGGGAAGCTTCACCATCCTTTCAAACCAAACCAAGCCTTCATCCAAAGTCTCAATCCTTTCTGGCTTTCGTCCTTCTATCATGGTGCAAAGAAAAGCACCAATCAAGCTTGGGTCTCTAACAGAACCAAAGAAGAGCCATGTTCTATCAGAGAAGTGCTTGTCCTCTAATCACCCACATGATGCAAGGAACAAAGCAGGAGGAGATCTCAAGAAGATAATGAAGAAGTCCAGATCCATCAAAGCCTCAGAATTGGAGAGCCTCACATCATCTCCATTCAGAAGCAGAAAGATTCAAATAAACAAGCCTCCACCGCACATGAAGCCTTCTACCATGAAAACATCAAATGGATCACCAAATTATATGAAGCCTACAAGCAGTTCGGATGCGAGGAAGGAGCGGTTGCAGGTAACTTTCCATTCCCCATCTGCCAATGATAAAAGCAAAAGCCCAAAGAACTCAAACAATTCAAATTACTCGAGACCGCCATTTCCTCCTGCTGATACTGGTATCAAACGTGCAAAGACCTTAACAAGAAAATCTAGTTTGAGACCAAAAAGGCCTTCAATGAAGAAGAGCTCAGGGATGGTTCTCTGTCACAAGAAGAATGTAAACAGGGCCACCTGCTCATCAACTTTGAAGGATTCAAAGTTCCCAAAGGTTTTGGACCTCAATCCAGGAGGTACCGAGTCAGAAGGGACTTCAATCATGAAGGTCTGCCCTTACACCTACTGCTTTCTGAACGGTCATGAGCATGAGTCTTTGCCTCCATTGAAGCGTTTCTTGTCGGCAAGGAGACAGTTGCTTAAGACCCAGAAGAGCATGAAGTTGAAAGGGCTCTCTTCATTTAGAAAAAGAAGTTTAAGGAAGGGCAGAGGTGCAGAGAGAATCAATATTAGTAGTACTCCATCAGAGTTAAAAGTCATTTCACTAATGGAAGATGCTGGCAATGATTTCTTTGTTGAAATCTTTGCTAAACCTAAAGAACCAATCAGAGAAGTGGTGTTTTTTGATGAGAGAAGAATTCAGGAAGACTGTAGTAAAGAGAATGCTGAAATTCTCAATAACTTATCATCAATGGAAGAAGATTGGGACTGGGAGAGCAGTGAACTTGAAGCTGAAGAAGGTGATGTAAGAATTAGATCAAATCAGGTAACCGAGATATATTTGGAGATTAGCTTTGGAGGTGGTCTAGATCTGGATGGTGAATCGGTCGATGAAATGGATTCTATTATGAGTTTTCTTGATTCTGCAGAATGTAATCAGCAAGCAGAAGCCAAGAAGGAAAACTTATCCTGCTTTCTATCAGAAGATTATGATGAAAGGGGTTTTGAATGCTGCATGGATAATGACTTGGAAAACACAAATGAAGGCCTTACAGAGAGTGGTGAAAATATTTTGACAACCAAAACTACCGATATGGATTCCGAAGAGAAAGGAGGAGCATTCGCTGACAATAATACTGATAACTCTGAGTACCTCCGTGATGGATTTGGCCTCATACTCGGCCCCTCAACAAGGAATGAGAATAAAGATGATGGATTTTTGTTGGAGCCAGCATATACTTCAATCACAAGTGAAGAAGGAAAAGTTGCTGAGAAATGTGATGCTGCAGCATCTGAATGTGGTGCTTTAGAAGGTAATTTCAATGATGAAACATGGAACATGCCTCATGATCTAATCAATAATGAACTCATTGATGTTTTAGGACAGCAAGAGTCATTAGGAGAAGACTGTTTGGGTGATGTCTTGCTTATGAGCAATGAGAACATTTATGACTCAGAAGAATGCAGGATTCAAGATTCAGAGATTTTCCAAGGGCAGCCCCTTCATGCAGCATTCAAGATTCTCGGCTGCGACACGTCTGAACCAGTTGATCTTGAAGGAGAAGAGAATCTTCTCACTGCAGATGGAAGCCTGGACAAGCCAAACCTTAACACTAACGTCAAAGAAGAGAGAAATGGAAATGGAATGCAGTCTTTTGATAATCTTCAGAGAGTTGGTGAGATAGATCAGAATAACATGGAAACTGATCATGTCCAATCAGAATTGGAGATTGAAGAACCCACACTTGTTGATGCAACTGAAGATTCAAGTGTTCCTCCTGAGATTGGTGACAGCTTCATCTTTAAAGATCAATTAGATGAGAGCAATTTGAGGGGGACCGAGGAGCAAGAAAAAGGACAGCAAGAGGAAAATTGCATCCTTAATGTACTACAAATTGAGGCTGCAGTCAGATTTGATTTAGATGAGAATGGCCTTGAAGCTGACAGTGAAAACCCTGAAACAGATAGCTCTAACCAGCCATTTCCTGAGGCCAGCAGTAAGCAGAAAGATAGATACAGATACAGCCCCATGAGAAGGAGAACAACTAAGGATTTGGAAGAAATAAAACAATTTAATCCACAGGCACCACGGTTTCTTCCAATAGAACCAGACCCAGAAGCTGAAAAAGTTGATCTCAGGCATCAAATGATGGATGAAAGGAAAAATGCGGAGTCATGGATGATAGATTATGCACTCCAACGGCTAGTCACCAGACTCACTCCTGCTCGGAAGAGGAAGGTAGCACTACTTGTTGAGGCTTTCGAGACTGTTATGCCACTGCCCATGTGTGAATCACCCTTGCTGAGTCCGACATCAGCCTTTGCTATACAAGCTTGCAGCTAATGGAGTTTCGAGGTAAGAACATTGACAAAACTACTGCTAAGTAGCTAAATTTGAAAGGCTTTGTTCTTAGTGATTTCCTATATTGTTTTTCTCCTTTTTTTCCATCAGCTCTTCTCTTGCAGTTAAGAATATCTAAGTATACAATTGGGAACTTACTGCATTATGGCACAAGGAAGCAAGTTTAGTAAACAAGTTATTCATAATGCAGGCACAATTGAAGCAGGATCTCATCTCATGGAGGCGATATTGTGTTCAAGTTTGACCATTATGTTGTTCACCTATTTTGCACATGTAAAATTGATGAGGTCTGTTGGTTGTGATTGACAAAGTTTTGTATTTTGGTTTCGGTATCCTCGGTTATTGTAAAGCTACCATGCAATTCCAAACAATTGATTTTATTGTTTATGTGAAGTTATGGATTCCTATGACTGTTGACATCTTTAACAACTTATACCTGGTAGTATTTTTTATATTCCAGCAATATATGAGCATGATATGAAATTTCATTCATGTACTTCAGAGAAGATTATGGAAGCCGCTGTGACAAAAATGAAGGCCGTGACTCTGAAATTCTGAAAGTCTATGATGCGGAGTACCTACAAAAAAACATAAATAATCATGTAATTTTAAGTTATAAATTAATAAACTCATTGGAAGTTTGATTAATTTGTACTTCTATACTCATCTTTTACATGGTTCACTTCTAAAGTGGTTTCAGATCAGTTAAACAACTTTAAACAAGCAGCATCGGGAATTTTACATGATGACACTTTGAACATATGAGCAAATGAGTAGCAGCTAATACTAACTAATTCACCAATATCGGCAGCAATTCGTAATGCTATGCTTAAAATGTCGATGAACAAATGACTTCAAGGGAAAAATGTATTTACATGAGAGGGATGACAATTCTCAACCTTACATGGCATGCTGCAAATTTTCGGCATTATGGATCATGAATACTTGTGCTAAAGCTATTACATCTTTTGGCAACAAAGGAGATTTATTGAAGCAACACTAAACATATATTTCAACTCCGAAAAGGAAATTCAGTAAACATATAATGCCATTAAGCTACAAAATGCAACAAGGTATGAATTAGGAAATGTGCACGGTTGGTGTCTTAGGTAGAAAGCTACATATTCTTACTCATTCTAGTACCTGGAAATGTGGGCATCTGATACTAGTTCTACTATTTCAATATTAGAACATGTGCAGAGTTTGGGGACAAAAAGTATTGCTTAGGAAAATTTGGCTCATGCAGAAATCACAACATTCTTACTCATATTAAAAACTAGCAATAAATATTATTTTTAGGGACAATCTAATCTCTCTGAAGTACTCTTTGCTAAAGAATTAATATATGTGGGCTACTTCAAAAAGCTAGATTTGAAAAAGTTCTAAGCAAGATGACAAGTATTGGGTAGACATCAACTTTGAATTAAGATACTACAAAGAGAACAGAAAGCAATAAGAATTATAACAAAACAAAATAGTGGAGACCCCCTTGAGCAAGCCAAATTGTACAAGAATTAACATTAAAATATTCAGCATAGAAGCAATGTATAAACATGCCCAAGGAAGCTCAAATTTGGACATCAGATAATAAATATCCTTGGCTTCTAGATGGCATGGCCATCAGGAAATTTTTGTCAGAAGATAAGAGTACCGTACTTTTGTCTGTATGAGGGAGAAAGGAACTCCTCAGAGATGTTGCCATCACACCATTTCAAAAGTCTATCCTTGCCTCCGCAATATCCTAATCCAAAAGTGGTGGGTACACCACTTTTGCACAAGAAAAGATTGGAGTATAACCCTGCTTGGAAGTAAGCAATTGTTCAGTAGCTTTCAGTGGTGGGGAAGCCTGGGAAGAAAGATGGGCATATGGAGCATCCGATACTAATTATTATAGTGAAGGTTTTGAAGAGAGAAAAAGCTTGGTGCATCCGTTCCATGCAATTCCAACTTCAAAAGAAGAAATAATCCTAAAAATTCAAGCCTGAGATTTCTCATGCCACACCCCCAATAATTTACAAGATATTAGTTAAAAGAAATGATTTAGAAACAATAGCTAACATGCTGATAAACCAAAAGTCCATGTTAAGCTATACCCAAATTTGGCTGTCCCAACCAGAGAAAATGTAAGTATATTCCTTAAAAAACCAGAAAGCTATAAAGAAATAAACAAATAACAGCTTAAACTTATAAAATTTATTATTATTGGGTTGACTTGCAAGGAAGAGGTTTGATAAATGAATATGCAAATGTGAAATGAAGAAATATTATAAAAAGCAGTTGAAAAAATAATTTCTTGAAATCATTCAATTTATATTTATGCAAGTTTAAAACCATGGTTTACAACAAAATGACACTTAAACACACATGGAACGGTGTTATCTCGCAATGGATCCTATGGACCAAGTCTATTATTTAGTGTCTTCAATATTTAAAACAGTATTTAAATGAGCAGTTCTTCTATATGCAAAGTCAAATTGAACGTTTGGTCCCAAAAGGAGGTCTTTTTCTAACAGGTTGCAGGCCTAATTTCTGCACAGACTTTAGTTGTGGAGATAAATGTAGGAGGGACCAAGCTTCATCAAGAGTCTCCAAACTGATGGTGATGCAATCTTTATCAGACAAGTGTTGATAAGACGGTTTGTTTTAGCCTCTAGGATGCTATAAGCGTATCATATGTAGTGAATCGATCGGGTGCTGATGAGCTGTGCCGATTTTCTCTTTCTGAAGCGTGCCGTTCCAGTAGTCCGGCTGGTGGGTTGCCGACTTCTATTGTCAAGGATTAAGATGCCATGCCGGCAATCCGGGGCTAACCAAGCTTCTTCTGTACATCCGTTACTGGGTGGCAGCTACTTTGGACAGGTTTATTTTGCTGGGCCTTCAAAGTACTGGCTGTTCTCCTTTTGGTTGGTGCATTTGTTTTTCCCCACCATCCTTGTCCCTTCCGCTGCTGGTTTTTCTCTTTTTTTTTTTTTTTCTTTTTCTACTATCCTTTATTCTTTGCTTGAGATAATTTTTCCTATCTGATTATCATCATGTCTTCATTTTTCTTTTCTTTTTTTCATTTTGATAAAAAGGGAGAACTAGCCACTCATTATTTACAATCTACTTATTATCATGTCATCATCTTAATAAAAACAATGGTGCATTGGCACTATTTTCTGCAACAAAGAATCCAAACTAGATCAAACATTAATACAAGTCTTGCAGCCTTTCGCTCATACTTGAAGCAACTCTTTTGTAAATTATTGTTATTTATTGAAGTCATTAGAGTGCCTAGCTAATTAATAAATGGTTAAAGCCTCAGTCAAATAAATATTAGTCCAACAAAAATGTTCCTAACTCTTTCCTATTAAACTCCATTTTATTCTATTAGCATGGTACAAACCAACTCGATCCATCTAACCCAACCCAAACTGCATTTAGTTTAGCATAGCATTGGATTAGGCTAGAAAACCTCCATCTAAGATTGGGTTGGGTTGGGTTGGATCAAGGCTGAAAAATATAGAAATTGGATTAGGTTAGGACTTGCCCTATACATCTAAAATGCAACCAAACCAAATACATTTATTTAGGTATGATCATTGGTAGAAGCCCATGTTGTTCACCTAACTAGCTTTTTTTTGAAAACAAGGTCACCATACTTGTCCATTCATGCGTAAAAGAGACCAAAGAGAGGTTTTTCTTTCTAGAAATAAAGAAGCACCGCTAAAGGCAACATTAACAATCGAGGTTATTGATGGAAACATCATATATAAATTAATCATTTTCCTTGGAGATGTTAATTTATGGCAGTTTGACAGTTAGACAACATGAGACACCGCCATGCATTTACAACCTTGATGCTCAATATCATCCAAAAGTTGGATAGTGCCTTCTTCATTTCTCTAATAAAAAAGTTTTTTTCATATTTTGGTTGATATGTAGATGGGACGGATATATGACTTGTGAGACTTGGTAGATCCGACTTAGATCGAGTCAACCCAGTCTGGCTAGGTTGGAGCTCATCGCCGCTTAACTAGGTGGGGTGAGGGGACTAAGGAGGACCTCAGGTATGCTACTGTATGCGAAATAGTTGATGAAAGCATGCGAAATCATCTAAAATACCTTTTTTCCTATTCTCCCTCTTCTCTCCCTTGACACTCCACCATCGTCGCCCCCATAACCTAATCACTGTAACATCCCATCTCCCTCCTCTCTCATGCCATATTCTAGGGAGTGATTAGTCCAGTCTGTTCTCTTGTATTAGAGATTAGGCATGCTATCTCTCACCTTTCTGCTCTCTCTAACCTTCATCTCCTTTCCTTCCGGTATCCTAAGATGTTGGCATACTTGCTAGACATCATCTCTCAATCGATGGCTGACCCTAGCCCCACATCCATCGGATCCCCTACTCTACTGTTGTATCCCCTTGGTCTACCAACTGACCACAAATTCTTCCCCCTTTAATTGGTGCTGTGACATATGACCCTAGTCCCTCCATCTTATTCTTACCTTTGGTCACCTAATCATAGACTAGCGATAGCCTGTGGTTGGTCCTCGGGGCTTCACCACCACCATTATGATGGAGTCGAGCCAATCCTTCATTCTCTTCTCTCTCTCTTCCCCTCCCTCTATTAACCAACTAATAGCTTTCTATCCCTCTCTCTCTCTCTCGTACTTTCTCTCTCACCCTCCTCCATTCGATACCATTTTCGGCTCTTGGATTATCTCATGATGGCCCTTTTGCTGGTTGATCTTTGTTCAGCTATAATGGAATTGCTTAGATCAAACCCTTGCTCCCTTAATCTAGTTGGATGTTACTCAGATCTAAATGATTTTGAGTTCCTTTTCTTCCTCTCATGTTTTTCCCCACCATCACCCTTCTTTCCCTTTACCTTTTTTTTCTAATTCTTAACTTGTGTAGGGTGTGATCTTCTAGACAAAGAGCAGTCTGGCATAGGTTTCTATAGCCGAACCCTTAAGTTGTGGTAAAACCCTAACTCCTCATTTAATTAATTTTAGGTAAATTAATTTGGATCAAGGTTGGTTAAGGAAAATTATGGATTAGGGTTAACTTTGTTGGATTATGATGAGGATGGTTTATTTCTCTTAAGTTGCCAACCTATAGTCCAAAATAATATGAGAAGTAGATTCCTCAATGCTAAGATAAAAGTCAGAGCAAAATGGAGTATGCGATTTTTCATACGAATAGTACAATTTGTGGATGAATACCAACTGTCCATCCATTTAGTGGTGCGAGAAGTGGGGAGGCCTGGTAAAAAGAGTTTGTAGGTATTTGATGCATTAATTGTTGCCCAGAAGAAGGATCCTAAGCCTGTTTGTGTTGTCACCCTTGAGAATTAAAATGACAAAAGCTCTATCCACCAACTTTTCTAGAAAGAATTGAAGGACAACTGGAATACTCCATCTCTTTTCACCAACCACAATAACATCCTTCACAAATAGACCATGCAATGAGTTAGTATCAATAGGTCCAGACCACCATGGTGGATGATAACTCCGGGTCATTGACCATGCAGATAGAAGTAGATAATCTGAGCATGAGAACAAATCTTTTTTCATATAGGGAATCACTTGGAGATGGAGGAAATAAAAGAAACCAAGTACTATATTTCACCCTTCTAAATGTACACCAAAGACCCTCCTAGGATAGCACAAATCTAGTAGCACATTTGGTCATCATATCATTCTTGACAACCAAATAGTGAGTTCCCGAACTATAGTTCTAGGATGGCGAGCAAACATGGTCCCGTAAAAAGTTTCTGATCATGGCTTCTAGTTTTAGCAAGACTTCTCTGGGGATTCTACAATCAGTCATCAAATAACTAGAAAGAGCAAATAGCATTGATTTGATTAGGGTGACTCTATCCATCATGGATAAGATCTTCCATTTCCATCTAGTCAATCCATCCAAAAAATATCGCACCAGCCCATTGCAATCAGCCAGGATCTATGTGGGCTTTTTGTTGTTCCTTAAGTTGGCCTTCTTGAATAGCTTTTGTTGGGGTTTTGTCATCTTTTCCAAGAATTTCTATTTCTGAGCAAAATAGTGGGATTACCCCCCACAAATTTCATTGAAAAGTGAAATGTTAGAACATACCCAAGGACATGAGAAACAAGCAGAGGGTTCTTTTGTCTAAGAACTAGAAATTTTTGACGGTCATCTTATTATAGTTACTAATATGTAACTCAAACTCCCAATGCCCAAAAAAATGTATGTTTAAGAAACTCTACAAGAAAGAGAATAAGCAATGTGTGCTTGGAGAGAGCATGTATCTATTTGTGAAGTTTTCATTATATCTGGCAAGATCATTCCAAAAGATTGGTGAAAATCCCACCGACCCCAAAGGACCTTTTGTACTCAAATGTAATGGGCTACTCTCATATTAGACTAGTGTGACCACCCGCTTGTATCAAAAAAAAAAAAATCCAACCTTGTTGTACTATAATGTCCTTTTCTACTTTTTAAATTTGGAATTTCCTCCTATTTCTTTTCCCATCCCTTCACTTTTGGCCGACTCTTCTATGGAACCAAATCCATTCTGTTACACTTTACCATTATTTTAGACACGTGCATTGCACTTGTCAAATTCTAGTAAATATCAATGCAAATGTATAGAATTCTAGTGAACATTGGTGCATGAATTCTAGCCTGTTTCATTACCGCCCTACAATTCCTCTCCTCTCCCTGGTTCATTCAGAATACTTAGTCCAATGGCATGGTCCAATCACAGAGCAATCCATAAGGGAATCTGAAACAAAGTCCACCTTCAACACCCTTATTTGCCTTGCAAGACTCCAATCTTGTATGTGGAAAGATATTAGAGGCATCGGCAAGGACCCATGTACGTGCCTAGGTAATTGCAGGCCCACGGAAGAATAATACCAAAGTTGTTGTCCGGAGAAGAAAACAAGCAGAAGGAAACAAAGTCAAAGTGTCGAATAAGGAGGAGATCTTCCTAATAAAATGCGACAAGGGATGCCTAAGCCAAGAATAGTATTAGTTTCAAGCCATCCGTGAATTTGCTGAGCATCAATACCATATGCAAAAAAATAAAACAGCACCAAAACCAAAGGCATATGACAAGTTCAACGACAAAATATCAAACAATAGAGTACCATACAGAAATAAGAAACCAACGACAAAGATGGGAAGCAGAGATTCCAATCCTATTCAATATTTTGTCGTTTTGTAACGGCAGAAAACAAGAGGGGTGAAAGGGTCATGGTCATCAAAACTAGGTCTACCATGGATATGCTCTTGATGCCTAACAACAATCCCACAAACCAACCAAAGAGAAGAGAAAGCTAGTGGAGATCAAAACTATGACTACCATGGATGGATAGAGATGGCTAACAATAACCAGACAAGCCACGGAACAAAAGTACAAAGTAAGCCGCCTTAACGCCCCCTCCAAAAGTGCACAATTTCGAACTTAAGTTGCATCAACCTTCTTCCCTTTGTTTTTTGCACAATTTCAAATTAAAGCTGGGAGAAAGCATTTGCAGAAATGATGGATATCTTAATTCTTATTGGTGGCCATGATCCTCGCAAAAAATGTCCCAAATCCCACTTCAATAACTAATTGAATCCCTTGTCTTTGCAAATTGATTTTAGGGGCATATGCCAGTAGTTCAACCAGTACCTATCAATTTCATAACAATTCTCATAAGCATCTCACAGCCACAAGAATTTCTAGAAGGGCGTCTCACATGTTTGCCAATTTTTGGAAAATTCTCATTCCCTATAGAAATTTGTTGTCATGGGAGCGGTACAGCATTAACCAATACCAAACCCGCAAGACATCAGAGAAAAACCAAGTTAAAATCAAAAGCAACTGACAAAATAGAGTGAAACAGGGTTCTGATGCCCAGCGAAGGGACAAGCCATCCATGAGAGCCACGAGTTGCCGATGTTAGGTATCGGGTTCCCCAAGGCAGCACAACTAAGAATAGCTGGAGAATATGGAGGAGAGCTTTTCAAGCCATCAATATGTCCACAAAACAGTGGCATCACACGAAATTAGAAACAACAAAACAAAACACTCCTCAACCCAAAGAAACGGTCTGTTTGCAAAAATGGCATAGTTCAATGACAGAGCTACCTGAGAAAGGGAAAAAAGATGAGAGCAAATATGAAGAACATAGGATTCAAATTTATTTTTCAGAAGATCTATCACAGAACCCAAAAATAAGAGAGCTCAGAGGACAGACAGGCCTAGCAACATCATTTCCACAAGTCCAAGAATAGAATACAACCCAAATCATTTGGTATAACGAGGAATTGCTCCATGTTCAAACAGAAATTGCTCACATCCCCTCCACATGCCACAACAACATATTTCCAAGATGGAGTTGAGCAATGAAACTGAAAATGGAATGAACCACAAACCACATTCTAGTCAAAAATGATGTGCATTTCAAGAAAGGAAGCGAAAGAAACAAAATTAAACCCTTTACAGAAGATGTTATGTTGAGGAAAACTAAATAGTACTCTCCACAGCTCACTCAAATCTCTTGAACCTCCAAGCTGAAACAGAGAAGAGAGGCCTCTCCTGCCAGCAAATAAAGAAAAACCCCTTCTCCTCCCTCACCTTGTAACCCTCGCACCCGTAGCTCTGCAGCAGCCTCTTGGCCTGCAGCATTGCGAAGTAGCTCAGCGGCACCCTCCCGAACCCGGCGAGCTCCAGCCTCTGCACCCATTTCTCCAGCTTCTCGTGCCGCTCCCTCCTCTCGGTGCCCTCGCAGGTGATGATATTCTTGATCTCCTCTCCGAACAGCATCTTCTCCACCCTCGCCCGCTCCTCCGACATCCTCGGCGCCGTCGACTCCACGCAATCGAACAATGCTGCATAGAAATTGAGCGCCTCCGTGAACCGCTCCGTCAGCATCGGCCCGTTGTGGTTCGACTCCTGCTCCGTCACCGTCATGATCTTCGGCGACAGCCCCCACAGGGATGCCAACAAGCTCTCCGTTTTCGGCGACGGCGTTAATGCGAGCGGCGACGACGAAGCCGAGTCCTGGCTCGGGCTGTACACGTTGACAGCGTCCTTCTCCAGTAGCTCCCCCAGTGTGCCCGGGTGGCTCATTTGGACGATTCTGTGTAGATGGGACATGTTTGAATTCTTGGTGAAGGGTGACGGAGTTTTTCTTTGGTGGCCGGCGGCGTCGTCGTCGGCGGCGAGAAGGGTGTGTAACTGAAGCACGGAGCTGATGGCCAACGCCTCACCGGTCTTGACGCGGAGCATATCGACGTCGAGGTTGTCGAGGCGGGCGTGGACGGGGTGGAATTGGAAGGGGATGTCGAGGCGCTCGGCGTCCGCGGAGAGGCGCATAGCGGCGACGTCGAGGAATTCCTTCTGGTCGTGGACGACAGTGAGGCGGAGGTGGGGCGGCCCCTCCGGGCGAGCGCGGAGGGCCTGGAGGAGGGCGGCCCACTGGGCGACGTCCGAGGCGGCGCCGCCGAGATCGACGACGTGGACCACCCGCTCCCCCTCCATCGCCTCGAGGATGGCCTGGTTGGATACGAGGAAGGCGAGGCGGACGAAGGGGCAGAGGTCGAAGAAGTGGCGGCGGGCGAGGAGGGACTCGGGCGTCGGCCGGGTCGGCGCCACCGACGGCGGGTGGAGGGCGCGGTAGAGGCCCGGCCAGGAGCGGAGGACGCGGCGGGCGAGGGCCTCCGTGAAGTGGGACGCGATGCGCTGCATGGTGTCGCCGTCGGGAGCAGCAAGAAGCGAGATATGCTCGAGACACGCGTTGGCGTGCTCGAGCTTGCCGGCGGCGACGTGGTTGGCGCAGTTGAGGAGGAGATGGATCAGATACAGCCCCCTCTCGTCGGACTTCAGCTCTCGTAGCCACGTCACCGGCGGCGACATCAGCTGCGCTGCCGGCGAGAGGGACATCAGCGAGAAACACTGCAGCGGCGAAGATGTCACCGACGACGATCCCTCGTCCTGCACCATCCCTCCCATCAACAATATTACTCTACGTCGAATGGATTTTTCAACCAAGTCTCCTGCAGGAATCCAAAACAACGAAAATGGAAAACAAAACGCAATATCTCCCTGCAACTGCAACCACAATATCTCTCTTTTTCTACGAAGACAGAGAGAGAAAGAGAGATTGTGGGTTTGGGGTGGGAGGTCAAATTTTCTTATGGTGAAATAGGGTTGGAAAGGAGGGGAGTTTTGGAAGGACCAGCGACAAGTGCGAAGCGCTTTTTTTGGACGGATTATACTGATTCGGTGTCGGCATGGGAGCGCCCAAAGGAATATGGAATTTGTGAGAGGGAGCGCCCGTTTTTTCAACCCCATCTCTGTTTCCATTCCGGACTGCCAACGCTCCTTTTGGTTTTATTTTAATCAGTTAATTTTCTTGTCGTGGCGTGGGGAGAAAGGGAATAATGGCAGGCCCGGCTTATATTCCATATCCCCGCTAGAGTCCAGCCACGCCATACCAACGACCAAGGCATCAGTCTTGTTGGCTTTTGTTTTTAGTTCGGTAAACGAGCAGTTTCGCGAGCCAGCGCTTTCCTCGCGTACCCAATCGCATACCCTACCGAGCCCAAACCGGGTTTCCATCTACCCATTTTACCCTGATAACCCGCGAAAAACCGGGTCGGGATTCCTAAGGGGTGCTTAAGAGCTGCACGCAGCGGTTCCCTTCACTGGATACCTCCAAGGCCAGTTCGTTTGTCATCTTGTGCACGGCTGGGCTCGTCCAAGAGTTCTCTCCATCCTCCGGTGTCAAGGAAAAGGAAACAAAGAGCTCGGGGAAAATGGACGGGGGTGGGTGGTGTGATGTTCCACCCCTGGGCATGGTCCCCTTGTTTTGGAGTAACCTTCTCTGCCTCCTGTTTCGCTTGTGACAGGTGTGGAGACGCGTGGGATTAGATTCAGGTAAGACAAGGGTGAGTGAAGGGGGGCTGTAGCTTTGATACGGTAGCCCTTTCACACTTTATGTTTGGGGTTTGGGTGTCTATCCACAACCGCCCTTGGGTTTATTACGGTGCTAGGTGGTTGAAGGTTGGAAGGCTGGGGTGACGTTTTAGGTTTTTGGGTTTTTAGGACGGATGGTGAGAAGGAGCGAGGTCGCATGTGTCAATCACGTGGTCAGACTTCCTCTCTTTATTCCCGTGGGATGAGGACAGCTTTTTTCTGCAAGCAGGGATCCACCCTTCTGCTGTCATTTGTTCTCCAAGTCAATTCATGACACACACAGCAATTTCGTGACTGGGAGATGCAAATATTTGTAACTGAATTGTACCCAAAAAAAAACAAAAAACAAAACAAAACAGAACAAAACAAAACAAGCACAAGGAAAGGTTATTTGACAGGAGATTTTAAGATGGTCAACCATGGAAGTAGCAACATAGTAATTAAAATTTTATGTAATTTTATAAATACAAATTTTGTGTTAGATGGATTTTAGATGAATATGAATTGTATTTTAGAAACAGGTGTATTGATTGCAGAGACTGCGTATCCACAGATGCTATTGGTGCAAACTTGCCATTTTTAAAGCATGCTGCAACTGTAGCACTTGGCAAATCTCCTTTGATAATCTCTATATTTTCATGAAAATGCTACTAGCAAGGAGAGAAAGCATACGTTGTTCAAAATATGTCATGTTTTAAATTTGACATATAATATGGTCATGCTACCGAGAGGTATCACTCGATAATACCAAATCTATCAATTCTAATCAACAAAAATTCATCATAATTAAAATATAAATAAATATTAAAATTCCATCATTCATCAAATAATCAAATCAGAATTGGTTCAGAGTATCTAAATCCATAATCAAAACCAAACCTATGTCTCAAATCATAAACAAACAACTACATATTCATGATCAGACTAAGTTCAGCTATAAAATTTTCAAGCTTGCGACGTAGACTCTCAAGCTTGAATCCTTCGTCAGTCCAAACCTTAATTTTTTATAAAAAAAAATAATAATAAGGATATGAGCTACACTAGCTCAGTAAGTAAAATCTACGCTTTCTTATTAGATCAAACATAAGATTTTTCATGACAATACAACATTTAGAAAATAATATATATTACAAAATAAAATATTTCATAGATCATATAATAAAGCAAGTTATAAAAATAATTATACATGCATAAATCATGAAATTTTATAAATATAATTTGTAAATCATTCTTGTCAAGTATTCGTATCATATTTCAAAATATTACTCACAGATATTTGTGCTATGGTCATTTTATACCCATGACAAGGCCAGTATTCTTAATCGATAATTTTTATTTCGTATGCCAACTTTATACCTGCTGGCAGGGCCTATATTCTGATGGATGCTAGCTCCAGATGTCGACCTTTCCATAGAGATTCATTCATAGCTACCTAAGAGCCTTTAAAATTTATATTTTTTTCTTAAAACATACATATACATAGATAAAAAAATATTAAAATTAATACATCATAAAATATGTCATTTTCATAAAATATATTTATGAAATCAATGATCATAATAAAATATTCTTTTTCATATCTTATATGCTGATCTTTATTTTATAGAAAATATGATTTCATCAACGACAATTCATGTGCATAAAAAATATTATAATTTAATAATAAATAAGGAGCATGAGATCCACTTACCTCGATTATCCTAAATCTTCAGGCTTTGTTAGAAGAATCAAATAATTCTATTTTAAATATTAATTTATAATTAATTTTTATTTATTAAATTTAATAAAATTAAATAATAATAAAAAAGATGATTGATCAAGTGATCAATCCAATAGGCCATCCGGGCACCAAATCGATTCAAGGTCATCTTGTCAAAGTCAATATAGATCCCTAAAAGAGAAAGGCATAATTTTGTATCAAAATTTCTAGAGAAAAAAATAGAAAAGAGAGAAAAAGTGGAGAGAGAATCTTTATATTCATCAAAAGATGCAATCATGATTAGAATCATTAAGGATCATGTTAGGATGACTTAATGTGAGTTAACTGCGATCGGATACTATGAATTTCTGATAAAAATCGGATTGAAATTCGACCTACTGCATGAATTTTAGAGCAGCTTTCGGTCATCTTTTATTTTATCTTAGGTTCAACCTAGGGTCTATGGTGTAGTTAGAGAGAGAGTAGAGCCCTGGAGAGAGAAGGATAGAGAGAAGAGAGAAATTTTTTTCTCTTTTTTTTCTTTTTCTTTTTTTCTTCTTCTTTCTTTCTTTTCTTTTCTTCTTCTTTTCTCTTTTGGCCGAATAGGGGAGGGTGGGGTGCCTTGTGCTCATAGTGGCTAGGGTCGAAAGACTGACGGTAGGCCGCGATAGTGGGCGGCTGCCGGCAGCAGAGCAAAGGACAGCCGGTGGTGATGTTCGGATGGTGAGAAATCAAGAAAGAAAAGAAAAATAGAGGATTTTTCTTTCGGTGTTTTCCGACCAAAACAGTGGCTGGTGGCCACGTCTAAAGTCAAAAGAAGATAGGGAAGAAAGAGAGGAAGAAGGATTGAGATCTTATCTTGGCTCTGGCGACGTCGTTGGCTCCGATTTCTGGTGGGCACAAGCAAGGAAGGCTATGGTTTCAATGAAAGAAAAGAGAAAGAAGAGCGCTGATGGAGGGCCAGCTTTGATGCGTGACATCTCTTGAGGGGAAGGGAATCTAATTTATAGAACGGAGGGGAGGCCGAATCCTCCCTAAATTTGATTTTCTTCTCCGGAGATTCGGATGGAAAAAGACTACGAGAGTCTTCTTCACTATTTTTTTTTTAAAATTTTCTTTTGGTTGCTTTAAAATTTGTGTGGCCGATCTTAAAGGAATCAGGTGATCACATTTTATCCTTCTTACAAAAAGTTTCATCCTCAAAACTTGATATATCTTTATTTTCACCATCGCTCATCGTTACCTATCAAAAATACTAACTTTAATCAGTTTTCTTAAATAAAAATATGAACTCTTAGAAAACTCATCTATTCTCATTCAATCAAACATGATCTAACTAAATGATATCTATTTTTCTATTGCTAGATTTTAAGATCTACCCATGATCAAACCTATTACTTTGATACCATAAAATGTCATGCTCCAAATTTAAGATATAACATGACCATGCTACCGAGAGGTACCATCCTCGATAATATGAAGCCTATCGATCATAATCAGCAAAAATCTATTATAATTAAAATATAAACAAAGATTTAAATTCTATTATTCATCAAATAATCAAACCAAAATTGGTTCAGAGCATCTAAATCCATAATCAAAATCAAACATATATCTCAAATCATAAATGAATAACTATAAGTTCATGAGCATACTAAGTTCAGTTATAAAATTTTCAAGCCTGCTACGTAGTTCCCCAAACCTGAATCCTTCGTTAGTCCTAACCTTAATTTTTTGTAAAAAAAAATAAAAAGGACATTAGCTACACTAGCTCAGTAAGTAAAATCTATACTTCTTTATTGGATTAAGCATAAAATTTTTCATGATAATACAATATTTAGAAAATAATATATATTATAAAATAAAATATTTCATAGATTATATAATAAAATAAGTCATAAAAATAATAATGCATGCATAAATCATGAAATTTCATAAACATAATTTATAAATTATTCTTTTCAAGTATTCATGTCATATTTTAAAACATTGCTTCCAGATATTTGTGTTATGGTCACTTTATATCCGTAATAGGGTCAGTGTTCTTAATCGATAATTCTTATTTTATATGCCAACTTTATACTCACTGGCAGGGCCTGTGTTCTTATGAAGTGGCGGTAGGCCACGATAGTAGGCGGCTAGTGGCAGCGGAGCAAGGGATGGTCGGCGGCGATGTTCCAATGGCAAGAAATCAAGAAAAAAAAATAGAGGATCTTTCTTTCAGTATTTTTCGACCAAAACAGTGGCCGACAACCATGTCCAAAGCCAAGAGAAGATAGGGAAGAAAGAGAGGAAGAAGGATTGAGGTCTACCTTGGCTCTGGCAACGTCGTTGGCTTCAATTTTTGGTGGGCACAAACAAGAAAGGCTGCAGCTTCAATGAAAGTTAAAAAGAAGAAGAGCGTCAACGGAGAGCCAGCTTGGATGCGTGAAATCTCTTGAGGGGAAGGGGATCTAATTTATATGGCAGAGGGAAGGCCAAATCCTCCCCAAATTTGGTTTTCTTCTCTAGGGATTCGGGTGGAAGAAGACTCATAATGAGAGTTTTCTTCACCATTTTTTCTTTTTCTTTTTTTATTTTTTTTTGGTCGTTTTAAAATTCATGCGGCCAGTTTTAAAGGAACCAGGTGATCACAAAATATATATTGTTTGTGAATGGCAATGTGCTAAAATAAATGTTTCATAAGCACTAAAACAAAAACTAAATGCATGTGCAGTGAAATACTAGTAGAGGTTTCCTTGTCATAAATATACGCATGTTTACATGATTGTATAGGGAATAATTCTCAAACATGAACTCTTTCAAAATGTTAGCTGAAAAAATTGTTGACACGGAAAAATGCACTCCTCCTATGGTGCATACTCTGCTTATAAGTGAGAGAGGTCCCAAGAATTGCATATGATATTTTTAGGGAGTTCATCTATCCCTCCATGAAATATTCATTATAGTGCCATTGTTTGTTAGCTTGCTTGTGTGCTCCGCTGAGGCTTGTCTTAGCAGGTCTTTCTTCGCATGCCCTAATAAAGAGATCAACCAAAATGGAATATGTCCTTAATAAAAATACCTAGCCTACAAGTTTATAAATAGTTGATGATTTGCATAAAGCAAGCAACTAATTCAACATGTTCATTATATTATATTTCCATGAGAGATTAAATGATTTTAATGATGCTTTATATCTATTTTCCACATTTTAGTCATGACATGTTATTGTATACTGACATAACGAAAATAAACTCTGAAATCAAGTCAGGATGAAAATAAATTTTCTCATTGCAGCCCAAGAGAAGCCAAGATATTAGCAAAAATTGAAGTTCATATTAACTTGGAACCGAAGCTACTAACGAGCAAGGTAACAGTAGTTATTTCAGTTACCTGTGGTAAGCAACAATTCCTGTTTATTGATATAAATGTATTGCACCTATTGAGTATAATGTTTTAGTCCATCAATTTCTCAATTCTCTTAAATCATCCATTCTTCTTATATGCGATTAGAACTATTTGCATACATTGGCATGTTTAGGGCATGGATCAGATCCGCCAATTAATATGAACTTCATTCTTTCTACAAAGGCAGATTGTAGTAATTGCAAGGTTCAAGATCTTTGTTTGGAACGTGATCACATTTATATGTGCTATTGATGAATTTTATCAGCATCATACATGTAACATAAATCTTAAGACCAGTTGTTCATTATGACCTATTGCTATAAGTCTCCAGTCCAAGATGGATGTGGTTGAGGTCAGACGCTCCCCGACCGAGAGGCTGGAGTCCAGGAAAAACCTGCAGAGAAAGTCCACACTCATTGAAGGCTCTCTAGTGGAGGACCCTATGATGCTTAAATCAATCAGAGCTTGAGAATAATAGAGAAAAGAGAGAAAGGGAGAGCAAGAGCACGAATGTTCTCACTCTGAGAGGGATTTGCCTGGAAATGGTCTTCTTTTAAGGGTCCCCTTGATACCTCTTTATATAGAAGGGGAGCCATGGGTTGTTATGCTTGTATTCAGTAGGCTATTAGGCCTAGTTTTATAAGATGTTAAGCCATATTCTAGCAAACCATTGGAATAGAAAATCTGCTCACTAACCTGCGGAATAAGGTCATTAGTCATGGATGTCATTTATGTATTTTACCCAATATGGATAAGTAAACTAGCAGCCTAGGGTCGGTATAGAGCTAAGACTCCATGCTGGTGTCTGTGCCCGAGATTTCTAAGGCACTGTCTTTCCTTCAGTTGATCATGGAGCTTCATTTTTTGTCCTTAGTGAGATCTTGACCATGGGATTGGCAAGATCTTGACCACAAGATCGGTAGATGCATGAGTCGGGGTCAGGAAGAGGCCAATAAAATAGGGCCGGTCCATCTCAATTTCTTAGCTCTTCCTAGTATCCGAGATAGTCTTGCCGAATCATTATTGAGTGCTTGATCGTAGTCTGAAAAGGAGAAGGTTGGTTTAGATGGCATATAACCTCCATAAGACTTGCCCCCCTGCTTCCAAATTTGAAGCACTTTCACTGCTTCAAATGAAAGTAGTCAATAAGAAGTTGAAATATCTAAAATAGATTAAAAATCAAAGTATTTGAAGAATATTTAAAGTTGAAATATTCAAAGAAAATTTGTAGTGGATCGAAAGTTGAAATATTCAAAAAAATTCTGAAGTAGATCAAAAGTTGAAATATTCCAAGGAGACACGAAGTAGATTGAAAGTCGAAATATTCGAAGAAGATTAGAAATAGATTGAAAGTCAAAATATTCGAAGAAGATATGAAGTCGAAATATCTTAAGTAGATCGAAAGTCAAAATATCCAAAGAAGATCTAAAATAGATTGAAAGTCGAAATATCCAAAAAAAATCTATAGTCGAAATATCCGAAGAAGATCCTTGGTGGTAAATCTTGCCAAGTCAATATAGTCATCATCCTTGGCCTCTGCTCCATTCATTCATGGACAAGGAGTGCTAATTGGCCATGTGGGTTCCTCAAAGGATTATCTCTTATCGTCGATGGCGGCGGTCTTCGCTCGACTCATCCATGAACAAGGAGCACTAGATGGCCATGTAGGATCCTTGGAGAGTTAGCCCATGTTGTCGATGGTGGTGGCCTCCGCTCAACTCATTCATGGATGAGGAGCACCGAATGGCCATAGGAGGTCTCTGGAGGGTTGTCCCTATTGGCCTCCACTTGACTCATCTATGGATGAGAAGCATCAGGTGGCCATGTGGGGTCTCTAGGGAGTTATTATCTATTGTCATATCATTGGCCTCTGCTCAACTCATCCATGGATGAGAAGCGCTAGGTAACCATGGGGTCTCCAGAGGATTATTATCGTTGGCCTTTGCTCAACTCATTCATAGATGAGAAGTGCCAAATGGTATGTGGGGCTCCTAGAGGGTTATCTCCTATCATTGTCATCATCAGCCTCTACTCGACTCATCCATGGATGAAGAGCGCTAGGTAACCATGAGGGATCCTTTGAAGGTTAGCCTCTGTCATCATTGTTGTTGGCCTCGGCTCGACTTATCATAGATGAGGAGCGTCAGGTGGCCATGTGGGGTCTCTGAAGGGTTATCCCCTAAGCATCAATCAATCCTTGGTTTAATCACTTTAATGAGAGGCCTGCACCAAAATTAAAAGAAGGGATGTTTTTATTAATATAATCAATGAACATGCAACTTACTAGTACTGTCTCTTCACTCCCTCTGCTTGATCTTCTGCCCCCTGCCACTTGCAAAGTTAGAGATCATATCGATAACACAAGCAATGGGTCGGTTGTCATTATTTTCCTCATTAGGCTAGTGCCAAGATGGCTTTTTGGATGCTTGGTCCTATCGCTCCTAGACATATTTGTCGAGATAGTCTCTTTAGATTAAGGATTCTATCTCATCTTTGAGTTGGCGGCACTCTTTGGTATCGTGATCATGGTCATAACGTAGGCAGCAATATTTTCTTTTGCTTCTCTCTATCGGTGGGGTCTTCATCAATTAAGGTCGACAAAGATATCCTTGGCCTTCAATTTTCATCAAAATCTAGGCCTAGGGAGCAGACAAGGGGGTGTAACTATTGAACCATCAAGGTGGGCTTCTCGACTTATGACTCTTCGATGGTCGAAAGGACTCTCCTTTTACTCCAGCCATTCAAGGATCCTCCCAACCTCACTTCTTGCTGGGGGTCTTCTTTCCCTCCTTCGCTTCCGCACCGCCTAAGCTTTCTCTATCTATGCATATTTTCAGGCTCGGGCCAGCAGATCGATCGGCATAATCCCTCAAAATAGTTTTTTTGAGGAAGAAGATAAGGTGCTCATTCCATTATCCTCATTTGAGCACCGACATTATCACTAACTCGTCAAGGTTGCATGCTTCAAGAGTGGTGGTATTGAAATGCACCACATAGCTGCATAGCAACTCTCTCTCTTCTTGCTGAATGGAGAAAAGGCCATTTGGTATTCTTTAGCTGAACTCAGTTGCTGCCAAAGTAAGCAACAAATAGCCTTCCAAGCTATTCAAATGAATAGACAGACTCAGGCTGAAGTTCTAAATACCACGCCCACCCTGACTTTCTAAGGGTGGCCGGGAAGGTGAGGTAGAAGAGGGCGTTCAAAGTGCCTTGCAGTATCATGAGGATCCTATATCTCTCTAAACGATCAAGAGGATCCGAGAAGCCATCATACAGCTCCACCTAAGGCATTTTAAGCCAATTTGGGGTCGATTCCATCAAAATAGCTTCAAAGAAGGGGGGTCGCGAGTTGAAGTCAAGGGGTTCATTATTTTAGTGAGCCCTACTTTGGACCTCGCCAAGACAACACTCAATATCTTGGACCTTCCTCTCAAGCTCTTCCTTCTGATGTGATTTTTCAGGTTTGGTGAAGTGCTTGGAGTTAAATCTCCATCAAAGGAAGAGCTCTATTGTTGAGCATCCTCCCTCGAGCTCTGTTGTTGAAGGATGGATCCCGAACTCTTAAATCGAGATCGTTGACTGCATTGGGAGGGAGTTACCTAAGGAGTCAGCTCTGGACGTTACTACTACTCTGCTACCTACTGGAGCTGTTGCATGGCACTAATTATTGTCTGAATCTGGTGAACCAGGATATTAAAGGGCTGTGGATCCGTCACAATAGGGGGCTGCATGGGGGTAGACTCTTGAGCGGTACTGCTCTGGTTGCGATGAAGGAATTGTCAGTGAGAGATGGTAGAGTTATATACTTTCCTCCACACCATGCTCTCTTTCCTCTTTGAATGGGCTTTACAGTTCTTCTTGTGTCAATCTATTATTGCAAGTCTCAGGCCCGTGATAGATGTGATGGAAGTTGGACGCTCCTCAATTAGAAAGTTGGAGGATCGAAAAAACTTACAGAAAAAAGTCCACACTCGTCGAAGATTTTCTAGTGAGGGACCTTCCAATGCTTGAATCAATTAGAACTTAAGAAGAGTAGTAAAAAAAAGATGAAAGGAGAACAAGAGCACGAGTGTCCTCACTCTAGGAGGGATTTGTCTAGAATTGGCTTTCTTTTGAGGGTTCTCTCAATACTTCTTTATATAGAGGTGGAGCTGTGGGCTATTATGCCTGATTTAGTAGGCCATAGGCCTAACTTTTTAAATTATTAGGCCACGTTTTGATGGGCCATTCGGATAGAGAATACGTCTACTAACCTATGGATCAAGATTGTTAGTTATGGATGTCAGTTATGGATTTTTCTGTGTGGACAAGTAAGCTAGTAGCCTGAGGTCGGATAGAGTCGAGGCTCCATACTGGTGCTCGTGCCCAAGATTTTTGGGGCGTTGTCTTTTTCTTCAATCAATCATGGAGCTTTATTTTCTATCTTCGATGAAATCTCAACCATGGGGTCGGCAAAATTCTGACCGTAGGATCGGTAAATGCCTGGGTCAGGATCGGAAAGAGATTGATGAAATAGGATCAATCTACCTCATTTTCTTGACTCTTTTTGATATCCAAGATGGTTTTGCTGTGTTGTTAGTAAGTGCTCGATTGTGGTTAGAGAAGAAAAAGATCAATTTGGATGGTAAATAACCTCTATAACATGACCTACGCATGCTTTTACCCCGTGAATAAAGGTCGTCATCCAAGCACTCTCCCCCTCCTACTAGTGTTCTCAATGCTACCTGTAGTGCTATCGTTTTGATGAACGCATTCAAACGTTCCGCTTTTGACTATCTTCCAAATTTCTGAGTCAAATTATTCTGGACGTTTATGAATTATGCGTACATTTTCACACAAACAGCTCTGGCGTTAGATGCAACGAATCCCGCTTGGAAGTTGCCCTTGTCGTGTTTGGTGCAGCCTGGACAGATGGAATATGAGCCTAGATATGTCTCCAGGTGTAAGTGGGGGACACGTTGGAGGTGGATTGGAGACGAGTGGAAACATGGTGGAGTGGAGTCGGTGGAGGCACTCTTAAGTTCGGCGCGGTGGTCAGAAGTGGAATCTGATATATTGGTGCTGTTTGTTCTCTCTCGGATTAATGGGATGGCTCCTAAAGTTGCGATGCTACTACACTCCATCCGAGAAAAATACGTTAGAAGGAGAAAAAAAAAAAAATTCAAATCTAGAAAAATTATTAATTTCATCCAATCATAGATAGATCAGTCCAACGTACGCACGTATATGTTTGCATTGCTCCATTTTTTTTTTAATATTTATATATGTTGATTTATGGTTGGACTGATCCACTAAGGGGTTGATGGATCTAATACAACTTATAATTTCTGTATTGGATATGAGATGATGCCTTCCTTTTTCATAATTTGCCAATGTACGTTCGTATCTGCAGTGCATCTTTTCTTAATGAATTTGGTCATTTATTTCTTATTTTTATGGATTTTGTCTTATTTAGGTCCACTTTGATGTGCGCTTGATCGGCCACTATTTGCTTTTAGTGTCATTCAAATTTTATTTTTCAGTGTTATTCAAACGAGAAGTTTGTGGAATGGTTGATTTGAGATTTGTAGATCAATACAATATAGGAGTTTTATAAAAATAAAAAAAATAAAAAAGTTCTAAAGAGAGCAAATTATGGGCTTACTCATGGATCAACCAGTAGTTCCTATTGAAGGGATATTTTATTCTTGACCCTTGATTGAATTATTTTATATAAAATTATTATTATATGAACAATATTTTATATAGAAGCCGATATAATTATATGTAAACATGTATAGTTATTATACAATCCAGAATTTCATCTAAAAAAACTAATCAAAAGATATTATTTAGGTTCCTAAATTTTATATAAATATTCAAGATTTATTCAGTAAATAATCGATATAAAACTTGTTGGGGATAAATCCCGCTCCTGCCGAAGCCCGGCCCAACGCTCAGCCCAATGTAACCGGTAGCTGCTGAAAAGCTTCAGCGCCAGGCGCCAGGCCGAGCCCCTAGGACGGCCGAACTGCTTAGAGGCCGAACTCCCCTGCACCAAGGTCTCGGCCGAACTGCTTAGAGGCCGAACTCCCCTGCACCAAGGTCTCGGCCGAACTGCTTAGAGGCCGAACCCCCCTGTACCGAGGCCCGGGCCGAACTGCCTAGAGGACGAACTCCCACCGCCAGCCGAACTTCCTGACGGCCGAGCTCCTTGGACTCCAAGCGGCTGGACTTCTTCAGGAGACGGACTCCTCCCAGACGCCCGTTCGGCCATCCGAGCTCCTCCCGGGTTTTCTCAGCGGCCGAACTCCTTCGGGCCGACTCCAAGCGGCCGAGCTTCAATGAAGTCCTCTCAGCGGCCGAACTCCTCAGCAGTCGTCACTGGGCCGAACCCCTCAGCGGTCGCCCTCATCAAACTCCGGACCGACCCTAGGCGACCGAACTCCTCCGCGAGCCCTGGCCGAACCAACTAGCGACCGAAGTCCTTCAACTGGCCTGCCGAGCTCCTTCGAACCTCTCAGCGGCCGAACTCCTTCGGGCCGACTCCAAGCGGCCGAGCTTCAATGAAGTCCTCTCAGCGGCCGAACTCCTCAGCAGTCGTCACTGGGCCGAACCCCTCAGCGGTCGCCCTCATCAAACTTCGGCCGACCGAGCTCCTACCGAACTCTCGAGTGTCCAAGCCTCAGCCCGAGCCCAACAGCCGGCCGAACCCCAGACGGCCGAGCTTCAACTCCTCAGCAGCCGAACTCTTCTGCGGACGAGCCTTAGCTGCATACCTCTTGCCAGACGCCTGTGGGAGCCGAACTCCCTCCCATCTTCCTCTTCGGGAGCCCGAACTCCCCCGAAATGGGCACACGACGAAGGCCTTCAACCCTTCATTCGGCAAGCTCTGCAACCATTACTATCAGTCAGTCCGCCGTACCATCGGTCAGTCCGCCGCGGGCGATAGCGACCCACTGCCAGGCGGCGATGGCTGTCACCCTCAATCCGCCGCACACGGCACCAGTGGGACTGACTCCGCCGAACCTCGAGCGGTCCGCCAGCACGCGGCTGCAGTTGTCACCATCAAGCTCCATGCTGCCCGACGACTCTCTGCCAGACGGCACAGCCGTCACCATCAACTGAGCTCCGCTATAAAAGGACCCCTCCCGACATACTAAGGCTAAGCTCTCTGAACTCTCGACTCTCTAAGCTCCGGAACTCATTCCGGGCACTCCATTACTGTTGGTCGGAAACTAACTTGACCGTCGGAGGGTCCTGCCGGAGCCACCACCCCACCGGTTCCGGGCGGGACTTCGTTTTGCAGGTCCCCGGCGACGCCCAGCGGCTTCGATTGCGGCGACCTCCGGCGGCGACGGATTTCTGCACCAACAGATTGGCGCCGTCTGTGGGAACAAGGGATTGAACCTTCGAGGTTCCCTTGTTCTTAAAGGAGTGCTCGGCGACGATTTCCCTCCCCTGCTCCGGATCTCTCTCCTCCCTCTTCAGTATTCCTTCTCTGGAAAGAGGAAATGCCCCCCAGAAGGGCTTCGACGCGGCGCTCGACGGCTTCCGCGGCTCGATCCCCTCCGAGTCCGTCTTTCCCTGCTCCGGCCCCGGTGACTCAGCCCCCGTCAATAACCGCAGTGGATACGGAGCAGTTCAACCAGCTCATCCAGCACGTTCGCGGTCTCACGGAGGCGGTGCAGGCGGTGCTGCACCGACAAGTCCCAGTGCCAGCCCGACCGGCGCGGGGCTTTCCGAGGTCGAATGATCCAGTCCGAGAGCGACCGGCCTGGGCAGCCCGACCTCCGATACCCGGGTTGGAGAGGCGGAGGAGGGAGAGCCCTTGTTCGGATCATAGATCGACCAAGGGTGAAGCCTCGCGCCCATCTCACCAGAAAGCCTTGGAGATCAGAGACCGGGAGGACCTGCTGGGCCAAAGGCTCTCGGAAATGAACCGGCGAATTGAAGAACTTCGTCCCCCCTCGCGTGGTGACGACGTTTGTGCAGACCCTCCTTTCTCGCAGAAAATCATGCAAGAACCTGTTCCACCGACCTTCGAGCTCCCTCAACTGGAAAGCTACGATGGAACTTCTGATCCGGTTGATCACCTGGGGGCCTTCCGGGCCATGATGCTGCTTCACGGCGCTTCAGATGCCGTGCTGTGCCGAGCCTTCCCGTCTACCTTAAAGGGAGCAGCGAGGAACTGGTACTCGGCGTTGAAGCCCAACACGATCTTCTCTTTCGGCCAGATGAGCAGTCGGTTCGCGGCCCACTTCATCAGCAGCCGACGACCGAGCCGAGGTTCAGATTTCCTGATGAGCGTCAAGCAGAAGCAAGGGGAATCCATCCGGACTTACGTCACTCGATTCAACGCCGCGGCATTGGAAGTCCGGGACCTGAACCAGTCTGTCGCGATGGCCGCACTTAAGGGCGGCCTTCAGAAAAATAGCTTGCTGTTCTCTCTGGAAAAAAGGTATCCCAGGGACTTCGCCGACCTGCTGGCTCGAGCCGAGAGATATGCCCGTGCGGAGGAAGCCTTCAAATTGAAAGATGAGGAGCTCGTCAGAACGGGTCGGCTGGGTAAATTCCTCCGGTACCGGCCTGAAGCAGAAAAAGATCGGCTAAGGGCGCTGCCGTAGCCAGACTACAAGAAGGTCGGCCACCTTACGGCGTCATTCACATGGCCCCTGGAAAGATCTCGGTGCATCAGCGATTCGCCGTCTCCCAGCAACAAGAGCTTGCACCGAATTGAGGAGTTCAGCATGAGGAGGTCGTCCACCCCGGAACTTATTGCCGAAGAAATGCGGAGGAATCAGCCTTAGGGAGGAGCCCAATCGCCCCTAAGAGAGAAACGGAGAGCAGGAGTTCCCCCGCTGAAGCGGAATGAAGTTCGGCGTGAGGAAGGCCGAACCCACCTATGAGCCCGTCAGCGAGGAAGCTCCGACAAAAAAGTATGAAGTCCTCCCGCGGAAGCTTCCGCGGGAAAGTGGAACGAGGTTCGGCACAAGTAAGGCCGAACTCACGCTCCAGAATGTCCCCCAAAGGAACCGCCTACAAAGTGTTCACTGAAGGCGGAACGAAGTTCGGGCGAGAAAAGCCGAGCTCCCCTCGAGCTCGTCCGAACAAGAGCAGCAGAAAGTTCTCCCACGGCGGGTCTCGTGGGAAAGAGGAATGAAGTTCGGCTCGAAGAAAAGCCAGGCTCACCCCAAAGCTCGGCATCGAGGTAAAATGAAGCTCGGTGGAAAGCCGAACTCCTCAACTCAACCTCCAAAATAAAGTTCGGCGCTGGCAAGGACGGAACGAAGCCCCCCTCCCGGAAGGTTCCGCAACTACGACCCGCTCCTCTAACTCGAATTCTCGGCAAAGCCGAGAGCCGACCGCTAAGACCTGAAGGACTACGGCCTCTCCAAACATCAAAAAGGGACGACGGGTGCGATCAAGGAGAAGATCGGCTATAGGCACTGCCGTAACTGGAAAGGTCAAGAAGGTTGGCCGTCCCGCGGCGTCGTCAACGCCACCCCGGGGAGGAGCTAGGAGCTAGCTACATCGGTGATTGTCATCCCCAGCGACAAAGTCAAGAGAAGCATGGTCCAAATTATGAAGGCCGGCAGGAGATAGAGGAGGTCGTCTGGACGGGACTTGCTGCTCGAGGGAGCTCCGAGGAACAACACCCCGTCGACCCCTCAAACGAGAGCGCGCTGTCCACGACTTCCCTTCGGTAAAATCCTCCCCTCTGCAAATATTATTTCTGGATGCGAAATCTATGCGATGACAGGAAAGGAGCAGTCGGCCGCGTTAGGAACAGGAGGAGAACCTCGTCCTAGCGTGAGCAAAGTCGAAGGCCCCGTCCACAAAGGACGGGATGGGGGGAGAAGCGAGGACGACGGTCCTCATGTGCCCCCACAGCCGGCTAGGAACAGGAGGAGAACCTCGTCCTAGCGTGAGCAAAGTCAAAGGCCCCGTCCACCAAGGACGGGATGGGGGGAGAGACGAGGACGACTGTCCCCATGTGCCCCCACAGCCCGTCGGGAACAAGAGG
Organism: Cocos nucifera; assembly: GCA_006176705.1. Lineage (NCBI taxonomy): Eukaryota > Viridiplantae > Streptophyta > Magnoliopsida > Arecales > Arecaceae > Cocos > Cocos nucifera. The sequence goes on from QRFJ01000320.1 coordinate 701,359, forward strand.
AGAACCTCGTCCTGACGCGAGCAAGGTCCAAGGCCGAGCCCCAGAGTCTACGGTAAGCTTCACTGCAGGAGACGAGGTCTCCTTCAGACCTCGGCTTCAACTTCGGTAGCAGCGTCAGCGGGAGGCGAGGTCTCCCCCAAGCGATCATAACCTTGATTGCAAAAGAGGAGGTCTCCCCCGAACCGACTTCGGTTGATGAAGGCGATGTCAACTCCGACTCTGACCACGGGGGGCGACATTGACTCCGGCCTCAACGTCGACTTCACCAATTTTGGCTGGAAACGAGTCCCATCCCAACTCCAAACATCGACTGAAGATGAGGTCTCCCCCAAGCCTCAGCCTCAACTTCAGCGTCAATCTTGGCTGGAGATGAGACCTCCCCGAGCTTCAGATGCGGAGCCTGGAAGAAGACTTCGGCAGTCGCCTGTTTTGGTACTCCCTTCCTTCAATTTTTGAACTCGGGAGTGGGGGGGCTACTGTTGGGGATAAATCCCGCTCCTGCCGAAGCCCGGCCCAACGCTCAGCCCAATGTAACCGGTAGCTGCTGAAAAGCTTCAGCGCCAGGCGCCAGGCCGAGCCCCTAGGACGGCCGAACTGCTTAGAGGCCGAACTCCCCTGCACCAAGGTCTCGGCCGAACTGCTTAGAGGCCGAACTCCCCTGCACCAAGGTCTCGGCCGAACTGCTTAGAGGCCGAACCCCCCTGTACCGAGGCCCGGGCCGAACTGCCTAGAGGACGAACTCCCACCGCCAGCCGAACTTCCTGACGGCCGAGCTCCTTGGACTCCAAGCGGCTGGACTTCTTCAGGAGACGGACTCCTCCCAGACGCCCGTTCGGCCATCCGAGCTCCTCCCGGGTTTTCTCAGCGGCCGAACTCCTTCGGGCCGACTCCAAGCGGCCGAGCTTCAATGAAGTCCTCTCAGCGGCCGAACTCCTCAGCAGTCGTCACTGGGCCGAACCCCTCAGCGGTCGCCCTCATCAAACTCCGGACCGACCCTAGGCGACCGAACTCCTCCGCGAGCCCTGGCCGAACCAACTAGCGACCGAAGTCCTTCAACTGGCCTGCCGAGCTCCTTCGAACCTCTCAGCGGCCGAACTCCTTCGGGCCGACTCCAAGCGGCCGAGCTTCAATGAAGTCCTCTCAGCGGCCGAACTCCTCAGCAGTCGTCACTGGGCCGAACCCCTCAGCGGTCGCCCTCATCAAACTTCGGCCGACCGAGCTCCTACCGAACTCTCGAGTGTCCAAGCCTCAGCCCGAGCCCAACAGCCGGCCGAACCCCAGACGGCCGAGCTTCAACTCCTCAGCAGCCGAACTCTTCTGCGGACGAGCCTTAGCTGCATACCTCTTGCCAGACGCCTGTGGGAGCCGAACTCCCTCCCATCTTCCTCTTCGGGAGCCCGAACTCCCCCGAAATGGGCACACGACGAAGGCCTTCAACCCTTCATTCGGCAAGCTCTGCAACCATTACTATCAGTCAGTCCGCCGCGGGCGATAGCGACCCACTGCCAGGCGGCGATGGCTGTCACCCTCAATCCGCCGCACACGGCACCAGTGGGACTGACTCCGCCGAACCTCGAGCGGTCCGCCAGCACGCGGCTGCAGTTGTCACCATCAAGCTCCATGCTGCCCGACGACTCTCTGCTAGACGGCACAGCCGTCACCATCAACTGAGCTCCGCTATAAAAGGACCCCTCCCGACATACTAAGGCTAAGCTCTCTGAACTCTCGACTCTCTAAGCTCCGGAACTCATTCCGGGCACTCCATTACTGTTGGTCGGAAACTAACTTGACCGTCGGAGGGTCCTGCCGGAGCCACCACCCCACCGGTTCCGGGCGGGACTTCGTTTTGCAGGTCCCCGGCGACGCCCAGCGGCTTCGATTGCGGCGACCTCCGGCGGCGACGGATTTCTGCACCAACAAAACTAAATATACATCTATATAGGTCCTCACGTACTCCGTTTAAGTCCGATGCTATCCCCAATGAATCTATTTTATAATATCTTATAGTCCATATCAACTATGATCATGCTAGATCAACTTTGATATCATTTATAATAATTTAAGATTTTATCCAAAAAAATTAATAAAAAAATATTATTTAAATTTCTAAATTTTATATAAATATTTAAGATCATAACTGATATCATCAAAACTATATTGGTAAAAGACTAAATATGTAATGGTCTAGTTGTTAAGCGGCCATCAATAAGATGCTTGAAAATAAAAAAGGTAAAGAATCATCAACAAAGAATTGGATGTCAAGGTTCCCTTGCTCTCAAATAAAAGTATCAAACAAGCAGGCTGTTGATGAGCTACTCTGATTTGACTGAACCAATTAATAAAAAATAAATTCATCTTGGTTAAACTCAAAATAAAAAATAAATATATAATTTTTATTTTAATTAAATTATTTTTATACTTCATGTTAAGTATTTCTTCCAATTTTGCTCACAAGCCTAGACAAGAAGTAGAAAATCATATTTTAGCTTTTAAAAATGATATGCTTCTCTCTTTCTTCGTTTTGGGGACCTAAAGTATAGAAGGTTGGTATATCCCTTGATAGGGGAAGGAGGGGCTTTCAACCTTACCTGTTGAGTTACCGGGCATCAGTTTGGTGGATCATACCTAATGTTAAGATCTCTCAAAACTAAAATTGACAAAAAGGCCAAATTTCTTCACTTCAATGTCCATAAATCTCATCCCACCTACCCACAACCAACTCCACCCTCACCTGTGCTGTGCATCACACTGATCTCTTCTTTGTACCTTTTCTTGACACGCTTGCACATTTAAACCTGAAACTTTAAATTTAAGCAAGCCAGTGGATATAAGTCATCCAATATATATAGACAAGATCCACTTGTGTTTATGTCAAAGTGCACATCTTCGAACTTTTTTGAGCTGTGTCCAGCTACGACTCGTTCGGACTCATGCATGGCGTGTCCTTTTGCTCTCCACACGATCAACAGATCAAGTTAATGCATGGTCCTTCGTGTCCCCAAGTGGGAGAGCTTCAATTTAACCTTAAGGTACGATGCAAGAGAAGGACTTGTCATTAGCTGAGGATTTGCCTTCGGTGAGAGGTGATGGATGGAAGAAGAGACAAAAGCTTTATACCTGTCCGCTTGGAAGGTAGACAAAAGGCCATCGCTAATGGCGAACTCTAGTTGTAGCTTAGTACAAATTGTGGGATGGAGACATTGGAGGATGCATAGCCTTCAGTGGGAAGGCTTCTAGTTCTAGCGGAGCAGAACGTTCTACACCGGTAGTTTTTAAATTTAGGGGACAGATGTCAGTATGTATGTATCTCATTTAAAATTGAGCATAATATGTGAAGAGTAATGTCGTGATCGTTTTATCTTGGGGTTATTTTTTTTATCCATATAATTTCGATTTGGCAAATTCTTCATTCGAAGATCCATAGTTTTTCCCCTCCTTCCTCTCCTTTTGTGAAGACAGTAGATCAAATAAATTGAGCTGTGGGTCACCAAATCCCATTAATTCCGTATTTCCAATAATTCAAGCTCAATACCTTCCTAAACCAATCAAAACTTATCTCATCACGAAATAAATAAAACTTATCTCAATACATAAAACCTCATTATGTGGTTGGAATAACTATTCCTATCCTGTCAAACGTATATAAACCGGTTGTTCCATTTAAATTTGAATTAGAAGAAATTTTTTATGCACCGCTCCTTTACATTAGTCCACGTAGCCACTATTTTCTAACGTGCATTTAATATCTATGGTGTTTGAAATTTTAAATAATAAAAATATTTTTTTAAAAAATTATAATAGCTATTGAAGATAAATTCTGCGCCTACCAAAGTCCAGTCCAATGTTCAGCCTAATGCAATCGGTAGTTATGGAAGAGCTTCAGCGGTCGAGCCCCGGCCGAACTTTCCAACGGCCGAGCCTTAGCCGAATTTCTTCAACCGGTCGAACTCCTCAGCGGACGACTCCCTTTCGAACTCCCCAGCGGCCGAGCCTTAGCCGAACTTCTTCAACCAGCTAAACTCCTCAGTGGCCGAGTCCCTTCCGAACTTTCCAGCGGCCAAGTCTTAGTCGAATTCCTTCAACCGACCGAACTTCTCAGCGGCTGACTTTTGATCGGACTCCCACGGGAGTCGAACTCTTTCCGCACTCCTCCAATCGGACGCCCACGGGAGTCGAACTCCCTTCGTACTCCTCCAGTCGGACGTCTACGGGGGCCGAACTCCTTCCGAGCTTTCTCTTCGGTCGAACTCCTACATAAGCCGAATCCTTTTCGAACTTCTCCTTTGGCCGAACTCCTACAGAAGCCGAACTCTTTCCGAACTTTACCTTCGACCGAACTCCTCCAGAAGCCGAACTACTCCCTCAGTTGGACTCCTCCAGCGGATTATTCCCGGATAATTCCCACCAGACGTATTTTCTTCAGCAGTCCGAACTCCTTTGCATTTAAAATATGCCAAAGTCCACCAACTAACGCTTGCTCCCTCAAACTTTGGCTGTTGAACCTCGGCGGTATGGCCGCCACTATCAGTCTGGCAACACCGCTCTCTCCATAACAAGCTCCATGCGGCATGCAGTCGGACGACATGGCTGCTACTACCAGTTTGACGACACCGCTCTCTCCATAACAAGCCTCATGCGGTCCGTGATCGGATGATATGGCTGCCACTACCAGTGTGGCGACACCTCTCTCTCCGTATCGAATCCCACGCGGCCTCAAGCGGCCCGCTACCAAACGGTATGGTCGTCACCATCATTCAAGCTCCGTCAATAAAAGGGACCCTCCAGATATGTTATTTTTAAGCTCTCCTCTCCCCTCTAAAGCTCAAAGCTCACTTCTCATTCCTGAGCACTCCATTTCTGTTGGCTAGAAGAGCTAACTTGATCATCGGAGGGTCTGCCGGAGCCATCACCATCGACTCTGGACGAAATTTTATTTTGCAAGTCACCGACGATGACCTCATCCTCCTCCACTCTAGCTCGATCCGGCGTCAACCAGATTCTGTACCAACAGAATTGGCACTAGAGGAAGAACCGCATCTATTCTTGAGGTATTCTTGAGGTCCCCTTGTTCTTAAAGAAGTGCTCAGCGACGACTCCTCTCTTCTCTCTCCAGAGATCTTCTTTCTTCCTCTCCAGAGTTCTTTCTCGAGAGAAAATATCTTTCATGAGAGCTTTGACCCAACGATCGACGACCTCCGCAGCCTGATCCCGTATAGACCCATCTGCTCCCACTTCAGTCCTGGTAACTCAGGTTCCGTCTATAGCCACGGTAGATGCGGAGTAGTTCAACCTACTTATCCAGTAGGTTCGTGACCTCACGGAGGTGGTGTAGATGATGCACCGGCAGGCCCCGGCACTAGTTCGATTGGTGTAGGATTCTCCGGAGCCCTATGGTCCGATCCGGGAACGATCGACTTGAGCTACCCAGCCTCTGATCCCCAGAAAGGGAAAGCAGAGGATGGAGGGCCCCCGCTCGGAACATGACTCGACTTAGGGAAAGCTTCGAACCCATTCCACCATAAAACCCTGAAGATTAAAGACTATGAAGATCTCTTGGATCAAAGGCTCTTAGGAATGAGTTGATGCATCGAAGAGCTCCGTCACACTTCCTCCTCACATGGTAATGATATTTGTACTGACCCTCTTTTTTCATAGAAAATTATGCGGAACCGATCCCACCGAACTTCAAGCTTCCACAGTTTGAGAGTTACGACTGGACCACCAATCCGATCGACCACCTGAAAGCCTTTCGGATAATGATGTTGCTCCACGGTGCATTAGACGCTATTTTGTGCTGGGCTTTCCCCTCCACCCTCAAGGGAGTCGTAAGAAATTGGTATTCGGTGCTTAAGCCGAGTACCATCTTATCGTTTGATCATATGAGCCATCAGTTCATAGCCCACTTCATCAGCATTCGACGATCACACCGAGGTTCGAATTTTCTGCTAACCATCAAGCAGAATGAGGGAGAACCATCCGAGCTTATGTCATCCGATTCAATGCTACCACATTGGAGGTCCGGAACCTGGACCAATTAATCATCATGGCTGCTCTCAAGGGCGGCCTCTAGAAGAATGACTTACTGTTCTTCTTGAAAAAGAAGTACCCCAGGGACTTTGCTGACATGTTAGCTCGGGTTGAAGATTATGCTGGACTGAAGAAGCCCTCAAGGCCAAGGATGATGAAGCCTATGGTGAGCGGTGAATCGGTGGGCCTGGCCCATCGAAGGGAAGCCAAGTGAAGCTCGATCGCATTTTCAGACTCCTTTCGGATGCAAGCGAGTCCGAACTCCCCCCGAGCTTGGAGGCAGGGAAGCCTCGATGGAAGGGCACACCGAGGATCTCTCCAACGAAGATTTCACAACTATGCCACTCTTAACATCCCAAAAATTCAAGTGCTGATGAAAATCAGGGAATAACTTTCGAGATCGGAAAGAATGCATTCCCATCTCAGCAAGCGCAATTTCAATAAGTTCTGTCTTTATCATCATGACCACGGTCACGATATTGAGGAGTGCATCCAACTCCAAGACGAGATCGAAGAGCTCGTCGGACGAGGCAGACTCGATCGATTCCTATGGAGATGGCCTGTAGGGCGAGAAGATCGACTGAGGGCGTTACCACGGCCTGAACCACCAAGGGGGGAGGACCAACAAGAAAATTGGCCGCCTCTCGGCGTCATCAATACCATCTCGGGGGGACTTTAGCAAGAAGAGGCCAGCGGATCCGAGGGATCAGTCAAGAGATGGAGGACCGAGGAATCCGTGACTTTTACTAAGGTGGAAGCCCAGGGGGTCCAGTTTTTGCATAATGATGCGGTTGTAATCTCTTTGAATATTGCCGACTATGATATACGCCGCATTTTGATGGATAATGGAAGCTCGATCGACGTATTATTTTACGATGCCTTCTTAAAAATGTCCTTATCCGATGATCGCTTGGGGCCTATGAACTCTCCACTGATAGGGTTTACTGGCGATGTCGTACCAGTTGAGGGCATAATAACTTTAGCTGTGACTGTAGGATAATGTCCAAAACTGGCTAAAGCGTAGGTCGATTTTCTAGTTGCGAGGACTCCGTCCGCCTACAATGCTATTCTCGGTCGACCTGGTCTAAATGCATTTCGGACGGTGGTATCAATCTATTATTTGAAGATGAAGTTTTCGACAACTCATAGGATCGGAGAGGTCAAGAAAGATCAGGCTTTGACGAGGCACTGCTACTCAATCATCCTACATAAGAAAGAGCGATCCGACCCTTATCTTATTGACGGACTGGATGTCCGCGATGACCTCACTGAGGAGCAGGGCAAGCCTATGGAGGACTTCATCTCTATACCCTTAAATGATGAAAACGTGGAGCATGCGGTTCAGATCGGCTCCAACTTGGTGGATGAGGTTTGGGAGCAACTCATTGCCTTTCTTAGGAGAAACGCAGACATCTTTACCTAGACCCCAACGGACATGCCGAAAATTAACGTCGAGATCATGGAACATCAACTGACCGTTGATCCGAAGCATCAGTCGATAAAAGAAAAGATGCACCACCACGCCCTAGAAAGGCAGAAAGTAATCGTCGAAGAAGTAGATAAGCTCCTTAGAACTGAATTTATCTGGAAGGTTAATTATCCGACCTGGATCTCAAACGTGGTCCTCGTCAAAAAGGCGAACAATAAGTGGAGGATGTGCATTGACTTCAAAAAGTTGAACAAGGTCTGCCCGAAAGATAGCTATCCTCTATCCAGGATTGACCAACTGATGGATGCGAACTCGGGCCATGAGCTCCTCACCTTCATGGATGCCTTCTCCGATTATAACCAGATACGGATGGCACTTGAGGACGAGGAGAAGACCGCTTTCATTACTGACCGTGGTCTTTATTGTTACAGGGTCATGCCCTTTGGACTCAAAAATGCAGGGTCAACATACCAGCATCTGGTCAACAAGATCTTTAAGGAGCATATCGATCGCAACATGGAGGTGTACATGAATGACATGCTTGTCAAAAGTCAAGCTTCTACAGACCATCTTGCCGATCTTGAAGAGACCTTCAGCGCACTCAGGAAGCACAAGATAAAACTGAATCTAACTAAGTGCATCTTTCGTGTGACCTCTGAAAAGTTTCCAGGGTTCATGGTATCGAGGCATGGGATTGAAGAAAATCCTGAGAAAATCTGAGCCATTCAGGAGATGACTCCTCCAAAAATGATCAAAGAAGTTCAGCGCCTGACCGGAAAGGTGGTATCCTTAAATCGCTTCGTCTTAAGGTCAGTCGAACAATATGTGCCCTTCTTCCAAGTTCTCAGACAACCAAAGAACTTCTGTTAAATAGCGGAGTGCCAACGGGCATTCGAAGAGCTTAAAAACTACCTCTACTCACCCTCATTGCTGGCAAAGCCCAAACTCGGAGAGAAATTATTCCTGTACCTAGCTGTCTCTCTGGTGGCCCTAGCGGCAGTCCTGGTCAAGAAAGAGGCGAAGATGCAGCGATCGATCTACTACGTAAGCTGGGTCCTGAGGGATGCGGAGACCAGGTACTCTAGGCTAGAAAAATTAACTTACTCTGGAGACTCCGACCTTATTTTCAGGAGCACACCATAAAGGTTTTCATGGACCAACCAATAAGAGCAGTTCTTCACCGAACGGACGCTTCCAAAAGAATCACAAAATGGGCAATCGAGCTCACAGAGTTCGACATCAACTATCGACCCCGGCCATTGATCAAGACCTAGATATTGGTAGATTTTGTATTAGAATGCACCATTTCAGTTGAAGTCGAGCTTGAATAGAACGAGACCGATGTCCGATTATCACGGTCGAACCTCTCCGAGGAAAGTGCCGACCTTTTCGAAGGCTTTTGGGCTCTGTACGTGGATGGTTCGTCCAACTCCACTAGAGCTGGTGCGGGGTTGGTCTTGGTCAGCCTCGAGGGAGTCATCATCGAGTACGCACTACGCTTTGAGTTTCCTGCGACCAACAATGGAGCCGAATATAAAGCGCTAATCGTCGAATTAAAAATAACAAGAGAATTAAAAATAGATCGGCTTTTAGTCTATAGCGATTTCTAGTTGGTGGTCGGCCAAGTTAATGGTAGCTACGAGGCACGGGAGGAAAGCATTATGAGATACCTTGAAAAAGTGAAGAATTTGACTCCGACCTTCGATAGTTTCGGCATTCGATAGATTTCGAGGGCAGAAAATGCAAGAGCCGATCTTCTCTCCAAGTTGGCCACTTCAGCCCCAACCAAACTGCCTAAAGAAGTATTTTTGGAGACTCTAAAGTGCCCAAGTCCAGAGGAATCCTAGATTGTTCTGCAAGCGGAATTCGAGCTGAGCTGGATTGACTCATTGGTCGCCTACCTCAAGGAGGGTGTCCTTCCTCATGACCAGAAAAAAGCTCGAAAACTCAGGAATCAAACCTTCCGATACGTTTTGTATGAGGACAGATTGTATAAGAGGTCATACTCACTGCCGTTGCTAAGATGTCTCTGACCTTTAGAGATCAATCTCGCGCTGTGGGAGGTGCACGAGAGACTTTGTGAAAGTAACATAGGAGCCAGGTCCCTATCGCAAAAACTACTTCGACAATGATAGTACTGGCTGACCTTATTTCATGATTCCATGGAGTATGTTAAGAAGTACGACCGCTACTAGAAGAATGCAAACGTACAAAGACAGCCGACCTTCGAGGTTACTCTGTTAAGTGCACTTTGGCCATTTATGCAGTGGGGAATGGACATACTTGGTCCTTTTCCAATGGCATCTGGGAAGCGAAAGTTTCTTCTGGTCGCGATCAACTATTTCATAAAGTGGGTCGAAGCTGAACTACTAGCGAAGATTACCAAGGCTAAGGTACAGAACTTCATCTGAAAATTGATAGTCTGTCGTCCAAACTCTCATAATCGATAATGGGCGATAGTTCGCTTGGGCGAGGTTCACCGAGTTCTGTGAAAATCTAAACATCTCTCACCACTTCACATCGATAGCTCACCCACAGGCCAATGAGGAAGCTGAAGTGACCAACTAAACTCGGCTGTAAGGCACTAAGATGAGGCTCGATAAAGCAAAGGAGGCCTAGATAGACAAACTCTACCACATCCTCTGGGCGTACCGAACCACGTAAAGGCTATCGACTGGAAAAACTCCATTTGCCTTGGCCTTCGATATGGAGGCAGTTATCCCGATTGAACTTAAGCTCCCATCAGCACGGGTCGTGGTCTTCAATGAGCAGCACAACCCATAGGACCTTAAAGTCAACCTCGATCTGCTGGAAGAGAAGAGGGAGGAAGCCCATGTTTGGATGGCAGCCTACAAACGGAAGGTGGCCCGGTACTATAATTCCTAAGTTAGAAGCAAGACGTTCGGAGTGGGGACTTAGTGCTTCGGCGGATCGCCGTCTCTCAGCCTCAGAGCCAAGGAAAGCTCGTCCTAAATTGGGAAGGCACATATGAAGTGGTGGAGGTCGTCCAACCTGGAACTTATCATCTGAAGGAGCTCGGAGGAATAGTGCTTCCACGATCTTGGAATTCCAAAAACCTGAGGATGTATTACCAGTAATCTTCCTTCAATAAAATTCCTTCATTTCAATAATATTGTTTCTTGGTGCAAAAACTACGTGATGACAGGAAAGAAGCAGTCAATAGTGGCCGTGTTAGAAACAGAAGAAAAACCTCATCCTAACATGAGCAGGTTGAAATTCTTCAACCTTAACTAAATATAAGATCTCTTCCGAGCAACCGAGTCAACCTCAGCTAGAGATAAGATCTCTTCCGAATGCCCGAGTCAACCTCGGCTAGAGATAAGATTTTTTTCGAGCGACCGGGCCAACCTCGGCTATTGAAGGCCTCATTCATTTTAGAAGAGATGGGAGGAGAGGCCCTGACAATGGCTCTTATGTGCCCCCACAGTCCGTTAGGAACAAGAGGAGAACCTCGTCCTAACACGAGCAAAGTCGAAGTCCTCGTTCATTCTAGATGAGATGGAGGAAGAGGCCCTGACAACGGCCCTTATGTGCCCCCACAGTCCATTAAGAGGCCCTGACAACGGCCCTTATGTGCCCCCACAGTCCATTAGGAACAGGAGGAGAACCTCATCCTAACGCGAGCAAAGTCGAAGGCTTCGTTCATTTTAGACGAGATGGAGGAAGAGACCCTGACAACGGCCCTTATGTGGTCCCACAGTCCATTAAAAATAGGAGGAGAACCTCATCCTAACGCGAGCAAAGTCGAAGGCCTCATTCATTTTAGATAAGATGGGGGGAGAGGCCCTGATAACGGTCCTTATATGCCCCCACAGTCCATTAGGAATAGGAGGAGAACCTCGTCCTAATGTGAGCAAAGTCGAGGGTCGAGCTTTGAAGTCTACGTCAGTAGGAGATGAGATCTTCCCCGAGCCAACCTCGGCTGCAGGAGATAAGATCTCCTCTGAGCTTCAACCTCGGCTAAAGATAAGATCTCTCTCGAGCGACTGGGCCAACCTCGGCTGTGGAAGGCCTCATTCATTTTAGACTAGATGGGGGGAGAGGCCCTGACAATGATCCTTATGTGCCCCCATAGTCCGTTAGGAACAGAAAGAGAACCTCGTCTTAACACGAGCAAAGTCAAAAGGTCTCATTCATTTTAGACGAGATGGGGGGAGAGACATTGACAACGACCCTTATGTGCCTCCATAGCCCGTTAGGAACAGGAGGAAAATCTCGTCCTAACGCGAGCAAAGTCGAAGGCCTCATTCATTTTAGACGAGATGGGGGGAAAGACTTTGACAACAGCCCTTATATGCCCCCACAGTCCATTAGGAACAGGAGGAGAACCTCGTCCTAACGCGAGCAAAGTCGAGGGCTTAGCTTCGAAGTCTACATCAGCAGGAGATAAGATCTCCCTCGAACCAACCTCGGCTACAGGAGATAAGATCTCCTCCGAGCTTCGACCTCGGCTGTAGGAGATAAGATTTCCTCCGAGCCAAGGAGATATGATCTCTCTCGGACGATCGAGCTAACCTCGACCATAGGAGATGAGATCTCCATCAACTTTGGCTGAAAGTAAGATCTTTTTTGAGCTTTAACCTGAACTGGCGTAGAGCCCTGAAGAAAAATTCGGCGGTCACCTTTTCTGCACTCCCTTCCTTCGAGTTTCAAACTTGAGAGTGGGGGGACTATTGTTGGGGATAAATTCTGCTCCTACCGAAGTCCAGTCCGATGCTCAGCCTAATGCAACTGATAGTTACGAAAGAGCCTCAACGATCGAGCCCCGACCGAACTTTTCAGCAGTCGAGCCTTAGCCGAACTCCTTCAACCGACCGAACTCCTCAGCGGTCGAGTTCCTTCTGAACTCCCCAGCGGCCGAGCCTTAGTCGAACTCCTTCAACCGACCGAACTCCTCAGCGGTCGAGTCCCTTCCGAACTCCCCAGTGGCCGAGTCTTAGCCGAATCCCTTCAATCGATCGAACTTCTCAGCGGTCGATCTTCAGTCGGGCTCCCACGATAGCCGAACTTCCTCCGCACTCCTTTAGTCAGACGCCTACGGGAGCCGAACTTCCTCCGCACTCCTTCAATCGGACCCAACGGGAGCCAAACTCCCTCCGTACTCCTTCAGTCGGACGCCTATGAGGGTCGAACTCCTTTCGAGCTTTTCCTTTGGCCGAACTCCTCCAGGAGCCGAACTACTCTCGGACTTCTCCCTCAGTCGGACTCCTCCAGCGGATTACTCTCGGATAATCCCCACCAGACGTATTTCCTTCAGCAGTCCAAACTGCTTTGAAATTGATATATGCCGAAGTCTACCAACCAACGCCTGCTCCCTCGAACTACGGCTGTTGAACCTCGACGGTATAGCCGCTATGACCAGTCTGGCGACACCGCTCTCTCCATAACAAGTCCCATGCGGCCTGCGGTCAGACGATATGGCTGCCACTATCAGTCTGACGATACCGCTCTCTCCGTAACAAGCCCCATACGGCCCGTGATCGGACGACATGACTGCCACTACCAGTCGGATGATACCTCTCTCTCCGTACCGAACCCCACACGGCCTCGAGCAGCCCGCTACCAGACGGTATGGTCGTCACCATCATTCAAGCTCTGTCTATAAAAGAGACCCTCGAGATATATTTTTTCTAAGCTATCATCTCTTCTCTAAAGCTCAAAGCTCACTTCTCATTCCTGAGCACTCCATTTCTGTTGGCCAGAAGAGCTGACTTGATCGTCGGAGGGTCCTACCGGAGCCATCACCATCGACTCCGGATGGAACTTTGTTTTATAGGTCACCGATGGCGACCTCGTCCTCCTCCACTCCAACTCGATCTGACGTCAATCAGATTTTGCACCAACAATAGCCTTCACAAAAATTATGATATCTATGAAGAAAATATAGCATTTTATTTAGAGATATCATATTTTTATTAAAAAATATCATAATTTAAAAAAAAAATCAAAAAAATAATAATAAATATATGTAAAAAAAAATTATAATATTTTTTCTTAAAAATTATGATATCTCTTTCTAAAAATTATAATATCTCAATAAAATTATATATTTTTTATAGAGATGGCATAATTTTTATAAAAAAATATTATAATTTTTTAAAAAAATTATTTTTATTATTTAAAATTTTGATTGGGTATTAAATGCATTTTGGAAAGCTCAACAAAAAGAGACGGTGCAATAACACATGCGGTGCACAAAAAATTTTCGTTTGGATTAGATTTTCAACTTCACGCAGTTTGGTCTGGTGGCTTAAATTCGTAACTTCGGCCTCGGCTTAAACTTTAACGTCTTACGTTGTTGGGTAGGTCGAGCATAATGCGCTTGAGAAAGTTTAGCCCACCTGCTCGGCCTCAACCTGAGGGAAAAGGAAAAGAAAAGAACAAGGACAAGGCAACAGGGAAGAGGAGCTCTGAGGACAAAAACTGTCAACCGATCACTTAAATATGCAGTACCTAACATGTGAACAGTTCACGCATTTCAGGCATATTACAACTAACAAGCATTATCTGTGATCCATCTAGTCTCAGGTTATATATATTTTTTTGTTTCCTACTTCGTTGTTTTCCATCCCTCTCTAATTGATATGGACTCGCATGGTAAATTCACGTGATACTTAAATGAGTATTATAAGAGACCGATCGCTTTGTTTATTATGAATGGGTGGAGTATCATGAATGGGAAAGTCTATTATATGCCATGGAAATTTTGAAAACTTGGTGCTTTATACATGGAGGGATTCCTCGTCAGTTATTACGTATCTTTCTAAATCGGCTACCTCAGGCCTCAATCTTCATCCTTTCTATCAATATTATTTAAGAATGATGCCGGACTTTCAGTCTTTTGAAGTAAAACATGTGTACAGGAAAACTAATAGTGCAGCGGATTAGATAACATCTTATAGAATTTTTGTTCAAGATTTTATCTCCTATCCTTACCAATATATATATATATATATAATTTTATTTTTCAGAATATGAAAAGTTTTATAATATATATAAAAATTATATGCATAAAAAAATAAAATTATATGATAAAATTAGCAGCTATAACAATTCATAGTCTACCTATAACTGGAAGAAGTAAAAAAGATTTCAAAAATTGCTCTATGTACTCAGGTGTAGCCTTAGTGTGTCCAGGTGAGGAGCCGCCAAAAGTTTAATGGAATGGGCTAATCTACAGGCCAGCCCATGTATGCTCCTGTAGGTTTCAAAATTTTTTATCTATTAAAATATTAATAATTATGAGCTGGTTGTCTCTTTTTCTTTTTTTTTTTTTTTTTCTTTTTCCATAATAGTAGTCAAATAACCCACTCCTCAACCCTATTAGAACTATAGCTGGGCCTAAGTAGCCGGTGGTTTGCATTAGAAGTGTTCGTGGATCTGAATTCAAAAATCAGGTTTTCAAAAACTTTTGCAATGAAAAAAAAAATGACCATGATTTTTCTACTTCCACAGCATCTCAATAAAATAAAGTTATAGAAAAAAAAAAAAAACTTTGAAAGAAATGGCCATACAATTTGAATCTTGCTTTAATTCGATCAATTTTAAAGAAAATCCTTTGTAAGTTTTGAAAAAAAAAAAAATTAAACATTAGTTATTTTCATATTTTTGGTTGTTATTATTTTATTTTAAATAATAAAAAAGATAATATTAAAAAATTTGATGCCCAGTCAGATAGAGATATCTTTTTAGGATATTTTATATCTAATAATACATATAAAGTCTTCAATAAGAAGACATTTGTTATTGAAGAATCTTTTTTATGTAGTATTTGATGAATCTAATGACCTATCTTCTAGAAAAAAAAATATTATTGATGATAATGCAGGTATTATAGACAAAGAGATGAAAAAACTTTCTATGAGAGAATCTTCGGTACAAAATGATAAAGAAACCAATAAAGAAGATAAAAGTGAAGAGGATGGTCATAAATATGCTTAATATTAAAATAAAAATTTACCTAAGGAATAGAGATATGCATATGATCATCTAAAAGATTTTATCATTAGTAATTTATCATAAGGGATAAGAACTCGTTTCTTTTTGAAAAATATCAATAATTATTTAGCTTTTGTGTCTCGAATAAAATCTAAATCTATTAAAGATGTTAAAAATGACCCTAATTTGATAATTACTATGTAAGAAAAGATAAATTAGTTTGAAAGAAATAAGATATAGATCTTAGTATAAATAGACCAATTAACCATCTAATAATTAAAACAAAATGAATATTAAAAAATAAATTAGATGAAAATAGAATAGTTATAAAAAATAAGATCAAGTTGGTAGCTAAGGTTACAATCAGAAGAAAAAAATTAATTTTGATGAAATTTATGATTATATATTTCAAATTATATCAAATGGATGTAAAAAGTATATTTTTGAATGGTTTTATTTTGGAGGAAATTTATGTTGAATAACCTCTTGATTTTGAAAATGATGCTTTACCAACTTATATTTTCAAACTAAATATAAGTTGTATGGTTTAAAACAAGTACCTCATGCTTAGTATGAAAGATTGAATAAATTTTTACTTAAAAATAATTTTATAAAAGAAAATATAGATATAATATTATTTTTAAAGAAAAGAAATAAAGATCTATTGGTTGTTCAAATATATGTAGATGATATTATATTCAATATTACTAATAATTCTCGTTGTTAAGATTTCTTAATAAAGGAAGAGTTCAAGATAAGTATGATAGGTAAACTAAATTTCTTCCTCGAACTCCAAATTATGCAAACCAAAGAGAAAATCTTTATTAACCAAAGTAAGTATATCAAAGAAATACTGAAGAAATTTGGGACTAGAAATGCCCAGCCTCTTGGTACACCTATGAGCCCCTCATGTAAGTTTGACAAAGATAAAAATAGTAAGAGTATTGATCACAAACTTTATATGGATATCATTAGATCTTTACTCTATTTTACTACTAATAAACTCGATATAATGTTTAGTGTTTGTATGTATGCTAAATTTCAGTCTAATCCTAAAGAGTCACATCTTTTGCTGCCAAAAGAATTCTTAGATATCTAATGGGCACTTATAATGTTGGTTTATAGTATTCTAGAAATTTTTTTATTGATTTGATTGCATATTCTGATGCTGATTTTATTGGTTGTACATTATTTAGAAAGGGTATAAGTAAAACTTACCAATTCTTAGGTATTAATTTAATTTTTTTAGTTTAGCAAGAAATAAAATTCAGTAGCACTATTTATAATTGAAACCAAGTATATTGCAGTCAGAAATTGTTGTGCTCAAATATAGTAAATTAAATAGTGTAAATATCTTTATATAAACAAAAAAGCAGGTGCTTTGGAGGAAAAATAGGTAATGAAAATTCAAGAAGTTGTTACTGCCAAGTTGGATTACTTAGGTTGTTATGAGTAGATTGTTATATGATTGGTTAGGATAGCCTGCATAGCAAAGAGTAGTTATTTTTTCTCTTTGTGTATATAAATATTTCTTGTAATCGATTTCGATATACGAGATAATACAATTCTCATTTTTCAATTCTAGCTCTTTATTCAATAGCTCAAGTTTGCTTTTTGTTCATGGTATCAGAGCCTTAGGGCTGTGTGGATATGACTATAATTTCTCTTCTTCTTGGCTTGGGATGTCAGATCAATGGAAGGAAGTTCACGCGCGAGGAATGCCATAAGGAGTGAGGACCAAGATGTTGCAAATCTAAGCAATGATCCGCTATATTTGCATAATTCTGATCATCCAAGTCTGATTATGGTGAGTGCCTTGTTAACTGATAAAAACTATCTTACATGGAGTAGATCCATGGTGATTGCGCTTGGAGCAAAGGACAAGCTGGGATTTATTAACGGAAAGTGTGAAATGCCTCCTACTGATTTCCCTCTCTTTGAGAGATGGCAGAGTAGATAGTATATATGGTAGTTTCTTGGATTTTGAATGCTATTTCGAAAGAGATTGTTGAGGCTTTTTTGTATACAACTTGTGCCAAAGATCTTTGGGATGAGTTAGAGCAATGTTTTGGATAGAGTAATGGTCCATTATTGTTCAGCTTAAGAGAGACATCTGTGCTTTTAATCAGGAAAACAAATATGTGATGGTTTATTTTAATAACCTGAAGAAGATGTGGGATGAACGTACTTGCTTGCCTCCATTTCTTGTTTGTTCATGTGGTGCCTCTAAAGCTGTTGCTGCTATCGAAACCAAGGATAGGCTTATCCAAGTTTTGATGGGACTTGATGAGAATTATGATCATGTAAAAAACCAAATCGTATTGATGGATCCATTGCCAAATGTCAATATGGCATATTCCATGATCCTTAGGGTGGAGAAACAAAGAGAGGTGCAAAATGCGATGGTTGAGTCTAGTGAGACTACTGTCGTGATGATGGCTGGATCACAGAATTATAAAAAAGATAGTTTCAAGGATAATAGCTCGACCAGTAACTTCAAGTTTTCATCTAAGAAGAATGGCAGGAGGGAGGAAGGGTTTTGCACCTATTGTAATACTAAAGGCCATATGAGAGATTCTTGCTTCAAACTCATTGGCTATCCGGATTGATATAAAGAGCTGAAACAGAAGAAGGGCAGATAGCAAGCTAATGCTGTGTCTCACATTGCTGAAACACCATTAGACACTGAGCAAGCAAGAGTTACTAATCAATAAAAATATGAGGACCGGAATGCAAATTTTTCTAACGTGTTTCAGCAGGAGATGATGAAGTTGATGAAGGGAAAGGCACCAATTCATGGAGCTGACTTTGCTAATACTGTAATCTACAAGTAAAGTTTCTGATTCCTATCTAGGAGGTATGAATTCCGGGAACAAAGATATTTAGATCATAGACATAGTGGCTATCTGTTAGATATGTGTGCCTTAGAAGTCAGAATTGGCTGACACTTATCATACACTTCTAAGGACAAAATTATAATTTTGACTATAAATAATAAAATGGATTATTTTCTATCATATATGTGTATTTAGTGTCTGTGATACATCCTTTGAGTTAATGGTAATGATAATTCTTATTTTCAAGAGTTGAAAATTTAAGATAAAAATTTTGATTATTAACTCATAAAATGCTCCTGACCATAGGATCATCATGAAGATGGTGATTGATCCGAAAGATTAGTATACAATCACTTCTTTATAGTAGATGAGTCTTAAGTCTATGGTGTAGAGACACCGGAGTGAAAGTATAGATACTCGTTAGAGAACGAGGGCACTGAGCGTGACCACCTCGAGTAGTCATAAGAAAGTCTACCTTCTCGTCGATGACTGACTCGAAGCTGCAGTGGTGTGTCTGGTTCTTTGACCTGAGGTGCATCGGTAGTTCACCTTGAGGGTGTTATAGTTTGACTACACCATGACTCGGTCTTCTAGCCATTTGGAACCCTGAGGTGTATGTTGGCTATAGCATGTTCATTGTAGGAATTGGATTGCACCAAGATGAAATCTATCTACCTCGGTGGATGAGGAGCAGCCCTATGATAATCATGAGAATCAAGTCCATAAGCCCATGGCCATGGTAGAGAGTGAAATAATAGAAAGAATTTCTATTAAGGTCTTTACATCGAACTTGAATCGAATGATTAAATCATATGATAGAAATTAGGGTTTGACAAGTTCACCTTAACCCTAATCTGATCGGAGCTCAAGATAGAAGAACTTAATCACACAAGTAGCTATACCGAAAGGTTCATTTTCAGTTTTGATGGATTGCCACCATATACTACTAGGTGTTACTGGTGGATTTTAGGAGCAATTAGAATAATTTAGATTATCGATTATTCTAGTTGTCTGAATCAGAAGAGTTTTGATCTATCAAAAGAAGTTTCGATGATGTTGATGATGGAGATCACTGCATATCCCATTATCATACAGAATTGAATCTAACTGGATCACACAAATGAAGATTTGGATCTGGACATCATCAATTGGACTAATTCAGTTTAATTGATTTGAATTAGATTCAATTAGGTTCAAGAAAATCATGCTAGCACACGATTGAGCCTAACATTCTCATTTTTCTATCATTAAAAATTATCTCAACTGAGCCAAATGAGTTTGAGCTTACTCAAGTACCTTTACCAGGTTTGACTGGAGCTTGTCCAGGTCAGAAAAGGGTTATCTTAATTTATGAGATAAATTTAAGACAACACCAGCCATTTTCCATCATATGCTAATTCTTGTCCTTTGACTTTGATCAAACGTTGATCTTTGACCCTAGAACATCTGCCCATGTGTCATACACTTATTGGAGAGTAGATAAGGGCTTGTCCCCTCTCTAAAAATTAGAAAAGAAGGGGCACACGCCTAGGATGGTGTGTGCCCATGGATAGGGACGTCTGGAGTTCCATACGGATGGGACTTTAGGTTGCTTCTTGGATTCAAACTAGGTGACCCTCACCTATAGACTTTGACCAGTCTTAGGCACCACCCTAGGATGAATCTGTGGGTCTCTCATCTGATTGAATTGGGTGATGTCATCCCACCAATCAGATTTAGATCTGATTGAACGAAGCAACGTGGTTGGCGAGGTGATGTGGCACCCTACATGGCGCAGTAGGTCCTATATAAAACCTGCCTGCGCCCAACCTTTCAAGAGATATTCTTTGCCATGCCCCAATGACTGCCCTCTCCTCCTCCATGCCCTTTACTGATCCTCCTCTCTCTCCTCTCCCATGCCAACGGAAGTTGGCCTTCAGATTAATGCGATTCAGGCAAGAAAGGCTGACGAGAAAGGAGAATACAGTAATTTGCAGAGATGAGACTGCTGACCTTTGAAAAGAGTTCAAAGAACCTCACAAATCAGATCTTAGATTGTTTTTGAAGATGAGACAAAGAAGAAGAAGATCATTCATATTTAATTTCCGCAGTGGAATATCGGTAGAGCGTCAGGCGCCTTGCAGGCTGGATCCAGAACCTCCAGGCTTCAGCACGATCATCAACGGTTAATCAGATTACCCAAATTAAGATAAATTAATTTAGATTGATTTAATTTAATTTCCTCATTTATTAGATCATAAAATTAATTGAAAGCATTCAGATCTGATTAGGATCTAAAGAAAAATTTTTGAAATAGTACCTCTCATTCAATCAGACAAATGAACGAACCTGACCCGAGAAATCAGGATTTTCCTTCAACTTGGTATCAGAGCTAGGTTGTTATACAAATTTATTTAGAATGATTTAATCAGTAAAATTAGTGATTTTAAGATATCCACATCGAGCATGTATTAAACTTAAAATAAAAATAAAAAATTAAAATTAAGTTAATCTCAGATCTAATATGTATGCAGAAATAATAACTAGGAATGAATTGTTTCATATTATACGTCTAGTATATCATACAATTTTTATATTAAATAATAATTTTTAACTATTTATATTTGCTATTTTTTAATCTTATAAATATTATATCAGATTAAAAATAAAAAAATAAAATAAATTTACAATTTGTTCATATGAGATATATAGTTGCACATGTTAAGACTAGTGATAGACCATATTCTACATATAGGATCTAGATTAAATGTTTTTTATGAGACTTAACAATTAAATTTAATTTTTTTAGCATGATATGAAAATTTAGTCTGAAAAACATGCATCAGCATGATACAATGAATGTATCAAAATATATTTTAATCTAGATCAATTTCTATATGAGATATATGCTTAGATCTAATTAGTCTTTGTAGATTTAGTTTCTCTTCTGATTAAGGACATTTTCTTGGCCGTCCGATCATAAGAACAAAAGGGTTTAAAGACCCTCTCCTTCCATTCGATGGGGTGTTCTTATGATGTGTAGGGGTGCTGCGCGTTCGTCCTTAATCAAAAATTGAAAACTTACTTTCTGCAAAATCCTAGATCCTGAAATCCTAGGATCTTATTTATATATTTTGTTGATAAACCCTAAACTTAATTAAGAATTAAGATTATGAAATATATTAGGTCTAAAATTGAGAATTTTTAGATCTAAGACATATTTATAAAACTTGGGTTCGAGCTTGGGTAGCTCAATTAGGTCTAGCGGTTGATCAAACCGAATCAAGAGTTGGTTAGATGGGATCAACAATGCTTAAATTGACCAGCCTAATAGGATTAAGTCTGGGTCAAGATCGAGTCACATGAGTGATCGATCAAGCTAAGACCTAATTAGGCTCAGTGGTTAGAGTCTGGATTGTAGGCTAACCCGATTGGTTCTGGCTCAACAATTTGGTGTCTAAGGTAAGTTTGGCAGATACGATCGACTGATTTTTAATTGGGAGCTACTCGACTCGAATGCATTCTTGTCGAGTTAATGGCATATCCCTTCCATCGATCTCACTTACCTGGCCATGTTTGTTGACTCAGTTCTGATCTGAGGTGGTCAATAATCCGAGCTAACCCATGCCACTAGGTTAGTCATAATGGTTATGACTATGTCAAGTCTAGTTTAATGAGACCTAAATCAAATCTTCCTAAGAAAAGATTAAGTCTAAGGTCTTCCACCATTGTAGATGTGCGGGCCCTTTTCGGGGTTGATTGTTCTCGGCTGGTTATAGTGGCTCAGTTGCACCGGAAAGATGCAACCATGTCTATTAGGCATTGGATGCTATGGGCTGGAGGATGAATTGGGCTCAATATTTTGGATACGGTGAGAGACTCAATTAGGAATCCAATCTATGCAAATGGTGGGTCTGACTTAACTAAGGAGTGGATCAATATTTCGGACACGATGAGATTCATGAATTAGAGACCAAGTTTGGGTGCATCATGATTAGAGAATCATTGAACAAGAGTTGTTCACTCATTGGCTAACCCATCATCAATAACTATTAGGTGAGGTGATGAGTAAGTCGGTGGGATCGCACCACCCACTAGAAATCAGTAATCATGAAGATTTTTGCATCTCTACAGAGGGAGTGTATGGATCCGAGAAAATAGTGGAAGCTAATTTATTTAAAAATAAAATTTTTAAATAAAGTGGTTAAGTCTTAATTATAATATCTAACTAGAAACTTTGACTCTCTATAGAAAAATATCTGCATCTAACCCACTAGCATGAATCCTGGACATCCATAGACCGATCGAACCAAATTACAAGGATTGACTTTGGAAAATTTCAAAATTATTTTAGGTTCTAAGAAGTTAACTCATGTACTGAATCCAGGATCCTCCTACCTTACCAGCTCATCCATCCGCTGGAGCAGAGAGCATCTCTGGATAAGTGGACAAATAAAGATAATAAGGCTAGATACTACATGTTGGGCTCGATGTCTGATGAACTTCAGTGCTAACATGAAGATATCAAGACTGCTCGCCAAATATTGGCTCACCTACAAGAGATATTTGGTGAATAGAGTCGCGCAGCCAAGTATCAAGTCATTAAATGACTGTTCAAGGCTAAGATGCATGATGGACAGTCAGTCCAAGATTATTATCTAATGATGATCAAGGATCTGGAAAGAGCTTGAGAAGCTCGGAGTGAGATTAGACTTGGATTTGCAGAATGATATAATTTTGCAATCCTTGATTGATGTATATGGATAGTTCATCATGAACTACCATATGCATAAACTTCAAAACTCCTTGGCCAAACTTATGAACATGCTGGTTACTGCTGAGCTTTCCATGAAAGATTCTAAAGGCTCAATGCTTGCTATGGAATGGACTTCTTCCAAGAGAAAGTCTTTTAGAAAGAAGAAGAAGTCTATGAAAAAGCAGAAAGTGGAAGGAGGAAAGAAGAAAAAGATAGAGCTGAAGAAGAAGGCCGCTGATAAAGAAAAGTATTTCCATTGCAATAATGACGGCCACTGAAAGCGGAACTATCCTACTTACCTGGCCACCCTAAAGAAGAAGGAGGCAGGTCCTTCTGGAGGTATGCTCGTTATTGAGTCTAACCTTACGATTTCTTCTGCATCCAGTTGGATGCTTGACTCTAGTTCTAGTGCTCACTTGTGCACTTTCATGTAGGGTCTTGAGGATAGCAGGAGGCTGAGGGATGGTGAGATGATCCTGCGCATCAAAAATGGAGCAAGAGTTGCTGCCGTGACCGTGGGAACATATCCTCTTCGACTACCATCTGATTTAGACTTAGTATTAAAAGACTGTTATTATGTGCCTGCAGCAAGCAGAAATTTGATTTCTATTTCTTATGCCTTGCATTAGAAGGCTATGTAATTAGTTTTCTTAAGGACCATTGTAACATTCTTTATGAAAGAAATAAAATTGCAAGTGGTTTCCTTATTAACGGTCTTTATCAGTTACATGTTGATGTATCTATTTTTAATTTCGAGCAAAATGTGAATGCCATAAAATCAAAACGTCCTAGGGATAGTCCTAATGATAGGTATCTATGGCACCTAAGATTAGGTCATATAGCAGAAGATAGGGTTAACAAATTGAAGAAAATCGAGCTATTGAGTCCGTTGACTTCTGAGTCATATTCAATTTGTGAATCCTATCTTCATGGCAAAATAACTAAGCTCTCTTTTGTAGGACATGGGGAAAGGGCCACGGATCTTCTTACCCTAGTACATAATGTATGCGATCCATTCGATGTACCGGCTAGAGGCAATTTAGTCTACTTTATAAATTTTATCAATGATTTATCTAGGTATGGGTATGTGTATCTTATGAGGCACAAGTTTGAAGTGTTTGAAAAGTTCAAAGAATTCTGACATGAAGTAGAAAAGCGAACTAAAAAATCCATTAAGGTTCTTCAAACACATCGAGGAGGTGAATACCTTAGCCAAAAATTCTTGAACTATCTCAAGAAAAATAACATAGTCTCTTAATGGACTCTACTAGGGATACCTCAACTCAACAGGATCTCAGAATGGAGGAACCAGACTCTATTAGATATGGTCCAATCTATGATGAGCTTCACAGACCTTTCTGATTTTTTTTTGGGATACTGTTTGTTAACTGCAATATACTTACTGAATAGAGTTTCTTCTAAAACTGTTTCTATCATACCGTATGAGATATGACATGGTAAGAAACTAAGTTTGAGTCATCTTAGAATTTGGAGTTGTTCGACTCATGTCAAAAGACAACAAGTGGACAAGTTAGACTTTAGATCCTTTAGAGCTCGATTCATAGGATATTCTGAAGAGTCATTAGGATATTATTTCTATATTTTAAAAGATCATAATGTGATTGTGAGTCGACATGCCATCTTTCTTGAAAAATAGTTTATTCAAGATAGCGGCATTGAAAAATAGATCAAGCTCGATGAGAAAGTCTTATAAGAGCAACGAGCTAAGGACCAAATAGAGTCAAATCAGGTTAAGCCAATCCAGTCACTACCTCCTTCATCTCGTAGATCGAAAAGGATTTTTCATCTCCCTGAGAGGTACTTAGGTACTATTTTAGAGGATGTAGAGGAAATATTTTTCATAGGTAATGGGGTTTATGGTAATAATCCCAAAACCTATAATGAGGCAATATCAGATATCAACTCCGAAAAATGGTTAGAGGCAATGAAGTCAGAAATTAACTCGATGCACTTAAACCAATTCTGGATCTTGGTAGATCCACCAGAAGGTATAGTACCTATTGGGTGTAAATGGATCTTCAAGAGAAAGATTGATGCAGATGAAAATGTAGAGACATTCAAGGCTAGACTAGTGCCAAAAGGTTATAGTCAATGCGAAGGCATTGACTATCAGGATATCTTTTTCCTGGTGGCTATGCTAAAATCCATCCGCATATTGCTTGCCATTGCAGCCTATTTCGATTATGAAATATGGCAAATGTACGTGAAAATGACATTCTTAAATAAATATCTTGAGGAAGATATCTATATGGAACAGCTACTAGATTTCACATCCAGTGATACTGATCATAAGGTTTGCAAGCTGCAAATATCCATATATAGACTTAAGCAAGCATTTCGGAGCTAAAACACTCGTCTCAATGATGTGATCAAAACGTTTGATTTCATCAAAAATGAAGAAAAATCATGTGTCTTCAGAAGGATCAGTGGGAGTGCTGTTGTCTTCCTCGTATTGTACGTGAATGACATCCTCCTTATTAGGAATGATATTCCCATGTTGACGACAGTCAAAATATGGTTATCTAAGAAATTCTTCATGAAAGACCTAGGTGAAGCATCCTTTATTCTAGGAATTAAGATCTATAGGAATAGACCAAATAGGAATTAAGATCTATAGGAATAGACCTAGGTTAGTATACAATCGTTTCTTTATAGTAGATGAGTCTTGAGTCTATGGTGTAGAGACACCGAAGCGAAAGTACAGGTACTCGTTAGAGAACGAGGGTATTGATCGTGACCACCTCGAGTAGTCATAAGAAAGTCCACCTTCTCGTCGATGATTGACTCAAAGCTACAGTAGTATATCTGGTTCTTTGACCTGAGGTGCATCGATAGTTCACCTTGAGGGTATTATAATTTGACTACACCATGACTCGGTCTTCTAGTCATTCGAAATCCTGAGGTGTATGTTGGCTATAGCATGTTCATTGTAGGAATCGATTTGCACCAAGATGAAATCTATCTACCTCGGTGGTAGAGGAGCAGCCCTATGATGATCATGAGAATCAAGTCCAGAAGCCCATGGCCATGGTAGAGAGTGAAATAATAGAAAGAGTTTCTATTTAGATTTTCACATCGGACTTGAATCGAATGATTACATCATATGACAGAAACTAGGGTTTGACGAGTTCACCTTAACCCTAATCTGATCGGGGCTCAAGATAGAAGAACTTAATCACACAGGTAGCTGCACCAAGAGGTTCGCATTCAGCTCTGATGGGTTGCCACCATATACTGCTAGGTGTCACTGGTGGATTTTGGGAGCAATTAGAATGATTTAGATGATCGATCATTCTAGCTGTTCGAATCAGAAGAGTTCTGATCCATCGAAAGGAGTTTCGATGATGTCGATGATAGAGATCATGACATATCCCATTACCATACAGAACTGAACCTAACTGGGTCACACAAACAAGGGTTTGAATCTGGTGATCATCAATTGAACTGATCTAGTTCAATTGATCTGAATGAGATTCAATTAGGTTCAAGGAAAATCGTGCTAGCACTCGATTGAACCTAACGTTCTTCTTTTACTATCATAAATAAGTTGTCCTGACTGAGCCAAAGGAGTTTGTGCTCAATCAGAGGCCTTCATATGGTCTGACTGGAGGTTGTCCAAGTCAGAAAAGGTTGTCTTATTTTGAGATAAATTTAAGATAACACCTGCCATTTTTGGTCACCTGCCATTTCTTGTTCTTTGACTTTGGTCAAAAGTCTGACCTTTGACTGGTCCTTCAGGACATTGACTTTGACCCATGTGTCATGCACCTATTGGAGAGCTGGTGGGGGCTTGTCCCCCTCTGAACCTTGGCAAAAGAAGGGGCACACGCCTAGGATGGTGTGCGCCAAGTGGATAGGGACGCCTAGGAGTCCTTTGGATGGGACTCCAGGTCTCCTTTTGGATTCAAACTTAGGTGACCCTCACCTAAGACTTTGACCAGTCTTAGGCGCCACCCTAGGATGGAATCTTAGGTCTCCATCTAAGGAGGAATCCAGGGACTCTATTCCCACCAATCAGATTTAGATCTGATTTCACAAAGGGTTGTGATTGGTTGGGAAGAAGAGGAGTTGGATCACAACAGTCTATAAATAAGACCCTGCGCCCAACTTTCAAGAGAATTTTCAATTTCCCATGCCCCAAGGCTGCCTCTCCCCTCCTCCATGCCAAACTTCTTCTCCCTCTTTCCTCTCCATGTCCCAAAAGGAGTTTTGGACCTTGGTTGGTGCGATTCCAGATCAAGAAAAGGCGATCAAAAGCAAGAAGGCTGCGCTGCTGCAAAGGACGACTGCTGATCTTCAAAAGAGTTTTGAAGATCCTCCAGATCAGATCCAGATCTAATTTTTGGAGATGTGATAGAGAAGAAGAGGATCTCCAGATCCAACCCGAGTGGATACCGGTAGAGGCCAGGCGCTTGCGTGGCTAGATCCAGAACCTTCCGCTGCAAACAGGATCATCAACAGGGTAATAGGATTACCCAAATCAAGGTAAATTAAATTTGATTTAATTTATCTTAATTTTATTTTATTTATTAAAATAATAAGAATTAGATCTAAAATATCAGATCTGATTAGATCAAGAGAAAAATTTTTGAAATATATCTCTTGATCTGATCAGATCTGAACGAACCTGGACCCCGAAAAATCAGGATTTTCCTTCAACTGGTATCAGAGCCAAGGTTCTAAAATTTATTTAGATCTGAATTTTAAATTTATTTTAAATTAAAAAAGTAATTTTAGATGTCACATGAGATGTGATCAGATCTGAAATCAGAAAAAATTAAAATTAAATAATTTTTGGATCTAAGATTAGAAGAATATGCATGACTAGTTCTAGAAATAGAATAGTTCTATAGAATAGTCTTGCATGTCATAATTTTTTAATTTGATTAAATCATATTTTAGATCTATTTATTTACTATTTTTTGATATTATAATTATTATAATAACATCTAAAAAATAGCAAATATAAAATTATTTAATTTTAAATATCATATGAGATATGATTGATGCATGTCTAGACTAGTTGTAGAATAGTTCTACATAATTTGTCTAGATTAGAATTTATTTTGATTAGATCAATTTAAATCTAATTTTTTAGATTATTATGAGATAATTTAGATCTAAAAAACATGCATGATTCGATACATGAGATGTATGCAAAATATGCCATGATTAGATCTAATTTGTATATGAGATATATGATATAGATCTAAAACTATTTTGTAGTATTGCATGTTCCTGATTAAGGCGTTCCTCTTGGCCGTCCGGTCATAAGAACGAAGAAGGGTTTAAAGGCCCTCTCTTCCCATTCGATGGGGTGTTCTTATGATGTGTAGGGGTGCTGCGTGTTCGTCCTTAATCAGAAACCCAAAACTTACTTTCTGCAAAACCCTAGATCCTGAAACCCTAGGATTTATTGTGCATATTTTGTTTATGAACCCTACTTAATTAAGAATTAAGATTATGAAATATTAATTAGGTCTAAAATTGAGAATTTTAGATCTAAGACATATTCATAATACTGGGTTCGGGCTTGGGTAGCTCAATTAGGTCTAAGCGGTTGATCAAACCGAATCAAGAGTTGGTTAGATGGGATCAAAATGCTTAAATTGACCAGCCTAATAGGATTAAGTCTGGGTCAAGATCGAGTCACGATCAAGCAAGACCTAATTAGGCTCAGAGGTTAGAGTCTGGATTGTAGGCTAACCCAATTGGTTCTGACTCAACAATTTGGTGTCTAAGGTAAGTTTGGCACATACGACCGACTGGTTTTTAATTGGAAGCTACTCGACCTGAATGCATTCTTGTACGAGTTAATGGCATATTCCTTCCACCGGTCTCACTTACCTGGCCATATCTGTTGACACAGTTCTGATCTGAGGTGGTCAATAATCCGAGCTAACCCATGCCACTAGGTTAGTCATAATTGTTATGACTATGACCAAGTCTAGTTTAATGAGACCTGAATCAATTCTCCCTAAGAAAAGATTAAGTCTGAGGTCTTCCACCATTGTAGATGTGCGGGCCCTTCCCGGGGTTGATTGTTCTCGGCTGGATACAGTGGCTCAGTTGCACCGGAAAGATGCAACCATGTCTATTAGGCATTGGATGCTATGGGCTGGAGGATGAGTTGGGCTCAATATTTTGGATACGGTGAGAGACTCAATTAGGAACCCAGTCTATGCAAATGGTGGGTCTGACTTAACTAAGGAGTGGATCAATATTTCGGATACGGTGAGATTCATGAATTAGAGACCAAGTTTGGGTGCACCATGATTAGAGAATCATTGAACAAGAGTTGTTCACTCATTGGCTAACCCATCACCAATAACTGTTAGGTGAGGTGATGAGTCAGTTGGTGAGACCGCACCACCCACTAGAAATCATTAATCATGGAGATTTTTGCATCTCTACAGAGGGAGTGTAGGGATCCGAGAAAATAGTGGGAG
Source organism: Cocos nucifera (assembly GCA_006176705.1). NCBI lineage: Eukaryota > Viridiplantae > Streptophyta > Magnoliopsida > Arecales > Arecaceae > Cocos > Cocos nucifera. The sequence continues at coordinate 730,816 of QRFJ01000320.1, forward strand.
CTAATTTATTTAAAAATAAAATTTCTAAATAAATTGGTCAAGTCATAAATTACAGTATCTAACTAGAATCTTTGACTCTCTACAGAAAAATGTCTGCGTCCAACCCATTGGCACGTATCCTGGACACACATAGACTGACCGGACCCAATTATAAAGATTGGCTCAGGAACTACAAAATTATTTTGGGTTCAAGAAGTTAACCCATGTATTGGACCAGGACCCTCCCACCTTACCAGCCCATCCATCCACTTGAACAGAGAGCGTCTCTGGAAAAATGGATAGACGAAGATAATAAGGCCAGATATTACATGTTGGGCTCGATGTCTGATGAGCTCCAGCGCCAACATGAAGATATCGGGACTGCTCGCCAAATGTTGGCTCACCTGCAGGAGATGTTTGGTGAACAGAGTCGCGCAGCCAAATATCAAGTCACGAAATGACTTTTTAAGGCTAAGATGCGTGATGGGCAGTCAGTCCAAGATCACTGTCTGACATGATGATCAAGGACATGGAAGAGCTTGAGAAGCTCGGTGTGAAGTTAGGACTTGGATCTGCAGAATGATATTATTCTGCAATCCTTGACTGATGCATATGGGCAATTCATCATGAATTACCACATGCATAAACTTCAAAATTCCTTGGCCGAATTAATGAATATGCTGGTTACCGCTGAGCTTTCTATGAAAGGTTCTAAAGGCTCAGTTCTTGCTATGGAACGGACTTCTTCCAAAAGAAAGTCTTATGGAAAGAAAAAGAAGTCTGTGAAAAAGCAGAAAGGTGGAAGGAGGAAAGAAGAAGAAAGAAGAAGCCGAAGAAGAAGGCCGATGTCAAAGGAAAGTGTTTCCATTGCAACAGCGACGGCCATTGGAAGCGGAACTGCCCTACTTACCTGGCCACCCTGAAGAACAAGAAGGAAGGTCCTTCTGGAGGTATGCTCGTTATTGAGTCTAACCTTACGGTTTCTTCTGCATCCAGTTGGGTGCTTGACTCTGGTTCTAGTGCTCATCTGTGCACTTCCATGCAGGGTCTTGAGGATAGCAGGAGGCTGAGGGATGGAGACATGATCCTACGCATCGGTAATGGAGCAAGAGTTGCTGCAGTAGCCGTGGGAACATACCCTCTTCGATTACCATCTGGTTTAGACTTAGTTTTAAAAGACTGTTATTATGTGCCTGCAGCTAGCAGGAATTTGATTTCTGTTTCATGCTTAGCACTAAGAAGGCTATGTGATTACCTTCTTTAAGGACCATTGTAACATTCTTTATGAAAGAAATAAAATTGCAAATGGTTTCCTTATTAATGGTCTTTATCAGCTACATATTGATGTATCCTATTTTTAACTATCGAGCAAAACGTGAATGCCAAACGACCTAGGGATAGTCCAAATGATAGATATCTATGGCACCTGAGATTAGGTCATATAGCAGAAGATAGGATCAACAAATTGGAGAAAAATGGGCTATTGAGTCCATTGACTTTTGAGTCATATCCAACTTGTGAATCTTGTCTTCAAGGCAAAATGACTAAACTCCCTTTTGTTGGACATGGGGAAAGGGCCACAGATCTCCTTGCCCTAGTACATACTGATGTGTGCGGCCCATTTGATGTGCCGGCTAGAGGCAATTTTGTCTACTTCATTACCTTTACCGATGATCTGTCTAGGTATGGGTATGTGTATCTTATGAGACACAAGTCTGAAGCTTTTGAAAAGTTCAAAGAATTCAGACATGAAGTAGAAAAACAAACTGAAAAAACCCATTAAGGTTCTTCGATCAGATCGAGGAGGTGAATACCTTAGCCAGAAATTTCCTAGACTATCTCAAGAAAAATGGCATAGTCTCTCAATGGACTCCACCAGGAACACCTCAACTCAACGGAGGTTTCAGAATGGAGAAATCGGACTCTATTGGATATGGTTCGATCCATGATGAGCTTCACAGACCTTCCTGATTTTCTTTGGGGACACTTCATTGTTAACTTCAATTTATTACTGAATAGGGTTCCTTCTAAAACCGTTCCTACCACACCGTATGAGATATGGCATGGTAAGAAACCAAGTCTGAGTCATCTCAGAATTTGGGGTTGTCCGGCTCATGTCAAAAGACAACAAGCGGACAAGTTAGAGTTTAGGTCCTTTAGAGCTCGATTCATAGGATATCCTAAAGAGTCATTAGGATACTATTTCTACATTCCAGAAGACCACAATGTGATTGTGAGTCGACATGCCATCTTTCTTGAAAAATAGTTTATTCAAGATAGCGGCATTGGAAAGCAGATCAAGCTTGATGAGAAAGTCTCACAAGTAGCAACGAGCTAAGGACCAATTGGAACCAAATCAGGTTGAGCCAATAAAGAACACTACCTCCTCCACCTCGTAGATCGGAAAGAGTTTTCCATCCCCCTGAAAGATACTTAGGTATTATTTCAGAGGAAGTAGAGAAAATGTTTCCTCATAGGTAATGGTGCTCATGGTGATGATCCCAAAACCTACAATGAGGCGATATCAGATATCGACTCCGAGAAATGGCTAGAGGCAATGCAGTCAGAAATTGACTCGATGCACTCAAACCAAGTCTGGACCTTGGTAGATCCACCAGAAGGTATAGTACCTATTGGGTGTAAATGGATCTTCAAGAGAAAGATTGGTGCAGATGGAAAATGTGGAGACATTCAAGGCTAGACTAGTGGCAAAAGGTTATAGTCAATGCGAAGGCATTGACTATCAGGATACCTTTTCCCAGTGGCTATGCTAAAATCCATCCGCACATTGCTTGCCATTGCAGCCTATTTCGATTATGAAATATGGCAAATGGACGTGAAAACGACATTCTTAAATGGATATCTTGAGGAAGATATCTATATGGAACAGCCGCTAGGTTTCACATCCAGTGATACTGATCACAAGGTTTGCAAGCTGCAAAGGTCCATATATGGACTTAAGCAAGCATCTCGGAGCTGGAACACTCGTTTCAATGATGTGATCAAAAATGTTTGGTTTCATCAAAAATGAAGAGGAACCATGTGTCTTTCAAAAGGGTCAGTGGGAGCGCTGTTGTCTTCCTCGTATTGTACGTGGATGACATCCTCCTTATTGGGAATGATATTCCCATGTTGACATCAGTCAAAATATGGTTGTCCAAGGAATTCTCCATGAAAGACCTAGGTGAAGCATCCTTTATTCTAGGAATTAAGGTCTATAGGGATAGACCGAATAGGATGCTAGGACTTTCACAGAAGATGTACATAGAGAAAGTACTAAAGAGGTTTAGTATGGAAAACTCTAAGAGGGGATTAATACCCTTCAGACATGGTATTCATCTTTCCAAGAAGATGTGCCCTAGCACACCTGAGGAAATAGAATGCATGAGCAAGATCCCTTATGCTTCTGCAATAGGGAGCCTCATGTATGCCATGCTATGTACACGACCTGATATAGCCCATGCTGTGAGTGTCACAAGCAGATATCAGTCAAATCCAGGTGAAGAACACTGGACTTCTGTGAAATGTATATCCTTAAGTACTTGAGAAGAACTAAGGATATGATGTTGGTCTTTGGTAATGGAGAACTCCAAGTCCAGGGATACACAGACTCGGATTTCATGTCCGATATAGATGATCGAAAGTCGACATCTGGGAGTCTGTTTGTGTGCAATGGTGGTGCTGTCAGCTGAAAGAGTTTCCAAGCAAACCATGATAGCAGATTCCACCATGGAAGCAGAATATATCGCTGCATCAGAGGCTGCGAAGGAAGCATTCTGGTACAAGAAGTTTGCTGCAGAAATCGGAGTAATGCCATCAGATGCCATTCCTCTATACTGCGACAATAATGGCGCCATAGCCCTTGCTAAGGAGCCGAGGTCTCACCAGAAAATTCCAAGCACATTGAGCGGCGATACCACCTCATCCGCGATTACCTCGAGAAGGATTACGTCGAGGTCAAGAGAGTCAACTCCGCAGATAATGTGGCAGACCCACTTACAAAGCCGTTGGGCCAGCAGAAGATCGAAGCCCACCTTGAGAAGATGGGACTTAGACTTGTAGCCAATTGGCTTTAGGACAAGTGGGAGATTGTTAGATATATGTGCCCTAGAAGCCAGAATTGGCTGACACTTGTAATACACTTCTAGGGGCAAAATTATAATTTTGACTATAATCAATAAAATGGGTTATTTTCTATCACATATGTGTATTTAGTGTCTGTGATACATCCTTTGAGTTAATGGTAATGATAATTCATATTTTCAAGAGTTGAAAATTTAAGACATGAATAATCATTATTAACTCATAAAATGCTCCCGACCATAGGATCATCACGAGGATGGTGATTGATCCGAAAGGTTGGTGTACAATCGCTTCTCTTTAGTAGATGAGTCTTGAGTCTACGGTGTGGAGACACCGGAGCGAGAGTACAGGTACTCGTTAGAGAACGAGGGCACTGAGCGTGACCACCTCGAGTAGTCATTAGGAAGTCTACCTTCTCGTCAATGACTGACTCGATGCTGCAGTGGTGTGTCTGGTTCTTTGACCTGAGGTGCATCGATAGTTCACCTTGAGGGTGTTATAGTTTGACTACACCATTACTCGGTCTCCTAGCCATATGGAATCCCTGAGGTGTATGTTGGCTATAGCATGTTCATTGTAGGAACTGGATTGCATCAAGATGGAATCTATCTACCTCGGTGGTAGAGGAGCAGCCCTATGATGATCATGAGAATCAAGTCCAGAAGTCCATGGCCATGGCAGAGTGAAATAATAGAAAGAGTTTCTATTTAGATTTTCACATCGGACTTGAATCGAATGATTACATCATATGACAGAAACTAGGGTTTGACGAGTTCACCTTAACCCTAATCTGATCGGGGCTCAAGATAGAAGAACTTAATCACACAGGTAGCTGCACCAAGAGGTTCGCATTCAGCTCTGATGGGTTGCCACCATATACTGCTAGGTGTCACTGGTGGATTTTGGGAGCAATTAGAATGATTTAGATGATCGATCATTCTAGCTGTTCGAATCAGAAGAGTTCTGATCCATCGAAAGGAGTTTCGATGATGTCGATGATAGAGATCATGACATATCCCATTACCATACAGAACTGAACCTAACTGGATCACACAAACAAGGGTTTGAATCTGGTGATCATCAATTGAACTGATCTAGTTCAATTGATCTGAATGAGATTCAATTAGGTTCAAGAAAATCGTGCTAGCACTCGATTGAACCTAACGTTCTTCTTTTACTATCATAAATAGTTGTCCTGACTGAGCCAAAGGAGTTTGTGCTCAATCAGAGGCCTTCACTTGGTCTGACTAGAGCTTGTCTAAGTCAAAAAAGGTTGTCTTATTTTGTAAGACACTACCTGCCATTTTTGGTCACCTGCCATTTCTCGTCCTTTGACTTTGGTCAAAAGTTGACCTTTGACTGGTCAAATATTGACCATTGATACTTTGACTTCTGTCCACGTGTCACGCACCTATTGGAGAGCTGGTGGGGGCTTGTCCCCCTACCAGAACCTAGCAAGGAGGAGGGCGCACGCCACCCTTAGCGTGTGCCCAAGTAGGAGGCGCCCAGGAGTCCCTATTGGATAGGGACTCCATCTCTTTTTTGGATTCCAATTAGACTCCTCCTAAGAACCAACTTTGACTGATCTTAGGTGCCATCTAAGGAGGAATCAAAGGGACTCTACTCCCACCAATCAGATTTAGATCTGATTTTATAAAGAATTATGATTGGTTGGGAAGAAGAGGAGTTGGATCACGCATAGTTTATAAATAAGACCCTACGCCCAACCCAAAGAGCAATTGAAAAAGCATTGAAAATTTCCACTCCCCAAGGTTGGTTCTCTCCTCCTCCTCCATGCCAAGCCCATCTTCTCTCTCTCCTCTCCACGTCCAAAGTGGTTTGGGATCTTGATTGGTGCAATCCAGATGAGAGAAAGGCGATAGAAAGTTAGAAGGCTACACTGCTGCAAAGGATAACTGTTGGTCTTCAAAAGATATTTTGAAGATTCTCTAGATCAGATCTAGATCTTATTTTTGGAGATGTAATAGAGAAGAAGAGGATCTCCAGATCCAGTCCGAGTGGATATCGGTAGAGGTCAGGCACTTGCGTGGTTAGATCTAGAATCTTCTGCTACTTACAGGATCATCAACGAATAATAGGATTATCCTATATCAAGATAAATTAAATTAAATTTAATTTATCTAAATTTATTTTAATTATTAAAATAATAAGAATCAGATCTAAAATATCTCAGATCTGATTTGGATCAAAGAGAAAAATTTTTGAAATATATCTCTTGATCTGATCAGATCTGAACGAAACTGGTTCGGGAAATTAAGATTTTCTCTTCAGTGAGCGCAGTCGAACTTCATTCCACCCTCCTGTGAAACCTTCTGTAGGAAAACTTCATGCTCCTTTGTCGGAGCTTCCTTGATGATGAGCTCGAGGGAGAGTTCGGCAGCCTCGCTCACGTCGAACTTCATTCTGCCCTCCATTGAAACCTTCATTAGGGCTTTCTCGATGACGAGCTTGAAGAAGAGTTTGGTCTCGCTTGCGCTGGGGAGGTCGTGAACATGGTCGAACTTTATTCCACCTCTTGTGAAACCTTCTAGGAAAGAACTTCTACTCTGTTTCTCCTCTCTAAGGACGATTGGTATGCTAGACCAAATACTCTTCCTTAAGGCCAGTTCCTGGCATCCTCATGATGAATTTGCTGGCAAAGTCACCACCAAAAGCTGTCGCACGATCTGCATCATCTCGATGAGTCCACGAACATGCTGGACCAGCAGGTTGAACTGCTCCACATCTACGGTGGCTTTAGATGGAACCTGGATTATCGGGATTGAAGTGAGAGTAGATGTACCTAGCACGGAGGCCGTCGATCGTCGAGTTGAAGTTCTTTTGGGAGGCATTTTCTCTTAGAAAAGAACTCTGGAGAGGAAGGAGGGAGATCTCTAGAGAGAGATCACCGCTGAGCACTCCTTTAAGAACAAGGAGACCTCAAGAACACCTCAAGAATAGAGGCGGCCCTCCTTCTAGCGTCAAATCTGTTGGTATAGAATCTGATCATCGCCAGATCCAGCTGGAGTGGAGGTGGATGAGGTTGCTGTCGAAGACCTGCAAAGCAAAGTTCTATCTGGAGTCGATGGGGGGTGGCTCCGGTAGGACCCTCCGACGATCAAGTCAGCTCTTCTGTCCAACAGAAATGGAGTACTCTGGAATGAGTTTGATAGAGTTTAGAGAAGGAGAGGAGAAGTTAGAGCTTAAAGCTTAGAAAAAATATATTTGGAGGGTCCCTTTTATAGATGGAGCTTGATTGATGGTGATGGTCATACCGCCTGATGGCGGATCGCTCATGGCTGCATGAGGTTTGATGCAGAGAGGATGGTATCATCAGATTGATAGTGATAGCCATACCATCCGATAGTGGTGGACTGCTCGAGGTCTGACGAAGTCAGTCATAGAGAGGGGCATCGTCTGTACCATCGCTTGTGGTAGACTGATGGTGACCATTCATTTAGATTTAATAGCCGTGGCTCTGAGAAAGTAGGCATTGATTGGTGGACTTTGGTATGAATCAATTTTAGAGGAGTTCGAACTCCTGGAGGAGTTCGATCGAGGGAAAGCTCGGAAGGAGTTCAGTCAGAAAAGTGCGGAGAGAGTTTGGCTCTCATAGGTGTCTGGCTGGAGGAGTGCAGCTAAGGCTCGATCGCTGGAGAGTTCGGAAGGAGCTCGATCGCTGAGGAGTTCGACTGATCGAAGAGGATGTCTGGGACGAGTTCGACTCTGGCTCCTGAAGAAGTTCGACCGAAGGAAAAGCTTGGAGGAAGTTTGGCTCCCGCAGGCGTCTGACTGGAAGAGCGCAGAGGAAGTTCGGCTCTCGCGGGAGTTCGACTGAAGCTTGACCGCTGAGTTCGATCGAAGGAAGGAGTTTGGCTAAGGCCCGACTGCTGGAAGTTCGAAGGAGCTCGGCCGCTGAGGAGTTTGGCTGGCTGAAAAAGTTTGGCTAAGATCCATCCGCTGAAGTTCTTCCGTGGCTACTGATTGCATTAGGCTGAGCATCGAACTGAACTTCGATAGGAGCAGGGTTTATCCCCAACAGTTATGATGAAAGTCCTTAGAACTACTTCTAAAGCGATAAAAAAGAATTTATTGTGTGGTTCTTAAACTTATTCACGATCAAATGATATATTATTAATAAGGATAATAATTATATCGAGTATAGATCGTTATGTGCCATATGGATTGATTGTCCTCTTAATCAAGGAGTATGTTGACACTAGTATGGCATATAGATGGAAAATGATCTACACTAAATGTGACCATTCTAGAGCACTTTGCTATCAAGAGTGTTATTCGAGGGGATATAGGTATAAGTATCCCTTTAACCTGAGATCATCATAATGACTTACAAGTAATTCACTGTACTTTGAGATTGGACTATCTAAATTTCTAATTCAGTAATAGAAGGTTTCTAGGTATAGTCAAATACTTGTTAAGTCGGTACGTGAGTCAAGATAGAAATTAACCACTCCAAGTAAAATTGGAGAGAATGTCTCAATGTATTTCAATTTAGCAAAATCTTGATCAGGATAGTCCTTATAAGAGTCAAAGGATTAAGTAGATTTTGAGATACTATAAGGATTATTAATCAAGAGTTGACAGTTAACTCTAATATTTTTTTAAGCATTATTTATGAGCTCAGTATAAAGCTCCCAAGTCTTGAAAATATGAGAAGAAAGATTATGAAAAGATGGGAGCAAGCTAGTAATGAAAATCAAAAAATCAGCCTAGTTTGCAAGGAGTCATCTTAATTTTGAGATGAGATGACTCAATTTTAGGCGAGACATCTCAATTCTAAGATGAGATAACTTGATGGAAAGCGAGACATCTCGATCTCAGTTCAAGATGTCTCAATCTTAGAGGAAATCCAAAATAGAGTGTGGTGTTTTGGGAGTGCTGGACTGACATATAGTTTGAGATGTCTCAGTTTAAAGATGAGACATCTTGGATGCAGGTGAGAGGACTTGATTTCAAGGCGAGTCATCTCGATTTTTGCAGGAAATTTTTGAATGGACTTTCTATTTGGATTTGGAAAGTTTTTCTTTGAGCTTGGAGCTTGATCATATTGTATATATATATTTGAAAAATAGGTTAAAGAGAATGTAATGTTGAATCTATTGCAATAAAGCTCTTTTCTTCCTAAAAACTTTTATTCTCTTTTTTTCTTGAATCCATTATTTATAATTCCATGTTAATTCTAGGAGAAATCTTTTTTTTATTGCTGGCTAATCACCAGCAACCATGCCAGTCTATAAGAGGGTCATTTCACCCCAATATTTAGTATCAGAGCGGTGTTGTATGGAAGGAAGGAAGACACTCAGGGTTTCTAGCATCAAGGATCTATTGCACTAGATTTTACTCTAAATCTTTTTATCTTCTTCATGGTTATCTCTTGATTGAGGTGGAGTATTATTACACAGAGGAGAGGTGATACAGAAGGTTGGAAAGAGGATTTAGGGCATATAGATCTTCCTTGAAGGATAGTTTTCTTGGTATGCAATAGCAGAAGGGTGTTAGGATTTGCTTGTAGTTTGATTATAGTTATAGAATCAAGCAGATTCAAGATAGATTTTGAGAAGTTCGATGGTAAGAAAAATTTTATCCTATAGCAGCAAAGGATAACGGACTTGTTGGTTCAGCAGAGGATCTATAAGGTATTGGTAAGAGAAAGGCTAGAAAGGATCAGTATTGAGGACTGAAAAGAGTTAGAGGAGATTGCTTTTAGAACAATCAGAATGTACTTGGCCGATAAGGTATTGCCCAAGGTTTGTATAGATATCATAGCAAAGAGGCTCCAAACGAGACTTGAGAACACATACATGGGAAAGAATATGACCAATAAGTTATGGTTGAAGAAGCAGCTTTACAATCTGAGAATATCCGAAAGTGAAGATCTTATTGCACATATCCAAAAGTTCAATCAAGTTTATTTTGAGGTGATGAGTTTGGATATGAAAATTGATGAGGAAGATCGGACGTTGCTGTTACTATGTTCTTTCTCAGGTTTTTATGATGGTCTCACAATAACTTTAGTTTATGAGAAGAAGACCATAAACTATGAAGAGATTATTGGTGTAGCAAAGAAAAAGAATTTGCAAGAAAGACCCTAAGTCTAAGGTCTTGGTTGTGAATGAAAGATAGAGAAGATCAATAGAGAAGACAAAAGAAAAATCTAAGGACAGATCAAAGTCTCAAGATCAGAAGAAGATATTGAAATGCTATAAATATCATCAGCCTGGATATCTGAGAAGAAATTATCCTTTTTTTAAGTCAAAAAAAGGAAAGGCCAGCAAGAGTAAAAATATAACTTTGGTAAGCAGTGGAGAAAATCTGCTAGTTATATTAAATGGATCCACAGAGTATGATACTATATGGATATTAGATACAGCATGTTCACACCACTATACTTTTTATCAAAAGTGGTTTGCTACCTATCAAAAGACCAGTGATGAAAATGTCAACCTTGGAGATGATCACCCATGCAAAGTAGCTGGATTTGGCTTTATTAGGATGAGGATATACAATGGGATCATTTGTACATCATCAAATATCAAGCATGTACCAGAGTTGAAGAAAAATCTGATTTCTTTGGACTACTTGGAGGAGCAGGATTATGCTTTCAGTAGCTAGACTGGAAGTGAATTCTTGAAGATTTTTAAGAGAGCTTTAGTGGTGATGAGAGGTAGAAGATTGAGCAACAATCTTTATAGAATGGAGGACTCAATTATGAATGATAGTGCAAACATGCTAGCAGCGATACAGGAGGAGCAGTTTTTATATTGACTATAGCACTATCGAATAGATGACATGAGTGACCGAAAGCTTACAGAACTTAGTAGAAGAGGGATAATCCCAGCCCTGAAGGAGGGCACTGATTTATGTGAGCCATGTATCATTGGCAAACAGCATAGGATAAAATTTGCCACTAGTTTTAAGTATAGTGAAGGAGTGCTAGATTTAGTGTACTTGGATGTGTGGGGACCGACTTCTATACCAACTAGAGATAAGGCAAAGTTTTTCATCACCTTCATTAATTATTACTCAAGAAAGATATAGATTTATCTGATTAGAAAGAAGTCAGAGGAGTTTACCTGATTCAGAGCCTAAAGAGCTGAGGTAGAGAAGGAGTCAGGAAGATAGGTGAGTGCCTGAGGTAGGATAACGGAGGAGAGTATACTGGCCTGAAGTTTAGGAGGTACTATGAGAAAAATGATATCAAACATCATTACATAGTGAAGATGACTTTCCAACAAAATGGTGTTGTGAAAAGGATGAACTAGACATTGATTAAGAAGGCACGAAGTTTAAGGCTATAGATATCATTTCCAAAATCTTTTTGGGATGATGATATAATATTTTCTTATTTTCTTGTTAACAGGTCCTTTCATTGTAAGCTAAATGAAGGCATTCCAGAGGAGGTCTGGAGTGGAAAAAAGATGGACTTTGGCCACCTAAAAATTTTTGGTTGCCCAGCCTATGCACATGTGAAGGCAACCGAAAGGAGCATGCTGGACCCAAAATCTTAAAAGATGACATTCATAGGATATCCACAAGAAGTCAAAATAGGATTCTCAAGCATAGAAATTAGTAATTAGCAGAACATCATTTTTGATGAGAAGAGCATCTTGAATAGGTCTAGAATAAATGGATCTGGAGAAATAAAGATGAACAATGATGGCCAACTAGAAATAGATGACATGCAATCTACATCTACTTTTAGAAGTATTCCTGTTGAAGTCGAGCTAGGTAAGAAAATAGTTACTTAGATAGGAGACCAGCATGAAGAGCCAACTATTCAGGTGAAGGTATAGGAGCAGCCATAGACTTCAGGCAAGAGCAATATACCAGTAGAAGTGGCTTTGCATAAGTCTCAGCATACTATCATAAGATTAATCAGATATGACATTAATGAAGCTATCTCTTATGCTTTCATCACTGCTAATAGAGATTCGAAAAACTATGCAGAGGCTATGAAGAGTAAGGACCATGAGTCATGGATGCAGGCCATGATGGAGGAGATGGAATCACTAAAAAAAATTAGATGTGGCAGCTAGTGGATCTTCTAGAAGGTGCTCGGCCTATTAGCTTAAAGTGGGTGTTCACTAAGAAGGAGACACCTTTAGAACAAGATGGAGTCAGATTCAAAGTAAGGCTGGTAGCAAAGGATTATTCACTAAGGAAAAGAATTGATTACACAAATATTTTTTATCCTATGGTGTGCCACACTTTCATTCGAGTATTGATGTCGTTGGTAGCATAGCATAACATGAAATTGAAATAGATGGGCGTGAAGATGACTTTTCTTCATGAGACTTTGGAGAAAAAGATCTTCATGAGGCAGCCAGATGGTTTCATGAAGATTGAATAGGAGGAGAAGTGTATTTACTTAGGAGATCATTGTATGACCTAAAACAATACTTTCACTGTATTTACTTAGGAGACATTCAAAGCTAGATTAGTGGCAAAAGGTCATAGTCAACGCGAAGGCATTGACTATCAAGATATCTTTTCGTCAGTAGCTATGCTTAAATCCATCCAAATATTGCTTGCTGTTGCAGCCTATTTCGATTATGAAATATGACAAATGAACGTGAAAATAACATTCTTAAATGGATATCTTAAGGAAGATATCTATATGGAACATCCGCTAGATTTCACATCCAGTGATGATGATCACAAGGTATGCAAGCTGCAAAGATCCATATATGGACTTAAGCAAGCATCTCGGAGCTGGAATACTCATTTTAATGATGTGATCAAAATATTTGGTTTCATAAAAAATGAGGAGCTATGTATCTTCAAAAATATCAGTAGGAGCGCTGTTGTCTTTCTCGTATTATACGTGGATGACATCCTTCTTATTGAAAATGATATTTTCATGTTGACCACAGTTAAAATATGGTTATCTAAAGAATTCTCTATAAAAGACCTAGGAGCAGCATCCTTTATTCTAAGAATTAAGGTCTATAGAGATAGACCGAATAGAATGCTAGGACTTTCATAGAAGATGTATATAGAAGAAGTACTAAAGAGGTTTAGTATGAAAAACTCTAAGAGGAGTTTAGTACCCTTCAGACATGGTATTCATCTTTCCAAGAAGATGTTCCCTAGCACACCTGAGGAAATAGAATGCATGAGCAAGATTTCTTATGCTTCAGCAATAGGGGGCCTCATGTATGCCATGTTATGTACACGACCTGATATAGCCCATGCTGTGAGTGTCACGAGCAGATATCAGTTGAATCCAGGTGAAGAATACTGAACTTCTGTGAAATATATTCTTAAGTACTTAAGAAGAACTAAGATTATGTTACCGATCTTTGGTAATGGAGAACTCCAAGTCCAGGGGTATACAGACTCAAACTTTATGTCCGATGTAGATGATCGAAAGTCGACATCTGGGAGTCTATTTTTGTGTAATGATGGAGCTGTTAGTTGAAAAAGTTTCAAGCAGATAGTGATAGCAGATTCCACCATGAAAGCAGAATATATCACTGCATCAGAAGCTGCAAAGGAAGCATTCTGGTATAAGAAGTTTGCCGCAGAGATCGGAGTGATGCCATCAGATGTCATTCCTCTGTACTATGATAATAATGGCGCCATAGCCCTTGCTAAGGAGCCGAGGTCTCACTAGAAATCCAAGCATATCAAGCAGCGATACCATCTCATCCATGATTACCTCGAGAAGGGTTACGTCAAGATCAAGAGAATCGACTCCGTAGACAATACAAAGCCATTGGGCCAGCAGAAGATCAAAGTCCATCTTGAAAAGATGGGACTTAGATTTATAGCCAATTGGCTTTAGGTCAAGTGGGAGTTTGTTAGATATGTATGCCCTAGAAGCCAGAATTGGCTGACACTTGTAATACACTTCTAGGGGCAAAATTATATTTAACTATAAATAATAAAATAGATTATTTTCTATCACATATACGTATTTAGTGTCTATGATACATTCCTTGAGTTAATGATAATGATAATTCTTATTTTCAAGAGTTAAAAATTTAAGATAAGAATTTTCATTATTTACTCATAAAATGCTCCTGATCGTAGGATCATCATGAGGATGGTAATTGATCCAGAAGGTTAGTGTACAATCGCTTCTTTATAGTAGATGAGTCTTGAGTCTATGGTGTAGAGACACCGGAGTGAGAGTATAGGTACTCGTTAGAGAATGAGGGCACTGAGCATGACCACCTCGAGTAGTCATAAGAAAGTCTACCTTCTCGTCGATGACTGACTCGAAGTTGCAGTGGTGTGTCTGATTCTTTGACCTGAGGTGCATCAGCAGTTCACCTTGAGGGTGTTATAGTTTGACTACACCATGACTCGATCTCCTAGCTATTCGAAATCCTGAGGTGTATGTTGGCTATAGCATGTTCATTGTAGGAATTGGATTACACCAAGATGGAATCTATCTACCTCGGTGGATAAGGAACAGCCCTATGATAATCATGAGAATCAAGTCCATAAGCCCATGGCCATGGCAGAGAGTGAAATAATAGAAAGAATTTTTATTAAGGTTTTCACTTCAGACTTGAATCGAATGATTAAATTATATGATAGAAATTAGGATTTAATGAGTTCACCTTAACCCTAATCTGATCGGGGCTCAAGATAGAAGAACTTAATCACACAAGTAGCTACATCGAGAGATTTATTTTCAATTTTGATGGATTGCCACTATATACTACTAGGTGTCACTGATGGATTTTGAGAGCAATTAGAATAATTTATATGATCGATCATTCTAGTTGTCTGAATCAGAAGAGTTCTGATCCATCGAAAGAAGTTTCGATGATGTTGATGATGGAGATCACTACTTATCCCATTATCATACAGAATTGAATCTAACTGGATCACACAAATGAGGATTTGGATCTGGACATTATCAATTGGACTAACCCAGTTCAATTGATTTGAATTAGATTCAATTAGGTTCAAGAAAATCATGCTGGTACACGATTGAGCCTAACATTCTCCTTTTTCTATCATTAAAAGTTATCTCAACTAAGCCAAATGAGTTTGAGCTCACTCAGGTACCTTTACCAGGTTTGACTGGAGCTTGTCTAGGTTAGAAAAAGATTTTCTTAATTTATGAGATAAATTTAAGATAACACCTGCCATTTTTCATCACCTGCTAATTCTTATCCTTTGACTTTGGTCAAACGTTGACCTTTGACCCTAGGACATCTACCCATGTATCATACACTTATTGGAGAGTAGATAGAGGCTTGTCCCCTCCCTAGAAATTAGGAAGAAAGGGGTGCATACCTAGGATGGCGTGCACCCATGGATAGGGATGCTTGGAGTCCCATACGGATGGAACTTCAGGTTGCTTCTTGGATTCAAACTAGGTGACCCTCACCTATAGACTTTGATCAGTCTTAGGCGCCATGTTAGGATGAATCTATGGGTCTCTCATCTAATTGGATTAGGTGATATCATCCCACCAATCAGATTTAGATCTAATTGAATGAAGCAACGTGATTGGCCGGGGTGATGTGGCACTACATGGCGCAGCAGGATCTATATAAAAACCTATATGCGCCTAACTTTTCAAGAGAATTTTCTTTGCCATGCCCCAAGGCTGCCCCTCTTCCTCCTCCATGTCACCTTTCTGATCCTCTCTCTCCTCTTCATGCCCAAGGAAGTTGGGCCTTCAGATTAGTGCGATTCAAGCAAGAAAAGGCTGACGAGAAAGGAAGAAGGCAGCACTGCTGCAGAGATGACTGCTGACCTTTGAAAGGAGTTTCGAAGATCCTTCAAATCAGATTCAGATCTAATTTTTGGAGATGAGACAAAGAAGAAGAAGATCTCCAGATCCAGTCCGAATGGATACCGGTAGAGGCAAGGCACTTGCATGGCTAGATCCAGAACCTTTGGACTTCAGCACGATCATCAACGGATAATCAGATTACCCACAATCAAGATAAAATTAATTTAGATTTGATTTAATTTAATTTTTTTATATATCAGATTATAAAATCAGATTTGACATCTTTCAAATCTGATCAGAATTTAAGAAAATTTTTTTAAAATATGCCTCTCGATCTAATCAGATCTAAACGAACCCGACTCTGAAAAATCAGGATTTTCCTTCACTACCAACCACATGTGTGCCAATTCTGCTTTCTTTGACAAAACCACTTTGTTTACTAAACCTAAACCCATCCATTTACTTGATGGTTCAACTCAATGTGTAACACACACAGGCCATGCATCTCATTACACCCCAAAGTTACCTTAACCAATGTTTTACATGTCCTTAACTTTAAACGCAACTTACTTTCTATTGGAACACTTGCCAAATCTTCTCACATCTAGGTTAAATTTTTTCATGACAAGTGTAATGCAAGATATGCAGAATGATGAAGTCATTACTGTTGGGAAGGCTAGAGATGGATTTACTTTCTAGACACAACTTCATTTCTTACTAATGATAATGCTTGTTCAATTTCTTGTAATACCAATAAGTGTCCAGACAATTCTGTAATGATTTGGCATTCCAAATTAGGATATGCCTCCTATTCTAAAGTCAGTCATATTCCTATACTGAAAATTCATAAGGCACCAAACCATGTTTGTAATGCATGTCCTTTGTCTAAACAGCAAAGGGTTCCATTTCCCATTAGTACTATTTCTATAAATGGAGTGTTTGAACTTGTTAACGTGGACTTGTGGGGTTCTTATAGAGTCAATTCGATTACTGGTGCAAATTTCATGGTTACTATTGTGGATGATTATAGCAGGATACATGGACAAACATGGTGTCTGCCAAGTCCCAAGTCCCTACTGTCTTGAAACATTTTATTCTTATGGCCCAAACTCAGTTTCAAAAAGAAGTTAAGAAAGTGAGGCTGATAATGGGACTGAATTCATTAACTCTTCTTGTGTTGACATTTTCCAATCTAGAGACATTATCCATCCGAAGTCACATGTATTTAGCCCACTACAAAATAGGGTGGTTGAGAGAAAGTATAAATATCTTCTGCAATACTACTACAGAATGGGGCTACGACAGCGCTTACTATTGTAGCAGTCCAAAAATCGTTGCAATAAGATTTAAGACAGTGTTTCTACGTAATCGCTATCATAATATTTACTTATAGCAGCGGTCATAGAACCGCTGCCATAATGTTGATCTATAGTAGCGATTACACAAAATCACTGTGATATGTCAACCTATGACAGTGGTTATATAGAACCAATGCAAAAGATCCAATTTATTATAGCGGTTAGGTGTAACTACTATCATAGATCAATATTATGGCAGCGGTTAGAGTTAACCACTGCCATAGGTCAAATCTATCACAATGGTTAATGAAATCGTTGCAATATATTGGGTCTATTACAGCGATTTCGGTCACTACTACTATAGATTGATATATGGTAGCAGTTTTGTATAACTGCAAGTATTGATCAGATCTAAGGCAATAGTTTTATGTAACCGCTGCTATAGATGCATAATATAATTTTTTTAATATTTTTTTTTCTAAATATAGTATAATTTTAAAATTTAAGATTTATCTTCATCATTCATTATCTAAATAATTATCATTAAAATATCATCACAAAAGACCATCTCGATCCGATAACCCTGGCTATGTCAATTGATAAAATTTGATTTCGATGGCCACGAATGACCGCATGATGATTTGATAGATAAAAATTATCGATTAATCCAAAAATTTACAATGATGATTTTGATGATATTTATAGTATATTATCAAAATCTTACTTTAATCAAACATCATTATCATGGTCAATCTAGCATGGGATTATTTTGGATGTTAAATAAAAAATGATAATTAAAAAGGCCAAACAATGCTTGATTATATGATAATTTTTTAGATAAATGATCTTTGGTACTAATTTAATTATTTATATGGTGGTGATAGTAAAATTCAAACTACGTATATATAAATGATCCAAAATTATATGTCTCTTGATACTCATTCTTAAAGGCCTTATATAATTTTGCTTGTACTTTTATAAGATATATTTAATGTAGATAATTCATATAGATATGGTTTGAATTTTATGATCATCATTGTATAAATAATTAAAGTAGTAGTAAAGATCAATTATCTAAAAAGTTATCTATTAATCAAAGATTGTTTGGCCTTTTGATCACTCATTTTTTATCTAATGACTAAAATTATCCAATACCAGATTAACCATGATAATGATATTTAATTAAAGTAAAATTTTGATAGTATGCTACAAACATCACCAAGATTATTATTATAAGTTTTTTGGTTAATCGATGATCTTTATCTATCAGATCATCATGCAGTCGTTCATAGCCATCGAAATCAAATTTTATCGATCGACATAACTAGGGCTATTAGATCGAGGCGGCCTTTTGTGATGACACTCTAATGATAATTATTTAGTAATAAATAGTGAAGATAGATTTTAAATTCTAAAATTATATCATATTTAGAGAAAAATATGAAAAAAAATATAATATCTATAGCAGTGGTTGGAAAAATTGCTATAATAGGATCTATTGTAGTGGTTGATAATCGTTGCTATAGATCAAATAATAACTGCTGTAATAGACTTATGGCACTGGTTTTGAAAACCATTGCCATAGGTCTTGCATAAATTTTCAAGCATGCATTGAGTTTTTCATCTTCTTGGCCTCTACTCTCTCCTCTCTACCCGAGCCTTAGCTACCATATCCACCACCGACCCACCCCTCTATCGACCTGCCCCATCCCCGACCACCTCCATCTAACACCACCCCCTCCCTCCCTCCCTCCCTCTCTCTCTCTCTCTCTCTCTCTCTCTCTCTCTTTCTCTCTTCTCGTCTTGGCTACCTGTGCCCTAGATACCCACCCCATGTTGGCCCGCCTACTGTCATCCCTCCCTCCATCCCCTCGGCCCCTGCTTCCTTGGCCCTGGCCCACCTCTCTCGGCTCCGACCCCATTCCCATCGGGTTAGACCTCCCTTAGTCTCGTTCTTCACCGCCCCCTTCCCTCTAGCACCACCATGGGCTCGCTCCACTATCAACTCCGGTCCCCTCAGCCCCAGCCTCCTTTGGCCTACCCCTTCCTTCTAGCACCACCGTCGGCTTGTCTTGTTGCCGTCGGCCCTCTCTTTAGCATTACTGCCTGTAGGTATAATTTTTTATTTAATTTTATAATATTAATGATCAATTATAATATTTATAATAATATTTATTATTATATTTATAATAATTATAAATATTATAATAAATATTATTATAATATTTATTATAATAATTTTATAATAATATGGATAATATTATTATAATATTATAAATATTATAGCACTCATAGATTTAGTTATTCTTCTAATATTAATTATTGTTCAACATATTATATTAGTTAATATTCATTAACATTACAAGTCATGATGGCACCAAAACATCATCTAGCTTTCACCTTCATCCCTCGACGAGCTACACAGAGCTCAGTATCTAAGCCTCTACTGGCACATACTCTATTCACCTTCGCATCTGCTATCCAGGCACCCGATATCTACTCTTCCATCGACATCTACTCCACCGATATTTGAGCCTCCATCATCAGCCACATCTCTGGCATATGCTCTATCTATCGATAAGTCTCCACTGACATCCACATCGCATAATTCCATAGCCAATAAGAGTATATTTTTATTATGTTAATTATTTATTTATTTTTATATAGTTATTGTACACTCTTATATATTTTTATAATATATTTTTATTGTAAGTGTATCATCCAGTAGGATATTTCACAGTCCCACATACATGTCACATGTGTGAAACCGCCAACATCAGGTCATAGTGGAGTACGATTAGGAGAGGAGGTCAGTTGGAGAGGCTACGCGAAAGATGCATTCTTTTTTTGGAATGCTTATGAGACGGTCCGACATCATTCCAGTACTACCTATAGACTGACGATTGATGGATGCTAGTATCAGGGATCGGATGTGAAAGAAGATATGGATAAATGTATCTTAATTATATTTATATATTTAATATGTTTATACTATATTTAATTAGAATAATTTCATAACTGACTTCTAATAATTTTGTATAGAGAAGATATGATTTTTCAGATCATGAGAGGGTTCGAGGTACCCGACTAAAAAAGATTGGAAAGTTGTACTGAAACTATAAGGTCAAGCTCCATAGAGGATGACTCGAGCACTGACGGAACATTTTAGAGGAGCTTGTTATTTGGATTCAAGACTGTCCTTTGAGTCAGTAGGAGGGGACGGTTAGATATTGGAGGAGCCAGGAGTTTCAAATTTAATTTTTAACTTTTAAAATTTTTAATACACTTAAAATTATATTTAAATATTTTTTAAATATTTATTATTTAAATACTTATGATTTAAATAATTTTTAGACTGCCTCTCATTAGAATCGGAAGAATCGAACAACTCAGGAGTACAGCACATTCTCGATCGTGAGTCTATAGCCAGTCGTATGCATAGAGAGGTTTTAAATTCTGAATCTTAGTTTATAATTTAAATTAATATTTTTTTAATAAATTTCTAATAAGCTGATCTATTATTATAGCTGACGAGAGAGGAGATAATGCCCACTCATAGCGCCATCTTTCGATCCCACCATACGGACAAGAAGTGCAGACTGATGAATGCTATGATCGAAAGAATTTTTATAAGTAATAAATAGATTGATATTATTAATATTATAGCATTTCTTATAATATTTTATTTAAATTTATAATTATAAAAGTAATTAGATGCACTTACGAGCGAGGGCCGGACACCTTTGGCCTCCATGATTATCTGTCTCGGGTCATTATAGCAATTATAATAATCATTATAAAAATCGCTGCCATAGACCTACAGTGATGGCGATAGTGACAGCGATTAAATAACCATTGCCATAGACTATGGCAGTGATTTTTTAGGCTATGGCAGTAGTTTGGAACTACTGCCATAGTCCTTTAGTGTAGTAGTATAGGTAGCTACATCTATTATATTTCAAGCCCACTTTCCTAGTAAGTTCTGGTCAGACTCCATTCTTGCTACTACTCACATCATAAATATATTACCTACCAAGGTACTAAAATGGAAATCCCCTTATTCAATTTTTTTTGACAAAGGACCTGATTTTGCTTATTTTAAAGTCAAAGGGTGCCTATGTTATGCTACAAATGCGTTACCCATAATAGTAAATTTGAACCTAGAGCAATTCCTTCTATTCTTATAGGGTATGCTCCACAACACAAAGCCTATAAGCTACATGGGTTACAGTCACATAAATGCTTTAATTCTAGAGATGTTGTCTTTCATGAATCCGTCTTTCCATTTTCTCAATCTATTAATTCTCTTAGTTCTTCCATTCCTTTGCTTTCAGTAGTTCTTGATATTGATCATACTAACACTTCTACTATTCCTTCACCACTCTCATCTTTTGCACCTATTTCTCCACCTGCTGACCATTCTCTATAGATATTCTTCTCCTTCACTTCCTCTCAGGAGAAGCACCAAAATAGTAACTAAACCAGCATGGTTGCAGGATTTTGTTGCTTCAGTCCAGCAGCCTAATTTTGTTCATGATAGCAATGAATTTGACTGCATCAATGAAGAAATACAAGGTAAATTTTCTTTATCTATCATATTTAATCTTTCATATTTAGCCTTTATTGCCAATGTGTCTAAGATTCTAGAGCCTACTTCCTATAATCATGCTAAACATGATAAGAATTAGATACTTGCCATGCAAAATGAGTTGACAGCATTGGAAGCTAATCAGACTTGGACATTAACATCTTTGCCTCCTGGAAAGAAGCCTATTAGCCGCAAATGGATCTATAAAGTGAAGTATTTACCTGATGGCACAGTGGACAAGTACAAAGCTAGACTTGTTGCCAAAGGATTTAATCAATTACTTGGCTTAGATTATACAGATAGTTTCTCACCAATTGCTAAGTTAGTGATAGTGAGGATTTTCTTAGCTATTGCAATATTAAAAAACTGGCCATTGCACCAATTAGATATAAACAATGCTTTCTTACATGGGTTCATTGATGAGGAGCTTTACATGGTTCCACCAGAGGGGTATGATAAGACATTACCAGGCCAAGTTTGTAAACTTAAGAAATCTTTGTATGCATTAAAGTAAGCAGGGAGGCAATGGAACAAGGAGTTTACTTCTAAGTTAAAAGATTTTGGCTTTATCCGGTCATCATATGACCATTGCTCGTTCATTAAAGGTTTTGATCACACATTCCTTGCATTATTGGTCTATGTTAATCATGTATTGATCACCGGGGTATCAGAATCTTTGATCGTTGTGGTGAAGCAGTTTGCAATAAAAGACTTGGGCTATGTCAAGTTTTTTCTTGGTCTTGAGATTGCAAGATCTGAATCTAGCATGTACTTAAACCAGAGAAAATATATTTTAGATATTGTGAAAGATGCTAGTTTGCAAGATGCTAAAGTTGCATCTGCTCCAATGGTAAAAGGTTGCAAGTCAATTCTTGATATGGGAGCCCCATTATCTAATCCTGAGGTTTATAGAAGACTTGTATGTAGATTATTGTATCATAGTTTGACTAGACCTGATATTACATACTCAATGCAATAGTTAAGCCAATTTATAAAAGTTCCATGTTAGTCCCACCTTAATGCTACTCTCCATGTGTTGAGTGTTAGATGTGTATCCTAGAAACCAGATTGGTTGACACTTGTAAAATACTTTTCAAGAATATTTTTATAATTTTGACTTAAAGTTAATAAAAAAATTATTTATTCTATCACATTATATATAAAGTATCTATGATACATCCATTGAGTTAACGGGCATGATAACACGTATTTTCAAGAATTGAGAATTTAAGGCATGTGTTGTCATAATTAACTCACAAACTACTTTCGATTATAGGATCATCATGAGGATCATGATCGATCAGAAGATTGATGTACGATCACTTTCTTAGGATAAATGAGTCTTGAGTCTATGGTGTGGAGATACCGGAGCGAGGGTATAAGTACTTATTGAGAACAAGGATACTGAGCGTGACTACTTCGAGCAGTCATAAAAAAGTCTACCTTCTCATCGATGACTAGCTCAATGCTACAGTCGTGTATCTGATTCTTTGATCTAAGGTATATCGATAGTTTATCTTGAGTGTGTTATAGTTTGACTATACCATAACTCGATCTCTCCTAGTCATTCAGAATTCTGAGGTGTATGTTAGCTATAGTATGTTTATTGTAAGAATTAGATCGTACCAATAAAAAATCTATCAATCTCGATAGAGGAAGAGTAGTTCTATAATGATTATGAGATCGAGTCTTTAAGTACATGGCCATGGCAGTATGAAAATACTAGAAAGGAGTTTCTATTATGGTTTTACAATGGACTCGAATCGAATGATTTATTCATATGATAGGTGTAAGATCTGACGAGTCCACCTTGACCTAGATCTTGTTAGGGCTCATAATAGAAGAACCCAATCACACAGTTGATTGCATCGAGAGGTTTGTTTTCGATTCGATGGATTGCCACCATATACTGCTATGTGTTACTGATGAATTTTGAGATCAATTAGAATTATCTTGATGATCGACGATTCTAATTGGATGAATTAGAAGAGTTCTGGTCCATTGAAAGATATTTTGATGATGAAGATCGTAACATATCCTATTACCATATACAACTGAACCTAACTGGTTACATAAATAAAGGTTTGGATCTGAATGTCATTAATTGAACCAATATGGTTCAATTGATTTGGATTATATCCAATCAGGTTCAAAAAAATCATGCTAGCATATGATTGGACCTGATTTTCTCCTTCAATGGACTTTCTGATTGGTCTGAACTCAATTAAATTTGATTTGGCTTATCCAAAAATCTTATTGGTCTTATCTTGATCTAACTGGATCTTGTTCTGATCAGAACAGAGCTTGTTCTGATGAGATCAAGGCTTGTTTTAACCAAATCAGGGTTTGTCCTAAAACTATGAGATAGAATTAGGACAAGGGTCGTTTGACCCATTCTTTGCCGGAAAGAAGGGAGGAGATGTGCACCCTCTAGAGCTTATCTGAGGGCATACATCCCAAAGGATTTTGGTGTGAAGGAGGAGGGTGCACACCCATCCTAGCATGCTCCCATGATGGATAAGGGTGGACAAGGAGTTTGAAGGAGTTCAAACTCTAGGAAGAGTCCCATGCACCAACCCTTCTCCCTTATCCATTTTTGGTGCAATTTTTCTCTAATTTTAGGCGACAAAAATCAGATGAAATCTGTTAGTATACATAGGATTTGAGATGGAGTCATTCTGCTTTAAGCAAACTTGATTGCTTAAAGCCCTAGGACTCCAAGGTGGCGCATAGGTCTGTAAATAGACCCCTACGCCTAGGCCTTTGATGTATCCTCTTCTCTATGCCCAGGTGCTGATACTCTCTCCACCTCCATGCTCCCTCTTCCTTGATCCTCTCCCTCTTCTCCATGCCTAAGGAGTTGGGTGATTTAGCCATCAAGCATTGAGGAGTGCTGCTACAAAAATCAGGTCAAGCGGCTCTAGTTGGAAGGAGACCTTTAGAGATCAAACCTAAGATGCACCAGATTTATTTCAGATCTGACCTTTTAAGATTAGATCCAGAAGAAGGAGACCTTTAGATCCAATATGAGTGGATACTGGTAGAGGTCGGACACGTGCGCAGCTCAAGTTGGAACCTCGGATCATTGATAAATCATCGCTATGGATGAATAGTTCATCCAAATAGGTGATATCATTATCACTATTTTTTATTTAATTTTTATTTTTATAATCAAATCAATCTAATTAGATATAATAACTTTTGGATCTGATTAGATCTTAAGAAAAATTTTAAAAAATTTTGCTACAAATTTGATCCAATTAGATTGATCCTATGGACTAGGAACAAGAATTTTCTTCAACTGATATTAGAGTCAGATTCTGGTTTTAAATCTATTTTAGATTAGATCTAATATTTTTTTTAATATGATCAAATAAATTTTTAGATGTTATATGAGATATAATTAGATCTTAAAGCATGAGATATGATTTAATTTTTTATATATATGATATATGCAATGCATGTCTAGACTAGTTTTATAGATCTATACCATGATTAGTCTAGATCTAAATTTTTCATGATATGATCATTTAATTTTATAAATAGATATTACATGAGATATAATCAGATCTGAAATATGAGTTTAAATATTTAAAATTAATACATGAGATGTATGCAAAGCATGTGTAGATTAGTTCTTTAATCATATAAGAGTTATATATATTGGATCTAATTATTTTGTATTATAGTTTAAATTTTTTATTAAGGCATTTCCCTTGGCTGTTCAGTCAAAAGAGTAAGAAGGATTTAAAGATCATCGCTTTTCATTCGATGGGATGCTCTTATGGCATGTAGGGGTGTTATGTGTTTACCCTTAATCAGAAAACAAAACATACTTTTCTATAAAACCCTAGATCCAAAAATCCTAGGATCTTTTATGCATTTTTTATTTTATAAATCCTTAGACTTAGTTAAGAATTAAGTTTATGACATAAATTAGATCTAAAAATTAAGAATTTTTAGATCTAAGATATCTTTATAAAACATGGGTTTGAGTATGAATAGCTTGATTAGGTCCAGCGGTTGATCAAACCAAATCAAAAGTTGGTTAGGTGGGATCAAGAATGCTTAGAATTGACCAACCTATTAGCAAGGTCTACTCATAGACACATGTGGTCGACCACTTTAAGACTTAATTTGGCTCCACAGTTCGAGCCTAGATTGTAGGCTAATCCGATTGATTCTAGTTTGATAATTTGGTATCTAAGATAAGTTCGACAGACATGATCGGTGGTCTTTAATTAGGAGCTACTTGATTTAAATGCGTTCACAGCGAGTTAATGATATATCCCTCCCACCGATCTTACTTATCTAGCCATTTAGATCGACCCAATTTTGATTTGAGGTGGCTAACGATTGGAGCTAACCTATGCCACTAGGTTAGTCATAACCGTTATGACTAGTTGAGTCTAAGAGACCTAAATTAAAATCTTTCTAAGAAAATATTAAGTCATTAGTCTTCCACCATTGTAGATGTATGGGTCCTTCTCAGGATTGATTATTCTCGGTTGGATATAATGGTTCAATCATACTAAGGAGATGCAACCACATCTATTAGGCATAGGATGCTATGGATTGAAAGATGGATTGGGCTCAATATTTTAGATATGGTGAGGATCTCAATCAGAAATCTAACTTGTGCAAATAGTGGGTTTGACTTAACTAAGAAATGGAGCAATATTTCAGGCATGGTGAGCTTCATGAATTAGAGATCGAGTTTGGATACACTATGTTTAAAAAAATATCAGATAAGAGTTATCCACTCATCGACTGACCCATCATCAATAACTATTAGGTGAGGTGGTGAGCCAGTCGATGGGACTGCACCACGCACTAAAAATTTTTGATCATAAAGATTTTTGCATCTCTGCTAAAAAAGTATAGAGATCTAAAAAAATAATGAGAGCCTAAGTTTATTTAAAAATAAAATTTTTAAATAAATTGGTTAAGTTAATTATAAATCTAACTAAAAATTTTGACTCTCTACAGGAAGATGTCTGCCTCAAACCTTCTAGTTCGAATCTTAGATACCCATAGATTGATCGAATCTAATTATAAGATTGGCTTCGAAACTTGAAAATCATTTTGAGTTCTGAAAAGCTGATTTATGTACTGGATCAAGAACTTTTCACTCTCCCAACCTGTCTGACTACCAATCAGATAGTATCTCATGAGAAATGATTGGATGATGACAACAAAGTTAGGTGCTATGTTTTGGGCTCAATGTTTGATGAGTTGCAGCACCAACACAAGGACATTAGGATTGCACATCAAATGTTGGCTCACCTACAAGAGTTGTATGATGAATAAAGTCATGCAGTATGCTACCAAGTCTCGAGGAGACTTTTAAAGTGCAAATGCATGATGGGCAGTTGGTCCAAGATCATTGCCTGGCAATGATCAAGAACCTTGAAAGCTTGAAAAGCTTGGTATCCTGATGGACAAAGACCTATAAATTGATGTGATTCTACAGTCCTTGATTGATTCATATAGGCAGTTCATCATGAACTTTCATATGAATAAACTCTAGTACACCTTGGTTGAGTTGATGATCACTATTGAGCAGACTTTGAAGAATTCAAAGAGCTCAATTCTGGCTATGGAGCGGACTTCTTCTAAGAAAACTCTTTTGAAAAGAGAAGGTTTGTGAAGAAGCAGAAAATAGAGAAAAAAAAGCAGGGTGAGTCGAAGAAGAAGGTCCGAAAGAAGAAAAAATATTTTCACTGCAACTTTGACGACCATTAAAACTAGAATTATCCTTTATACCTGGTCAGCCTGAAGAATAAGAAAGAAGAAAGACCTTCAAAAGGTATGCTCATCATTGAAACTAATCTTATGGTTTCTTCTGCATCCAGTTGGGTGCTTGACTCTGATTCTAGTGCCCATTTATGCACTTCTATGCAGAATCTTGAGGATAACAGGAGGTTGAGAGAAAGTGAGATGATCCTACATATCGAAAATAAAGTAAGAGTTGTCGCTATGGCCATTGGATCATACCCTCTCCGATTATCATCTAGATATGTCTTAGTTCTTAGAGATTATTATTATATATCTACAGTGAGTAAAAATTTGATTTCTATTTCATGCTTAGCATATGAGCACTATGTAATTAGTTTCTTTAAAGACCACTATATAATTCTTTTTGAAAAAAATAAAATTATAAGTGATTTTTTACTCAATGGTCTCTATAAGTTACATGTCGATATTTCTATTTACAATATCGAGCAAAATGTGAATGCCATAGGATTAAAATGACCTAGGGATAGTGTTAATGAAAGATATCTATAGCACCTTAGGTTGGGTCATATAGCTAAAGATAGGATTAATAAATTAAAGAAATCTAGACTAATAGGTTCATTGACTTCTGAGTCATATCCAATTTATGAGTCATGTCTTTGAGGTAAAATAACCAAGCTGTCCTTTATGGGATATGAGAAAAGAGCCATAGACCTACTTATCCTGGTAGATACAGATGTATGCGATGACCCATACGATGCACCGGTCAGAGACAACTCTATTTACTTCATTATCTTTATCGATGATCTATCTCAGTACGGATATATGTACCTAATATGATATAAGTCTGAAGTCTTTGAAAAGTTCAAAAAATTTAGACATGAAATAAAAAAGTAAATTAAAAAGTCCATTAAGATTCTTCGATTAGATCGAGGAGGCAAATATCTTAGTCAAAAATTTTTAGACTATCTTAAGGATAATGGCATAGTCTCATAGTGGACTCCACCTAAAATATTTTCACTCAATAAGATTTCAGAATGGAGAAATCGGATCCTATTAGATATGATCTAATTCATGATGAGCTTTATGAATTTTTTTAAGTTTCTTTAGGGACATAATTTCATGACAACTATTTATTTACTGAATATGATTTCATCTAAAATCATTCCTACCATGCCATATAAGATATGGCATGGTAAGAAGCCTAATCTAAATCATCTCAGAATTTAGATTGTTTGACTCATGTTAAGAGATAGCAAGCGGACAAGTTAGAGTCTAGGTTCCTTAGAGCTCGGTTCATTGGATATCCTAAAGAGTCATTAGGATATTATTTCTATTTTTTAAAAGATCATAATATGATTATGAGTCAGCACGCCATTTTTTTAAGAAATAGTTTGTTCAAGATGGTGGTATCGGAAGAGAGATTAAGCTCGGGGAGAAAGTCTTCGAAGAGCTACAAGCTAAGAAACTTGTAGAACTCAATCAGTCTGAGCCAATCTACATACTACCTCCTTCACCTCGTAGGTCAAATAAGATTTTTTATCCTCCTGAGAGGTACTTAAGTACTATTTCAAAGAATGTAGAGAAAATATTCCACATGAAAATGGAGTTCATAGTGATGATCTTAAAATCTATGACGAGATGATATCAGATATTGACTCTAAAAAATGACTAGAGATAATAAATTAGAGATTAATAGACTCAATACGCTCAAACCAAGTCTAGACCTTGGTAGATCCATCTGAAAGTATTATACCTATAGGGTGTAAATGAATCTTCAAGAAAAAGATAGGTACAGATGGAAATATAGAGATATTCAAAACTAGGCTAGTGGTGAAAGGGTATAGTCAACACAAAGGCATTGACTATCAAGATACCTTCTTACCAGTGGTCATGCTAAAATCCATCCGCATACTGCTTGGGATTGCGGCATATTTTGATTATAAAATATGATAGATGGATGTGAAAATAACGTTCCTAAATAGATATCTTGAGGAAGATATCTATATGAAATAACCGCTTGGTTTCACTTTCGGTGATGGTGATCACAAGGTCTATAAGCTGCAAAGATTCATCTATGGACTCAAGCAGGTATTTCGAAGCTGGAATGCTCATTTCAATATTATAATCAAATCATTTAATTTTATCAAAAATAAGGAGAAACCCTATGTGTTTAAGAAGGTTAATGAGAGCATTGTTGTCTTCCTCGTATTGTACGTGGATGACATCCTCCTAATTGAAAATGATATTTTTATATTGACCTTGATCAAAGTTTGGTTGTCTAAGAAATTTTCTATAAAAGACCTGAAAGAAGAATCCTTCATTTTGGGGATTAAGATCTATAAAGATAGACCAAAGAGGATGCTGGGTCTCTCGTAGAAGATGTACATAAAGGAGGTACTAAAGAGGTTCAGCATGAAGAACTTCAAGAGAAAACTAGTGCCCTTCAGATATGGCATTCATCTCTCTAAAAGAATATCTCCAACACACCTGAGAAGATTGAACGCATGAACAAGATCCCTTATGCTTCAGCAATATGGAGCCTTATTTACGCCATGCTATGTATACGATTTGATATTGCCCATGCTATGAGTATCACAAGTAGGTATCAATCGAATCCAAGCGAAGAGCACTGGACTTCTATGAAATATATCATTAAGTACTTGAGAATGACTAAGGATATATTTCTGATCTTTGGTAATGAAGAACTATAGGTTCTGGGGTATACATGATGGAAAACATATAAGATTTCATGCATAGATTTTAAAACTTTTTTGAAATAAAAGCAGTAGAAAACATAGATTAAACAGTTTAACCTACAATATGCATGTAATCAGATTACAAAATCCTACATCAAGAATTTATAACATGTCATGATGCAAATATAAATCTAAAATTAAATTAATCATAAGTGGTATTGATCATATCAATACCTAGATCTAGAATAATTCTAGATCTAACCCTAGATTATATCTAGGTTACCAAGAGATCAGATCTCTTATCTTTTTGTAGGTTGAGAACTTCGTGGTTGGTTTTTATTATTGCTTTTAGAGCTGCACACATGTCTAGTCTCTATAAGTGTTCTACACGAGCCTACAACATAGATCGGAGGTTCGTCGAAGAAGATCCGCTCGAAGTGCTAGCTTCTTGCAGATCCCTCCTGATGGTCAATCAAGAACATTTTCTCTGGATCTCTTAGATACTCCAAGAGATGAAGAATATGAGGAGGAATAAGGAAGAAATCCAAACCTTGGATCTTCCATAAATTAAAAAATAAAATCAAAAAAAAATAAATCTTAAGAGAAGATAAATTTTCTTCTTCAGAACATCAACGATTGATGTCCTAAAAACATCTCTATGCTAGGACAAGAGGAGATCTTCTTATCTAGATTATTTCTATGTTTTTAGATCTAACATCTCTGATTTTTACTCTCAAAAATTCTCATAAAAATAAGGAGAAGAAGGGTTCTCAAAGAAACCCTAAGAGAAGACCTTTCTTCTCTTCTCCTTCTCTCATCAGGACATGATCAAATCATGTCCAAAAAGAACACCAGGCTCTAACAACTTGGAGCACTCATCCCCATGCCTTATTCCTCTCTCTCTCAAATTTTTATCATATAAAAATTATAAAGAATAAATAAGAGAAAAAAATATAAAAAAGAAAAATAAAGAGAAGACAATCTTCTCTTACCTTGTCTCTTTAAGATATCAATTTTTGATGTCTTAATTGAAGGCTCTTCTCCAAGAATCCTGGCATCCCAAAACCATCATGCCTTCTCCTCCTTTTTCTCTAGCTTTTTATGAATTTTTTAAGATTTATCATATCCTCAAACCATCTCATAGAAGGTGCCCCAATAATATAAGGATGACTAGGTCAAACCTAGTCTTTTATAGACTCCTATGGGGCGTCCAACTCTTGGACACCCCTTCCTTGATTTTAGGCATGAGAACTAGAAAATCAATGCACAAAAACCTAGGGAGAAGGGTAGAGAAAAGGTTGGGTGGTGTGGGAAAAAAATCCAAAAGTAGGAGGGAAGAAGTTTTGGTCAAAGGGGACTCTATCAAATAGTAAACTAATCTTATCCACTTTCTAGTTTTGACCAAGTCAAAATAAATTTCTAAACCAATGAGAAGTGAGACATGGAGACTCTTTCTTAGGCATGGGAATTCACATAAAACATTAGAAATAAAAAGTATGAGCATGGGCTTTTAGGCGCAAGAGAAAGAGAGAGAGTCCCAGTCCAACTAGGACTCCTTATTTGACTAGGTCAAAATAGGCTTGAACCTAATTTAAATTTTATTTAAATTAGATTAAATATAATCTAATTAAGAATAATTCTAGTCCAACTAGAAGCCTAGTTAAATTAAATTAAGATTTAAATTTGATTTAAATTTTAAGTCAATTAGTTGCACCCAAATCCTAATCAAATAAGAAATTATTCTTTCTTGTAATTGGCTTATCCAATAAACCAACTAGACTTAATCTAATTAAGTCTAAACTAATTCTAATTAAATTTAATTCAATTAAACTTGATCTCAGCCTAATTGCTCAATCAAATTAAGTCAATTAGTAATCCAATTGCTAATCGATCCTCCTGCAGCACTTGCATTAGGTCAAACATCAATCGTATTGATGGATTGACCTTAGAACGATTCTCAATTATCGATTAACCATCTGATCAAATTACAAGCTCTAATGTGTGTGACCCCATAGGTTCGAACATAAGTTGATAGCATAGAAATTAATTTCTATATCAATCAAAGTTACCATCTAGCAATGATTCCTGACGTTCGGATAAGTCGAATGTATGCAAAGCAACATTCTTAGAATCCTAGCCCATGGTTACCATATAATTGATCTCTTTAATCAATAATGCTCAAGATGACTTCGAGTATGCTATCAAACACTCATACAAGTCATCTCTATTATATCTTAAAATTTTGCAAATTTCGTGATACCTCACAAGGATTACCCAGGCCTAGGTTTTGCTAAATTGAAACACAACGAGACATTCTCTTCCTAAAGCTAATCAGGAGTGGTCAATCCCATCTTAACTCACACACCGACTTTACAAGTACTTGACTGTATCCAAAAATCTTTCAAATCTATATTAGAAATATAGACAGTCCGGCATCAAAATATAGTGAGTTGCTTGTAAGTCACCATGGTGATCTCAGATCGGAGGGATACTTATACCCATTAGCCTTAGCTAGCTACTCTTGATAGTAGAGTGCTACATTGGTCATGTTCAGTGTAGATATATCCTACATCTCACCTGGATGCCATACCAGTATCTTCATACCACTTGATTATGAGGACAATCAATGCATATGGCATACAGCGATCTATACTTGATAAGTTATCATCCTTATTAATAACTTATCATTTGATCATAAATAATTTAAGAACCATCCGATAAATTCTTCTTTATCGATTGATTGTAGTTCTAAGGACTTCATCATAATTTAGAAGTTCATTTAAGGAAGATAGAACTTCTATGATGAATCAACCAAATAACTATTATTATTAAATAATTCATATACTAATTCTTATCATCTACTACTTAGATAATTGACTTTAGGACATATTTTCTAATAATACAAACTCAGACTTTATGTCTGACATAGATGATCGAAAGTCGATATCTGAAAGTCTATTCTTGTATAATGATGGTATTGTAAGCTAAAAGAGTTCCAAGCAGATAGTGATAGCAGACTACACCATGAAAGTAGAGTATGTCTCTGCCTCAGAAGCTGTAAAGAAAGCATTCTGATTCAAGAAGTTCATTGCAAAACTCAAAGTGATGCCATCAGATATCGTTCCTCTGTATTGTGATAATAATGATACCATAACCCTAGCTAAGGAGCTGAGATCTCACTAGAAGTCCAAGCACATCGAGCTGCGGTTTCATTTCATTCGTTATTACCTCGAGAAGGCATACGTCGAGTTCAAGAGAGTCGACACTGCAAACAATATGTTTGATCCACTGACAAAGCCTTTAGGCCAGTAGAAGATCAAAGCCCATTTTGAAAAGATGGGACTTAGGTTTGTAGCCAATTGACTTTAGATTAAGTGAGAGTTTGTTAGATGTGTGCCCTAGAAACTAGATTGATCGATATTTATAAAATACTTTCAAGAGATATTTTTATAATTTTAATTTAAAATTAATAAAAAAATTATTTATTCTATCATATTGTGTATAAAGTATCTGTGATACATCCATTGAGTTAACGTGCATAATAACACATATTCTCAAGAGTTGAGAATTTAAGGCATATGTTATCATAATTAACTCATAAATGCTTTTGATCATAGGATCATCATGAGGATGGTGATTGATCCAAAAGATTAGTATATAATCACTTTCTTAGGATAGATGAGTCTTAAGTCTATGATATAGAGACATCGGAGCAAGAGTATAGATGCTTGTTGAGAACAAAGATACTGAGCGTGATTACTTTGAGCAGTCATAAAAAAGTCTACCTTCTCGTTGATGACTAGCTTAATGCTATAGTCGTATATCTAGTTCTTTGATCTAAGGTGCATCGGTAGTTCACTTTAAGTGTATTATAGTTTAACTACACCATAACTCGATCTCCTAGTCATTCGAAACTCTAAGGTGTATATTAGCTATAGCATGTTTATTATAGAAATTAGATCACATCAATAGGGGATCTATCAACTTTAGTAGAGGAGTAGTCCTATGATGATCATGAGATCGAGTCCTTAAGCTCATGACCATGGCAATGTGAAAATAATAAAAAGGATTTTCTATTATGATTTCATAATGGACTCAAATCGAATGATTTATTCATATAATAGTTGTAGGGTCTGACGAGTTTATCTTGATCTAAATTTTATCGAAGCTCATGATAGAAGAATCCAATCATACAATTAGCTATACCGAGAGGTTCATATTCAATTTTGATGGGTTGCCACCATATACTATTAGATGTCACTAGTAGATTTTGGGATCAATTAGAATTATACGATTCTAATTCGATGAATCAAAAAAGTTCTAGTCCATCGAAAGGTGTTTCAATAATATCGATGATAAAGATCACGACATGTTCTATTACCATACAGAACTGAATCTAACTAAGTCATACAAACAAGGACTTGAGTCTAGATGTTATTAATTGAAATAATATGATTCGATTGATTTGGATTAGATCCAATCAAGTTCAAGAAAATCAAGCTAGTACACGATTGGACCTGACTTTCTTCTTCTATGGACTTTCTGGTTAGTCTAGACTTAATCAAATTTGATTTGGCTTCTCCAGAAATCTTATTTGATCTTGTTCTGGTCTGACTAGACCTTATCCTGGTTAGAATAAAGCTTGTCCTGATGAGATCAGGGCTTGTCTTATTCAGATCAAGGCTTGTCTTATTCAGATCAGGGTTTGTCTTAAAACTATGAGATAGAATTAAGACAAGAGTTGTTTAATCTATTTTTTGCAGGAAAGAAGGGAGGAGATGTGCACCCCCTAGAGTTTATCTGAGGGCGCATGTCCCAAAGAATTTTGGCATGAAGGAGGAAGGCACATGCCCATCCTAGCGTACATCCATGATGGATAAGGGTGGACAAGGAGTTTGAAGGAGTTCAAACTCTAGGAAGAGTCCCATGCACCGAACCTTCTCCCTTATCCATTTTTGGTTCAATTTATCTCTGATTTTGGGAAAAAATTAGAAGAAATCTATTACTGTGCATGGGATTTGAGATGGAGTCCTGCTTTAAGCAAACTTAGTTGCTTAAAGCCCTAGGACTCCAGGGTGGTGCATAGGTCTATAAATAGACCCCTACGCCTAGGCCTTTGATGTATCCTCTTCTCCACACCTAGGTGCTGATACTCTCTCCACCTCCATGTCCCCTCTTTCTGATCCTCTCTCTTTTCTCCATGCCTAAGGATTTGGGCGATTCAGCCATCAAGCATTGAGGAGTGCTGCTGTAAAGATCAGGTCAAGCGATTCTAGTTCATGTGACGGACGTGCTACTGCCGAAGATCAGATCTAAGCCATGCCAAATTCATTTCAGATCTGACCTTGTGAGATCGAATTCAGAAGGAGGAGACCTTCAGATCTGACCTGAGTAAACACCGATAGAGGTCGGGCACATGTACGGCTTGAGTCAGAATCTTGGATCATTGATAGATCATCACTGTGCACTACTATAGAATGAAACTACGATAGCATATACTATAGCAGCAGTTTTGAAAACCACTGTCATAGGCTCTACGATAGTGGTTATACAAAATCGTGATCATAGATCGGACCTATGGCTGTGGTTATTATCAACCGCTGTCATAGATCGACTTATAGCAGTGGTTACATAAAATCGTCGTAATAGATTGACTTATAGCAGTAATTTATGATAACCGTTGCCATAGTTCAAACCTATGATAGTGGTTAGTGAACCGTTGCCATAAATATCGAACTATGATGGTGGTTAGCCATAACTGCTGCAATAGACTGAAATCTATGTTAGTGGTTAGCTGTAATCATTATAATAGATATGACCTATGCCTTCAATTTTTTAAAACTGCTGCCATAGGTGCAGTCTATTGCAGCGGTTTCTTATAACCACTGCTATATTTTTTTTATATTTTTTTTAAATATTATATAATTTTAAAATTTAATGCACATCTTCACTATTCATTCTTAATAATTATTATTAGAGTATCATCACAAAACGTCGCCTAGATTCGATGGCCCTAGCTTCATCGATTAGTAAAATTTGATTTTGACGATCATGAATGATGGTGTGATAATCTGATAAATGGAGACTATTGATGGATTTAAAAATCTGTAATGATGATCTTGATGATGTTTGTAGCATACTATTAAAGTTTTACTTCAATCAAATATCGTTATCATGGTCAATTTAGTATGGGATGATTTTGATCGTTAAATGAGAAACAAGTGATCAAAAGACCAAATGATGTCCGATTATGAGATAATTTTTTAGTTAAATAAAATTAGCTATAATTTTAATCTTCTTATATGGCGATGATCATAAAATTTAAATCATTTCTATTTGAACTATTTACGTTAAGCAAATCTTGCAAAAGCACAAGCATATTTACTGAAGGAGTTTAAGAACGGATATTGAGCGACGTATAGTTTTTGATAGTTCTTAAATCCATGATTTAAATTTTATGATCACCACTATAAAATGATTAAAATAGTGGTTAAGATCATTTATCTAAAAAATTATCTTATAATCGGACACCATCTGATCCTTTGATAACTTATTTCTCATTTAACGATCAAAATCATCTTGTACTAAATCGACCATGATAACGATATTCCATTGAAGTAAAACTTTGATGGTATGATACAAATAGCATCAAAATCATCATTACAAGTTTTTAGTTTAATTGGTGATCTTTATCTTTCAGATCATCATGCTGTTGTTTGTAGCCATCAAAATCAAATTTTATCGATCGACATAGCTAGGACTATCAGATCGAGGTGGTCTTTTATGATGATACTCTAATGATAATTATTTAGATAATGAATGATGAAAATAAATTTTAAATTTTAAAATATTATCATATTCAAAAAAAATATAAAAATTTTATATTTTCATCTATAGCAGCGGTTGGCAAAAATCGCTGCTATAGATCTATTGCAGCAGTTGTTAACCACTACTATAGTTTTGATCTATGACAGTGATTTTAAAAATTACTGCCATAGGTTCGGCATATATTTTTGCTTACACATCAAATTTTTCATCTTTCCAACATCCACTCTCTCTCCCTTCCTCTCCATCCGAGCCCTAGCTACTCTCCCTACCACCGACCCGCCCCTCCGTCAGCCTGCCCCATCGCTAGTCACCTTCCTACCTGCCTCCCTCTATCTCTCTTCTCGCCTTAGCCCTAGCTACCACCCTGCGTCGACTTGCCCACCACTGTCCCCTCCCCCACGGTCGGCTTTAGCTCCCTCGGCTCCCTCCGACTCTGGCTTCCTCAGCTCTCTCCCTCCCTCAGCCCCGTGCCGACTCCCTCCCTCCATCATCGCCCACCCTCAGCCCCGATGCCCTCTTCCCTCTAGCACCACTGTAGGCCCTGCCTCCCTTGGTCCCGGCCATCCGCCAGCCATCTCGCTGCCAGCCTGCCCTACCGATGGCCCCCTTTAGCCCTATCTCCCTCAGCCTCGGTTCTGCGCCCCACCCCACCACCCTCTTTGGCCCTACGCCCCACCCTGCCATCGGTCGCCTCCGTCGGTACTCTTTGATCCTCCTATTTTTATTAATTTATTTATTAATTTATAGTTTTTAAATTTTTTATTAATTTATTTCTCGTACATATATATTACATGACTTGGATTGCTAGCATGTTAATGTGATTTTTGATACTTAATGTATATAATATTAAATTTATTATATTATTCATAAATTATTTATCATTATATTCATAAATTAAAGTATACTCATAACTTAATATTATATTTTAAATTATTAAATTTAATATTATTCATAAATTATTTATTATTTTATATTCATAAATTAATATGATTTTTATTATTTTTTATAATATTTTTATTTTAAAAAATTAGTTTTTTATAAAAAGGCTATGATGATTTTTGATGGAAAATGATTAATTTTTTGTATGATTTTAGTTATATGAACTCTCTTATTTTAATAATTTCAAATGGTAAGACAATCTTAGATGGCCAGTGACTATTTAGTAGGCAACCATTTGTAGTCGATTTGGTTTAGTTGTAGTGGATACTAAAAGTACATTGTAATGCATAATTAAATGATGAATCTGAGCCTTCATTTTACTTTTATTTTTTTAATTTTTTAATATTTAAGGTAAGTTCTATCCTAACTAATCTAATAAGTAATTTGTTACTTCTTCTTAATTATTTATGGATGTAATTCATGTTGTAGATTTTATTGCATAACATTTTTTGGGTTACTGTTTATATTTTATTACTTTTGTTTATTTAATTGCATAATGATAGATCCGTCAATTGATTAGTGTACATAATCTCCGACACCCGTACATTTATATATATATTTTTATAGATGGAAGAATTATGTACAATGATCAATTGATTATCCAATTTGGATAGTTTAAAAATTATAAATAATTATATAAATAATTATAGTAATCAAATGGTATATTGAGTGTTCTGAAAGAAATTTTGGATAGTATTTTTCTTTTGTTCTCCCTACATGAGAGAATTAAGAAAAAATATTGCCAAAATTTTTTTCGATCACTATTGCATATCATTTGATTTGATTATTTAAATTAAGTTTAAATATTAATTTATTAATTATTTATTCTACTATTGCTTTATGATATCATGAAGAAAAATCTTGTATACTTATAGGAAGAGTTCTTCATGAGTATGTGGTTGTTACCGCGATCCCTAGCTCATAATATCGAGTTGGAGGCATGACAATGGTTCTAACCAATAATTTTGGATGAGTTATGAATATTTTTAGAAGCTTATCTGAGTATTCATAAATGGTCTTCTTCCTTAGCCATTCGAGCTAACTTAATGGAAAATATTTATGCATTTTAGTGACTCACATGGTTGGGGAGTTTATACAGCAACTCAAGTTGCATTGCACATTATATTGCCATATTTGATTTCCAAGAATGCTTGATTTTTGTATTAGGAGGAGAGATTGGGCAAAGGAGGATGGAGAGAAGAGGTGAGGTTGAACGAGAAGAGGAGATAAAGGTAGGGGAGAATTATTGATTGAATTTGATCTAGCAGCTTAGTAATGGACCAATCCAACCACAAACCAACAAACATAAAGATGGACAAAAAAAAAACAAGAAGAAAAGGATGCAATACACGTATATTTGTGCATGTTAATTTGTGGTTGGACTAGTCTACTAGTTAAATAGTAACCTTGGTCCAACTAAAAATTTCATGACATAGGATGCTTAGGTTGAGAAGCCAATCCTCAGTCTTCCATGATCTTTAGGTAACCCAACCGTTTCCAATGCAATTAGATGCAGTCCCCTTCTATCCAAAGGATGCCCATAAAATGGAGCAGGGATTGAATCCTTAGTCTCCCATGATCTTTAGGTAACCCAACCATTTCCCATGCAATTAGATGCAGTCCCCTTTCTTTCAAACACGATGTATCCTATTAGATGCCAATTGCCATCTATCTTCACAATCACATGATGTGATGGCTATCCGCCACCATTGGATGTTATGCTAGCTCGACGAATTCATAGCCTCGTGCAGAGGATCTGAATTATATGGGATGGTGGAGAAGATAGTCATCTTGAACTACTATTCTAAAGAAAGGATTGTATTGATGAAATACAATTGGTTTGACACATTGTCTTAGTCAAGGATGAAGACTGATGAGTGCGGTTTTACTCTCATCAATATGCAATGTCATCTCCGCACTGAAGAATTGTATATACTTGTCTTTCAAACTAGTCAAGTCTTCTACGTTAGTGATCCCTTGGAGCCTCAGTGGAGTGTTGTTGTGAGGATGGTGCCTAAACATATATTTGATGATACTGAGGTTGATGATGATATTGGACCATGCATATAAAGTGCTCATCTAGGACAAAACTTACCTGGAGCTGTCGAGGTCTCAGATATATTTGTAAGGAGCGATGGTGATGTCCATATTGTAGATGCCACTAGACAATGACTTTAACATTCTGGTATAAATAGTAAAGTCTATTATTTATTGATGCTCTACTAATATTATTGTTTAATATATTATATGGGTTAATATTTGTTAACATTGTAGATCACGATGGCACCAAAACGTCATCTCATGTAGACTGAAATGCCTGATATGTGGTGCAACTCTGTTTGGAGGAAGAGGAAATTCTCCGCATCATGTACTATAATTTATCAGATGTCTACGATGAGCTCAACCTATCCATGTAGACATATCAGAAAAAATAATCATCTAGGTTGACTAAAATAAATTTTTACAAACCTTAATATTGATTTTTAATGCAACATTCTTTAGATATTGCTTGTTTTTTCTACTAGATATGTGCTTTGGTAAGCAATATTATTAACAATGCTACTTACCAAAGTACGTATCTTATAGAAAAAACAAGCAGTATCTAGAAAATATTGTATTGAAAATCAATGTTAAGATTTGTAAAAATTTATTTTGGTTAATCTAGATGATTGTTCTTTCTAATATGTCTACATGAATAAGTTGAGCTCATCGTAGATATTCGATAAATTATAGTATATGATGTAGAGGATTTTCTTCCTCTCTAAGTGGAGTTGCACCGCATACTAAGCATTTTGGTTTATACGGAGCTTTTTGGCTAAACCCATCTCAAAATTCCTCCATTCTCTCCTCTTCAATTATCTATATTCTTGGAATATTTGAGCTTCAATTGATTAATTTTAATTTAAATTCACTCTAATCTACTTTCTTTAAGCCGACTCATGCTTGTTGTGTTGATTTTTTCCTCAAAAAAATCAAGAATTTTTTCTGTGTCTGAGCTCGAATCGGCTTGAGATGAAGTTTAAATTGTCTCCCGCTCGTTCGATGCGAGCAAAATTTCCGAGTCAACTCCTAATCGAGATCATGTCTTTTCAATCGTAGAGCTCATTGTCTTTTTCACTTCCTCTTTTCTTCCGTCGCTCTAAAACAGCGCTTTAGACCCCCTTCGACTCTTGTGAAGCCCTCAATTTGTCCCTTTCCATCGATTCAAACCCTTTTTCGGGTACAATGGGATCGAGGAAATAGCTCGCGTACCATCTCAAGCGCTCTCGGGTTAATCTTGAAGCCGAGCATCACACCAAAGCTCGGAGCAACCCATCCCATCGAGAGGAGACCTCGGCCATACCCTCTCAACCTCATTCCCCTTTGCCTGTTGATCCCCTTGGTGACCGGCTAGTTACCTCTAGTCGCAAGGTGGATTTTGCGTTCTTTGATCGTGAAGGTTTCAGGCTAGCTAGGGCAGTGGATACGGCAACAATGTTGGGATTTTTTTTGCAATTTAGATCCCGACCTATCCTAGTTTGGCAAGAGAGTTCTATAGATCTATAAAGAGAGGTTTTGAAGAAGTGAAATGTACGATCAAAGGATATTTTAGAGAGATCGAATCTGGAGGATGTCAACTAGTCGTCAGTTGAGATGTGACTTGTTAATCATATCTTGAGTCGGATTCTTTTTCTGAATTAAGACCGTCAGATTCAACTTCGCATACGAGCGGGACATCGTGGTTATGAGCTCTGATGATGCGCCAGATCAAAGAGGCAGCAGGCAAGGCAAAGGCATCTCTGATGATTCATCATATCTTGGTCTCGCATGGAGCCTTGTCGATGTGCACGAAGGAGTAAAGATCTGGGAAGAGAACCAGGAATAAGTTGGCTCCCATGTGAATCAGGTCCCCAATCGTAGGTGGGGTTGAAATTTTCTCAAAGCATGGGAAACTCCTACCGGGCGAGGAGGCGTGAGAGGACAAACCACCTTCATGTCATGTTGCCTTCATCAGAAATCAACAAAACAGATCCATCATATTTGATTCAATTGGAGAGTTTCTAGCAGTCGTTGTTTTCTCTAATTAAGAAATACAGTGGTACTAATGCTG
Source organism: Cocos nucifera (assembly GCA_006176705.1). Taxonomy (NCBI): domain Eukaryota; kingdom Viridiplantae; phylum Streptophyta; class Magnoliopsida; order Arecales; family Arecaceae; genus Cocos; species Cocos nucifera. Next base: position 772,778 of record QRFJ01000320.1, read on the forward strand.
CCTTATGGGTGTTCAAATCCAGAATCTCTCCCACTGCATTCTTGGTTTTCTAGTCGGACTCAGGCATTAGTTAGCATTTAGCAGTCATTTTTCTTCTTTACAATCATAACAGCCTAAAAAGACGCTAATATGAGAGCCTAAACACGTGGCAAACTCCATATATATACATACACTTCTTGCAAAGTTCTCATCAACTATTGCGGTCTGATACATCCCATCCTATCCATTGGACCCTTTGATCATCCGCCTGCTTCCATGCTTGGCCAATGCAGCTCTGTGCAGCGTGTATAAAGACTTAATTATAGTATTTCTAGCTACAATTATTGCATTGATTAGACATTCTGTGCTACATCAAGGGTCTCATTGTATGGCGGACGGTGAACTGAGATGAATGGAGTGATGCTGGTGCATAGCATTACTCTTTGGACAAACGAACTTAGCATAATCATCTATGATAAATATGTCGATCGAAGAAGAAGAAGGTATATAATAAATTATGTAGTATTAGATAAACTTGAGTTTTAATACAAACGTAGAGAACATCTGCCGATACATTTGATACTTATAATCCTTTCAAACAAATGCAATTTATTGTATGATAGAGCAGTATCCTCCCCACTTCCTTAAAGATATGCGATTGGAACTATGTAACCTGAAATCCATATCAAAAAGAGATCATTAGAAATGCCATCAAAATATGACAGATCAGCGAACCCAACAAGATCCAGAAAAAAGGAAATGTTATAAGAGATTTTTGTCAACCTGCTACAATTCAATGTACCATAAAATCTTAACTATGCATTGGCAACTAAATGTTTCTTCCTCAATCAGCAGAACACTTCTTTTATTATTTTACTGAAAGAATCATGATTGGCAAAAGTTATAAGATGGTTGGCATTTAGGTTGCAATTAATTGTAAAGACTTGATGATCAAGCTAGTAGAACTCTCTGTGGAGAAACAAAGTTGGCGTGCTAAGACTCAGCCATGGTGGTTATTGTTGATAAAATAAAGTATGGCAAGCAATTATATTGTCTAAGAGAGATGATGGGATGGGAAGTTATCCTACTTCCACATTTGCTTCCATGCTTCAGAGGCCGACCGCATTGTTTCAGGATGTAGACCACCTTCTCCATGCTGATAAGCTTCTCCACTTTCGGTGTGATGTACTTGCAGACACATGGAATGTCTGCATGCTGGATGACAGAGCAGCACTGTGCTGAGGGCGGGACGAAAGGCCCCGTCTTCCGAACGAATGCGCTGCACTGCTTAACCAATGCATCAAAATCTTGTTGGCATCCACCCTCTGCATGGGCACCAGACGGTAGGGATCCGGTGACGGCGAAGGCCAAGGCCAGCGCCAAGCCTAGCATGCTATTCTTTGCCATTCTCCTCCAAATGCCTTTCACTTAGCCTATGATCTAGCAATGTATTTGTCTATGAGGTGGATGGTTGCTGGTGATCGGTATATATAAGGAGTTGGGAGAATCTGCAAGCATTATTTCTGCAGTCATGTGTTTATTGTGCTCTGGATGGACATTCATGCAGAAAGTTTGCATGCTGCCAAGTGTAACGGTCTTTCTTCTGAAAGCAAGTTGAAACAGTTGTCTGGTCTGTGGCTGTGCAAGAAACGTGAGCAACATGAGAAAAAGCTTCCCTTGATTCAAGTGATGCAAGGAAAAGTGAAGAAGGAAAAAGTGAGGAAAGAGGCGCAGTTGCTTCGCTTAACAAATCTAATTTGTTAGTCTGCTCTCTACCTGTCCCCTTGAAGTCTGTTAAGAAAGAAGAGATCCAAATCTATAAAAGTTTAGAATTTTTTTTTTTTTTTTTCAAAAAGAACACATTATAAAAAAAATTTTAGACATTTATATTGGTAAAGATATTAGATGGAAATCCAAACTTTGTTTCGATCATACGTAAATTTAGTATAATGAACCTCACAAATTAAATAAAATACAAATAGATCAATATAACACTACAACAAATTAGTTTGATAGTTGGATGTCTCTCATTAAAATTAGGCTTGACTTCAACCATGCCTGAAGAGAAAAGTATTGGATTGGACATAGAATTCAATAAATGAAACCATATATATCACATATAGAATAACAAAATTAAGGTAGATTCAGAAGTTTAGATAATGTTATAATTAATAAAACTGAAACTTTGGTCCTTTTGTTGACTGCCATTTTACAGTCAGTCCTTTGAAATTAAGTCAGGATTTGTGGGCTTTCTCCCACAATGATGCTTGTATCTGAAGCGAGAAACAAGATAACTCGGTGCCATATTTCTATTCTTGGAACATTTAACCGCGTTACCTATGTTCACGTAACACGTTGCCTTGGACTGGAGACTGAGTTCAGGCAATAAAGCGTATGAAGAATGAGACAAAGCAGAAAGGAGAAAGCACGGACAAAGTATGGAACAACAAAAAAGGGTCCAACCCTTTTCTAGCAACAATAGGAAATGACAGGAGTCCACTAGAATTGCTTTAAGATTACTGAGGACACAAAAACCAAATAAAGTGAACGATAACACCAATCAGTTCATATAGAGAAGGAATATTGCAGCTATAGTCTGCGAAAACCACATTACCTTGTGACAATTATAGCACTAGACCATTTATCAAGCTTAATAAAATAACATAAAATTATTAAAAAGAAAGAAAAAGGAGCTCGTAGAGACATGTTCCCATATATCTTCCATAAATATAAGATACAAATGGAAGTTGCTGCAGCAACTAAAAAGCTCACAAAATTTATAAATCTGATTCCTATATCATTATTCCCTGAAGAAAGGGCCAGTGGCAAACAATGTGCTGAAAGAAAATATTAAAATATTGGATTCTCATATTATCATGCATATATCAAACCATCAAAATAAAAAGAAAAAATTACAGCAACTACAGATGTAAATGGGTCGGATCGGACTGGACCATGAGTGACCCCGATCCAACTCGATTCTTTGATTGGGTTCTAATGTTGGACCCAGACCCAACCCAATTAAAAATTGGATCGAATCAGATCAGGTCCATGATTAAAAAGTTTGCCCCATTAGATCATTTGGATCAAGTTGGGTCCACGTATAACCCAGTTCCAATCTAAAAATTTTAGATCTGGTTTGAATCTAAATTTTGATCGAGCTCAATTCATATGATAAACTAACATATACGAAGTTTATGGCAAAAAAAAATAAATATTATTTTATCTTGGCTCTTAATTTATAAATAATTTCGCAAAATCTCACAATCAAATTGAGTAAAACTTTTCAAAAATAACAATGCTACAAGAGCATTTAGAATTTCAATCCCACTCTATTTACTTTATAGTTTATATGTTGGATTTAATACTAAATTCAGGTCAGCTCAGATCAAGTCGGGTACAAATTTAGTAAACCCAGGTCTAACCCAGAATATTGAATGGGTTCAATTTTAGAACCCAACCCAGTTCCACGGGTCCTTTAAAATGGATCGGATTGGATCTAAGCAGATCAGACTAGATCAAATCATGGGTCAACCCAATTCATCTGTAGCCTTAACAGCGACATCCCTTGAGATTTTATCCATTTATAGTTTGACCCCAAAAGTTTAAAAAGATACAAACATACCCCAAAACTTTAAAATCATTACAAAAAAGCCCAGTCGTCTGTCTCTGTTGGATCATGTTATGACATGAGGGTCACCTGAGAGGTTAACTTTTATGAAATACCATAAATGCCCTTCTTAAAACTTTTTTGATTTTGATACGAAGTAAAGTGGAGGGAAAAAGAGTCACATGACTCTCATGCGGCCATCATCTTCCCCATTTTTTTGCCATGGTCTCGGTTCCCCATCCATTTATTAAAAAATGGAAAAGAAGAGGAAGGGATAAAAAGGAGCATACATCTGGTGCAAAAAAAGAGAGCCAGTGCTTCTTTCCCTCTCTTCTCTGAAGGACCTATGTTCTTCTCCTCTATTTTATTGTCTTGTGTCCAAAAAGAAAAAAAAAAGAAACAAAACTTCCATCTTTCGACTTGAAGTCATGATTGAAGATTAAAAACATGGAGCTTGGTTTCTTTATAGGAGAAATCAAAAGGGAAGAGGTTCTTCATGGCAATCAAGGAGTGAAATCCTCATATCATTGTGATAGCTTGTGCACATGCCCTTTCTCCATTGCTCATTTCTATTTTTCTTCAGCCATTATATCATATCATCACCCATAAAACTGACATTGTTGCCAACAAAGAAAAGAACATCATTATACATCACATACAACCTTTCGATGCTAGAAATTGGTTGGAATCAACTGAAAATACTACATTAAATTATACTGAGAACTATTACAAATTTCTACTGAAGAAAAAAGTATCTTGCACATACTACATGCCTTCCAATACATACACACTTGTTGCCGGCTATGCACCATGAACACCCATCACTGGCCATACCTGGCCGCCTCCCACCAATCTTCTAGCCACCAATCTATTGAAAAATATGTCCCAAATCCAATCGTCTAACTTGAAAATGATTGAGATCATTTTTATAAATATATATGAATCATTCAATAATAAAAATTATTTAGTATATTTTATCATAAGATTGCACATCTTCTTAATCAAACTCCATTGTTATGATGAAAGTCCTTAAAACTACTTCTAAAGCGATAAAAAAGGATTTATCGTGTGGTTCTTAAACTTGTTCATGATCAAATGATACATTATTAATAAGGATAATAATTGTATCGAGTATAAATCGTTGTGTGCCATATGGGTTGGTTGTCCTCTTAATCAAGAAGTATGTTGACACTAGTATGGCATATAGATGAAATATGATCTATACTGAATGTGACCATTCTAGAGCACTTTGCTATCAAAAGTGTTATTCAAGGGGATATAGGTATAAGTATCCCTTCGATCTGAGATCACCACAATGACTTTCAAGTAATTCACTATACTTTAAGATTGGACTATCTGAATTTTTAATTCAGTAATAGAAGATTTTTAGGTATAGTCAAATACTTCTAAAATCGATACGTGAGTCAAGATAGAAATTAACCACTTCAAGTAAAATTGGAGAGAATGCCTCAATGTATTTTAATTTAGCAAAATCTTGGTCAAGATAGTCCTTATGAGAGTCAAAGGATTAAGTAGATTTTGAGATACTATAAGGATTATTAATCAAGAGTTGACAGTTAACTCTAATATTTTTCTAAGCATTATTTATGAGCTCAGTATAAAGCTCTCAAGTCTTGAAAATATGAGAAGAAAGATTATGAAAAGATGGGAGCAAGCCAGTAATAAAAATTAGAAAATCAGCCTGGTTTGCAAGGAGTCATCTTAATTTTGAGATGAGATGACTCAGTTTTAGGTGAGACATCTCAATTCTAAGATGAGATAACTTGGTGGAAAGCGAGACATCTCGATCTCAATTCAAGATGTCTCAATCTTAGAGGAAATCCAAAATAGAGTGTGGTGTTGTGGGAGTATTGGACTGACATATAGTTTGAGATGTCTCGGTTTAAAGACGAGATGTCTTGGATGCAGGTGAGAGGACTCGATTTCAAGGTGAGTCATCTCAATTTTTGCAGAAAATTTTTGAATAGACTTTCTGTTTGGATTTGGAAAGTTTTTCTTTGATCTTGGAGCTTGATCCTATTGTATATATATATATGAAAAATAGGTTAAAGAAAATGTAATGTTGAATCTATTGCAATAAAGCTCTTTTCTTCCTAAAAACTTTTATTCTCTTTTTTCTTGAATCCATTATTTGTAATTCCATGTTAATTCTTGGAGAAATCTTTTTTTTTATTGCTGGCTAATCACCAGCAACCAAGCCAGTCTATAAGAGGGTCATTTCACTCCAATATTTAGTATCAGAGCGGTGTTGCATGAAAGAAAGGAAGACACTCAGAATTTCTAGCATCAAGAATCTGTTGCATCAGGTTTTACTCTAAATCTTTTTATCTTCTTCATGGTTATCTCTTGATTGAGGTAGAGTATTATTACACAGAGGAGAGGTGATCAGAAGGTTGAAAAGAGGATTTAGGGCATATAGATCTTCCTTGAAGGACAGTTTTCTTGGTATGCAATAGCAGAAGGGTGTTAGGATTTGCTTGTAGTTTGATTATAGTTATGGAATCAAGCAGATTCAAGATAGATTTTGAGAAGTTCGATGGTAAAAAAAACTTTATCCTATAGCAGCAAAGGATAAAGGACTTGTTGGTTCAGCAGAGAATCTATAAAGTCTTGGTAAGAGAAAGGCTAGAAAGGATCAGTGTTAAGGACTGGAAAGAGTTAGAGGAGATTGCTTTTAGAATGATCAGAATGTGCTTGGCCGATAAGGTATTGCCCAAGGTTTGTACAGATATCACAGCAAAGAGGCTCCAAACGAGACTTGAGAACACATACATGGGAAAGAATATGATCAATAAGTTATGGTTGAAGAAGCAGCTTTACAATCTGAGGATGCCCGAAAGCGAAGATCTTATTACACATATCCAAAAGTTCAATCAAGTTTATTTTGAGGTGATGAGTTTGGATATGAAGATTGATGAAGAAGATCGAACGTTGCTGTTACTATGTTCTTTCTCAAGTTTTTATGATGGTCTCACAACAACTTTAGTTTATGAGAAGGAGACCCTAAACTATGAAAAGAATATTAGTGTGCTCAGATCAAATAAGCAAAGAAAAAAGATTTGCAAGAAAGACCCTAAGTATAAGGTCTTGGTTGTGAATGAAAGACAGAGAAGATCAATGGAGAAGACAAAAAAAAAATCTAAGGACAAATCAAAGTCTCAAGATCAGAAAAAGACATTGAAATGCTATAAATATCATCAGCCTGGACATCTAAGGAGAAATTACCCTTTTTTGAAGTTAAAAAAAGGAAAGGCCAACAAGAGTAACAATACAATTTTGGTAAGTAGTGGAGAAGATCTGCTAGTTATATTAAATGGATCCACAGAGTATGATACTATGTAGATATTAGATTCAGCATGTTCACACCACTATACTTTTTATCAAAAATGGTTTGCTACCTACCAAAAGACCAGTGATGAAAATGTCAACCTTAGAGATGATCATCCATGCAAAGTAGCTAGAGTTGGCTTTATTAGGATGAGGATGTATAATGGGATCATTTGTACATTATCAAATATCAAGCATGTACTAGAGTTGAAAAAAAATTTGATTTCTTTGGGCTACTTGGAAGAGCAGGGTTATGCTTTTAGTAGCCAAGCTGGAAGTGGATTCTTGAAGATTTTTAAGAGAGCTATAGTGGTAATGAGAGGTAGAAGATTGAGCAACAATCTTTACATAATGGAGGACTCAGTTATGAATGATAGTGCAAACATGCTAGCAACGACACAGGAGGAGTAGTTTTTATATTGACTATAGCACTATCAAATAGATCACATGAGTAACCGAAAGCTTACAGAACTTAGCAGAAGAGGGATAATCCCAGTCCTGAAGGAGGGCACTGATTTATGTGAGCCATGTATCTTTGGCAAACAGCATAGGATAAAGTTTGCTACTAGTTTCAAGTGCAGTGAAGGAGTGCTAGATTTAGTATACTCGGATGTGTGGAGACCGACTCCTATACCAACTAGAGATAGGGCAAAGTTTTTCATCACCTTCATTAATGATTACTCAAGAAAGATATAGATTTATCTGATCAGAAAGAAGTCAGAGGAGTTTATCCAATTCAGAGTCTAAAGAGCTGAGGTAGAGGAGTCAGGAAGATTGGTGAAGTACCTGAGATAGGATAACGGAGGAGAGTATACAAGCCTAGAGTTTAGGAGGTACTGTGAGAAAAATGGTATCAAACATCATTACACAGTAAAGATGACTTTCCAACAAAATGGTGTTGTGAAAAGGATGAACCAGACATTGACCGAGAAGGCATAAAGTTTAAGGCTATAGACATCATTTCTAAAATCTTTTTGAGATGATGATATAATATTTTCTTATTTTCTTGTTAACAGGTCCTTTCATTGCAAGCTAAATGAAGGCATTCCAGAGGAGGTCTGGAGTGGAAAAAAGATGGACCTTGGCCATCTAAAAATTTTTGGTTGCCCAGCCTATGCACATATGAAGGTAATCAAAAGGAGCATGCTGAACCCAAAATCTCAAAAGATGACATTCATAGGATATCCACAAGGAGTCAAAAGATACCTGCTATGGGATTCTCAAGCATAGAAATTAGTAATTAGCAGAAACATCATTTTTGATGAGAAGAACATCTTGAATAGGTCTAGAATAGATGGATCTAGAGAAATAAAGATGAACAATGATGGTCAGTTAGAAACAGATGACATGCAATCTACATCTACTTTTATAAGTATTCCTGTTGAAGTGGAGCTAGGTAAGAAAATAGTTACTCAGATAGGAGACCAGCATGAAGAGCTAGCTATTTAGGTGGAGGTAAAGGAATAGCCATAGACTTCAGGCAGGAGCAATATACCAGTAGAAGTAGCTTTGCATAACTCTCAGCATACTATCAGAAGATTAATTAGATATGCCATTAATGAAGCTATCTCTTATGCTCTCATCACTGCTAATAGAGATTCGAAAAACTATGCAGAGGCTATGGAGAGTAAGGACTATGAGTCATGGATGCAGGCCATGATGGAGGAGATGGAATCACTAAAAAAAATTAGATATAGCAGCTAGTGGATCTTCTAGAAGGTGCTCGACCTATTAGCTCAAAGTGGGTGTTCACTAAGAATGAGACACCTTCAGAGCAAGATGGAGTCAGATTCAAAGTAAGGCTGGTAGCAAAGGATTATTCACTGAGGAAAAGAATTGATTACACCAATATTTTTTATCCTATGGTGTGCCACACTTTCATTCGAGTATTGATGTCGTTGGTAGCATAGCATAACATAAAATTGAAATAGATGGACATGAAGATGACTTTCCTTCATGAGACTTTAGAGGAAAGGATCTTCATGAGGCAGCCAGATGGTTTCATGAAGATTGAATAGGAGGAGAAGTGTATTTACTTAGGAGATCACTGTATGACCTAAAACAATCCTTTCATCAGTGGTGTCATCAATTTGATAAATTTGTTTTGAGCCTGAATTTTAGCATATGTGAACATGATTGTTGTATCTATGTCAAAGATGTAGATGATAAGGATATCCTATATCTGCTATTGTATATAGATGATATGCTTAGAGCCAGTAGAAACATAAAGACTGTTATCATCTGAGTTTGAGATGAAGGATCTGGGTCCAGCAAAGAAGATTTTTGAAAAAGGAGTGCTTCATTTCTCACAAGGAGGATATGTTCAAAAAGTTCTAGAGAGATTTATTATGGAGAAGGCCAAACCTGCAAAGACACTATTACCGAGCCATATATCTCTCTCTAAGTATTAAAGCTTTTAGTTAGAAGAAAAGAGAGAGTATATGGATAGAGTTTCTTATGCAATGCTGACAGTGTGATGTATACCATGATATATTATAGACTAGATATAGAACATGCAGTGAGCTTGTTTAGTAGATACATGACTAATCTTAGAAAGAAACACTAGAAAGCATTGAAGTAGATTCTGAGATATCTACAGGGTACAAGGGACTATAGTTTGGTATTTGGTGGGCAGCAGAAAAGATTTGAAAGATAGTTTGTGAAGATGTGTGAAGGTTCAGATCTTCTAGAAAGATTTGTAGATGCAAATTATGCTGGTGATCTAAATATAAGGTCTAAAATTGGATACCTCTTCTATATGTTTGGTGGACCAATGTCTTGGAGATCAACCATTCAGCCAATCATGGCCTTATCTACTATAGAGGCCAAGTACATTAGAAAAATAGAGACTGTAAAGAAAGTTTTTTGGCTTAGAAGGCTGATTATTCAGATAGAGGTGGAGTAAAGCAAGATTATACCGTATAGTGACAGTCAAAGTGCTCTGTAATTGGTACAGAACTCAATCTATCATGCACACAAAAAACATATAGATATGAGGTACCATAGGATCAAAAAGTTGCTGGAGGAGGGCGAAGTGAAGCTGATGAAAGTTCATACCAAGAAGAATCAATCAGATGCACTCACGAAGATACTCTCAAGAAACAGCTTTCAAATGTGTGTGGCATAGATGGGTTTGCTAGGAAAAGTTGAGTTCACAAGAACTTAGAAGCACTAAAATGGAGAATATGAGCTTAGATGTGGTGCTCCCAAGTTTTGAAAATATGAGAAGAAAGATCATGAAAAAATGGGAGCAAGTTTGCAAAAAAAATTAGAAAATCAGCCTGGTCTACAGAGAAGTCATCTCAATTCTGACGTGAGATGACTCGATTCTGGATGAGACATCTTGTTCTGAGATGAGATGACTCGATGAAAAGCGAGACATCTCGATCTTAGAGAAAATCCAAAATAGAGAGCAGTGTTTCAAAAGTACCAGGCTAACATACAGTTTGAGATGACTTGGTTTGAAAATAAGACATCTCGGATACAGGCGAGAAGACTCGATTTTAGGATGAGTCATCTCGATTTTCATGAGCAATTTTTAAGTGGGCTTTCTATTTAGATTTGGAAAGTTTTTCTTTGAGCTTAAGGCTTGATCCTATTGTGTGTGTGTGTGTGTGTGTGTGTGTGTATACACGAAAAATAGGTCAAGAAGAATGTAATGTTGAATCCATTGTAATAAAGCTCTTTTCTTCCTAAAAATTCTTGTTCTCTTTTTCTTCCTTGAATCCATTATTTGTGCTTTTGCATTAATTCTAGGAGAGATCTTTTCTTGTTGCTGGCTAATCATCAGTGGCCATGCCAGTCTATGAGAGGGTCATTTCACCCCAACTTTATTGGTCAAGAAGATGAATTATATAGTAACTATATTCTAGTAGATTGCGAATGTTGCTTCGCTACATTCAACTCTATCCGATCATTGGGTATTATGATTAGATAGTCACTTCTATTGGTATAGAAAGTTTATTTCTGTGCTATCAGCTTAGTGTTCGAATCTATGGGATCATATATACAAAAATTTTGATCTGATCAGGTAGCTGATTAATGATTCTGAATCATTGAAGGGTTCAAATATCAATGTGATTAATAATTAATCTAATATAATTAATTAAAGAAAGATGAATTAACAATTGAATTGTTAATTGACTCAATTTGATTAAGTTATGAGCATTAGATTAAGACTAATTGAATTAGATTCAATTAGGTCTGATCCAATTAGATTATTGCATGATCTAATTACTAAGAAAGATGAGATTCTGATTTGATCAGATCTTAAACTCATTTATGTAGGATTTGGTATGGTGCTCCCAAGCCTTGGGGGGCCACAGAAGGAGTTAGGATGTTGGCTCCAGAAGTCTAGAATATATATGAGTCCTAAGATTAGGACAGGAGTTATCGTAGGGTGAAGGCAGCATGTAGCTCTGCATGGGCTCGAGGTTTAGATATGAGGATCTTGAAAGGCTTGGTAGGTGCTCCGAAGATCTAGGACCCAAAGTGGAGAAAAAGACCAAAGCTAAGAGAAGAATCAGTCAAGATAAGGAGCTGACACATAGGTGGACTAGCTTGGATACACAGTCGAGCCGGCTTGAACTGAGACTGAGCCAACTCGAGGTGCAGTTGAGCCAACTGTCTTAGATAGATAGAAGATAGGATTCGAACGAGATGTAGTCAAGCCAGCTCGACTATTGATAGAGCTGGCTCGATGATGGCAAATAGAACTGAACGGAATTTTTTGTTTGAGGTCTTAAGGCCTGATCCAATAAGGTCCTAAGATGGCTAACATATGTATGGGTCGGATTTAAATCTAGGGGATGAGAGCTTGGAAGACAATGGGTGTACATAGGCTAGCTCGGTAAGTACTTTCATATATTGGATTAGCCAAAAAAAATTTTGGTTAGGCCTAATAGCTATGTATAAATACATAGGTTGTATTAGGATTTTATAACATGGATTAAAATATAGATCTTTTCTTTCTCAATCTCTCTTCTATCTTTTCTCTAGAGTTGCCATCCAAAGGAGGGCACCTTCCTCAAGCCCAAGGAGGAAGGCACCCCATCATAGATCCAGATTATGCAGATCGATAGTCTACTATCTTAGAAAATGCCAAAATTCTTCTTAGATCCATGCTAAAAATCAAAAATTTTTGCAACACGTGGTATCAGAGCTAGATGATGCCATGATAATGTTACAACAATTAGTATCAGAGCCTGATGGTGTGTGAAAGAGAAGAAAAAATCATACGGGATGAAATCAGAAATCTGCATAAATATTTCATGGTATGTCTCAGATCTATCTTTATTATTACTATGGTTTGGCAAATTGAGAGCAATGGGTTAAAGGTGGAGGCTGAGAGGATTAACGGGATGGATTTTTTTTGGGATGGAAGGTTTGAGTATATGATTTTCTGATCGATCTTGGTTAGAGAGACCAGGGTGTATGAAGGGTGATGAGGTTCTCTAGAAAGATAGGCAATATGGGGCTGTTTGGCAGATGACGAGAGGTTATCCAAGGGATAATGGTCGAGAAAAAGCTGAAGAAGCAACTATACGTTCTTCGATTGTAGGAAGATGAGAGAAGTAGTCAGGAATGCATTCAGTGGTTTGATCAGAGCATGAATTTACGAAGCTTTGGAGGTGATGGAGATGAATGATCCATGAAGGTCCGACAGATCAGTGCTGGATAGCTGATCTTGGATCTAGTTTCTTCTACAGGAGCACTAGGGAGAGTTGTGATTCAGATGGACGATGGGTTATGTGCAGCAAGAGAGAACCTGGATACCTATGAGGAGGTAGTGCAGATATGAGGTAGAAAGTACTGGAGTGCTACAGTAGTATTTTTCTAGAAGCATGGGACTGAGAGAGGCTCGATGGTGCAGCAGTCGAGGAAGATATCTCAATAGAGAGTGTCAGGATGCATCTTAGAAAGATCGAAAGTAGATCTCAGGAAGAGTCAGAAAGTTTCAGAAGCCTCGAGATGAGATAGGTGGATCTGAGCCTAGTATAGGATTTGAGCTATAGTTCCTTCGGGTGCAACTGAAGTGATGACTGGTGCAGGAGCAGAAGAGGATAAGGCTAGGATGGAATTTTCTAGGATTCAATCATTGATTTTAAAAATTTAGATGAGTTCTTAGATTTTGGAGGTACCCACGAGTTTCGAAGGTACCCCCGAATTGCAGAGGTATTCGAGATGACTTCAGAGGGGTCCGCAGAGTGTGAAGGGTCCGAAGGAGCAGTGACTATATTCGAGATGCAGCGATAGGCTCAGTAGTGCAATATTGGATGGTTGGCCTTGGGGTACTCGATTATAGAGTCAGCTTCTGTGGCATCAAATGGACTTCGATTTTAAATAGAAAATCGGATAGAGGTGGCTTCACCGGTAGAGATGTAACACATGTTCAAAATGGAGGTGTAGAAGGATCAATATTCTAGCACCAACATTAGAGATGCACAGTTTCAAATGGAGCAGCACATGAAAGAAAGACTGGCAAAGTTTTGAAGAGATCACGTTAGGATATGCAGCGAGTGCTGGTACAGGAATGCTATAGGATCTCAAGAAAAGTCCAGGATAATTGATACAGCTGTCAAGTAGAAGGATTTCTATAATTCTAAAGTGGTGCAAAGAAGCAAGCTAAGATCTTCAACAATGAAGGCGGTCATCCCAAAAGCCTCAAGAGTGCACAACAGCTGAAGAGGATTGGCGAAGGCGGTGTTTGCACAAGAGGCTGTCAGGGTGCATAGCGACAATGGAATTGTGCAGGAGAACATTGCTAGGTGTGCCAAGGCTTGGGCACACCAACATGGAGATTGAAAGATTTGGTGTGGTGCTCTCAAGTCTTGGGGGGCCACAGGAGGAACTAAGGTATTGGCTCCGAGAGTCTAGGACAAGTGTGAGTCCTAGAGATAGCACAGGAGTTATCCTAGGATGAAGATGGCATGTAGCCCTACACGGGCTCAAGGTTCAGGTGTGAGGACCTTGAGAGGCTTGGTAGGTGCTTCGAAGATCTGAAACATAAGGTGGAGCAAAGGACCAAAGTCAGAAGAAGAATCAGCTGAGATAAGAGGTTGACACACAGACGAACAGGCTCGGATATGCAGTCGGGTCGGCTCGAGCTGAGATTGAGTTGACTCGGGGTGTAGTTAAGCTGGATGTCTCAAGCGGATAGAAAATAGAATTTAAATGAGATGCAATTGAGCCAGCTCGACTACTGACAGTGCTGGCTCGACGGTGGTGAACAGAACTAGACGGAATTTTCTGTTTGGAGTCTTAAGGCCTGGTCTAATAAGGTCTTAAGATAGCGAACATATATATGGATCTGGTTTAGATTCAGAGGATGAGAGCATGGGAGACATGGATGTACATTATCTCGATGAGTGCCTTCTTGTATCCGATTAGCCAGGGAAGTTTTTGATCGGGCCTAATAACTATGTATAAATACGTAGGTTGTATTAGAATTTTATAACGTGGATTGGAATATAGATTTTTTTTCTCAATCTCTCTTCTCTCTTCTCTCTAGAGTTGCTGCCCAAAGGGAGCTCCTCCCTCAAGTCTAAGGAGGGAGATGCCCCATCATCGATCTAGGTAGATCGGTAGTTTACTATCTTAGAGAATGTCAAAGTTCTCCTCAGGTCCGTGCTAAAGATCGAAAATTTTTGGAATACGTGGTATCAGATCTAGGTGATGCCATGGTGATGTTACAATAATTTAATCCTTGATTTGATGAAGAGATTAAGAGTCTAATGAGATTAGATCAACTTATATATTTGGGTCTAATCAAAAGTTGTTTGATTTAAGCCAAAAAGATGAGAACCAAAGAGTCCAAATATTGGACTGCACCTTCCTTGCACCTCACCCTAGATGCCACCCATCATTCTCCATGTACAAAGTGTTTGTGCATGTGAGATCAAGACGTCCAGCCCCCTTTGCCATCCACTTTTAGTTAGGGTTAGGATTTGGTGAAGTTTTAATTCAAAAAGATTTTAAATTGGACTTCGTTTCAATCTCCAACTCTATGATTTCAGTCTCTATATAAACAGCTAGCCCTTTGTGAGACAAAAGAGCAAGCAGAAAGATTAGAATTTTGAGAGCCTCGTGGTATGAGAAATCCGAGAGATTTCTCTATGGGCATGAGGCTTTTGGGATGGGCTTCCAGGAATATGAGTTTCAGAGGAAATTATTCCTCTGTTGGAAAGATAGCTAGGATTTTATGAAAGGCTAGAGTGAAGGCTGTTCTCTCTAGAAATCTACATATCCTTCTTCTTTCTTTTATTCAGCCATTAAGAAGGTCTTCGCAAGAAGTTAGCACTCCAAGAGTTGACGGATCGGACTTTTGTGTGTATGGCTGAAGCTACGAACAAAGATTTATAAAAGCTGCAATCTTCTTCTTTGGTATGAGATTTGATCTCATATATTTTTTTAGTTTCAGATTTTATATGCATAATATCATATTGTAGGTCCTGGTAAAGGGTGTTTATAGATTAGATTTAATGCATGTTTAGATTAAAAGATTTAACCTAAAGTCTTTCACTATTTTATTTTCAAAAAAGTTTTAAAAATCATGCATGAAACCCCAATGCTACTCCAACAATGGTATCGGAGCATCTGGTTCCTCGTATGATATAATATGCATGCATGGCTATTAAAATCTGAATTTTTGATGCATGAGATGTATAACATCTGATGTAGATGAGATCTAAAAAATTTTTAATCAAATTTGAACATGATTAGATTAATTTATTTTCTTGAAACTTAGTATTTGTATTGGATAAATCACCAAGCCATCCGGTCATAAGAGAAAGAAAGGTTTAAAGGCTCTCTCTTCTTATTCGATAGGGATCTCTTATGGCATATAGGTGTGCTATTGTAATTTTTTATGAAGAAGAAATGTGAAAGAATCAAAATTTACTTTTCTACAAAATCCTAGATTTATGAAATCCTAGGATTGTTTGTATTTGATACAAAAGTTGCATGAAAAATTGAATCTAATCATTAAAAATAAAATCTAAAATCATAAATATGTTTAGATGATATCTAAATTTGATTTGTGATTGATTTTATTGGATTTTATGCAAAAATCAAAAAGTCTAAAACTTTGCAATTATTGTTGGCATGCCTGTAGGGGTTGACCCTTTTTTCTGTATGAGTCGACCTCAGTTCCTAGGGGTCAATCCCTTTTCTATTGAGGTCGACGTATTTACTATAAAAGAGAATTTTTTGCTCTATATATGTTTCGTCATAGAGGTCGACCAATGGGTTGACCTGTTGAGAGAAGTTGACCCTAATCAAAGAGGGGTCGACCCCAATAACAAAGCAGAATATTTTTGCATAAAATTTATGTAAAATTATTTTATAAATTAAAATTATTTCAATGTTCATAAACTTAATTAAGGATTAAGCTATGAAACCAAGAGATTCAGATTGGAGATTCAAAGATCTAAAGGCCATGTTCATAAACCTTGGGATTATGGGATTAGCTCAGATCAAGATCTATTAACTGGATTAGACCTATGGATAGAAATCATATAGATGATGGACTAAGTAATTGATCAAATCTAATTAATTGTTAGTTAGATTTGATCAATTCTCAATAGTTGTGGTTGATCAACTCTACATTTCCACTAAATGGATCTTGATTGTGGATCGGTGGTCGAGCCCAAATTATTAAGTGGATCAAATCAAAACTAATTAACTGGATGGCATTTAAGATAAGTTTGATAGTTTAGACTGGTGATTTTTAATTGAGAGCTACTCACACTAATGAGCTTTTGACAAGTTAATGAAATATTTCTTCCACCAATCTCACTTACCTGACCATCCTGCTTGATTATATTTTGATTAGATCACTTAATAAATTCGAGTTGACCCATGTCACTAAGGTCGATCAATGTGACTGATCTAGTTGTCAATCAACCAATTTTATCATTAGTCTGCTAATGACTTAGTAAAATCAGTGGGAGGATTGATGACTGTGGTTGATCTTTTCTCTTCTCTTCTCAATACATAATTAAATCCTCTAAACTATTAAGTTCATAAAATGGAATTATTATGGGGATAACAAGATTATTGCCCCTCATTAAGTTGGATGATTATAGGTCCATTAGTTTAATGATCATCGTAGGTCCAAAGATCTGGTGCTCATCTACTATTAGAATTATTATTTATAATATGATAACTCAGTAGCTCTCTCCAATGGATGATTGGGTTGGCTGGCTAAAGTTGGGCCTAATCATTTATTTGTTAGATGCACGTAGTAGGTCATGTTAATGGTTGAACCTAACCAGACCTTGCGAAGAAAACTAAAGTTAACTAAAAAGGCTTTTAGAGCAAATTCAATTAATAAAAGTTGTTTGAAGAAATAATTAGTTAAGAACCTATCTACTGATGCACATGAGTGGGCTGACCAAAGTCGGGCTTGTGTGTAATCGGTATGGATTCTAGTATCCACTAAAAAATTAATATAATTTTTTGAATTAAAGGTAGAGACTATCAATTCATATAAAATAGTAGGTGAACCTTTAGATTAAAGTCAATGCCTTTAGGATTAAATGATTCATATAGTAATAAAATCTTTATTTTTTTCAGATATGGCAATTCTTTGTCTCTAAGATCATTATTAGATAATGAAAAGTTATCGAAATCCAATCTCAATAGCTGGTATCGAAAGCTTAAGATTATCTTGGAGCACGAGCAGATCCTTTATGTGATAATGAATCCGGTACCTAAGGAGCCTGCACCGAACACCCATGGTATAGTGAGAGACACTTATCAGAAGTAGCTCAATGACCACATCATTATTCGCTATATTTTGCAGGCAGCCATGAGCAACGAGCTCAGTCGTAAATTCGAGGATGCTCTACCAAAGAATATGCTACAAGTGTTGCAAGAGTCCTTTGGCACTCTAGATGATGTTGAGAAGCATAAGACTAGTTATGCCATCTTTAATGTCAACATAAAGGAAGGGGCGTTAGTCATAGATCATGTATTGTACATGATTGAGATGATCGAGTGCTTGAGCAAGCTCAAATTTTTCTTACAAGAGTAGCTTGGAAAGGATACGATACTGAATTCATTACCTAAGTCATATCTCCCCTTTCTCAGTACTTATAGAATGACGAAGCCTATAGTTAACTACCATGGTTTGTTAAGGCTACTGCAGACTTTTGAGAAGCATCACCAGCTCTAGAAGGAGACAGTGAATTTAGTAGGAGGATCTTCTTCTAGTTATCGATTCTTTGAAAAAGAAAACAATAAGAAGAATAAAAAGGTGCAAAGTGCTATGACATCTAAGTCAGATCAGACCATGAAGTCTAAGTCTGACTAGAGTCAGGCAAAATACTTATACTGTAAGAAATAAGAGCACTGAAAGAGGAGCTGTCCTCTATACATTGCCTCACTAGATCCAAATAGGCCAAATAAGAGAAAGAAGTAAGCTATTATTGGACAAGATACTTATAAGATAATGCCTTATAATTTTTGTATTTGTGATTCTACTACATGAGTATTAGATACCAATAGTCCTATTAATATATATAATTCGTTGTAGGGACTTCAGATCAGTAGGAGATTTGGAGATGGTGAGAGATTCCTAAATGTTGGAGATGGAAGATCAGTTCTAGTTCTAGCTTTAGGAATCATCAAGCTTGTATTCAAATCAAATATCATTGTATCATTTTTATCCTAGTTTCTTATTGAATGTTATTTCTATTGGCCAATTAGCCATGAACGATTATGAATTTTCAATAAAGAAAGATCATTATGATGTTGATATGAATGGTATTACTGTAATGCATGGATAAATGAACAACGATATTTACTTATTATCATAGCTTGATAGTATAATGTACACATCCAGCAAACACTCTAGAATAAAAGATGTTTCAGATATCTATCTTTGACACTGTAGGCTAGGTCATATCAACAAGAATAGGATAAACAGGTTAGTACAAAAAAAAATCTTCGAAGTCGGTGATTGTGAATCACTGCCAATCTATGAATCTTGTTTGCTTGGAAAGATGATCAAGTCATCTTTTACTAGAAAAGATGAGCAAGCTAGTGAGCTTGTGAGTCTCATACATACTGATGTATATGGGCCTATGAATACAAGTGTTATAGGTGAATATGACTACTTTATTATATTTACAAATGATCTATCGAGGTATAAGTATATCTATCTTATGAAGCATAAGTCTGAGTTATTTGAAATATTCAAATAATTCCATACTAAAGTAGAGAAACAAACATAAAAGTATTAAAATTGTTTGATCAGATCGAGAAGATGAATATCTTACCGATGAGTTTTTGACATATCTAGAAGAGAATAGGATTCTCTTCCAATAGACCTCTCTTAGGATGCCACAACTCAATAGTATATCTGAAAGGAGGAATTAGATCTTGTTGGACATGGTTTAGTTCATAATAGGCTTTGGAAGTCTGTTGATCTTTTTTTGAAAATATGCACTAGAATCAGCTTATTACTTATTAAATAGGATTTCAAGTAAGTCTGTAAGTAAGACACCATATGAGATATGGATAGGATGTAAGCTGGTACTCTTATATCTTAGGATCTAGGGTTGGCTAGCTTATATCAAACATTTGAAAATAGACAAACTTGGATTAAGATCTGACATATGTCTATTTGTTGGATATCCTAAAGAGACAAAAGAGTATTACTTCTACCAAGCTGAAGAATAAAAGTTGCTCGTCAGCAATAGAACAATATTTTCAAAAAAATAGTTTCTTGAGGAAGAAACTAATGCTTTTAAGATTGAACTTGAAAAAGTTTGATAGATAGAAGAGCTAACACCAGTGACTGAACCTGAACTGAATTTGATAAGATCAAATTTGGAATCCAGTGTAAAGTCATCCTTAAGGTGATCCAGTGGGATGCCGTATCAGCCGAATAGATACTATAATTTTTTTGTCTGGAACGGTGATCCTGTTGAGCTCGACAAAAATGGCGAGGATCCGATCACCTATATGGATGCTATACAGAAATCTAATTCTATAAAATGGCTTAGAGCCATGAGATCCGAAATGGAGTCCATAAAAATCAATAATGTATGGACATTAATTAATCTACATAAAGGGATAAAACCAATAGGATAAAAGTGGACCTTCAAAAGAAAAAGAGACGTAGATGATAAGATGGAGATCTATAAAGTCCATCTGATTGTCAAAAAATATTATCAGCATTATTGTATTGATTATGATGAGACATTTTTTTCTATGATAATGCTGAAATTTATTCGAATTATGCTTACGATAGCTGCACTTCTGGACTATAAAATATGATAGATAGATATAAAAATAGCTTTCTTAAATAAAAAGTTTAAAAAAAATATGTATATAATACAACCTAAAAGTTTCACATCCTCAGATGAGTCTAAAGTATGCAAGTTTTAGAAATCCATCTATATATTGAAGCAAGCATCTCGAAGTTGGAACATACGTTTTAATAAGATGATTAGAACGTATGGCTTCGTTAAGAACAGAGAAGAACCTTGCATCTATAAATGGATAAATGGTTTAGTGATTGTATTTCTTATTCTGTATGTGGATGATATTCTCTTAATCAAGAATGACATTCCTATATTATAAGAAATACAGATATAGTTATCATCATAGTTCTCCATAAAAGACTTGGGAGAAGCATCTTACATCCTAGGGATAAAGATCTATAGAGATAGATCCAAGAGGTTGCTTGGGCTCTCCTAGTAACGTACATAGATACTGTGCTGAAGAGGTTCAGCATAGAGAATTTCAAAAAAGGATATCTTCTGATAGACCATGAAATTTTTCTTTCGAAGAAAGATTATTCGACAACTCCTCAAAAAAGAGAGCATATGAGTAGAATTTCATATGCTATGATAGTAGGTTCTATAATATATGCCATGACATGTACAAGACCAAATATGACATACTCACTAGAGATAGTAAGCAGATATCAATCTGATCCAAAAGAGAACTATTGGAAGGTTGCTAAAATCATCCTTAAGTATGTGAGAAATATTAAGATTCAATGGTTAGTTTATGAAGAATCTGACCTAAAACTTGTAGGATATACTGATTGTAGTTTTCAGTTAAATAATGATGATAGCAAGAGTGTGTCAAAATTTATATTTATCTTAAATGATGGTGCAGTTTCTAGAAAAGTTTCAACCAACACACCATGGCTGATTCTGTATGCAAGGTAGAATATATTGCGGCATGTGATGCTGCAAAAAAAGCTATATGATTACAAAAGTTCATCAATAGACTTAGAGTAGCACCTTCTATTGATGGCCCAATTTTGTTGTATTGTGACAGTACTGAAACCATAGCACAGATGAAAGAATCAAAGGTCCATCAGCATACAAAGCATGTTCTGCATTGCTACCATCTTATGCAAGAGATGATGGAACAAGGTGACATCAATCCTTAGAAGATTGACGAAAAGGATTACTTGGTCGACCCATTCACTTAAGCTCTTGCGGTCAAGGAGTTCGAGTAAGATAAATCGAAGATGGGCATTCGATACTGTACTAATTGACTTTAGTCTAAATAAAAGTTGTTGAAAAATATATCCCAAATCTAATTATCTAGCTTGTAGATGATTGAGGTCATTTATATAAATGTATATGAATAATTCAATAATAAAAAATATTTTATATATTTCATCATAAGATTATACATCTTCTTAATCGAACTCCATTATTATGATGACAATCCTTAGAACTACTTCTAAAGAGATAAAAGAGGATTTATCATGCGATTCTTAAACTTGTTCACATCCAAATGATACATTATTAATAAGGATGATAATTATATCGAGTATAGGTTATTGTGTGCCATATGGGTTGATTGTTCTCTTAACCAAAGAATGTGTTGACATCGATATGGTATATAGATGGGATATGAGCTATACTGAATGTGATCATTTTGGAGCACTCTACTATCGAGAGTGTTATCCAAGAAAATATTGGTATAACTATTCCTCCGATCTGAGATCACCATCATAATTTATAAGCAATTCACTATACTTTGGTACTGGACTATCTAAATTTTTAATTTAGTAACAGATTTACTTTTGGATATAATTAAGTACTTGTTAAGTCAGTGCATGAGTCAAGATGGAAATTGATCACTCCAAATAAAACTAGAGAGAATGTCTCAATATATTTCAATTTAGTAAAATCTAGCCAGGATAGTCCTTATAAGAGTCACAGGATCGAGTAGGTTGAGACACTATCAGGATTACTGATCAAGAGTTGATAATTAACTCTAATATTTTTTTGAGCATTATTAGTCAAGAAGATAAATATACGATAACTATATTCTAATAGGTTATGAATGTTGCTTCGCAACATTTGACTCTATCCAGTCATTAGGTACCATGACTAGGAAGCTTTTTCTATGCTACTGGCTTAGTGTTCGAATGCATGGGGTCACACATATAGAGTCTCGATCCGATCAAGTGGCTGATTAATGATTATGAATCATTGAAGGATTCAATTATCAACATGATTGATAATTAATCTAATATAATTAATTAAAGAAAGATGAATTAATAATTAAATTATTAATTAACTCAATTTGATTGAATTGTGAAGATTATATCAAGATTAATTGAATTGGATTCAATTAGGTATGACCTAATTAGATTATTGGATGGCCTAATTGCTAAGAAATATGAGATTATGATTTGATCAGATCTTGAACTCAATTAATTCTTAATTTGATCAAGAGATTAAAAGCTTAATCATATTAGATCAACTTATATGTTTGGATCTAATCAAAGATTGTTTGATTAATTTGAGCCAAAAAGATGAGAACCAAAGAGTCCAAACATTGGACTGCACCTCCCTTGTGCCTAATCCTAGATGCCGCCCAACATTCTTCATGCACAAAGGGTTTGTGTGTGTGAGATCAGGATGTCCAGTCCCCTTTGCTACCCACTCTTAGTTAGGATTAGGGTTTGGTGAATTTTTAATTCAAAAAGATTTTGAATTGGACTTTGTTCCAATCTCCAACTTTATGATTTCAGCCTTCGTATAAATAGCCCTTTATGAGACAAAGGGACGTGCAAAAAGATCAGAATTTTGAAAGCCTTTTGGTGTGAGAAATCTGGGAGATTTCTTTATGGGCATAAGGCTTTTGGGGTGGGCTTCCAAGCATGTAAGTTTCAGAGAAAATTGTTCCTCTACCGGAAAGATAGCTAGGGTTTTGTGAGAGGCTAGAGAGAAGGCTATTCTCTTTAGAAATTTGCACATCCTCCTTCTTTCTTTTGTTCAACTATTAAGAAGATCTTCGTAAGGAGCTAGCATTTTGAGAGCTGATGGATCGGGCTTCACATGGATACTCATAGAGGCCGTTCATGTGCATGACTAAAGCAACGAACAAAGATTTATAAAAGCTGCAATCTTTTGCTCAGGTAAGAGATTCGATCTCATATATTATTTTAGTTTCAGATTTTATATACATGATATCATATCGTAAGTCTTAGTAAATGATGTTTATAGATTAGATCTTATACATGTTTAGATTAAAAGATTTAATCTGAAGTCTTCTACTATTTTATTTTCAAAAAACTTTTGAAAATCATGCATGAAATCCTCACGCTTCTCCAACACAACCACCACCCCATTTGCTCCCCTATTTGGCCAAAGAAAGAAATTAGAAGAAGAAAGAAAGAAGAGAAGAAAAAGAAAAAGAGAGAGAAGGATTGTGTGTCTCTCTCTCCTTCTCTCTATTATTTCTCTCTCTACTCTCACTTGCTCTCTCTATCTAATCATGGACCCCAATAGAGGGCCCTATGCTCCTCCACTATGAATCAAATCTAAGATAATCTATTCAAAATAATTTGGAATCATTTCGATATCCATGCAGTACATTGGATCTCAATTCGCTACTCTCTTTACTTTCTCTCTCCAAGAAGACATGCACTTGAAGATAGAGTCCCATCTTCCTATTACAAGGACTTGAGTTGACCCTAGGAAGATGACCTTGAATCATTTTAATGTTCAGGTAATTTATCGAATCAATCACCTAGTCAACAGCCTACTTTTATTATTATTTAATTTTATTAAATTTATCTATAAAAATTAATTATAAATTAATAGTTTAAATAGGATTATCTGATTCTTCTAACAAAGTCTAAAGATCAAAAATGATCAAGATAAGTGGATCTTATGCTCCTTATTTATTTCTAAATTTTCATATTTTTCATGCATATGATCTCTTGTTGATAAATTCATATTTTATTATAAAAATTGATTTCATGAATATTTTTATGAAAAAAACTTGTTTATGAAGTACTAACTAGATTATACCATTCAGTATTTTTTCCACCTACATATCTGTATATTCTAAGAAAATATATAAATATTTTAAAGACTCTCAGATTACTATGACAGCCTCACTAAAATGGAGTCAATTGACAAATAGCCCTATATCAATCGATATAAAGTTGGTAATGAATATAAATTATGATATCTTATTAATTACGATAATTAACGATCCTATCATAGATAAAAAGTGATCATAATACGAATATCTATGAGTAATATTTTAAAACATGATATGTACACATACAAGAACGATTTATGAATTATCATATTTATACAATATTCATGATTTATGCATGCATTATTGGTTGTATGACTTATTTTATTATATATCCTATGAAAAGCTTTATTTTGTATTATCTATTATTTTTTTCAATGTTACATTATCATAGTAAAACCTATGCTTGATTCAATAAGTACAGGTTTTACTTACTGAGCTAAAGTGTAGCTCATGCCTCTTTTTTTCTTTTCTTTTATAGAGAAATAAGGTTAAGAATAAAAAAGGATCCAGGGTTGGGGATCTATGTAGCAAGCATGAGAATTTGGCAGCTGACACTTAGTTTATTAGACAATCATCGACTTATAGTTAACTAGTTATGAATTTTAAGGCATGAGTTTGGTATTTGATTTTGGATTTAGATGCTTTGAACCAATCTTGGTTTAATTACTTAATGAATGATGGAATCAAAACTTTTATTATATTTTATTTATGATGGATTTTAGCTGATTATAATTGATCGCTTCATATTATTAAGAATGGTATCCCTCGGTAACATGATTGTATTATGTCCCGGATTTGGGGCATGACAAAATAAGGGACTAGGTTTATCCAAATAAGCAAGCCTTTTTTATGGAAACAAGCATCATCTCTACTTGGCAAAGTCATCAATAGTAGATTTATGTATGATCTCACAAAAATAAAAATCTATAATAAATTACATCATATTAGATAAATATGAGTTTTGAATACATTAGATCATAAGAAAGTTTGCTATGACACATGCATTCCATACAATCAATTCAAAGAAATCCAATTTATTATCCAATAGACCAATATTATTAACTAATGCTTCACCCCTCCTAGCTTGGATTTCATGCCATTGGAACTGTGTAACCTGAAATTGATATAAAAAAGATTGTTAAAATCGTAAATAAAAAAAATAACAAATCAGCTAAAATAAAAAGACCGTAAAAAAGAAAACAGTTATCAGATTGCATTCTATCATTAAAAATTTTAACAACAAAATGGCACTTTGATAACTTTTCATCAACGTAGTAACCTTCCATGGATTTGTGTTTCTTTTTCCGAGGAAAGTAAAAGAAATACAAATCATGGATTTTTGGTTTTCAATAGCCAAAAAAAAAAAAATCAACTACACAATTGTTAAAAAATAAAATGCTTTAATATCTTTTTTCTTTTTTTCTCATTTTTTTCTTTATAAGAAAATTAGGCAAAATTATTAAAATTTTATAGAGATCATGAAATGTAGTAAAGGTGACCGGGTCGTGTCAACATATAGAAACTATATCAGCTTGGTAAGTTAGCAACTTTATTAATTTTTATGTACATATCTTATTTTATATATTAATTTATACAATACCGAACGCAGTTATAGTAACTGATAGCAACATGCATGCATGATAAGAGGAACAATCACAGGTGTGAATTCCATCATGTGAGCCAAAGGCAGCTGCTGAATAACTATCGGTACTGTAAATTCTATCATATGATATTGTTCCTCTCATCATGCATATTACCATCAATAATTGATGGCTTGAAGAGCTACCGGCTTACTTCCACATTTGTATCCATGCTTCAGAGGCCGACCGCATTTTTTGGCGACGTAAACCGCCTTCTCCATGCTGATAATCTCCTCGATACGTGGCGTAACATACTTGCAGGCACATGGGACGTCTACATGCTTGACTACATGGCAGCACTGCACTGAGGGTGACACCCGCGGCCCCTCCTTCTCAACATAGTTCTTGCACTTTTGTATCAGCGCCTCCACGTCGCCATGGCAATCATCCCGTGCATGACCGGTGGAGAGCAGAGTTCCGGCCAAAGCAAAGACCAACACCAACCTAAGCACGCTGTTCTTTGCCATATTTCTTCTGGTCTCTTTCGACTTATCTTCGGTCTATGATGTGGATGGCTGATAGTGATGGGGGCATATGTAGCGAGAAGTGAGAATATATGTGAAGCATTGTTGCGACATGGATGGGCTTCTCTGCACGTAGTTGGCGTGCTGGAAAGCGTAACGGTTTTCTACTCTTTCTTACAAGCACAAGAAAACATAACCGTTTCCCATGAGTTTGATGCTGCGTGAGCCAATCTTGCATTAAAAGTATCCAACTAGTGGAGTTCGTGGAGGGTTCAGGTTGTATCTTTTGCATGAAAGAATGAATGATTGATCTTCTTTCGCAACATCGACCATTGAATCTCATCTTGCACAGATCTCAAAGCATTCCAACTTATTTCCTCGAAATCAACTTTTATGCTATTTAATGGTTGATGCTACCAAAGAAATGAATCATTCTTTCATATGAAAGATACAACCCGATTCCATTCATGCAAACATCAATTTATTTATATTAGTCTCTACCATTATGATGCCTCAACCTTGGATCTTTCATAAAATCTGTTGTAAGAATCACGTTAAGGGATAATTGAGGTCTGTCACTTGGATTGACTGCAACTTTATATTTGATCCATGTTTAATGAAAATTTTATCCATTTCCATGAAATGGACGGATTTATGTTTAATCCCTGAGCATACATGCTTTGATTGTAAGTGTATACAAAGTAGGGATGATGCTACAAAAATAGGCCAGACTGTAAAACAAGGATTAAACATGAAATGCTGATATACATTTACTAAATATAAAATGGCAGTCAAACTAAAGGGTGTTAAGTTCTCTTTGCTAAATACACCTGTTACATAGTTTGAACCAGAAAGAAGGAAGATAGTTATTCAAATAAAAAAAAGGAACAAGTTTACCGAGTCACATCGGCGACTATAAATTTAAAAAAAAAAAAAAAAATAGAGAAGAGATAAAAGTCGTGTGTTACAATATGAGTCTACTTGAAATATAAACAAAGAGGATATGGGTCTTCTAAGATCTCTCAGAGCCCCCACCGGCTATCAAAAAAAAATCAATAATTTTATCAAAATAATATTTATTTAAAAATTATAAAAATAATATTTTTTTAAATTATTTATCAAAATATTATAACTTAAAGTCATTCTATCAAATGATGACTTTATGTGCGGAGTCAACCGTCCAAGTTTTGGATATGCTTTTGAAAAAGCATCTTTATAAATCGTCCTATCAAAAGATGACTTCAAAAATTATAAAAAAAAAAATCAAAATCTTTCTTTCCTTCTCTCTCTCCACCACCCCGCGCCCCTCTCCCTCTTGGCATCCCCTCTCTCCCGCCGCAGCCACTCCCAACCTCCTCCCTCCGCCCCCTTCCTCTCCACCGCCGCCTCTCCCTACCTCCCCCGCCGCCGCTTCCTGCATCCCCGCCGCCCCCAACCTCCCCCTCCACTGCCGCCGCTCCCCATCTCGCCTCCACCCCCCCCCGGAGAGGCAGTGGCGGGTGGGGAGGCTGGGAGCGGCGACGGTGGGGATGCAAGAAGCAGCAGGGCAGCGGGAGGAAGGCGAGGAGCGACGGTGGGGGGATGCAGAGAGGGACGCCGGGGGGGGGGGGAAGCGAGGTGGGTGGGGAGTGGCGGCAAGGGGAGGTAGGGAGAGGCGGCAACGGGGGGGAGGCTTGGAGCGGCGACGGTGGGGATGCAGGGAGCGGCGGCGATGGGAGGGGAGGTGGGGAGCGGCGACGGTGGGGGGGGGGGGGAGGGGGGACGCCGAGAGGGAGAGGGGAGTGGGGGGGGGGGAGTTGTGGGGCGGTAGGTTTTTTTTGTTTAATGATGGAGAAAGAGAGAGGAGAAGAATGGATTTAATTTTTTTTTATGATTTTTAAATTTATTTTTTGATAGAAAAATTTACAAAATTGTTATTTAGAAGAGCGATTTTTTACACATAAAGTCGTTCTTTTAAAAAACGATTTTAAGTTGAACAGTATTTTAATAAATAATTTAAAAAAAATATTATTTTTATAATTTTTTTAAATAAATATTATTTTGATAAAATTATCAAAAAAACCTAACCACCAAACTCTCAGTCTTGCTGACTTTTTATTTTATCTTTTTTTCTATTGTGAAGATTAAATTTAGTTATTCATATCCTTATGCAGCATGGCATCATAGAGCTGTAAGATATTCTGTTTTATTATTCTTATTTCCTAGGCCATTAGTGATCTTTCGTTATAAAGATCATTCTACTTTATTATACTAATTATTCTACAAGATAGTCTAGTTTTATCATTGGCAACTTTCCTAAATTCTATAAAATTTATTCTCTATACCTAACGTCAAGCATAATTTCAGCACATTATGTTATTTAATATCATTTTTAAAAGATTACTTAATTATCAATAAAATCATTATTTTCTATTATATATGTAACTTTATATTTCAGTAAAATATAGATATGGGAATTGGGCTGTACCTGGCACGGCCCGGGCCAGACCCATCGGGCCAAGATCTAAATGGGCCGTGCCAAGCACGTCACATTTAGTTGGAACCTCGGCCTGGCACACTCTTAGATGGGCGGCACACGAGCTTGATAAGCAGTCCTTTCTTTTTTTTAAAAAATAAAAGAAAGTAGTCCAAACAGGCCATGCTTGATATGGCCCATTTAAGCACATTACAAGCCGTACCTAGCCTATAACGGCTAATCAATTTTTTTTTATTTTTAAGTTGGATAATAGCTATTTTTTGATTTCTTACCATTTTAACCCCCCCTCCCCAATAGCCATAAAATGGCTAAGTTTAGGGATAATTTAAAAAAATAAAAATATTAGGATTCTTATAAATACCCCCTTCTCTTTGATTTTCACCATATCAAATCAATTCTCCTCTCCTTCTCTACTACTACTCCTCTTCTAATAATATTTAACAAGTGTTCAATATTTAGCAATTAGTAAGTATTCAAGTGCTACACAAGAGGAGGATTAGTCTACCTATTATAGCCTTGAAGGTCCTTATTAAAGTCCTGAGGAGTACAAGAGGAAGCTCACAAATCTCCATCTACCTCTATTCAATTTCTCCATTTGATATTTTTTTACTATTTGCATAACTTATATTTAAATATGCCATCTTTTGATAAGAGTCATTTTGGCATTCCCTTAGTTTTTTAGGAAGAAGAAACTATTGTTCTCGCTCCCTCTTAAACCAATACTCAAGATCAAGACTTTGCCTCTTCTTTTTATAAGAGGACTAGTGTCGTATGGAATGATTTTGAAAGAGTCATGATAGATGGAGTTTTAAAAGCCAAATATAAAAATATGCCAAAATATATAGTTGTGCTAGTAGTAGAAGAACTAGCCATTTGAAGAAACATCAAGAGAGCTATATTATAAGTAATGCTCGTCTTCAAAGTACCCTTAATATACAAGGAGATAGTCTTGTAGGTAATTTTGTATATAATCATGAAAAATAAAGAAAAAAGTACTAGTAAAATGGATAGTTAAGGATGAATTATCTTTTAGTTTATATGAGTTTGTTAATTTTGAAGAGTATGTTCAATTAGTCTTATAACTTGCTTACAAAAGAACTAGTAGATGTACATTTCGAAGAATACCTATGACTAATTCTTTTAGCAATGAAATAAAATTTAATCGAAACTCTCTCTACTCTAAATTCAAAAGTATCATTAACTTCTAATATTTGGACAACAGCTATTGGTAGTTACTATTTTATTGCTATTACTGCTCATTATATTGATAATGATTGGCTATTAAATAAACACATTCTTACTTTTCATGCTTATGACTTTTTATATTATAGGCAATAAATTTCTAACGCTATTTACTAAACTACATATTCATATAGTATTAATGATAAAATTATGTCTATTATGTTTGATAATGTATCTAATAATAATTCTGCTGTTAGATTATTGAAAGACTCATTGCATCCCATTCTAAATAAAAATTTGTGTAAGTTTGCAGGGCAATTTTCATGCATGCATTTCAAAATAATTTTGAAAACTAACACAGCAAAAGTAATCTAGATTAATCATATTAACCTTGATCCAAAAAAAAAACTACCTAAGCAAGGTTCGATGACATAAACATAGCATGCATAAAACTGAAATAAAAAAAATAGATCATATCTACCAAATAACTGAGATCAAATCTCGATACCTGAGCATGGATCAATATTCACTGCAATTGATTATCATAGATTTGTTGGTTCTTCTAGTCACATAGCAACCGCATTGACGTCCAGTCTCTACAGGTATCCACATGAAGCTCCTGACTAATCGAAGATCTGATAAACTTCCAAGGTCCTAGCTCCCTTATAGAGTTCTCTCCTAATGGCTAATTCAGCTCCTTTAGATCTCTCAGACTCTTCAGTAAGGAGAAGAAGGTTGGAGGATGAAGAGATGGAGGTGGAATGTGAATGGGAGAAAACCCCAAGTCTCTTTCTTTTTCTCTCTCCCAAACCCCATGGCTAAGAAGCAACCCATGCCCAGAAAGCCTCACATCCACCCGCTATTTTTTTTTCTTTCCCTCATAATGAAACCCTTTCTTAGATCCCCTTGCATTCGCCCAATAGAAGCCCATATAAATTTTGGCATCCGAAGGGGGGATAAGGATAAGGATTAGTTATGGTTTGATTTAAATTCAAAACCAATTCAAACTTGAATTCAAAATTCAAGTTGAAATTAAATTCAAACCAAAACAAACCCAAGCCTTATCAACAAGGGAGAAGGGGGGGGGGCATGGAATGAGGTTTAGCATGAGAATTTTTGGCATGGTCATGGGTTGGTGTTAGGGAGAAGTCCAAACCAATTTAGACTCTAGTTTGATTCCATTTGGTTCTCATCCCAATCCCATTTCTTTAGACCTAAAAGGTTGGGTGAACCCAATCAAAGTAGGAACCTAATATCCTAAATTAAATCCTAATTCAATTAGGATTTAATTGAACTTAAGCCCTGATCAAATCAAGAATTAATCTTTCTTAGTGATTAGGTCATCTTATAACCTAATCGAATCTAATTTAATTAAACTTGATCTAAATCTCATTGCTTAATTAAATTGAGCTAATAAATAATCTAATTATTAATTAATCCTTCTATAATTCACTAACTATTAGTAAATTATTTTATCATAATTTTTGCATAAGGATAATCATCAATCACATTGATGATTGTACCCTTATATGATTCATAATCATTAATCAACTATCTGATCAAACAAAAATCTCTATTATATATGATCCTGTAGGTTCGAACACTAAGTCGGTAGTATAGAAACTAATTTCTATACTAATCGAAGATTACAAGAATCTGAATTATTAGCGATGGCTAATTACCGTCGCTAATAATCCTTTCACTCTTGTTAATATCCCCACCATCGCTAATATCATCATAAAAGTCAATCTAAAAAATTTTTATCACTAATTATCATTATTAGTGATAAAAAAATGAGCTATAGCTAATAAGACTATTAGCAATGACTTTAAAAATAAAATAATTCTATTGCTAATTATTTTTAATATTTAAATTAAATTTTAAAAAATTTAAAAAATATTAGCAACATCATTTTGATGGCTAATGCCATCGCTAATAATTATTAGTGATCAAAAATGCTGTCACTAATGTCATCTCTAATTTTTTAATTTTTAAATAAAAATAAAAAAAATATTTTAAAAAATATTAACAATTATAATTTGATCTCTAAAGCCATCGCTAAAATTGATACTAATAGTTAATTTTATTTTTTTTAAAAAATAATAATAATATTTTTTAAAATCTATTTTAATTAATCATAATGAATTATGTTCCTAATACCTATTATAATTAAAATCTAAAGATAATATGATAATTAAAAATTAAAAACTAATTATATTATATTAAAAATATAAATTATATAATTTTTTTATAATTAGTATCAAAAAAATATAATACACTAAAAAAATTCAAGTCTAATCCTCATCATCATCCGCCTCCTACTTCTTTTCAGTAGCTACTAGATGAGAATCGGATATCCCAGTATTCTGTAATGAAAAAATAAAATAATATTAGTAATTTTTGATATGGAGGCATATCTTTTAATACACTTCTGCGATTCTTAAATAGATTATTTCTGTACATTCTATTCGATGATACAGAGCTATAGACACCCTTGGCCTATAAATTGGGCGGTTAGATTGAATTTTTAGCTCCTAGATCTCTTTTTTAGACTCAAACCTAAATATACAAAGCTTCTAAATATGAAAACTTAAAATAAGTAAAAGAGTTTAATAATATAATTATCTAATGTAATGGCTGAGATGATGAGTCCAGCTGATCGCATAGTTGCAGATCTTGGAGAAGCTCTATGATCGTATCGTGGATGGCATCCAGGAGGCTCTGAGATCGTTAGCTCAAAAGCCTCTGCACGACCTCCTCCATGTGCGCATCGCTCCTGGTCTGAAATATTGAGGCCTATAAGAAAGTTGAAAGATATCGAGATGATGGAGGATCGAAGATGTGGTCGAATCCTATGATCTGGCTCTTACTCACCCCGCCGATAGCATTGAGCCATCCCTCAAGGTCAAGGAGGGCTAAGAAGATGGATCATCACCATACCTCTCAACAACGTACATCGCATAACGCGTCTGCATAGTTTAAAAATATATTAGTTCTAACATAAAAATCAGATCTTATAAAAACTTAATTAGTAAAGTTCTTACCGCCATCTATTGTAATATAGAATCTAAATAGTCACCAATCTTTCTAGATGGATGTGTGGCCCACTACAACTACAACTGATCTAGTGGACGATCCGACTGCCATATCTATAATAAATAAATAATAAAATTAAATTAATTAAAATATGCATATAAAAATTTTTATAATTATGTAAAGAGTTTTGATATTGATTTCTTAACAGTCTGTCGACCACAATATTATGCCGATCGAGCCACTTGTGTGCTTGATCGGATCCTGTTAGGTGGTCCAATTCTGTCAGACCCTTTGTCACCTATCGAAGTACTTCTTGCTGCTCCACTGATCATAGAGGACCCGCCATATGTCTGCCTGCATCTAGTGATCCTTGAAGGACCTTCAGTTTGATGGTGATTGAAAACTGAAGTACTGGATGGTAGACTATCTAAGGCTGTAGAGGTCATCTCGAAGCATCCATGTGGCTACCTCCTCGAAGGTCTAACGGCCAACCTCCTCGTCTTAGAGAGTCTCGAATTGATAGTACTCCTACAAGATAGAAGCAAGTATGTATTAATATGTAATTAAAATACCAACATATCAAAAAAATAAAAATTAAACTAGTTTTGACTTATCATAAATATTTTTTAGGCTACATCATGAGCTCCAAATGGCCTGCTAGAGAATTCATTCACCAACCCCAGCATCAAGCTTTGGATGATGTCGGTAACCACACGAGATACTCCAGACTTTCTAAACATGCTGCAAAATTGATATTGAAAAATAAATGTTAACTCTAGAATAGCTAAATTCTAAATATATTAATTATAGTTGTAGTACTTATGAGCAACTCTAAACGTGGATGAGCTATATATCCTCCGATTAAGTTGAAGGGACCATGAGCTAGGCGGATCCTCGATCATGATTCTATGTCTGAGAGCTGGTCGCTATTGCGTATGACTGTGAAAGTCACTGATGACCCCCAATCATTCGAGCCTAAGCATAAAATATCTAATATAAAGAATATTATATTAGTTAGCAAAGAATAAAATGATATTAACAAAAATATCTAAAGTATTAAAGTTTACCATCCGGTGTGAGATATATGGAATCATATGAGCTGGCCACATGATCGCTCTCTCCTCAAGAGCTCTATCCTTAGTTGGAATGGTTCCGACCTCTAGAAGACATGATGTATAATCTCTAAAAATAAAAATAAAAATCAAAGCAAGCAGATAACCTAAAAATTGATTCAAATAAAATATCTATCAAAACATAAAATGATCAAAATTTAACTCATATGTAACAAAGATTGTTAGTTAGCATATGCAATATATCAACAGAGAAAAATGATTCTCATTCAGTAGTACATAGTAATGTGTTGGTCTACTGATCTCTTGATTTAGATATTGTCTGATTCTCATCTAGCAATATATGATAATCTCAGTACATAAAAATTTGAAGAAGGCTCAAATCTACTATTAAAAAATAAGGCATTGCAAGTTTCTTTGCACCTTTAACCATGAGGTGGTTGTAAGCGGTTATCTGCAATATAACAGACCATCCAAGCTTGCCCTATATTGCAAGTTTCTTTGCACCTTTAACCATGAGATGGCTGCAAGTAATTGTCTGTGATGTAACAAACCATCCAAGCTTGACTATACAACAACAAGAACAGAATGCATCACCTCCATTTAGGTGCATCTTGCATAGATAGTCATCATAGCCTTCTGAGGCTCCGACCACCTCCTCAAGCTACAAACTAGAAGTAGAAATTTTTTTAAAAAATAAAATAATAACTTAAAAATAAAATTTGTATGCTCGCGAAACCTAGTTATCTGGCAAGCTCCAAGTCCGTATGCTCGGGACATATGCGCATCCTGACCATCCCCATTTGCAATGATGTTCTTTATTTCTATGATTATATTTTTGAAAATGTTACACTCTTAATTCAAGGATGGGCTCGTTGTCCTTGTAAGAGATGCATCAATAGATAAATACTTGATAGAGATACAATAGTTGCTTAATTATATAGGAGTGGATTTATGCCAAACTATAAGTATTGGTACCTGAATGGAGAGATGTGGGAGATAATATGCATGGACGAAAGGCTCTACTTATCCAACACATTTGCTGATGTGCAAGAGCTTAATGGTGATAGGCTCGAGCAAATGATTAACTCATTTGGTGGGTTTGAAATGGTTATCGATAGAAGCCCATATAATAATCTTTTAGATAGCAACCGCCATAGCCATGATGGACTATAGGGGTTGCTATAGTTATAGCCTTGTTTAGCTTCTAACGGGTAGCAATCCTATAGAGGGTAAGCATGACTATAACCATAGCAACCCTATAGTATATCATGACTATAATGATTGCAATCTAAAAGATTATTACATGGATATCCACCAATAAATGAATCAAACAGACCAAATGTGCAAATCATCTACTCAAATCTTGTCACCATTAAGCTTTTGTACATCTGCAAGATCATGAACAAGTAGAGCCTTCTCTATCCTTGCAATTGTCTCCTACGTCTTAATCCCCATACAGGTACCAACACTTATAGTTTGGCATAAATCTAGTCTTATATAAATGAAAAATTATTGTATCCCTATCAAGCGTTTCTTTATTGACTCATTTCATACAAGGATAACGAGCCTGTCCTTGAACTAAAAGTGCAACATTTTCAAAAGCATAATCATAGAAGTAAGGAACATCATTGCAAACGAGGACGGTCGGGATGCGCACCCCATGCATGCGGACTTAGAGTGTGCCAAATGACTAGGCCGAACGAGCATGCCAAAATGGCATCTAGGCAAATCCCATCCTGGAGTCCAGCATAAAAATTTAAAATTAATTAATTTAAATATTATTAATTTAAAACTAATTTTTTAAAAATTAATACCATCGGCTTGAGCATGTAGGACACACCCCAACTCCATGTTTGCAATGCTGTCCGAACCTTTCCTTGGTTCGAGTACTCTACATCTCAAGATCCGAGCACGCACAGCGTTCGAGTACTCTACATCTCAAGATCGAGCACGCACAGCATGTCTTGGTCTCATGTTTGCAATGCTGCTAGAACCTTTTCTTGATTCGAGCTCTCTGCATGCCGAGACTGAAGGAAACTAGTGCAGGGTTAATAGTGCTACTTTCGAAAATTTTTTCGTAAATAGCTAAAATATAGTAAAAAATAAATTAATCTAATTAATTTATTACTGATCATATCAAAAAATAAATCCTACACTAAGGATCTAAACATGACATAAATGCATACATATCAGATCAGAAAAATTAAAATAGTGCAGTAAACTATTTACTATATCGAAGTGTTCTAAGCACTATACCTTACGTAGGTAGTCGATCGCCGTGATCTGATCCTCGTCGAAGAGGTCCACTAGTCACGATATAGCCATACAAATGTCTGACCTCTATGGATCATCCACACAAGGCTTTCGATCCTGATCGGCTTCCCACGAGTGCTAGCTCGGCACCGAAGTCTTTCAAGGGCTGTTTCTATCGAATGACTTTGATCTTCATCTACGGGCTTCACGAATGCTTCGAATTGCTGGTAGATGAAGTAGAGAGGTATAGGAGGCTCTCTATAAAATTTGGTGGGCTCACGATATTCGTAGCTCACATAAATAATTCCCAAATCCCAGGTTCTAAAAAGCTAGGTCAAATGCACCCTAAAACCCTGTGCTAGTCTTTCCTTGGTTTTTCACCTCATAGGATTTTTTTAATCTTTTTCTCATGCAGAAGGAGACTCATGGAAGTCTTCTCTCTATTCTCAAATCCCATCCCTTGCATCCCAAAAATATTCCTATTTATTTTTGCACCAAAACGTGGAGAGTACGCGTGAGAGGATAAGAAGGGGTTGGTTGTAAATTTGAATTCAAACTTGTTTTGAATTCAAATGCCAACCAATTTGTTTCAAACCATAGGTGGCATGAGAAGGGAAGGAGTGGAATATTTTGTGCATGGAGAGCATTCATGAGAAATATT
This sequence comes from Cocos nucifera, assembly GCA_006176705.1. Classification (NCBI taxonomy): domain Eukaryota; kingdom Viridiplantae; phylum Streptophyta; class Magnoliopsida; order Arecales; family Arecaceae; genus Cocos; species Cocos nucifera. Next base: position 809,816 of record QRFJ01000320.1, read on the forward strand.
TTCTCATGAAGAAAAGTGGGTGCACAAGGAGTGATGTGGCGCATGGGTGGTCAGCCTTTAAAATTCAAACTCCTTTGAATTTTTGAATGAAACCAACCATCCCTATCCATTTGGAATGTGGGAGACCTGGGCATGAGATCTCTAATCAGTGTGGAAAACTTTACAAGAGAAGAAAATTGAATTCAAAGGGGTGTGGGGCATATGTGGCACATGGGAAGAGAAGACTAGTCAAACTAGTCTTTGAATTTAAACTTCAATCAATTGAACCAACCCAATCAAAATTGGTTAGGCCCAATTAGATCAAATTAAATCCAACATAATTAGGCTTAATTAGATTTAATTAAATTTTAATAAAACTAGAAATTGATCAAGCCCAACCTCTTATCAAATCAGGGTTCGAGCCTCCTCGATGATTAGGTCAACTCGTGACCTAATCGGATCAAATCCAACTGAACCCAATTCAATTGGACTTGATCCAAAAATAATTACTCAATCAAATTGAGTTAATTAGTGATCAAATTACTAATAAAATCTCTCATAAATTTAAAGTCTAAATCTGGTGGATGTCCGGATAATAGAGTTCCATCAAAATGAAATCCTTGATCGAAGAGTCCCAAACCAGTGGAACTCTTGATCCCGATATCCGAAACAAGTGAAACTAATGATTGTAGAGTCTTAACTCTCAATCATAGAGTTTCAGTCATGTAGGACTTAGAGTTTCAGAGCTATGAAACTCTTGATCGAAGAGTCCTAGTACAGTGGGACTCTTGACCATAGACTCCCAAACATTGAGACTCGGTGTCCCAACCCAATAGGACTCCCAATCAAAGAGTTCCAGTCCAGTGGAACTCTTGACCATAGAGTTTCAATCGAGTGGGACTCTTCATCAACCATTAGATCAGGTAGGAACCTCTAGTGTATGTGACTCCACAGGTCGGAATCTAAGTCGGTAACATAGAAACCAATTTCTATACTAATCAAAGTGACCATCTAGCAATGATATCCGACGTTCAGATAGGTCGAATAGTCGCAATTATAATATTCAGAACTTACGTAAATATGGTTACCATATAATTTATCCCAATGATCTTTGTGTAATAAATAATTCAGGATTAGACTGTCAACCCTAGAAAATACATTCATGTCGTATCTCAAAGCAATTGTCCCGTGATTCTTCACTAAGACTATCCTGACCAAGATTTTGCTAAATTAAAACACAATTGAACATAGCTCCTAAAACCAGAAGTGGTCAGTCCTATCTTAATACACGCACTAACTCCTTAAGTACTTAACTATGTCCAAAAATCTTTCATCACTATATTACAAATTTAGGTAGTCCGGCACCAAAGCACAGTGAGTTGCTTGAAAGTCACCATGGTGATCTCAGGTCGGAGGGATACTTATACCCATATTCCATCGGAGCTAATCTTGATAGAAGAAAAGCTTCGAAGTTGGTCACGTTCAATGCATATGTACCCATACATCTCACTTGCATGCCATATCAGTGTCTCAACACTCCTTGGTTACGAGGACAACCAAACTATATAGCACACAACGATCTACACTCGATAAATATTGTCATCCTGAGTAACAACGTATCATTTGATCGTAAACTATTTAAGAACTAAATGATAAATTCTCTTTTGTCGAATCTAGATAGTCCTAAGGACTTCATCACAACATAGGAGTTCATTAAAAAATAACATAATTTATGATAAAAAATATCAAAATAACTTTTATTAATTTATAACTCAAATATAATTATAAATATATACCCCAACTGTTAACAAACTAACGGTTGGCTTTGGAATATATTTTCAATAATCTCCCATTTGGACGAAAATCAATCGGTGCAGTATCTAATACCTATCTTCGACTTAAAGTCGTTGAACTCCTTCACCATAATAGCTTTAGCGAATGGATCGGCCATGTTTTTCTTTCCATCGATCTTCTGAAGATCGACGTCACATCGATCCATAATCTCTCAAACAAGAAGATAGCGGCGCAGAATATGCTTTATCCGCTGGTGTGCCTTCGGTTCTTTCATCTAAGTAATGACTCCAGAGTTATCGCAATAGAGCAGAACTGGACCATTAAGAAAGGATGCTACTCCGAGCTCGGTGATGAATTTTCTCAGCTACACCATTTCTTTAGCAGCATCTGATGCAGTGACATACTCCATCTTGCAAACAGAATCAGTCATAGTGTCTTACTTGGAACTCTTCCAGTAGATGGCCCCATCATTAAGGATGAATATATATCCCAACACACTCTTACTATCATCATGATCCAACTAAAAATTAGAGTCTGTGAACCCCATAAGTTTCAAATTCGATTCACCATATACAAGCCACTGATCCTTAGTATTTCTTAAATACTTCAGGATGGTTTTAACAACCTTTCAGTGGTTCTTTCCTGAATCAGATTGGTATCTACTCACTACTCCTAATGAGTATGCCACATCTGATCGCGTACATATCATGGCATACATTATAGAACCCACTGTCAAAGCATATGGTATTCTACTCATACGCTCTCTTTCTAGAGGTATTGTCGGATAATCCCTCTTTGAAAGAGAAATTTCATGGTCTATTCGTGGATAGCCTTTCTTGAAATTCTTAATACTAAATCGTTTCAGTACAGTATCAATGTACGTAGACTAGGACAATCCAAGCAACCTTTTAGATCTATCTTTATAGATCTTCATTCCTAGGATGTAGAAAGCTTCTCCCAAATCTTTCATAGAGAACTATGATGACAGCTAGATCTTTATTTCTTGTAATGCAGAAACATCATTCTCGATTAAAAGAATGTCATCAACATACAATACTAGGAATACTATTGCTAAACCATTAGCCCACTTGTATATGTAGGGCTTCTCTTCATTCTTAATGAAGTCATGCATTTTGATTGTTCTATCAAATCATATGTTCCAGCTCCAAGATGCCTGCTTCAGTCCAAAAATGGACTTTTGAAGCCTACACACCTTAGACTCATCTATGGATGTAAATTTTTTAGGCTGTATCATATATACCCTTTCATCCAGCTCTCTATTTAGAAAAGCCATTTTCACATCCATCTGCTAAATTTCATAGTCCAGATAAGCAGCGATGGCAAGCATAATCTGAATAGATTTGAGCATTACCACAGGAGAGAACGTCTCATCATAGTCAATACCATAACATTGACGATACCCCTTGGCAACCAGATGGACTTTATAGATCTCCATCTTTCCGTCTGCACTTCTTTTTCTTTTAAAGACCCACTTACATCCTATGGATTTTATTTCTTTAGGTGGGTCAACCAATGTCCATAAAATGTTGATGTTCGTGGATTCCATTTTGAATTTCATGACCTCAAGTCATTTCTCAGAGCCGGATCTCTACATTGCATCCATCTAGGTGATTGAGTTCTGATCGTTCTCATCAAGTTCAATAGGATCCTCATCCTGGATCAAGAAACTATAGTATCTGTTCAGTTGACGTGGTATTCTACTAGATCGCCTTAAGAATGCATCTACAATGGGTTTTGGGTCTGATCTAATCAGATCTAGCTTAGGTTCAATAATTTGTGTCTATTTTTCTATCTATCGTACTTCATTAAGCTCGACCTTAGAGACATTAGTTCCTTCACCATGGAACTTCTTTTCTAAAAAAATTGCCTTAAGATTGACAAACACTTTTTGATCATCAGCAAGGTAGAAGTAATATCCTTTGGTTTCTTTTGGATAACCTACAAAACTATACTTATCAGACCTAGGTCCAAGCTTATCTATCATTAAATGTTTGACATAAGTCGGACACCCCCAAATCCTAAGGTGTGAGAGTACTAGCTTACGTCCTGTCCATATCTCATATGATGTTTTATTAACAGATTTACTTGAAATCCTATTTAGAATGTAACAAGCTGACTCAAGCGCGTATCTCCATAAGAAAATCGATAAACCAGCAAATTCCATCATGGATCGAATCATGTCCAACAGGATTCGATTCTTTCTTTCAGACACACCATTATGTTATGGTGTTTCAGGTACTCACCCCCTCGATCAGATCGAAGAGTTTTAATACTCTTTCCAGTTTGCTTCTCTACCTCATTTTGAAATAGTTTGAACATTTCAAATAACTCCAACTTATGCTTCATTAAATAGACATATCCATACCTAGATAGGTCGTCAATAAAGGTTATAAAGTAGAAGTATCCACCTCTAGCACTTGAGCTCATGAGTCCACATACATCTGAATGCACTAGACTCAGGAGTTCAGTAGCTCATTCACCTTTTTTGGTAAAAGACGACTTGATCATCTTACCAAGAAGATAGAACTCACAGGTTGAAAGTGATTCACAATTACTAACCTCAAAAATTTCTTCTTGAGCTAACATGTTAATTCTATTCTTGTTAATATGACCTAGCCTACAGTGCCAAAGGTAGACATCAGACACATCACTAATTCTAAGATATTTATCGAAGAATTGAACCAAGTTAACGGGCATAGATAATAAATAAATTTTGTTATTCAATTATCCAATAAAATTATAACATCATTCAAAATAATATTATAAAAATTTTTTTATTGATATTTCAAAATCATTCATGGCCAACAGGCCTATAGAAATGATATTCAATAAGAAAGCTGGACAAAAATAACATTCATTAAGAATAACTTTATTTGAATTGATTACAAGGTTCATGATTTCTAAAGCTATAATTGAAACTTATCTTCTATTTCCAACATTCAAGAACCTCTCATCTTAATCAATTCTCCTACTGACCTGCATGCCCTTAATAGAACTATAAATATGATAAGGGCTTACAGTATCTAATACCCAGGTAGTAGAATCAAATAAGAAAAAATTGCAAGGTGTTATCATATAATTACCTTGCCCAGCAACCACTTGCTTCCTCCTTGGTCTGTTTGAGTCTAGGGAGGTAATGTACAGAGGATTGTTTCTCTTCTAGTGCCCCTGCTTCTTATAAAAGAAGCACTCCGCCTGGCTCTAGTTGGGCTTATGCTTCTTGGTCCGACCCTGTATAGTTGTCCTGGCATTTGGCTGCACTTTCTTGTTCTTTTTCTTCTTGTTCTTCTTTCCTTTCTTAAAGGATCGATAACCAGAAGAAGACCCTCCCACTACATTCACCATCTTCTTATGGAGTTGGTGATCCTTCTCAAAGTTCTGCAGCAACCCCAACAAGCCATGGTAGTTGACTGCAGGCTTTATCATTCTAAAATAAGTTAGAAAGGGAAGGAAGGACTTGGGCAAGGAATTAAGGATCGCATCCTTACCGAGCTACTCATGCAGGGAAAAACCCAGCTTGCTAAGGCACTCAATTATCTCGATTATGTATAATACATGATCGGTGACTGAGGCCCCATCCCTCATTCGAGCATTGAAAATAGCATAACTTATTTTGTGCCTTTCAACTTCGTCAGGTGTGCCAAAGGAGTCATTCAACATTTAAAGTATCTTCTGTGGTTGGATATTTTCGAACCTACAGCTGAACTCATCATTCATTGCCACCAGCATTATATACCAAATGGTGGTGTGGTCATTAAGCCACTTCTAATAAGTATCTTGAACCTCTCCTCTAGCATTCGAAGCTAGCTCCTCAGGTGCTAGATCCATTACGGCATCAAGGATTTGCTCATGCTCCAGGATGATTTTCAACTTATGATACCAGCTATCGTAGTTGGGTTCTATTAATTTATCATTATCTAATAATAATCGGAGCGACAGGTTAGTGGTCATTTCTGCACAAAAAGAAAAATCAAATCTAATTAGTATATGAATCAATTATCTAAAGACTTGGACTTTAGTCTAAAGATTCTCCCACTATTTTATACGAATTGATAGCCTCTTCCTCCAATTTTAATTCCTTAGTAGATACTAAAATCCACATAGACTACACACGAGCCCAACTTTGGTTGGTCAACCCATATGCATCTATAGGTAAGTTCAAAATCAATTATTTTTCTAAATAATTTTTAGTAATATTAGTTTTACCCTAGAGACCTAATCAGTAGGCTTTGGCCTCCACCGAAAAGATTCGATTAGGTCTAACCATTAACATGACTACATTTGATTTTTATCTAACCAATAAATGATCAGACTCGATTTTGGTTGGCCAACCTAACCACCATCAGAAAGACTTAACCAAATTATCATTTTATGAATGATAATTTCGTTAATCAATAAGCACCAGGCTTTTGGGCCTCCAGTGATTATTAAATTAATGAATCCATTATCACTCAACTTAATGGGAGGCTATGATATAGTTATATATATAACTATTTTATTTTTAAGGACCTAATAATTTTAGAGGATCTAGTTAACTTATTTAAGAAAAGTGAGCCAATTTCGATCCTTCCATTGACTTCACCAAGTCAGATCAAAAGGATCTAATCTAAGTTGGCATTAGGAGTACCTAAATCAGTCAGATTGATTTACCTAATTGACATAGATAAGCTTGAATCATCAAGTGATCCAATCAAAATCTAACTCACCAGGATGGCCAAGTGAGATCAGTGAAAGGGATATGCCATTAACTCATCAAAAACCGAATCAATACAAGTAGCTCCCAATTAAAAATCACTGGTCAAACTACCAGACTTACCTTAGACACCATTTGGTTCATTAGTTTCAATTTGACCAACCTAGTAATTACGGGTTCGACCGCGTAGCCATGAATCAAGTCCATTTGGTCCTCGTTAAAGGCATGGACTTGACCAACTATAACTATTGTAATTGAGTCAATAGAGTCCTTGACCTAATCTAAATTAACATTTAATTAGATTTGATCAATTACTCTAATTTAGTCCATTCTTTAACTAACCTTAGGTCTAACCCAATTTATGGACCTAATTCATCTAACCTAATAACCCACAAGTTTATAATTAATGACTTAGGATCTTAATTCACAATTCTAGACACTAAATCATTTTACTTAATTTTAATTAAGTTTATGGATTGAGGGTTAGGGTTCCATATTTTAAAAATATTTTTTAAAATTTTGAAAGATTCTTTACAACTTGTTATTATTCACTAATTGATTTGACTCACTTTAAAATTGAATCAGCACAATTCACAAACAACACTAGTTGTAGGGTTTAATCTGAAACTATGTACACTACAATATGAATCAAACTTTAGATCCTATATAAACATGCATTCATGATCAAAAATTAAATTAAAGCCTAATTTAATCAGATCATAAAAATATTATATCAGCAACGTATCCAGATAATCTTTTCACTGTAGGAGGTAAACTCTACAGCAGGACAATCTTCAATCCGTGTGATCATGATTTTTATTTTTAGATCTAATAAATTAGATTATTAGATCAATATTTAGATTAAATCTAAATTATCAATCTAAACATGCAAGTACATCAGGTTTAGCAAACCTAGCTCTGATACCATTTGAAGAAAATCAGTACAGGATTAACAGTGCTACTTTCGAAAACTTTTCATAAATAGCTAAAATATAGTAAAAAATTAATTAATCTAATTAATTTATTATTAATCATATCAAAAAATAAACCCTACACTAATGATCTAAACATGACATAAATGAATACATATCAAATCAGAAAAATTAAAATAGTGCAATAAACTATTTACTATATTTAAGTATTCTAAACACTATACCTTGTGTGGGTAGTCGATCACCATGATCTGATCAACGTTGAGGAGGTTCACTGGTCATGATGTAGCCACACAGATATTTGGCCTCCATGGATAGTCCACACGAGGCTTCTGATCCTGATCGTCTTTCCATGAGTGCTAGCTCAGTACCAAAGTCTTTCAGGGGCTATTTTGATCGAATGACTTCGATCTTCATCTATGAGCTTCACGGATGCTTTAGATTGCTGGTAGATGAAGTAGAGAGGTAGAGGAGGCTCTCTCTAAAATTTGGTGGGCTCATGATATTCATAGCTCACATAAATAATTCCCGAATCCCAGGTTCAAAAACACTAGGTCAAATGCACCCTAAAACCTTGCGCTAGTCTTTCTCTAGTTTTTCACCTCATGGGATTTTTTTAATCTTTTCTCATGCAGAAGGAGACCCATGAAGGTCTTCTCTCTATTCTTAGATCCCATCCCTCACATCCCAAAAATCCTCCTATTTATTTTTGCTACAAAACGTAGAGTGTACGTGTGATAGGATAAAAAGGGGTTGGTTGTCTATTTGAATTCAAACTTGTTTTGAATTCAAATGCCAACCAATTTGTTTCAAACCATAAGTGGCATGAGAAGGGAAGGTGTGGAATGTTTTGTGCATGGAGAGCATTCATGAGAAATATTTTCTCATGAAGAAAAGTGGGTGCACAAGGAGTGATGTGGCGCATGGGTGGTCAGCCTTTAAAATTCAAACTCCTTTGAATTTTTGAATGAAACCAACCATCCCTATCCATTTGGAACATGGGAGACCTAGGCATGAGACCTCTAATCAGCATGGAAAACTTTACGAGAGAAGAAAATTGAATTCAAAGGGGCGTGGGGCACATGTAGCGTATGGGTATAGAAGACTAGTCAAACTAGTCTTTGAATTTAAACTTCAACCAATTGAACCAACCCAATCAAAATTGGTTAGGCCCAATTAGATCAAATTAAACCCAACATAATTAGGCTTAATTAAATTTTAATAAAATCAGGAATTGATCAAGCCCAACCTCTGATCAAATCAGGGTTCCAACCTCCTCGGCAATTAGGTCAACTCGTGACCTAATTGAGTCAAACCCAACTGAACCAAATTCAATTAAACTTGATCCAAAAATAATTACTCAATCAAATTAAGTTAATTAATGATAAAATCACTAATAAAATCTCTTATAAATATAGAGTCTAAATCTGGTGGGCGTTCGGAGAACATAGTCCCATCAAAATGAAACTCTTGATCAAAGAGTTCCAAACCAGTGGGACTCTTGATCCCATTATCTGAAACAAGTGAAACTAATGATTGTAGAGTCTTAACTGTCAATCACATAGTTTCAATCATGTAGGACTTAGAGTTTCAAAGCTGTGGGACTCTTGGTTGAAAAGTCCCAGTATAGTGGGACTCTTGACCACAAACTTTCAAACATTGAGACTCAGTGTCCCAACCCAATAGGACTCCCGGTCGAAGAGTCTTAGTCCAGTGGAACTCTTGACCATAGAGTTTCAATCGAGTGGAACTCTTCACTAGCCATCAGATCAGGTAGGAACCTCTAGTGTGTGTGACTCCATAGGTCCGAACCTAAGTCAATAGCATAGAAATCAATTTTTGTACTAATCAAAGTAATCATCTAGCAATGGTACCTGACATCCAGATAGGTCAAATAGTCATAATCATAATATCCAAAATCTATGCGAATATGGTTATCATATAATTCATCCCTATGATCTTTGTGTAATAGATAATTTAGAGTTAGACTGTCAATCCTAGAAAATACATCCATATTGTGTCTCAATGTAATGCTGCTAAGATCTTTCCTCAATTTGAGCTCTACATGTCGAGACCCAATCATGCAAGGTACGTCTCAATCCCATGTTTGCAATGCTATCCAAACCTTTCCTAGGTTCAAGTGCTCTGCATATCGAGATCCAAGTCTCGTACTACTTTTAAATAAATTAATATTTAATAAATTATTTTTTTAATATCTATTATACTTAATTAATATAATTTAAATAAAAAATTAATTTTTAATGATGATATTAGCTATTGCTAATACCGTCGCTAATACTCACAATAGAAGGTAGGAAACAGTATAGGACTAAGGCATGGGTTGGCATGCAGGGATTGAGGTGCGAGGAGGCATAAGTTGGCGAGCAGGATTAAGGCTCGGGGATGTGGCCACAGACAAGAGCTCAGGATTGGGTTGGCAGGGAAGGGGCTGCAAGGTTAAGGCTGTGGGCTAGGGGCAGCGGGGCAAGGGCCATGGAAACGAGGGCATGGGGACGGGCCGGGGGAGGTGGGAGGCGGCCAGAAACTTAGGAAGGCAAGTCGGGTGTAGCTGGGGGAGGAGGCCAAGGGCTTAAGGAGGTGGCCATGGAGAGGCAAGCTAGGGGGAGTGGGCTGAGAGAAGGTAGGAGGCAGCCAAGAAGGTAGGAGGATCGAAAAGGCGACCGTAGAGAGGAAAGCTAGGGGAGGCAGGCCAGGGGGAGGTGGGAGGTGGCCGAGGAGGGAAGAGGTAGCCAGGGCCTCGAGAAGGTGGCCGTGGAGAGGCGAGCTAGGGGGAGTGGGCCAATGAAAGGTAGGAGGTGGCCGGGGCCTCGAGGAGGCCGATCGGATGTAGCTAGGGGAGGAGGCAAAGGGGAGATGGCCGGCTGTAGCTGGGGGGAGGAGGCCAGGGCAAGGGGAGGCGACCATGAAGAGACAAACCGAAGGAAGGTGGGAGAGATTTTTAAGGAGTGAGGAGGCTGGGAGCTCACGATTGAGGGCTCGGGGAGGTGGGAGGCAGCCAAGAGCTCGAAGAGACGGGCCGGATGCAGCCGACGGGAGGCAACCGATGGCTTGGGGAGATAGGAGGTGGTCAGGGGCTAGGGAGGCGGGATAGGTGCAATCGGAGGGAGGAAACCAAGAGGAGGCCACCGGTCGAGGCATGACGAAGGGACCGAAGGGCAGGGGAGAGGGGGTTAGCGATGGGGGATAAAAACGCTAAGGGATGGGCAAACAAGGGGGCGATCGATGGTGGGATGGGAGAAAATGAGGGCATACGGTGGGTTGGAGAAAAAGGAGAGTGGAAAGGTTATTAACGACGGTGAATTACCATCGCTAATAATATTCTCCTATCGTTAATATATAAAAAATTATTAATGATGGCAAAACACTACCAATAATAAATTATCATCATAAATAATTATATTTTTAAAATAATATATTTTCAAACTTATTAGCGACGGCAAGATCTCCATCACTAAAGCCATCGCTAATAATCATAATTTTTTAAAAAATTATATTTTTATATTATTTTTTTTCTCTAAGTCATTTTTTGGATAGTTAAAAATCAGTATTGAGTTTTAGTAAATTTTTAGGCTTAATTAATTTATGGATCAAGTCCTAATTAATTTAAATTAAATTTATTTTAATTAGACTTGACTTAATTTAAGGCTAATTAGGTTTTAATATTTTAAATAAGATATGGATTCAAAGTCTAATTGAATTAGATTTGACAGAATTTTGATTGAATTCGAATTGATTTGAATTGGATTCAAATTGAACCTAAATTAAAAATTATTTTATCTAGTTGATTAAATTAGATTAAATTTAATTAGGCTTGACTTAATTTAAGAAAAATTAGATTTTATAATCTAATTAGGACTTGAATTCAAAGTCTAATTGAATTAGATTTGATAAGATTTTGAATCGGATTTAAATTAGATTCAAGTTAGATTTGAATTAAATTTGAATTGAACCCAAATTAAAAATTATTTTCTTTTAATTAATTTAAATTATATTTAATTTTATTAATCCTAGCTTAATTTGAGATTAATTAGATTTTATAATTCATGTAAGACTTGGATTGAAAGTCTAATTGAATTATGTTTGACAGAATTTTAAATTAGATTCGATCGAATTTGAATTGGATTCGACTAAAATCATGAATCAAGTCCTAATTAATTTAAATTAGATTTAATTTAAATATGCTTGATTTAATTTAAAGCTAATTGAATTTTATAATCCAAGTAGGACTTAGATTCAAAGTCTAATTGAATTAAGTTTGGTAGGATTTTGAATTGAATTCGAATAAAATCATGGATCAAGTTCTAATTGATTTAAGTTAGATTTAATTTAAGTAGGCCTGACTTAAATTAAGGTTAATTAAATTTTATAATCTAAGTAGGACTTGGATTCAAAGTCTAATTGAATTAGATTTAAAAGAATTTCAAATTGGATTTGAATTAGATTCGAATCAAACCCAAATTAAAAACTATCTACTCCTAATTGATTTAAATTAGATTAAATTTAATTAAATTTAATTTAATTTAAAGTTAATTAAATTTTACCATTCAAATAGAATTTAGATTCAAAGTCTAATTGAATTAGAATTGACAGGATTTCAAATTAAATTTGAATCAGATTAGAATTAGATTCAAATTGAACCCAATTAATTAAAAACTAATTTCTTCTAATTAATATAAATTAGATTTATTTTAATTTATTTTAATTTAATTTGATGCTAATTAAATTTTATAATCTAAGTAGGACTTGAATTCAAAGTCTAATTAAATTAGGTTTGGCAAGATTTCAAATTGGATTCAAATCGGATTTAAATTAGATTCAAATAGGATTATTAGCAATGATAGAGGCTAGACATTATTAATTTCATTGCTAATAATATTTTCAAATAAACTTATTTTTTTTAATTTATTATTAATTTTTTTAAAATAAATTATTAGCGATAGCATGATTTCATCGCTAATAAACAAAATCTATCATCGCTAATATTATTTTATTTTTAAATATTATAAAAATTTTAAAAATTTAAATAACATGATCTATGACATATGCCATCACTAATAACTAAAAATCCATTACTAATAGTTTCTTATTAGCGATGGGTTTTTTACATTGCTAATAAACTAAATCCACTGTCACTAATATTTTTTTAATATTTAAATTTTTAAAAAAAATTATATTTTTAGAGATAGCTTTTGTCATCACTAATAATAAAATTTTTATTACTAATAGTATTAGTGATGGCATTTTTTTTCGTCAGTGTTGTAGTGGCAAAAAAATAGTATTAGCGATGAAAATTATGGTATTTTTTTCTATCAATGTTGTGGTGGCAAAAAAGTTGTATTAGCGATGAAATAAATTTTCATCACTAATACCATCACTAATTCAAAATTCTTATAGTGGAAATGACCATCTAGCAATGATACCTGACGTTCGAATAGGTCAAATTATTGTAAAGCAATATTCAAGAATCTTGACATATGATTATCGTATAATTCATCTCTTTGACCCTTAATACTTAGGATAGCCTTAAAGTAAACTGTCACATTCTTAAATAGTCATCCAAATTATGTTTCAACCATATAAATCCTATGACTGATCACATATATTACCTTGGTTAAGGTTTTACTAAATTGAAACACTGTATAGCATTATCTCCTAAAATAAGGACGATCAATCCCATCTTGACTCATACACAGACTTCGCAAGTACTTAACTATTCTCAAAAATCTTTCATCACTATATTGAAAATATAAATAGTTCGGTACCAAAATACAGTGAGTTACTTGCAAGTCACTATAGTGATTCAGATCGGAGAAATACTTATAACCATATCCTTCACGAGTAGCTCTTGACAATAGAGCGCTCCGCAGCTAGATCATGTTCAGTAAAATATACTGCTATATTTTACTTGCATGCCATACAAGTTTTTCCATACTTTTTGATTACGAGGACAATCAATCCATATGATACACAATGATCTATACTTGATAAATATTATCATTCTAGTAATAATGTAATATTTGGTTGCGAACAAGATTTAAGAACTACTCGATAAATCCTTCCTCATCGATTATTAATAGTTATAAAGACTTCATCATAATAATAAAGTTCTATAAGAAAGATGAAAAATTATGAATTGCCAAAAATAATATTTATTAATGTAATTCATATACAAAATGTACAATCATCTATAGTTAGATAATTAGCTTTAGAACATATTCCCAATGATTTGTTGTATATTAGATGTGCATGTCGTATTTTAAATCTCTTTATTCAATCTGGTATAGATATAGTTCAAGATGTTACTATAAAATTAGAAATGCAATTTTTTTTGTTCATGCTTCAAGTGCAAGACTTCAAGAATTTAAATAAATATGTATAGATCATGGTAAATGCTTTAAAAAATTTAAACTTGATATAGTTTCTCATTGGAACTCAATATATATATACAATGATACATGATACATATCCATATAGAAATTTATTAAATGCATATATTAATGATCATGGATAAGGTTTTATATTGACTGAAAATGATTGAGATAAAGATAAAATTTTTGAAAAATTTTTGGATAGTTTTTATAATGCCACTGAAATTCTTTTCAATGTTTATTATCCAAATTCTTGTTCATTTTTACAACAAGCATATCTTATTAGCCAAAATTTTGCATAACATAAATATGATAATGTTTTAGTGGCACCTATTATTTATGAAATAGAATCTAAATAGAATGAGTATCGAGATAGGATATATCCTATACATAACTTAGCTACTATATTTAATCCACATGTTAAATTAAGTGGTATGTTAATTTTACTTAATGCATATTGTGAATACATGAATCAAGATCCCAAACTAAACCAACTTCTTATGATATTTATGCATTATATGATGAAAAGGTTTGTGAATCTAATACTTCTCGTTCATAAACCTCTACCTCTTCTTCTAGTACTTCTCATTCATCATCTATTTTCTCATTCATTACATGTAGAAGACATACAGATGCTTCTTCATATTCATCTGCATCTTCATCTTTAAATAGTAAACTAAAATTTTATTTATAAAATAATCTTTGTTAACCCCAAGGATTGATTTTGATGGTGAACAAAATATTTGAGTATATTATTTGGACTAATGAATTGATTGAGATCATGTTTTAGGATGAATTATAGAGTATCAAATGAAAAATCTTTATAAAGTACATTTAAGGATCATTGAGGAAACATTAAAGAATTTTGAGGCACAAATCACACTTAAAATAAGTCCCAAAAAAGATATCTCAAAATCAAAATTGAAGAAAAAATCAATTGATCGAAGTAGAAATTTTTAACATAAACAGGCCTCGAGTCGACCTCTTATTCGACCCCTTATTCAGCTCGAGTTGAAATGATATGAAAAAGAAGACTGGCATACAAAAGTTTCAACTGGCACAGTCTCGAGCAGAGGATCGAGTTGACTTAAGTTTCTTGAGTCGAGATCGTAGACAAATACAGAGAATGAGATTTATGGAATACAATGCGGCAAGGCCTCGAGCAGAGTAACGAGTCGACTCGAGTTTCAGCTTAAGCCTCAGCTCAAGGTCCTCGAGTCAACATCTCAGGAAAATACAAAGAATTTAATTTCTAGGATAAAATGCAGAATGGACTCGAGCAGAGGGATAAGTCAACTCGAGCTCGAGCAGAGTAAAAAGTCGACCGAGCTTCGACTCAAGCTCCAACGGCTAGTTTCTATGAAATATTCAGAACCGTGCAGAATTATTTCAAACGACTATTTTCACTCTTCTAATGATCAAAAATCTTTCTCCAGCCTACTAAACATAGAAAAAAAGCTACAAAATACCTGGAGAAAGTGACATAACCATTCAATCATTGAGAGGAATCAAGAGTAAAGTAAAAGAGTCTAAAAAATCTTGAATAGAGAACATTCAACTTTCAACTTCAAGAAACATCAAATCAAGAGATTTTTTTCAGCAAGAAGACAAGCTCAATCAATTTAAAAGCTTTCTTCAAAGAATATTCCACAAGCTTCATCGACTTACTTGCTCATTAAAGAAGCTTTATTTTTATTTTTGTTGTGTAATCTTTACTCTCATTGTAACTTAGCTTCAATAGGATTTTAAAGCTAAGAAAAAGGCCTATCCAAACCTAAAAATTAGATTGTAAGCCAAGGGTTGGCTTAGAATTTGGCTGTGGTTGGTGAGCTGATGTAAAACCAACTAGATTTTGGATAGTGAGTCTTGAAAAACTATCCAACTATAATCTTGGAGAGATTACAGTAAAATTTTCAAGTAGGTCTTAGAAAGTGAACGTAGGTACAAGAAGCACCGAACCACTATAAATTTTCTTACATTTATAATTGTCTTGTCTTATCACTTCTATTACATTTCTGCACTTTTGCATACTTGGTAGCATAGAACCATAATATACTTCAACATATTACTAATTTTTGAAAATACCATATTACTTGTTTAAATTTTGAAAAACCTAATTCACCCCCCCTCCCCTCTTAAGTTGTCTTGCTAGGCAACAAGTGGTATCAGAGCTTGGTACTCACTTCATTTGATTTAACAATTAAGAGTTAAGATCAAATAGCAACCCAAATGAGTGCATCTCTTATCGAAAGACAGTCGACCAATCATCCATCCTTGTTCAATGGAATAAATTATACTTATCGAAAAGCACGTATACACATTTATATTCAAGCACTTGATTATCAACTTTGAAAAGTCATAATCAAAGGCCCATACACTCTCACAATTAAAGTAGAAGGCAATAATATTTTCAAATCGAAAGAGGATTAGGATGTGCATGACATGAAAATGATAGAATTAAATCCTAAGGCCATGAATGTTCTATATTGTGCACTAGATCCTAATGAATTTAATAGAATTTCTACTTGTGCTTTGGCTAAGAAGACTTGGGATAGATTAGAGATCACCCATGAGGGTACCAACCAAGTGAAGGAGTCTAAAATAAATATGCTTGTGCACAAATATGAATTGTTCAAAATAAAATCAAATAAATCTATTTCTAAAATATTTACTAGATTTATTAATATTATCAATGATTTGAAAAGCTTAGGTAAATCTTATACTAACAATGAGCTTGTTCGCAAAATTTTTAGATCTCTTCCAAAGGCTTGAAAAGCAAAAGTCACTGCCATTCAAGAAGTCAAGAACCTCAACAAGCTATCACTGGAAGAGCTTTTTGGATCCCTAATGACTCATGAATTAAACATGAGATAAAATATTGAGGAAGAAACTAAGAAGAAGAAGACCATAGCTCTCAAGACAACTATCTCCAAGGATGTCGAAAGTGAAGAATCCAATGAAAAGGAGGAAGAAGAAGACTTGGCCTTAATTGCAAGAAAGTTCAAGAGGTTTATGAGAAGGAAAAAGCAAGGATTCAAAAAGAAGACCTTCAAGGATGAGCCAAGCAAAAAAAGGAGAAAGAGAAAGAGAAGGAGCTACCCATTTGCTTCGAGCGCAAGAAATCGGGCCATTTTAGAATAGACTATCCTCTTCTCAAGAAATCATCCAAAAAGTTTAAGAAGAAAACAATGATGGCCACTTAGAGTGATAGTGAGGACTCTAGCTCTAAGAAAGAATCACAAAAAGTGGCCAACATTTTCTTAATGGCACATCATGAGGAGGTAAATGCTAAAAATTTTTTAGATTTTATATTTGATGAATTACAAGATGCTTTCACTAAACTTATAACTAAATTTAAAAGTTTTTTTTTAAAAAAAATAGAGACTTGAAAAAGTAAAATTCTAAACTCTATCATGAAAAGAAAATGATTTCTGAAAAACTGAATTTGCTAACTTAAGAAAATCATATATTAAATGATGAATTAACAAAAGTCAAATCATTTATAGAAAAATTTACTTATAGTTCCAAAAAATTGAATATGCTATTAAATGAATAAAGAGCTATTTTTAATAAGATCGGATTAGGATTCAAACCATAAGAAATAAAAACTACTTAAAAATCTGTTTGTTAAAGCTTCATCAAATTCTACCTCAAACATCTCATGCTATTATTATCGTAAAATTGATCATAAATTTTATACATATAATTTTAAAAAATTAAATAAAAAATAATTAAAATGGTTTGGATTCTAAAAGAAATCATGAGTACTAATTCCAAAGAATCCAAGATGACTTGAAAATCTAAAAACTCAGTTTGATTTTCTTGTGTAGGAGTGTCTTGCAGCCCGTGATAAGAAATGACTATGGTATCTCGATAATGGCTATTCAAGATACATGATAAGTGACAAATCTTAATTTGTTACTTTTGAACCTAAAGAAGGAGGAGTGGTTACATTTGATGATAATGGAAAGGGGTGCATTATTGGTATCGATAATATTCATATCACTTCTTCTATTTTTATTCAAAATGTATTGCTAGTTGATGAGTTAAAATATAATTTACTTAGTATTAGTCAATTTTATGATAAAAAATTTAAAGTTATATTTGAATCTTTATTATGCATAGCTTCTAGTCCCAATGATAATGACATCATGTTTATAGGACATAGACATAATAATGTCTATATGGTGAATCTAGAAAATCTACACATGAAGAATGGTCAATATCTTGTAGCAATGGATGCCAAAGTCAATGAGACTAGTTGATTGTAGCATCATAGATTAGGTCATGCTAGTATGAATTTACTTTCAAAATTAATTAAGAAGGACCTTGTAAGAGGATTATCAAAATTAAATTTTGAAAATAATCAAATTTATGATGCATGTCAATTTAGAAAATAAACTAGAAACTCTTTCAAATCAAAAGATATAATTTCAACCTCTAGACCTTTAGGATTGCTACACATGAATTTATTTGAACCCATAAGGGCGACTAGTCTAGGAGGTAAGAAGTATGGTTTAGTAATTGTAGATGATTTTTTAAGATTCACATGGATAATATTTTTAGCATAAAAGGATGAAGTCTTCAATGCATTTTTTAAATTTTATTAAAATATTTTAAATAAAAAGAATACATTAATTATATGCATACATAGTGATCATGGCAATGAATTCGAAAATCAAGACTTTAAAAATTTTTATAATAAAAAAAATTGATCATAATTTTTTTGTACCTAGAACTCTGCAATAAAATGTAGTAGGAAGAAAAAATCATACATTAGAAAAAATGGCATGAACTATATTGTATGAAAGTAATTTACCTAAATACTTTTGGGCTGAGGCAATAAATGCTGCATGTTACATATTAAATCATATTTTAATAAGGCCTATTTTAAAGAAACCCCATATGAGTTTTAGAAAGATAGAAAATCAAATATCAACTATTTTCATATTTTTGGTTGTAAGTGCTTCATACTTAATAATGAAAAAGATAACTTAGAAAAATTTGATGCCAAGTCAGACGAAGGTATCTTTTTAGGATATTTCTTATCTAGCAAGGCATATAGAGCCTTCAACAAGAGAATTCTCGTTATTGAAGAATCAATTCATGTTATCTTTGATGAATACAGTAATAAATTATCTAAAAAAAAATATCTTAGATGAGGATGAAAGTGATCTAAATGATAAGATAGATAATATCACACTAAAAGATGCACCACCTCAAAACAATGAAAAAAGAAAAGAATGAAGAGCCATCTCATAATCTAAGAGAGGAGTTACTAAAAGAATAGAAGTATGCACATAGACATCCTAAAGATCTAATAATCGATGATCCATCACAAGAAGTGAAAATATGGTCTTATCTTAGAAATGTAAATAATTACTTAGCCTTTGTCTCTCAAATTAAACCTAAATCAATAGAAGAAGATGAAAATGATCCATGTTGGATAGATGCCATGCAAGAGGAATTAAATCAATTTGAAAAAAATAAAGTTTGGACTCTAGTTGATGACCAATGACTATCCAATAATTAGGATTAAATGGATATATAGAAATAAATTAGATGAATATAGTACGATCATAAGAAATAAAGCTAGATTAATGGTAAAAGAATATAATCAGGAAGCAGGCATTGATTTTGATGAAACCTTTATCCCGATAGCTAGATTAGAAGCAATTAAACTATTGCTTGCATTTGCATGTTTCATAAATTTTAAATTTTATCAAATGAATATAAAGAGTGCATTTCTTAATGGTTATATAGTCAAGAAAGTGTATGTTGAACAACCACTTGGATTTAAAAATCATACATTTCCAAATCATGTGTTTAAATTACATAAAGCTTTATATAGACTAAAACAAGCCCCACATGCATGGTATGAAAGATTAAGCAAATTCTTATTAGATAATAAATTTACTAAAAAAAATATTAATAAAATCTTATTCTTAAAAAGAAAAGATAACAATCTATTAGTTATATAAATCTATGTAGATGATATTATCTTTGGTGCCACTAATGAATCTCTTTGTCAAGAATTTGCCAAGCTTATGCAGAGTGAGTTCGAGATGAGTATGATGGAAGAGTTAAACTTTTTTCTCAGACTTCAGATCAAGCAAAATAAAGAAAAAATCTCCATCAACTAAATAAAATATATAAAAAAGATACTTAAAAAGTTTGGGATGGAGACCTCAAGACCAATTGGCATACCAATGAGTACATCATACAAACTTGACAAAAATGGAAAGGATAAAAAAGTAGATATAAAATTATACAGAGGTATGATAGGTTCACTCCTTCATCTTATTGTAAGTAGACCAAATATAGTTTTTAGTGTTTGTATATGTGCTAGTAATCAATCATATCCTAAAGAATCACATTTGCTTGCTGTTAAAAAAATTTTCAGATACTTATCCAGAATACTTAATATAGGATTATAGTATAATAGAGCATCTCAATTTAAATTAATTGATTATTTTGATGCTGATTTTGCTAGTTATAAACTTGATAAAAAAAGGCACAAGTGGTATATGTTAATTCATAGAAGTTAATTTAATTTTATGATTTAGTAAGAAATAAAACTCAGTAGCACTATCTATGGTCGAGGCTGAATATATTACTGTTAAAAGTTGGTGTGCCCAAATTCTATGGATCAAACAACAACTTGAAGATTTTGGATTCAAACTTAATAAGATACCAATAAAATATAATAATACAAGTACAATCAACTTAATTAAAAATCTAATTCAATACTCAAGATCCAAATACATTGAAATAAGACATCATTTCATAAGAGACTATGTTCAAAATAATGATATGGTGCTTAAATTTGTGTATACTGATAAATAATTAGCTGATATATTCATAAAATCTCTTAATGAAGAAAGATTCAACATTATTAGAAGAGAATTAGGGCTATGCTATCAACCAAAATAAATCTTACTTTTATGACTCAAAAAAATGAAATTAATTTCAAAGAATCAAATTTTGAGTATATAATCAATCATTAATATTAAGAAAAATATCTAGATTTTGTTTAATGCCAAATTCTCATTGAAACTTTAAAAGTTTTAGAATTCATGCTCGAGTGGACTTGAGCAAACTCATTGAAAATCATGAGTTGACTCAAAGATCGGAGCCAGAAGCGAATAAAACGGACCTATGACTGTTCACGATGCCCTAGAACTCCTTCATTTCGATGAGCTAAGGGTCCCTCTTCCCTCCAAACTCAATCTAACAATATCTGCTTGCCTCCTTACCAACTACTCCCTTAGATTCGTGAAGCTATAACTCGGACTTGGATCAAAATGGTTGGAGAAAAACAAGGAGTGCGGAAGATTTATAACACCCGTGGAGCCGAAGAATGGGAGAGGAGAAGGAAAGCCCGAATGAAACAGGCGGCATCCCAACCAACTGAGGTTTCTCAACCCTCCAAGGAACTTGTTCAAGAAGAACTTCAACGAGATCAAGGTATACCAAGTTCACCCCCTCCACCGTCTTCACCTATTGGTAGAATGGCTACTAGGGCTATTGCAGTGGGAAGGAAGATTGATTTTGAGTTCTTTGAAAGTTATAATTTCTCTATTGGAACTTGAATTGATAGGATGGGGTGAAAAAATTTTTGCACAATGAACAACTTCATGTACCCTAAGTTAGTTAGAAAATTTTATGAAAATCTTAAAAAGGGGCTTTCTGAAATTGTTATAATAGTAAAATGAATACAAATTGAAGTGTCACAGGATAGTTTGGCACACATCATTGGGATCACTAGAGAAGGACTCATTCCAGACAAATTATCTGATAAAAAAAAAGGGCTGAGGCTTATTGTTGGGAGAGATAACAGTATAGGAGATGTCCTAGCACCCATCTTATCTGTGGAGATAAGAGTTTTACATCACATCATTGGTGAGATTTTCATTCCTAAATTAGGTAGACATGATTTTGTCTCTGAGAGAACTATGCATGATGTATCTAATGGTTCAGAAAATTAAGATAAATTTATTTGGGATTATGATGCATCAGATGAGAGAGGCAGCCTCCAGAAACAAAATATGTTTACCTTATGGTATGGCCTTGACTAAAATTTTTGAGGCAGCAAGAGTCCCACTGGAGAATGAAGGTTGTAAGAAACTGTCTCGCTTCGATATATATGACATGAGAGCTCTAACCAAAATGCAGTATCATGTGGGGGAAGATGGGTAAAGAATATTTCTGGTCAAGAGAGGAGAGTGCCTAGAGTAGTGGAGGCAGGAGAGCCCTCTACCCCTATTGCATCAAGAGATGCACTTGACCCCAGTATGCCTATGGCTCCTCGAGCTCCACCCACAGATAGGTTTTCACAGCCACCACCTACTGACTCTACATCTTTGAAAAGACTGGCAGACATGATTTCTACTAGAGTTAGTAGAGAGATTCAAGATTTATCTAAGAGAGTAGAGAGCATGCAGACTGAGATGAGGTCTATCTCTCAGAGGCTCACTCTTTAGAGCAGAGAAGCAAATACATCATGTACCTACTGATCTCTCTGACATTATTAAGGAGATAGATCAGCTCAGGGGGAGAGTTGAGTCAGGAGGCACTGAGATGATGGCAGCCATTGGTGGATTAGGTCAGGCACAGCAGTAGAGTATTATCTCAGTATTTGGAGCTATGAGTAGTTTGATTGGAAAGATAGAGAGACTTGCTCTGGGTGCGATACCAGCAGTGAATGTAGCCACCAGGGCAGCCATGCCTCGACCTCCACCTCCTCTACCCATGTTCCCAGTTCAAACTCAAGTATCCACTGATACGAGTAGACCACCACTTTGAGTCTATACTCATATGGGGCCTACTTCCTCACAGATAGCAAGACCATCAGCTAGGATCAAGAACAGGAGAGCTAGGCCATCCACATCTAGAGCTTCATCTTTTCAGATATTAAAGATCCCTTGAGATGATAAATAGCATCATAGGGAGCTGATGTCTAGTCATTTGTTGTTCTTAGACGTATATATTAAAAATATATGTTTGTATCTGACACTATGTTAGATGCCTCTCTGATACTTATATATGAAATGGCTTAACTTAGTCTTGTTTTGAACTTTGTGTTTCATTATATCTTGGTGTGTTGAGATAAAACACACTCATTTTATAAATGCAATGAAACTCATGATTATTTATCCTTACATTATTTCAATCTCTTGAGTTGATCTCGTGGAATCTTTGTCTTTATTTTACCTTTTCGATTGATGACAAAAAGAGGGAGTAATATGTATATGAGCATATATTTATATATTTACTTATCTTGAATATGGCTTAAATTGTATACGAGCATATATTTGCTTATCTTGATATGCATATATTTACTAATCTTGAATATGGCTTAAATTGTATATGAGCATATATTTACTTATCCTGATATATAATGTGCATCTTGGCTTAATATGCATATGAACTTATATTCAAATTACCTTGTGATTCATCTACTTTGAATATGTTAAAACTTTCAGCATATAATATTATGAGGTTGGAGTTTGTGCCATGATACATACTCTATGTATCAAATGTATGCTTTGACTCATGTAAAACATTGATTGTTTAATATTGATACTTGGCACACATATGGATATATGCTAACAATTTACCATTCAAATAAGTACAAGCAAAAATATTAACTTTGAATTGATAAGATATATTAAAAATGTGAGCATGAATTGAGAGAGAGCTAAATATGAAACTATGAAAAGGGTTAAATCTTTAGTTTATTGAAAATATCCTTAATACATTAATGTTATATATATCTCTCACTCATATACTCAAGATTTTGTCATCATCAAAAGAAAGAAATTGTTAATCCCAAGGATTGATCATGATGATGAACAAAATATTTGAGTATATTGTTTGGACTAATAAATTAATTGAAATTATGTTTCAAAATGAATTATAGAGTATCAAATAAAAAATCTCTATAAAGTGCATTTAAGGATCATTGAGGAAATATTGAAGGGTTTTGAGGCACAAATCATACTTAAAACAAGGCCTAAAAGAGATATCTCAAAATCAAAATTGAAGAGAAAATCAATTGATCAAAGTAGAAATTTTCAGTATAAACAGATCTCAAGTCGATCTCTTATTCGACCCCTTATTCAGCTCGAGCTAAAACAACACGAAAAAGAAGACTGGCATGTGAGAGTTTCAGCTAGCACGATCTCGAGCAGAGGATCGAGTCAACTCGAGTTTCTCGAGTCGAGGTCATAGGAAAATACATAGAATTGAATTTTCAAGACATAGTGCAGCAAGATCTCGAGTAGAGTAACGAGTCGACTCGAGTTTCAGCTCGAGGTCCTCGAGTCAAGGTCTCAGAAAAATACAGAAAACTTAATTTTTAGGACAAAATGCAGCATGGACTCAAGGAGAGGGACAAGTCGACTCGAGCCTTAACTCGAGCTCGAGTAGAGTAATGAGTCAACTCGAGCTTCGAGTCGAGCTTCAATAACTAGTTTTTGTAAAATATTCAGAACTGTGCAGTATTGTTCCAAATGGCTATTTTCACTCTTCTAACGGTCAAAAATCCTTCTCCAGCCTACCAAACGTGGGAAAAAAGCTGTGAAACACCTAGAAAAAGTGACATGACCATTCAATCATTGAGAGGAATCAAGAGTGAAGTGAAAGAGTCCAAAAAGTCTTGAATAAAGAGCATTCAACTCCCAACCCCAAGAAACATCAACTCAAGAAATTCTTTTCAGCAAGAAGACAAGCTCAATCAGTTCAAAAGGTTCCTTCAAAGAAGATTCCATAAGCTTCATCGACTTACTTGCTCATTAAAGAAGCTTTGTTTTTGTTTTTATTGTGTAATCCTTACTCTCATTGTAACTTAGCTTCAATAGGATTTTGAAGCTAAGAAAAAGGCCTATCCAAGTCTGAAAATTAGATTGTAAGCCAAGGATTGGCTTAAGATTTGGTTGTGGTTGATGAGCCGGTGTAAAATCAACTAGATTTTGAGTAGTGAGCCTTGAAAAACTATCTGATTATAATCTTGGAGAGATTATAGTAAAATTTTTAAGTGGGTCTTGTAGAATGGACATAGGTGCAAGCGGCACTGCACTACTATAATTTTTCTTGTGTTTGTGATTGCCTTGTCTTATCACTTTTATTACATTTCTACATTTTTGCATACTTGGTAGCATAGAACCACAACACACTTCAACACATTACTAGTTTTTGAAAAAATTATATTATTTGTTTAAATTTTGAAAAATTCAATTCCCCACCCCCCTCCCACCCTCTCTTGGATTGTCTTGCTGGGCAACAATCTTTAACCTACAAATGATGAAAATTAAATAAAGAGTCTTGATGTGTTAGTCTGATGAAAAAATGTTAAAAATTAATATCCTGTAATGTCCGCTATAACATGTGATATCTTAACTATGCCGATATCCATAGTAGCATCGGAATCTACTTTTAATGCAAGTAAATATATTCTGTATGAAAAGAAGAGTAGGATGACCAACAAAATAATTCAGATACTTCTCTACTTCAAATATTGGTTGAATGTCGAGATGAGACTTCAAGATAAAGATAAATATGATACAACATCCGATGATGACGACAGAAATACTACCGACAATTAGTATGATTTTTATCATTTATTTTTAATTCTTAATTTTTTATAATTATATATTTTTATTTTTTAATTATTAAGGTGAGTTACCTCTATTTCTTCTCTCTTTTTTATTATATTCTGGAGGTCAGGCCTAGCCCCCTTCCTTGTACCATTTTGATTGTTATTAATAAACTGGTGGGGGTCAACGTCAAATCTCCTACCATTACAAAGTAAATTTTTATTTTTGCAAATAAAATCCAACATCTATACTTAATTTTGCTCCTTAACCTTTTTTAATTTATTAAAAAAAATTATATTTTTTAAATTAAAAAAAAAAAGCTAGGCAAGCATGCAGGCCATGCCGTGCCTGGCCTATGGACCGAACCGTGCCATACTTGGCCCGCAGGCCATGAGCTGCAATCCCTCAACCCAGTTTGGCCCCTATTAATGAGCCATGCCTGGCACGACTCATTACTATAGCATCTAGGCCGTGTCAGGCATGGCCCAAATCATGCCAGGCTGGGTCGTCCGTTGCCCATGTCTAGTAAAATATATCATGAGCTTCACACCACCCACACCACCCACCACCCCCTCCCCACAACACACCACCCCCCCCGAAAAAAAAAAAAAATTCCGCCACTTCTCCAAGGGATGCATGTTTATGTCATGCAGAATCAGATATCAGAGTTCAAATTAATGAAGTCCTTAAAAAACTATATTTTTCATCCATTCTTCTCGGGACTAATGAATCATTGGTTCGAAGGAGACATGGCACCCAGTTGAATGGATGATGAGTGACTCAACCAGTTAGGGTCGGATGAAAATAGATATACAAGAATGGCAGATTTCACTATCACCACCCAATAGAGAAAACCAAGATTTTGGATCACGAGTTTGGATTTCAGAATGTTTAGAAAAACCTAAGTTTATAAATTATTATTTTCACTATAATTTTTATTCATACTATTATTTTTATTATTATTATTAAAAACTATTTTATCTTTTTTAAAAAATAATTTTTTATTTTATTATTTTTAAAATAAAAAATTTATATCTTTGATTGCCATCACCATCAACACTGCCTTCATCATTGCCACCATTGCTATCAAGATCACTATCATTATTTCTACCACCACGTTATCTCCATTACCATCATCGCCACCATCCTACCATCATCATCTACTATCGCCACCACCATCATCATCTCCTTTACCACCTCCATCACCACCACAACTACTATGATTGCTGCTCTTGCAACTCTACCACCTTAACTACACCATTATTGTTAGGCCCCAATCCAGAATATAACATGGCCATGCTACCGAGGGGTACTATCTATAGTAATACAAAGCCAACAGTCATAATCTTGAATAAAGTAAAACATGCATCACAAATAAAATATAATAAAAAGATTTAATTCAAATCATTAATTAAATCAAGATTGGTTCAAAGCATATAAATCTAAAATCAAATACTAAACTCATATCTCAAAATTCATAAATAGTTAACTATAAGTCCATCATCATCCAATAAACTAAATTCAGCTACAAAATTTTCAAGCTTGCTAGCACACACCCTCAAGCATGGATCCTTCATCATTTCTAGTAGTCTTATGCCTCTAAAAAATAAAAAATAAAAATGATATGAACTACACCAGCTTGGTAAGTAAAACTTACATCTTTTTACTAGATCAAATATAAGTTTTTCTATGATAATGTAGCATTAAGAAAATAACACATATTATAAAAATAAAGTATTTAATAAAGCATATAATAAAATAAGATATAAAGACAATCATGCATGAAAAAATCAAGAACGTTTTATAAACATGTTTCATAAATCATTCTTGTCATATATTTATATCATGTTTATAAACATTACCCATGGATATTCATACTATGGCCACTTTATACCCATAATAGGTCTGTTATCATAATTGACAAGTTTCATAGCTCATATTCGTTACCAATTTTATACCTATTGGTGAAGAGTTATTTATCGATTGACCCCACTTCCATAAGGCTATCATAATTATCTGAAAGCCTTTAAAATATTTATATCTTTTTCTTCAAATATATATATACATAGCTAGAAAAAATAATAAACATAAATATGCTATTTTCATAAAATATATTCATAAAATTGCTTGTCATAATAAAATATTATTTTTTATTTGATATATGTTGATCTTTTATTTTATGTAAAAATGTGATTACATCAACATTGGATCATATGCATAGAAAATATAAAAATTTGGAAATAAATAAGGGGGATAGGATCTACTTATCTCATCCATCTTAGATCTTCAGACTTCGCTAGATGAATATACTAATCATATTTAAAATATTAAAAATATAATTAACTTCTATTTGATGAATTTAATAGAATTAAATTATAAAGGAGGACAATTGATGGGGTGGTTGGTCCAACAGACCAGATGGGTCAGATCTAAGTGACGCTATCAAGAAATCATGAGGCACAGACTTGATTGAGGTTAAGATTGTTCTATGAGATTCATCAATAATGGATTTCAAAAATGCTTGACATGGCTTAGGTGATCGTTCGACAAGCTACCAAGGCACCAGGGCGATTCTAGACCTTCTTACTGAGGGTCAACTAGGTCTCTAGAACAAGAAGTCGGAACTCTATCTTGAGATGTATAAGTCTTCTTAAAAAGAATAAGTGGGTGAAGAGAGAGAAAGTAGAAAGAGAATGAGTCTTCTTCTTATTTTTTTTCTTTTTTTTAAGAGAGAGAAAATAGTGGACTAGGAACCAATCATCATCTAGAGAGAAAGTAGAGATAGGGACACCAGAGAGAGAGAACCCCTCTCTCTCTCTCTCTATTTTTCTTTTCTGCTTCTTATTCTTCTTTTCTTTCCATTTTCCTTTCTTTGGCCGAATAAGGGAGGAAGTAGCCATGGTTAGTGGTTTGGCAGCAGACGCTGGCTAATAGTGGGCCATGATAGACAATTGATAGCAAGAATTGGCTGGCAAGAATCAAAAAAAAGAGACTCAAAAAACATGGGATCCAAGCCTCTTTCTTCGTTTCAGCCATTGGCCACTTGCCGATGGCAATAGACTCCATCATGGAGGGTCGTATAGGAGGCCACACAACCCAACTAAGGCTCCAACTTCAAGGGGCGATAGTTTCAGTGGTTAGAAAAAAGGGAAAGAAGTGTCAAAAAATAGGGGATCCGATGGTGGTCTTCTTCCTTGGTCAATTTTTGATGAAACTAATGGCCGATGGTGTTGCCTAAGGCTGTGAGAAGAAGGGAAGGGGATAGAAGAGGTGAGATCTAGGCTTACCTTGGGCTCCAACGGTATCTTCAGCCTCAATTTCTAATAAGCATAAGAATGGGATCCGGTAGAAATCAAATAAAGGAAGAAGGGAGGGTTATGCTTGGTGGTGGAGATCCTTGGAGGGATAGGGATTGCTTTTTATAGAGTCCTAGGGTTCTAGTGGTCCTAAGACTTCGGCTACCTCCTGGAATCAATTAGAGAAAAAAACTCCTAATGGGAGTCTTTTTCCAGCTGTTCCTTTTTTTTCTAATAGGTTTTGGGTCAATTAGGTGATGGACCTTGGACTAGGCAATCACAATTATTTATTGCTACCACAACCTCTACCACTACATCTACCGCACCAGCCCCATCACCATATTGTCAATGCTTCCACAACCATTGTCATTGCTACCACCATCCTCTTGTTATAACTACATTGCTAGCACCCCGCCACCACTATCACAAAATCTTATTTGATACTAAGCCAAGGACATTTTTATCCTTCTATAACCTTGTTTAATCTTAACTATAGTTCAATTATTGAAAACTAGCACATGGATTAATTTGTATAAATGGAGAACTTTATAACTTTCATTTAAATATGAGTAAGAAAAGGAATAATACATAAATATGGAAGGTATTAATATGCAAAAAAAAACTTAATTAATATTAATTAAAAAATGATAAATAAGCTCGTGCCCAATATATGATCATCGATGATAGTAGTCATTTTTTGAATGATTTTGGCTGTTAACCACAAGGTCGGAGGTTCGAGCCCTCCTTCTAGCGCCAATCTGTTGACGCAGAAACTTATCATCGCCGGAGTTGAGGCCGAAGAGGCTGCCGTCGGAGATCTGCAAAATAAAGTCTCGCTCGGAACCGATGGAGGGTGGCTCCGGCAAGACCCTCCGACGCTTAAGTTAGTTCTTATCAACAGGAATGGAGTGCTCGATAGAGTATAGAGGAGAAGAAAAGGATTTTCAGAACCTGACGTAGGTGTATTCGGAGGGTCCTTTTATTGAGGGAGCTTGTTGTAACCGCCTTGGTTAATGGGCATCATAACTATCCTGATTAATGTCGGTCGTTATTGCCGATCGTTATCGCTGATAAATGCCGATCGTTATTGCCGATAAATGTAATCGTTATTGTTGTGTACCGTAGCGAGATTGCCTGCAGGAATCCATCATAAGGGAGTTCGGCCATTGAGAAGCTCGTCCATTGAAGAAGTCTGTAAGAAGTCCTGCTGGAGGAGTCTTCCGTAGAAGCTCGGCCCGAAAGGAGGCTTTGGGGGAGTTCGGCTCCCGCAGGCACCTGGCTGTACCGATGCGGAGTCAGTTCAGCTTTTGCAGGAAGTCTGACTGAAGCTCGGCGAATGAGCAATCAAAAGTAGTTCGGCCCACAGCCGACTGCAGAGGAGTTCGGGCGTTGGTTGTCCGAAGGAGCTCGACCGACTGAGAGAATGGTCGCTTGAGAAGTCCGGCCGCTAGGCGTATGAAGGAGCTCGGCTACTGGGGAGTTCGGCTAGATGTAGGAGTTCGGCTAAGACGCATCGCCGAAGCTCTTCCGTTGCTATCGGTCGCATCAGGCTGGACACCGAACCTGACTTTGGCAGGAGCGGGATTTGTCCCCAACACTAGCCCCCCCACTTTCGAGTTCGAAACTCGAAGGAAGGGAGTGCAGAAAAGACGACTGTCGAAGTCTTCTTCTGGGCTCCGTGCTGGTCCGGGTCGAAGCTTGATCGAGGTTGGCAGGGTCGCTCAAGGGAGATCTTATCTCCTTTGGCCGAAGTCGCTTCTCGGGAGAGATGGCCGGACTTGCTTTTCGGGAGAGATCTTATCTCTGGCCGAACTTGCTCTCGGGAGAGATCTTATCTCTGGCCGAGGTTATTTTTCGGGAGAGATCTTATCTCTAGCCGAATTTGCTCGTTTCGGAAGAGATCTTATCTCTGGCCGAACTTGCTCTCGGGAGAGATCTTATCTCTGGCCGAGGTTATTTTTCGGGAGAGATCTTATCTCTGGCCGAACTTTCTCGGGAGAGATCTTATCTCTGGCCGAACTTACTCTCGGGAGAGATCTTATCTCTGGCGAGAGATCTTATCTCTGGCCGAGGGAGAGATCTTATCTCTGCCGAACTTCGGGAGAGATCTTATCTCTGGCCGAGGTTGTTTTCGGGAGAGATCTTATCTCTGGAATTTGCCGAGAGATCTTATTTCGGGAGAGATCTTATCTCTGGCCGAGACTTGCTCTCTCGGGAGAGATCTTATCTCTGGCCGAGGTTGTTTTTCGGGAGAGATCTTATCTCTGGCCGAACTTGCCGAACTTGCTCTCGGGAGAGATCTTATCTCTGGCCGAGGTTATTTTTTCGGGAGAGATCTTATCTCTGGCCGAGGTTATTTTTCGGGAGAGATCTTATCTCTGGCCGAACTTATTTTCGGGAGAGATCTTATCTCTGGCCGAACTTCTCAAGAGGTTGATGGTCTTTACCCTGCTCGTGTTAGGATGAGGTCTTCCTCCTGTTCCTAACACGGCGACTGTTGACTGCTTTTTTTCCTGTCATTACATAGTTTTGGCGCCTAAAATCAACACATCGTTGAAAGGGAAGAACTTTATTAAAAGGAAGCCACTGGTAATGTATTCTCGAATTCTTTGTGACTCAGGGTCATGGCAGCGTTGTTCCTTCGCCCTTCTTCATGCGGACGATCTTTCCTTTCTCATGCTGGCCTCCTTCATTTGGAGCGTGCTTCTCATTGGTTTTGACGCTGGGAGGTGACGAATCGCCGATGTATCTAGCCCCTCCTCTGGGGTAACGTTGATGATGCCGTGAGGTGGCCGACCTTGTAGTTTCCAGTTACGGTTACGGTAGCGCTCTTAGCCGATCTTCTCCTGCTTTAGACTGGCGTTGAAGGAATTTACCCCACCGAGCTCTTTAATCTCATCTTGGAGCTGAATGTATTCCTCAGTGTCGTGGCCGTAGTCGCGATGCTAGGGGCATTACTTGCTTAGATCGCGCACGTTTTGGGAGGCCATGGTGCTTCAGGTCTTGGCGGTCGGCTCTTAACTTTGCTGAGAATTCGAGTTAGAGTAGCGGGGCATAGTTACGGAACCTTTCGGAAGGAGGGCTTCTTCGCGCCCTTCCGTCGGGGCTTTCTTGGTGGCGAGCTCGAGGTGAAGTTCGGCCTCACTTGAGATGGGGTGGTTGTGGACGCGGCCGAGCTTGCAAAACCTTCCGTGGGAATTTCTTGGAAAAGTTCGGGCCTTGTGCTGTGGAGGTCGTAAACGCGGTCGAACTTCATTCTGCGGAAGAACTTTGTTCCGCCCTTGTTTGCGCTTAACTTGATGGTGAGCTTCGAAGGGAAGTTCGGCCTCACTTAAGCCGAACTACATTCCAATGACGAGCTTCTCAATGGTCGAACTCCCTACGATGGATTCCTGCAGGCAATCTCGCTACGGTTATACAACAATAACGATCGGCTTTTATCAACGATAACGATCGGCAATAACGATCGACAATAACGACCGACATTAATCAGGACAGTTATGACGCCCATTAACCAAGGCGGTTACAACAAGCTCCCTCAATAAAAGGACCCTCCGAATACACCTACGCCAGGTTCTGAAAACCCTTTTCTTCTCCTCTATACTCTATCGAGCACTCCATTCCTGTTGACAGGAACTAACTTGAGCGTCGGAGGGTCTTGCCGGAGCCACCCCCCACCGGTTCCGAGCGAGACTTTATTTTGCAGGTCCCCGACGGCAGCCTCTTCGGCCTCAACTCCGGCGACAACAAGTTTTTGCGTCAACAGATTGGCGCTAGAAGGAGGGCTCGAACCTCCGACCTTGTGGTTGTTGTTAACCATAAGGTCGGAGGTTCGAGCCCTCCTTCTAACGCCAATCTGTTGACGCAGAAACTTATCGTCGCCGGAGTTGAGGCCGAAGAGGCTGCCGCCGGGGACCTGCAAAACAAAGTCTCGCTCGAAACCGATGGGGGGTGGCTCCAGCAAGACCCTCCGATGCTCAAGTTAGTTTCTGTCAACAGGAATGGAGTGCTCGATAGAGTATAGAGGGTGTATTCGGAGGGTCCTTTTATTGAGGGAGCTTGTTGTAACCGCCTTGATTAATGGGCATCATAACTGTCCTGATTAATGTCGATCGTTATTGTCGATCGTTATTATCGATCGTTATCGCTGATAAAAGCCGATCGTTATTGTTGTATAACCGTAGCGAGATTGCCTGCAGGAATCCATCGTAGGAAGTTCGGCCATTGAGAAGCTCGTCCATTGAAGAAGTCTGTAAGAAGTCCGGCTTCCGTAGAAGCTCGGCCCGAAAGGAGGCTTTGGGGGAGTTCGGCTCCCGCAGGCACCTGACTGTACCGATGCGGAGTCGGTTCGGCTTTTGTAGGAGTCTGACTGAAGCTCGGCGAATGAGCAATCAAAAGTAGTTCGGCCCACAGCCGACTGCAGAGGAGTTCGGGCGTTGGTTGTCCGAAGGAGCTCGGTCGACTGAGAGAATGGTCGCTTGAGGAGTCCGGCCGCTAGGCGTATGAAGGAGCTCGGCTACTGGGGAGTTCGGCTAGATGTAGGAGTTCGGCTAAGATGCATCGCCGAAGCTCATCCGTTGCTATCGATCGCATCAGGCTGGACACCGAACCTGACTTTGGCAGGAGCGGGATTTGTCCCCAACAGTAGTCATTTTTTGAATGATTTTGGATTGATGGTACTAGCATGGTCAAATAATAATACAAACTTATTATCTCTTTATTTTTTTAATACATATATCTTTTATATGTATTCTCAATTATAAGTTGTAAGATGTTGTGATACTTATGCATGTTAGTGATTTTATCATATACAAAAAACCTTGACTAGTGCCATTAACTCGATATTTCCACCTTATCTCTAACAAAAATATACATTTAAACAAGAAAACATAATTAAAAAAAACCAAAATCAAATTTTGCAGGTCAAAAAAAGACTACCAATGGTGTTTGAGATATTCCGTGCCTACCAATCGATATCCTTCCCTAGCAAGATTCATGATAACAGTTCATGCCATACTTGCCCTTGATCAAGACTACATTGATTCTCCGTATTTCAAAATTTTGGCAATGCCAGTTGTTATAAAGAATATCAAAGTATTGCATGTGTGTGTGTGTGTTTTGGCCCGAGTCAGCTTGCCTTCCTTTAAGTTATAATAAAAAAATAATTTTTTTAGGATTGTTTACATACATATCCTCTTAAATATTAGAATTTGCATAAATACTTTCCAAAAATTAATTTTAGTTGTATATCCTCATAAAATGCTTGTTTTTGCATATATACTCATGCCATCTAGTACCATTAAAAAATTTATGATTTAAAATTAAAATAACTTAAATATCTTTAATGGATAGATATACAAAAAGAAATATTTATGAGGGTATATATACAAATGATAACTTTGTGATGGTATTCACGCAATTTCATATATTTAAAAGAATATATATAAAAAAAATTAATTTTATTTTTATTTATTTCAACTTATTTTAACACTCAGATTTGTCTCCTCAACATTTTCTATGAAAATATTACTCTGTTAAAAGATAGATTCCACAATTAGATAATAAAGAAAGTTGTGATAGTTCTTTCATTAATCATGATATTGTTCTTCTTTTTTCTTCTTTATTTATAACAACTATTATATCTTATTTAATCAAAAACAAGGTTGTAATATTCATCGGTATAGATGCACATATGTAAAGGCATAGATTAGATTCTAGAAAGGGACTAAAATGTTTTAAAGGCATATAATAGATTACAATAATCAAACTTCCATGCTGCTAATGTGCACATAGGTGGCATAACATCAATCATCCCTAAGTGATTAAAGAACTTTAGAACCCTTCGAACTCACTAACAATTTCTTTGGCCATGTAGTAGAAGGCCACTTCTTATGTTGGGTGCTTTAAGCCACTCTTCTTTAAAGCCTTGATTTTCTAGAAGAAGAAAAGATCTAGTATATGAGACCCATCTTGTCACAATGATTTTTAAATCAGTCACTTGCCGCTAGAAGATAAACATTGTAAATCTCACATAAAAGATAAATTTGCCAAATCTCTGGTAAAGCTTTCCTCTAAACAATCCATTGAGCTAAAGGTTGAACCTAACTATCTTCATGTAAAAAAAGATACAATAACAGGAGGCTTTGATGGCAATGGAAGAAACTCGGATTCTGATGGTAAGAACTCTTGCAAGGAAAAAAGAGGAAGAAGTGCTGGCGATAGTGGAGAAGGAAGTCAAAGGAATAGTTTTGATTCCAAATGGAGGGATAAAATAAAGAGATCGAGAGATCAAAAAATTTAACAGAGATAGAGAAATTAGGTCAATTTTAAGCAGAAGAAGGCAATCACATAGGAAGAGAAAAAGTTCAACCAGTCAGACAAGTTCCCAACAAGACCCATTAACCTATTATTCCCTTCAAAAATAAAAAGATATTTTCATAATTTTAAGTAATTTTAAATTTAAATAAATATGATTTTTGCTAATGATATTGTTGGGGATAAATTCTGCTTCCGTCAAAGTCCAATCTGATGCTTAGCCTAATGCAACCGATAATTATGGAAGAGTTTCGATCGAAAATTCTCCTCCAGGGGCCAAACCTTAGCCGAACTCCTTCAGTCGGCCGAACTCCTCAGTGGTCGAGTCCCAACCGAACTCCTCCATCGGCCGAACCTCTCTCGAACTTCCCCAGCGGTCGAATTCCTGCTGAACTCCTTCAGGAGCCGAACTCCTCCCAGACTTCTTCTTCGATCAGGCTTTTTCAGGAGCCAGACTCCTCCCAGACATCTCCTTCGGTCGGATTTCTATAGGAGCCAAACTCCTTTCGGATTCCTCCAGTAGTCGGATTTCTACGGAAGCAGAACTCCTTCCAGATTTTTCTAGGAGCCGAACTCCTTCTGGATCCTCCTTCAATCGGACTCCTACGAAAGTTAAACTTTCTCCGCATCTCTCCTTCAGTCGAACTCCTACGAGAGCCAAACTTTCTCCAAACTTCTTCTTCAGTCAAACTCCTACAGAAGCCGAACTTTCTCCACATCTCTCCTTCAGTCAGACTCCTATGGGAGTCAAACTTTCTCCAAACTTCTCCTTCAGTCGGACTCCTACGGGAGCCGAACTCCTTTCAGACATCTCCTTCAGTCTTATTCCTTCAGGAGCCAAACTCCATCCGGACATCTTCGAATTCCTTTAGGAGCTGAACTCCTTCCGGACACCTTCCTCAGTCGAGTTCCTCTAGGAACTGAACTCCTTTCGGACATCTTTCTCAGTCGGATTCCTCCAGAAGCTGAACTTCTTCTGAATTTCTCCTTCAGTCAAGTTCCTCCAGAAGCCGAACTCCTTCCGAACTTCTCCTTCAATCGAATTTCGATCGCCTGCTTCCACCGAACGATAATGACTGCCATTATCAGTCTGGCAATATCTTTCTCTGTAATAAACTTCATATAGCCCACGATCAGATGGTATGGCTGTCACTATCAGTCTGACGGCATCTCTCTCTCCATAGTAAATTCCATGTGGCCCCGAGTGGCCTACTATCGGATGGCTGTAGTTGTCACTATCAGTCTGCTACAGACGACGCTACAGACAGTGCCTCCCTCCATGACAGACTCCATTAGGCCTCAAGCGGTCTGCTACCAGACGGCTATGGCTATCACTATCAATCTGCTACAGGCTCTGCCTATAAAAAGAAATCCTTCAGATACGTTTTCTCTAAGCTTCCTTCTTCTCAAAACTCTATCGAACTTTTTTTTGAGCACTCCATTTCTGTTGGTCAGAAGAGCTAACTTAACCGTCGAAGGATCCTACCGGAGCCACCACCATCGATTCTGAATAGAATTTTATTTCATAGGTCACCAGTGGTGATCTCATCTTTCTCGACTCCAGCTTGATCCGGCGTCAACCAAATTCTGCACCAATAAAATTGGCACTAGAGGAAGGGCCCTCTATTCTTGAGGTTTTCTTGATCTTAAAGGAGTGCTCAGCAGCGATCTAGAGTTCTTTCCAAAAAAATGACTCCTAGAAAAGCTTCGATCCAACGATCAATAGCCTCTACGGTCAGATTTCATTCAGATACATCCATTCCCACTCCAGCTCTGATAACTCAAGCTCCACCTATAGCCATGGTGGATGCAGAGCAGTTCAACTTGCTGGTCCAATAAGTCTGCGATCTCACGGAGATGGTACAGACCATACATCGATAGGCTCTGACGTAAATTTGGCTGAAATAGACTTTTTTGGAGCCCCATGATCTAGTTAGAGAATGATCGATTCAGATTTGCCGATCGATGACCTTCGAAAAGAAAAAACAGAAGGTGGAGAGCTATAACTCAAATCATGATTTGATCCTAAGGAAAGCTTTGCCCCAATCCCATTAGAAAACTCTAAAGATCAACGATCGTGAAGATCTCCACAATCAAAGACTCCAAAAAATGAGCTGACGAATCGAAGAGCTCCATCATACTCCCCTCACACATAGTAAAAATATTTGCACTGACCCTCCTTTTTCTTAGGGAATTATGCAGGAACCCATCCCGCTGAACTTCAAGCTCTCATAATTTGAAAGTTACGATGGGACCACTGATCCGGTTGACCATCTGGAGGTCTTTTGAATAATAATGTTGCTCCATGGCGCACCAGATGCTATTTTGTGCTAGGCTATTCCATCTATCCTCAAGGAAGCTGTCAGTAACTAGTACTCGGTACTTAAATTAGGTACCATTTTTTTTTATTAGATGAGCCATCAGTTCGTGGCTCACTTCGTCAGCAGTCGACATCCGTGTCGAGATTCAAATTTTTTGATGACCATCAAGCAGAAGGTGGGAAAATTCATCCGAGCTTATGTCACCCAGTTTAATGTAGCTGCATTGAAGGTCCGAAATCTGAACCAATCCATTGCCATGACCGCACTCAAGAGCGGCCTTCAGAAGAATGATTTGTTGTTCTTCCTAAAAAAAAGTATCCTAGGAACTTTGTCGATATGCTAGCTCGGGCTGAAGGTTACACCCGAGCTGAAGAGGCCTTCAAGGCCAAGGACGATGAAGCCTTTGGTAAGCGGTGAATCGATGAGCTGGGTGGGCCCACCGAGGAAGAAAAGTCGAGTGAAGCTCGATCGCGATCCTGAACTCCCTCTAAGCGTAAGCGAGTTCAAACTCCTCTTCGAGCTCGGAGGTAGGGAAGCCCAAACAGAAAGGCACAGCAGGGTTCTTCCTAATGAAGATTTCACAACTACGCCCCTCTCAATGCTCCAAAAATCTAAATGCTGATGAAAATCAGGAAGCAATTATTGAGATCGAAAAGGATGCGCTCTCACCCCAGTAAGCACAATCCTAACAAGTTTTGTCTTTATCATCATGATCATAGGCATGACACTGAGGAGTGTATCCAACTCCAGGATGAGATCGAGGAGCTCATCAAATGAGGCAGACTAGGTCGATTCCTACGACGATGGCCTGAAGGGCGAAAAGATCGATCGAAGGCATTGCCGCAGCCTGAGCCACTAAGGAGAGAGGATCAACAAGGAGATCGACTGTCTCTCGGTATCATCAACACTATCTTGAGAAAACTTCGGCAAGGAGAGGCCAGTGGATCTGAGGGATTAGTAAAGAGATGGAGGACTGAAGAACCCATAACCTTCACTAAAGTAGACGCTCAAGGGATCCAATTCTTTCAAAATGATGCGGTTATAATTTCTTTAAATATTGCCGACTATGATGTACGCCGTATTTTGGTAGATAATAAAAGCTCGACCGACGTATTATTTTATGATGCTTTCTCAAAAATATCCTTACTCAATAACTACTTGGGTCCTATGAACTCTCCATTGATAGGCTTCACTGGCGATGTTGTACTAGTTGAGGGCATAATAATTTTAGCCGTGACTACAGGGCAATGCCCAAAACTGGCTAAGGCATAGGTCAATTTTTTAGTCGTAAGGACTCCGTCCACCTATAATGTTATTCTCGATCGATCTGATCTAAATGCACTTCGGACGATAGTGTCCACTTATTATTTAAAAATGAAGTTTCCAATAAGTTGCGGGATTGGAGTGGTCAGAGGAGATCAAGATCTGGCAAGGCACTGCTACTCAATTACCTTGCGAAAAGAAGCACAGTCTGACCCTTATCCTGTTGACGAGCTAGATATCCATGATGACTTTGTCGAAGAATGGGGTGAGCCCTTAAAAGATTTTGTGACCATCCTCTTGAATGACGAAAATGCGGAGCATACGATGCAAATTGACTCCAATCTAGAACATGAAGTTCGAGAGCAGCTCATCGCTTTCTTATGGAGGAATGCCGATGTCTTCGCCTGGGTTTCGATAGATATGCCTGGGATTGACGTCGAGGTTATGGAACATCGACTGGCCATTGACCCCAAATATCGATCAATGAAAGAAAGAGTTCGAAGCCATGCACCAGAAGGGTAGAAGGTAATAGCAGAAAAAGTCAACAAGCTTCTCAACACCAGATTTATCCGAGAAGTCAGCTATCCAACTTGGGTTTTAAATGTGGTTCTGATCAAGAAAGCCAACGACAAGTGGAGGATGTGCAACGACTTTAAGAAGCTAAACAAGGCCTGCCCAAAAGATAGCTACCCTCTATCCAAGATTGATCAATTGGTGGATGCGACCTTGGGCCATGAGCTCCTTACCTTCATGGATACCTTCTTCGGTTATAACCAGATATGGATGGCGTCGGAGGATGAAGAAAAAACTACTTTTGTAACTGACCATGGTCTTTATTGTTACAAGATTATGCCCTTTGGACTCAAGAACGTAGGAATAACGTACTAGCATCTGATCAACAAGATCTTCAAGGAGCAGATCGACCGTAAAATGAAGGTGTACGTAGATGACATGCTCATCAAAAGCCGAGCTTCTACAAACCACCTTACCGATCTCGAAGAGACCTTCAACGCACTCAGAAAGCACAAGATGAAGTTGAATCCGACCAAGTGCTCCTTTGGTGTGACCTTTGGAAAGTTTTTCAGGTTTATGGTATCGAGGCACGGGATTGAAGCAAATCTAGAGAAAATTTGAGCCATTCAAGAGATGACCGCTCTAAAGACAATCAAAAAAATTCAGTGCTTGACTGAAAAAGTGGCATCCCTAAATCACTTCATTTTGAGATTAGTCGAGCGATGCATGCCCTTCTTCCAAATTCTCAAGCAACCAAAAAATTTCTGCTGGACGACGGAATGCCAATAGGCATTTGAGGAGCTCAAAAATTACCACGGCTCGCCCCCACTGCTGGCAAAGTCTAAATCTGAAGAAGAATTATTCTTGTATCTAGCGGTCTTCCCGATGGCCTTGGCAGCAGTCCTAGTCAAGAAGGAAGCGAAGATGCAGCGGTCGGTCTACTACATAAGTCGGGTCTTAAGGGATGCAGAGATTAGGTACTCTAAGCTAGAAAAATTAGCTTACTCTCTTCTAATTACTGTCAGGAGGCTCCGACCTTACTTTTAGGGGCACACCATAACGGTCCTCATGGATCAACTAATAAAGGCAATTGTTCAGCAAATGAACGGTTCAGAGAGAATCGCAAAATGGGCAATCGAGCTTGCAAAAATTGATATCAATTATCGACCCCGGCCATCGATCAAAGTCCAAATATTAGTAGAGGAATGTACCATTTTTGATGATGCCGAGCTTGAACAGAATAAGACCGGCGCTCGACTATCGCAACTGAGCCCCTCCAAAGAGACAGCCGACCTTTTCGAAGGTTTTTGAGATCTGTACGTGTGGTTCGTCCAACTTGCTGGAACGGATGCGGGGTTAGTCTTAGTCAGTCCTGAGGGAGTCGACGTCAAGTATGCACTATGCTTCGAATTTTTTGTGACTAATAATAGGGCCGAGTATGAAGCGTTGATCGTCGGATTAAAAATAGCAAGAAAATTAAAAGTAGATTGGCTTCAAATCTATAGCGATTCTCAATTAGTAGTCAGCCAAGTTAGTGGCAGCTACGAAGCGTGGGAGGAAAGTATGATGAAATATCTTGAGAAAGTAAAGAATTTGACTCCGACCTTCAGCTGTTTCGGCATTTGATAGGTTCCGAGGGCAGAAAATATAAGAGCCGACCTTCTTTCTAAGTTGGCCACTTCAGCTCCAGCTGAACTACCCAAAGAAGTATTTTTTGAGACTCTGAAGTGTCTAAGCCCAGAGAAATCATAAGTTATTTTGCAGACGAAACTTGAGCTGAGTTGGATCGATCCATTGGTTTCCTCGAGATTCGAAAGAAGCTTGAAAACTCAGGAATCAAGCCTCCCAGTACGTTTTGTACGAGGGTAGATTGTATAAGAGGTCATACTCGCTACCACTGCTGAGATGTCTCCGACCTTCAGAAGCCGACTTTGCATTATGGAAAGTGCACGAAAGAATCTGTGGAAGTCATGTAGAAGCCAGGTTCCTATCGCAAAAGCTACTTCGGCAAGAGAACTATTGGCCAACCTTGTACCATGATTCTATGGAGTATGTTAAAAAATGTGATTGCTATCAGAAGAATGCAAATGTACAAAGATAGTCGGCCTCCGAGCTTACTCCGCTAAGTGCACCCTGGCCATTTGCGCAGTGGAGAATGGACATACTTGGCCTTTTTTTGATGGCATCCGGGCAACGAAAGTTCCTCTTGGTCATGATCGACTACTTTACCAAATGGATCGAAGCCAAACCCTTGTGAGGCCATGGTACAGGACTTTGTTTGAAAGTCAATAATCTGTTGATTTGGTCTACTTCGAACCCTCATAATCGATAATGGGTGATAGTTCGCTAGGACAAGGTTCACCGAGTTCTGCGAAGACCCAAACATCTCCCATTACTTCACATCAGTAGCTCACCCACAGACAAATGAGAAAGTTGAAGTGACCAACCGAACTCTACTGTAAAACATCAAGATAAGGCTCGATAGAGCAAAGGGGGCCTAAGTGGATAAACTCTACCACATCCTCTGAGCATACCGAACTACTCAAAGGCTATCGATTAAAGAAACACCACTCGCCTTGGCCTTTGGAATGGAGACAGTCATCCCGATTGAATTTAAACTCCCATCAACATGGATCATGGCCTTCAACGAGCAGCACAACCCACAGGATCTCAGAGTCAACCTCGACCTGCTGGAAGAAAAAAAGAAGAAAGTCCAAATTCAGATGGCGGCCTACAGACGAAAGATGGCCCGGTACTATAACTCCAGAGTCAGAAGTAAAACATTCAGAGTGGGGGACTTAGTGCTTCAACGAATCATCGTCTCTTAGCCTTAGAGCCAAGAAAAGCTTGCCCCAAATTGAAAAGGCCCGTATGAAGTGGTGGAGGTCATTCGGTCCAAAACTTATCGTCTGAAGAAGCTTGGAGGAATAATGCTTCCACGATCTTGGAACTTAGAAAATCTGAGAATGTAGTACCAATAATCTTCCTTCAATAGAACTCCTTCATTTCAGCATTATTGTTTCTTGATGCAAGAACTATGTAATGATAGGAAAGAAATAATCGAAAGTGGCCATGTTAGGAACAGGAGGAGAACCTCATCATGACATGAGCAAAGTGGAAGGCCTTATTCATTTTAGATAAGATGAGGAGAGAGGCCCTGACAACAGCCCTTATATGCCTCCACTGTCCGTTAGGAACGGAAGGAGAACCTCGTCCTAACATGAGTAAAATCGAAGATCTCATTCATTTTAGACGAGATGAAGGGAGAGGCCCTGACAACGGTCCTTATATGCCCCACAGCCCGTTAGAAATAGAAGGAGAACCCCATCCTAATGTGAGCAAAATCGAAGACCTCATTCATTTTAGACGAAATGGGGGGAGAGGCTCTGACAACGGTCCTTATTTGCCCCCACAGCCCATTAGGAATAGGAGGAGAATCTCATCCTAACGTGAGCAAAGTCGAAGGCCTCGTTCATTTTAGATGAGGTGAGAGGAGAAACCCCGACAACGGCCCTATTAT
Organism: Cocos nucifera; assembly: GCA_006176705.1. Classification (NCBI taxonomy): domain Eukaryota; kingdom Viridiplantae; phylum Streptophyta; class Magnoliopsida; order Arecales; family Arecaceae; genus Cocos; species Cocos nucifera. The sequence continues at coordinate 852,449 of QRFJ01000320.1, forward strand.
GCCCAAGCTTCAATTTCGACTTCAACCTCGGCTGGAGATAAGATCTCCCACGAGCTTCAACTTTAACCTTGGCTAGAGATAAGATCTCTTTCGAGCTTCAGAGTCTACATCAACATGAGAGAAGATCTCCTTTAACCTCGGCTAAAAATAAGTCTCTCTCGAGTTTCAAAGTCTATGTCAATAGGAGATAAGATCTCCTTCAATCTCGATTAGAGATAAGATCTCTTCCGAGCTTCAGAGTCTACGTCAACAGGAGATAAAATCTCTTTCAACCTCGATTGGAGATGAGATCTTCCTCGAATTTCAATGTCTACATCAACAGGAGAGAAGATCTTCTTCAGCCTCGGCTGGAGATAAGATCTCCCACAAGATTCAACTTCAACGTCAACAGGAGATAAGATCTCCTTCAACCTCGGTTGGAAAGAAGATCTCCCTCGAGCATCAACGTCAACCTCGACTGGAGACAAGATCTCTTTCGAGCTTCAACTTCAACGTCAATAGGAGACAAGATCTCCTTCAACCTTGGTTGGAGACAAGATTTCCTCCGAGCTTCCATTTCAACATCAACCATGGCTGGAGACAAGATCTCCCCGAGCTTCAACCTTAATGAGTGCAGAGTCCGAAAAAGAACTTTGGCAGTCGCCTTTTTTGTACTTCCTTCCTTCAAATTCGAGCTTGGAAGTGGGGAGGACTATTGTTGGGGATAAACCCCACTTCCGTCGAAGTTCAGCCTGATGCTTAGCTTAATGCAATCGATAATCATGAAAGAGCTTCGATCGAAAATTCTCCTTCAACGGTCAAATCTTAGCCGAACTCCTTCAGCCGATCAAACTCCTCAGCGATCGAGTCCCAGCCGAACTCTTCCATCGATTGAACCCCTCTCGAACTCCCCCAGCGATCGAATTCCTCCAAGAGTCGGACTCCTCTCAGACTTCTCCTTCGGTCGGGCTTCTATAGGAGCCGAACTCCTTCCGAATTTCTTCTACAGTCAAATTTCTACAGGAGCCGAACTCCTACTGGACTTCTCCTTTGGCCGAATTTCTATAGGAGCCGAACTCCTTCCGGACTTTTCTTCAGTCAGATTTCTATGGGAACCGAACTTCTTTTGAATTCCTCTAGGAGCCAAACTCCACCTGAACTTCTTTTGGATCCCCCCTTCAGTTGGACTCCTACAGGAGCCAAACTCCCTCCGTATCTCTTCTTCAGTCAAACTCCTATGGGAGGCGAACTTCCTCCGCATCTCTCCTTCAGTCGAACTCCTATGGCAGTCGAACTTCCTCCAAACTTTTCCTTCAGTCGAACTCCTATGGGAGCCAAACTTCCTCCGCATCTCTCCTTCAGTCAGACTCCCACGGAAGCCGAACTTCCTCCAAACTTCTCCTTCAGTCGGACTCATACGGGCGCCAAATTCCTTCCAGACATCTCCTTCAATCGTATTTCTTTAGGAGCCAAACTCCATCCGGACATCTCCTTCAGTCGATTCCTCCATGAGCCAAACTCCTTCCGAACATCTTCCTCAGTCGAATTCCTTTAGGAGCCAAACTCCTTTCAGATTTCTTCTTCAATCAAGTTTCTTCAGGAGCCAAACTCCTTTCAAACTTCTCCTTCAGTTAGATTCTGATCTCCTGCTTCCACCGGACGGTTACAACTGTCATTATCAGTCTAACGATACCTCTCTCTCCATAACAAACCCCACGAGGCTCATGACCAAACGGTATGGCTGTCACTATCAGTCTGGCGGCACCTCTCTCTCCGTAGCAAACCCAACGTGACTTCGAGCGGTCCACTATCGAACAACTACAGCAGTCACTATCAGTCTGCTACAGACGGTGCTACAGACAGCGCCTCTCTTCGTGACAGACTCCACCAGATCTCGAGCGGCCCACTACCAGACGGTTTTAGCTGTCACTATCAATCTGCTACAAGCTCCGCCTATAAAAAGGGATCCTTCAGATATATTTTCTCTAAGCTCTCTTCTCCTTTTCGAAACTCTGTCAAACTCTTTTCCGAGCATTCCATTTCTATTGGTTAGAAGAGCTAACTTGACCATCGAAGGGTCCTACCGGAACCACCACCACCGACTCCGAACGAAACTTTATTTTATAGGTCATCGACGGCGACCTCATCTTCCTCGATTCCAGCTTAATCCGACGTTAACCAAATTCTACACCAACAAATATCAACTAAACTATTATGTTAAAGATATTCACACAAAAATAATATTTTGCAAGAATATACGTACAAATATCAATTTTGAAATGGTATTCATTGCAAATCCAATATTTAGGAAGGTATTCACATTAAAAACATAGAATTTTTATATGGATATCCTTCTAAATATATGAAATTACATGAATCTCTCGCATGGTTGCCATTTGCATATGCACTCTTCCAAATATATCTTTTTTACAGATCTACATGCTGGGGGGGGGGGGGGAGGGGGGGGGGGGCGTGGATTCTAATATTTAAGAGGCTATGTGTGTGTATGTATATATATATATATATATATATATATATATATATATATATATATATATATATATATATATATATATATATATATAACAATAACTATTAGGTAGTCTGTTGCAGCATCAATAACACATTTTTTCTAGATGGGTTGTTTTATCAATAACTTATTCGGCTATTGTTAATGGCTTCATCCATGAGAATTTCAGATGGCAGTTATATGAAAAACTCCTTAAAATGCCCTTTGTGTGCTGATTGCAAATAGCGAAAGTCAATTTCCCCAAGCATCATCTAATCAAATCTTGGTTAACATTTATTATAATTTATCGATAACCAGTTTATTTTGCATTCGAATGGACTCAAGGTGAGTCCTAAAAATTAAACATAAAAATAATTTAGATTGAAGGGTTTAGTGCTACAAAAAGATTGATCATGGTAACATCTGAAACTACAATAAAATTTTTAAGCCTTTTATAAACAGTATATGAGTTCCACATATTCCACAATGATTCTAGATAACCATGGATAGCTATACAATTCATTTATGTAACTTATTGAAATATCACCTAAAGTTTAGATTGAACGTAGACTTTGGGATAGGCAATTTTTTGTTAGAAACATCCACGAAAAGTGAAAGGATCATGCAAGCAATAAATGATGGGAGATAAACGAATAGACAATATCTATCAAAGTCCATTTTCATATCCAAATTGGTCCGGATATGCACAAATTTTAGTGTCCAACTTACATCCTTAGCCATTTGTATTTTTCACAGCAATTTGTGCACCGACGTTGATCTCCCTGCTCAAATATCCAAATTTGCTTCCAGCCCTATTAAATTTAATATAATTCTGGTAAGGTTATACATGTCTGCATGTATGCCAAACTGATTCAACTCCCTAAATAACAATGCTGTGAAAACTAAGGGGTTCAGCCACAAACGAGAGTACAGGGGTTGGAATTTACAGAGTCAACAGTTTGACAACAAAATAACAGGGATTAGATAACATGACACATCGGTGTAGACTTGAGAATTTTCGAATAGCAGCATCTCACAACACACCAGCTGATTGAGAGAGAGATGAGGATATGCTAGAATTGGTATAGTACAAAGCCAACACTGAGATGGCGATAGATTGCCGCCTTCACATTTTGTATGGCACTACCATGCCCTACCATCGGTTTTATAAATATGGACATCATGCCCTAGCAGGAACTATACAGATATTTGCTCAGAAGCATAATCCTCAAGATGAGAAATATTACAAAAAACCATCCAAAAATATTGGGATGCATAGCCATGCACATGAAGAGTAGATGCAGCAACCTGGTTCGAATGCTACTCAATGCTCAACTCAAACTCTTGCTGGCCAAACTCATCACCACTCCCCAACATTCCCCACTGCTCCACACTGCAATAATCATCATTATAAATCAAGACCAAGAGAAACATAGGTCAGCCAAAAGGAACTGAATACGAACTTGAATCTCCTCCGCATATTACCTTTGGCAGGTTTCCCAATCCATGGACCATTCATTATATTCAGAATGCTACAAGCATCACTGTACTCTAGATCGGGTAGCAACTTCGGTGTCAGCAAGAAACATCTGCAGCCATCAGTTTTGGCACATGGCAGTAGAAATTATTATAAGTGGTTCATGAAAAGACATCAAAGATTAGATAGTCCAACTACCGGTATGAATTTCTTACTGAGGTGTATTTGGCTGGCTTGCTGCTCTCACAAGTTGTTGGAACATTTTTCTTTCATTGATAGGGTCCATCCCTGCGTTTTGTGAGGTCAGACAGAGAAAAGTCAACAAAGAAAGGGGAAAATGTGAACATGGTGCAGTGGAAGCATACCTTGATTTATCTCATCTACAACACGGAATGGGCAGTTTGTGAGATCTTGAAGAGAAACTAGATATAGAATTGTTGAAACCGAACGTTCCTAAGATAATTAAAATTCAATGTTAAGTTTGTTGTCACAACATATCATAGCAAGAAAAGCTTAAGCTTCCACAGATACCCCTCCAGATTGGTGATGCGCACTTAGCACTTGAAGTTGTCCTGTTTGCCTGTCAAAAAGAGAACCCACTAACTGGTAGGAATAATTATCATATAAAATAACTGGCAACATAAGGTTCAGATGAGATGCTGCAGGCAGACCGAACAAAACATTATAACCAAATGCAAACACAGCTGGGAGCAAAATGCATCTTGTATGGTCCCAAAAAAAGGATTAACGAGCCAAGAAGCATCTTCTATGACAAAAAATGAAATCATTCATGACAATGAAGAAGAATTAATCTTTACTTGCATGTTTGGATAGCAACTTCTACCAAGATATAGATGCCCCTACATATCCATTGCCCCAAGAATGCAAGACAAAGTGCAGTTGCTTAAAATTGTTTTAATGATGATTTGCCCTATTGCAGATGGTCAAGATTGGCATTGAGTAAATGAAGTTTCAAGTCATATAAACCTACAGGCTTCACTCAGCATGGATATTAGAATTTTCACTTTAGCTGCATATATTGGCAACTGAAGTATCAACAAACAACAATAGTTCTAGCTGACAAAGAATAATTTAGTTTCACATGGTTTCCCTTAATATATAACCTAATTGAAAATCTCTCAACACCACAGAAGCAACCTGCTAGGTCAGCTAGGTGTCACGGACTCAACCCAAAAGCTTAAGCTGTTAGGACCGGCCTAAACTAATAAACCCATGTGGCACCCCTTTGATTACTCAATGTGGGTCCATGACAATCTCCCCCACCCAACCTCGTGATCCTACTCGAAGGGCCCACCCATGGCCCAAGTCCTACTTGACCCCACCAGATCCTCCTCAGCCCTGGTATCCCTCAATGGGGGGCCCATATAACTAATAAATGTTGTAACACATAATGGGCCCGGCTCTAATACCACTTATCACAAACTTAGCCCAAAAGCATAAACTATTGGGAGGGGGGCCGGCCCATGCCAGTAAATCCATGTGACACTACTTTGATTCGTCAATGTGGGTATATGGAATAGGGCTACAACCAAGCAACTCTTCTTTAAGGCTTGAACAATATGCGCTATGATTGTGGATCTCTCTAGAAATGATCTTATAGCAGCCTACTCTATTTTGGGCATCCTTAACAAGAATAGTTATTACGTTAAAGACTGATTATGACACAAAACTTACACAGACTCGAGCAAGCTAGCTTGAGACTTAACAGAGTTAAAGGGAAAGAAAAGAAAGAGATAAATGTAATAGCTACTATAAAGAAGATTTCTTATTCAAGAAAAATATGAAAAATGCATAATCTTCAAAAAGACGGCACTCTGCACAAGGCTCCCACCATTGCTAGGAAGAGTCAAATGTACAGCCTCACCCTTGCATATGGAGCAGCTATTTCAGTGTTTTGAACCCATGACCTTAAAGTCACAATGGAGCAAACTTATCATTGCACCAAGGCTTATCCTCATAACTTTAAGTCTTCAGCTAGCCCTAAGGAGATCTAGATGAAGCTGAAATAAGAATTTAAAACATCTAAGACATTGTAATCCATCTTAGCTACTAAGACTTATTCGATATAAATGTACTTGAAATAGGAGTTGAATGACAAAATAATTTTTGCCTTCCTAATAAAAATCAACAAAAATTCAACTTCCTTATTTTAGGTAATTTAACTAAGATTAGTAGAGAACATCCCCAAAACTTCAAATTTTTAACTAGACGTCAAAATGCATTGGAAACAATAAATAAAATAACCCAAATTCCAAGTCATGTATGCATTTGATTTTTACATTATATATGCATGTGAAGCATAACAAGCTAGATTTGAATAAAACGAAGAGGGAATTTTCTTCCACAGTAAATAAATCCTCCAATTTGATCAGAATGATGAGAACAAAGCTTCCAAAAATTGAGAATTGTAAGAAACGAAACAAAAACAGATATTCTTACATATAGCACCCGAGTTGTCATCTTATTGTGGATAGTACCAAACACTATTTGAAATGAATTTATCATTTCTCAGCTAACAAGTAACTTCCTTACCTAATGCAAAAATTTTCTAGGATTTTCTCCCCCCACTCCCTTCTGTTCCCCTTCTACGCTACACATATCTCACATCCCTGCCAACAAACAACCAATCCAGTGACACCCAACCAATTTCAGGCAATAAATTCCCAAGTAGTTGTTTGAATTTCTTCTAGTTTCGAGGCTAATCATCAGTTCAGAAAGTCTGTACAACTCTCTCTTTTTTTTTTTGCTAAGCATATGTACAACTCACATTGATGACCGGCTGCTACATCTGCAGGCAATTGACCATTATCCTCTACCATTAACTGGCTGACCTTTCAAGCATTTTCAACCATCAGCATTCTCCACCATTAGTAGATTTTACAAGATGATGCTGCTTTCTGTGAAAAAATCTCTGCCTTCTCTTTTATTTGTTTTCATATTTAAATGTTGAAGAAACCAAGCTTGGTTTTCTGGCTTAGGAATTCTCTCTTTGTTTGGTTGTTTTTTAATCCTTGAGTTAGTCATTAAATAGTTGGGAGAATTAACAGGTCTTTTCCCTTCTTGAGGGAAGATAATTGGCCCTTTCACAGTTAGCCATTTTATGCTTAGTCCTTTGCACACAGTTCGGCCTATTTTTGAAAAAAGAAATGTCTGTTTCTGTACACAGCTATCTTGTATTTCATACACATGCATAGGCAGGAAGTAAACATGAAATCACCATCAAAACAAAGGACCTGAAATAAAATTTACAACAGGGATTGAATGCAAAATGACAATCAATCCAGGGATGGACCTTAGTTTCTCCAACACAAGGATTCAAGAACTGCACCAACCAAAACAAAACCATTCAATTCACATTGAACCAAGGGGTTCTTGTTTCCCAGAGACTTGTTCTGGGTGGTGCCATGTGAACTGCATTCCAAACCAACCAAACCACTCGAACTGTTCGGTCAATTCGGCCTCAATTTCAACCCTAAATGACCCTGTTAATGGGAAGGACTGAGTGTTACCACTCGGGACCCCTTATAATACCCTCTTTCTCCTTCATTTCCACTACTCTAGGCTTCTAAAGAGGTGAGGGTGAGAGAGCAAGGGGTGAGACTCGGGATCTAGGTGTTTTTTTTACCTCAAATCAAAGATATTGAGCTCTCTGAATTAAAGAACTCAATAAGATGCTTTTTCCCTCTCTCCCTTTTCTTTTCTTTTTCTTTTCTTTTTTTCTTCTTTTTTTTTTTTTGTGTGTGTGTGTGAAGAATACAACATAAAATCTAGAAATAATTGCAAAATCTAAAGGAAACTCCATCCAAATTTCAAAAAAACATGATGCACTACTTGAACTCATGCTCTAGAGTATGAATATAAGCTCAAATCTGTGGATTCTGGAGATTTTGTAGGTAACACAAAAACTACACACAAAATTAATTTGATCAAAAGGTGTTTGTGCATGTTGTTTTTCTTATATAATGTAGGGTGCATTCTACAACCATTTCCTCCTCTATTACTTATTTCTGAAATTAATTTTTCCCAAAAAATTATTTTGAAAAATAATTATTTGCATGTTTGTACTTGTGATGTGCACATGCTATCAAGATTTCACAAATAATGATGTCAATTTAGGTCTGATTGGGCAGAACTTTAATAAATTTAAAATTGGCCCAGCAAAGATGCTACTGTTAGGGTTGATTTTTTATATGATATATAGGGCTGATTTTCAAAAGCCCTGAATTCAAAAAAATGATTGCTGAAAGGATCTACAAGCTTGCGAGCACCACTAGCCATGAGGTCAGGATCGTATGAAGAATATGATTTTGCTATTGAATGTCATTACAGATATATCTTTCTTATTGTTTTGTCAAATGATTAATTTTACTTCTAGGCTTCTTTATATATATATATATATATATATATATATATAATCCAGATATTGTATGATATATTATTTATCTGATAAACTGCACAGGAAACCACACTTAGAATAGTTAAGTCAATATACACACCTTCTTCCTTGGAAAAACATAGTTTAAATGCAAAAAAAAAAAAAATGATAAGAAATCCAAAACAATTGTTAGGAGCGCCAAAAAAGGATGTATCAAGGGTGTTTGGGACGTATTTATGCATACCCATCTATACCTTTCAGTAATATAGTTCTTAGTGTGCACATCCCATAAACACACTTGGCCGATAGGATTCAATCCTCAAGTTTTCGAACCTTACTGCTAAATATGCATGTACCAATCTGTCTCTTGAAAAACAAAGTCCCTTTTATTTGGTCCTGCTAACGAAACAAAAGCTAATTAAAGACAACATGCTTGTATTCTTCTTTGTTTTATCATGTAAGTCATTTTTCCTTGCAATTCACTTCCTTTTGATCCAACGGTAGAAAGGTTATCCATCCCTATAGATCTAGAAACTGCTTTTGATTTCATGTGTTTTGACTCACATAGAGCTTGTTACCAATAATTAGAGCTTTTGTCTATCAAGCTAAGTGCTAGAGCATTTGCTAGTAAAGATTTTAATAAAATACTATTTATTATTTGGTAACTACATTCCTGAACTACTAAGAAACTTTAACACTTGTTGGATATCCAAATTAAGAAAGTGCTTTTAATATAAGGAAATGACAATAAAGGACATTGCATAGTGCTTTCAGTTGTCTAATTCTTTGTACATCAAAAACTATTAAGAAAAGTATTCTTAATTTGCAAATTATTTATTTTGATATTTTAAACAAAATAATATAGTAAATATTTTTTTTTGCATTACTTAAAAATATAATAAGAATTTCACAATATTATTATAATAAAATAATATTATATTTTCATTGCAATACAATATTATAATAATATTTCAAATTATCATAATATGATAATGTTCTTAATTTATGAATTATTTATTTTATATTTTAAACAACATAATATAATAAATAATACTTTTTTATATTTACTATAAAATATAATAAATATTTAACAATATTATTATATTATACCAATATTATTACAATAAAATGATATTATATTTTTATTGCAATGTAATATTATAATAATATTTAAAATTACCATAATATGATGATCTTCTATTATTATAATAAGATATCATATAAATATAATCAGAAATTATAAAATTATACTATATTATATTGTAATAGTATTTATATAATAAACTTCTGGTTATGATGATTGATATATTATTATACTATTTAAATTATAATGATATTATAATAATAATATTTTCACATAACATCAATGTAATCTAATATGACATAATTATTATTATATTATATCATAATATATTACAGTAATATTATCATATGATATTACAACAATATATTACATTATATTATAAAGTGTTACACTATAATCTATTATATATAATATATAATATTATATTATAACAGATTATCATGGTATTTTCATCAGAGAAATTTCTGTTAAAATGAAAACAGCTTCCAAACATATCTAAGTAGAGCTTTTTTTTTAAAACAAAAAGATCTAAATTTGAGCTTTTCCTTAATAGACTTTTTTCTCTTTTTTGGATGAAATAGAAAGCTGTTTCAAAATATTTACCAAACACCTCAAAATCATCCCAAAGGGATTTTGGCCATCCAAGAAGCACTTTTTGGACCTCCAAAACTAATGATAAATGGAACCATAATAAAGAATCCAAATCTCCAATGATGTCTAGATTCTACCATTGCAACTTTTAAATCTTACTTCTTGAGAAAACCCATCAACATGCATCCTTCCAACTTACATAGGGACAAAGGTGACGACATTGTACAGATTGTCAAGTATACCAGGGAAGATGGATTTGCTGAAAAGCGATGAAATATTGGAAATTTTAAATATGATTTCATGGAAAAGTTTGATTATTTCAAAAGCACAAAAGGGTACTAACAATTTTTTTTTCATAATATCAAATGAAATAGAGTGCAAGTTAAATTCCTGACTTGTAGGATGTCATGGTAAGAAATATCTGCATGAAATCTCTAAAATGAATGGATCATATTCTGGAAGACAGGTTTCCCTTCCTCAAAAAGAATATATCATATTCTGGATATTGAAGTTTATAGGTGTTTTATGTAGTAAGAGAAAATGCAGAAGCTTTATGCAAAAACCACATAGATATAAACTCATGCCCAAAATTCACTATCTCGGTACCAGTATCATCCTATCACAGTGTCAGTATGTGGTGCGGAGCAGCACGATAGTATCGATACCATATGGTATGCCCCATACCAGATGGTATGGGGTGGTACGACAAACACTACTCATGCCTATCATATGGATCCAACATGACAAATACAACAAGGAAAGCAGATGGAAATGAGGATGAGAATATGTGCAAGAAAAAACCTGATTTAGTATGCAGCATTTGTAAACAGTGTCACTAAATTACACAGTAAATAGTAGATATAAGCATGTTATTTGCTCCTAAGATTTCCCGTTTTAGAAAAGCAGCTGAAGTCCAAATATATTTAATAAGCTTTCAGATTCCTATAGCTCAAAATTCTAATGTTATTAATTCCACTTCCAGTTTCATCTACAGTGCTACAATGACAATTTCTGTTATTTCTACATCAAAGGTAGAGATAAAATTCTTGCAAGATAAGAAGTGACTAAATATTTGTCAATAAATATGCTTTCATAGAGGAGCTTTGTTAGGCAGAAAGTGAACCTGAACTTCACTTTTATACATATCCCATATTTATCAAACTCCATTCCGTGCTCATCTATGACCAAAACAGAAAACGAATTAGATTTGAATTTCTTAAGAAACACAGTCCATGCAGAAGTAAATAAACTAATACCAAGTGAAACTTCTCCAGCAACAGCCATCTCTTGAAAGTTACGACTGAATGTCTCATTTATCTTGGCAACAAGATTTCGCAGCATTGGAAGCCAATTCTCCTACATGATACTCTTAATTAGAACAAATTCAGAAAGAAAGCCATTTGGGCATAGTCTATGCTACATACCAAATGAAAGCCATTGCTCATCTAAAAAAATTCCACACCTTTAAGGTTTCAATTTCAGATAAACATCTCTTAAGTTCTCTATCATCTTCTTCAAGTTTAGCTGCTAGTGCATCTACCTGTGCAACAGAGATGGCATTGCTTAAGGTAGCATCCTCAAATTGCACATAAAATACTGTTTGGATTTACCTTGCGTTGACGACTTTCAAACTCTTGAAGAATGTTCTGATTAAGAAATAAAATGGAATTTGCTTCAGATATAGTATCTTGAATCGCAGCTTCTAGTTCCTCTATTGTACCAGGCATCTGAAAGTAGATGTAGGACAAGCACGATTGAGTCACCAAAAAATGATTTCAAAGCATGGGAGAAATTACATTCAGGTTGAAAAAAGCTTGTATTACCATTCAAAAAGGCAGAAGCATAAATCAAGCCTATGGACTACCAATGAGGAAAAGGAAAAGCATCAAAGTATCAGACATACACTTCATGTATTTCAGTTTTGACAGAACAAGTCTTTAAGAAAAACATGTGTTCAGGCCTATGCACCATGCCAGACTCCATACAGAGGATTTACCAATTCATATTCCATGAATGCATAATTATTTAAGAGAACATGTCAAAAGATTAAGATAGTCGCTGCTGGTTCAGTCTCAGAGTTTTTCGATATGTGTCCACCAAAGGTTGAAATCAG